>OZ038478.1:27384773-27407273 GCA_964036315.1 Acanthosepion esculentum
GTCGAAATAACCGTATTCGGATCTGTTAAATCCTTAATAGGTTATTAACTGACAAAGCTGGTACTCGAGTGAAGGAACAGAAACACTCGCGTCGACAAAAAAGAGGTTTATTATATAAAAGAAAATACAGGGAATCAGGTTGCAGGCTAGTAATTCTGAAGCAGTCCCCCAGGTATATCCTGTGCTCACTGTATATATCTACCGATATAGTCAGTCCGCATAGGCGATAGGGAGTGTGGGACATTCCATTGCAACAGGTCCTTTATTGATTCCTGCTAAATAGCCTTTAGAATACAGGCTGACATATTTTTGAGAGAGCGCATATATATATAAGACGCTGAGAGCGAAAATCGCACAACAGCTCATGACGTCAAACATGACCACGAGAGAGTGAATCCGATGAGTATTATTATTCAGCGTCTTATATGCACGTGTTTATCGTTGCTTGGAAATCATTCATGTAAACAAAAACAGACTATCATCAATTTCTTGTTCGTGTATTGCTTAAAATATTGTGTAATTGTCATCTTTGATAATGGCTTATGTAAGCTGAAAGCTTAGATTGGATTAAAAATATGTATCAATATTGTGATTTTCTTTCATTGTTTAATGATAATGTTATTAAGCTTATCAGACGATATGAAAAGAACTTACATAAAATATATAGACAACAAATATCTATATTATTTAATGAAACATGTATGAATGAAAAAATGCTGCCTAAATACAATTTAAATATATATATACATATATATATATATATATATATATATATATATATATATATATATATATATATATATATATATATATATAAACTGTGGACGTATGAATCAAAAAATGACCTTCTGCCCGGGAAACCATGGAGGATTCAGTGTCTATACATTTTTTTAAGGCAATTCACCCCAAGCAAGGCGGGCGTGCAACTAGCACGCAGAGGATTACGGACGGTTGAGAACAAGAGTAAAAAGGGGTGTTTGAGGAACGGATACTGAAGGGGACGGGCAACAAGCTCAGGGTGTCAGATATCGATTGACATCACGTTTGAATATTTGAAGATTATAGTTATCAGGGAAGCAAGTAAGGGGAATGAAGTCCCACAGACGGGAAGTGTGAGAGAAAAAGCTGATTGAGAAGAAGAGTCGGTTACATTTAACCGTTTTGACAGTGAAAGGGTGAGACCGAAATGACAGCCTGGTAGCACGTTTAATTTCATGAAGTCCGAGAATCATCGGCTCGTCGGAAAAGTTGCCGGATTAAAAAAGACGGGAAACGAAATGAAAAAACTGAAAAAATTGGAAATACAGTTGAAATCCACAACCCCTGAAGACTGATAATTTTACCATGAAACATCGATGTCGGGCTAAGATTTATATTTATAAGTTAAATAATCATTTTATTCATATATATATATATATATATATATATATATATATATATATATGAAAATATTATTTACCTTTACTAAATATATAAAGTACAGGTAATCGATCCGTTGGTATATAATCCAGATGGATCCTAGTAATATTAATTATTAAAACTGATCCACAGAGAGTTCAATGTATTTATTATAACAAAGCACATGTATTTTTTACAGAAGAAAAACAACATTACACCAACATCGGGAGAGTCTATTTCAAGCTGGTCTATACACAGTTATCATCAGCCTCTAAGTGTCTGTCTCAAAGCATTAATAAGGCAGATGCATCGAGACAGGCACTTAAGGGTTCATGATAGCTGCTTACAAACCTGCTTAAAATAGACTATCCCATGTTGAGGTAGTTTGTTTGCTGTATCAATTTTTCAAAGTTATAAATCGACCATATCAGACAAGGAAGACATTGCTCCAGAAAGTGTCCAACGTTCATTTCGTAAAAAAAAACAAAAAAACATGTAATAATCCTTAAATTTTCTTACGACAACATCAGTAAGAAAATTGGTGACTTTAGTAAAATTTTGAAAAGTTTTAACAGCACTATTTTTTAAAATAAGCAGTTAGAATTATGTGAGGAAAGGCCGTGACTGTTGCATACATTCAGGCACAAATTTTTAGACCGCTGTACATATATATAAAAGTTTTTAAAAAGAAAATTACAAAATAATTTTGTAATTATCTATCGAACTCTTGATGATTGGTTAATTCATTCGGTTTATACGGCTTATTAATATTTTGCATGTTATTTAAAGCCAGTAAATATTTTCAGATTAGAGATGAGTCGTCCTAATTAACCCATAGACGCGGGAAGAAGAGATGGATCCATAACTTACAGAAAATACAAACAATTGTCGGACTTAATGTAGTTCATAATACGTATACATAGGTGTGTGTGTGTGTGTGGTTAAACAATTAACAGTTCAGGTCATGCATAGACACAAATACCGATTTTTTAAAAATATGTTGTAAAAGAAATTCTTTGTCGTTGGATTATTACAATTGTGATATACTCGTGTGCATAACATTAATTTCATAATTTTAAAAAAGTGAATGTAACGGAAGAAGGTTAGTTAATGATTGAAATGTTAGTAGAAGGTTATGATTTAGTTGTTTTTAAACTATTTACTTGTAATTTAGATATTTTTAAAAGCTATACATTACACGCATTTCAGAACATTTGTACTACATTCATGATAAAATTTGTTAAGTCTGGCTGTTAAATTTTTAATAAAGATAGCTTCAGGAATTTCTAGTTTCTGCTTATTACTTTCTTGGTGAAGTATACAGTTATTGCCAACCAAAAT
Organism: Acanthosepion esculentum; assembly: GCA_964036315.1. Lineage (NCBI taxonomy): Eukaryota > Metazoa > Mollusca > Cephalopoda > Sepiida > Sepiidae > Acanthosepion > Acanthosepion esculentum. The sequence goes on from OZ038478.1 coordinate 27,387,513, forward strand.
TCTTCTAAATTGTGAATGTGGACAGGAATATTTCTGCAGATGTTGTACAATGATGGATGGATCATTTATTTGTACAGTAAGCCTTCTTGATAACCAACATATATATTAGATTTTTTTTAGATGCAATCTCCCTAAGGACATTTAAATTGATATATAATTTTGCAAAACGTTAATTGGTGGGGAGGACTTATCGAGGATGATTAAGTTAGTAGTATTGATTTCAGTATAGTACATAATTAATTTGATTTTTTTACTTGGATCTGTGGTGGATATTTCAGCATTTATGAGTTTATTTAAAGATTGTATCGTCTTTTTATAATCAGAATGCATCTTACTGAACATCATTCTTTAGATCGTGTCCCTAGCGATATTTAAATTTTAGCAAAAAATCAAACCCAGAAAGACGTCTAGGGAATCTAAAAGAATGCGACTAGGTAGCTGCTTGCTATCCCCAAAACGGAGTTCTGTGAATCATTCCATCAATGGAAATGGCCCTGTATGAAAAAAATATATATGGCTTTGGAAGGGGACTACTTAGAATGATATTAAATGCTGAATTCATATTGTATTTTTAGAGCTAAAGTCCCGATACCATTAAATCAGATACCGTACACACACAGAGACACACTCACACAAACACACACAGACACACACACATATATATGTATATGTATCATGAACTACATTAAATCCGACAATTGTTTGCATTTTCTGTGTATAGGTAATTTCAATAGATACAATTTATTTAAGTAAATGGTCTTTTTTAAATAAACAATGTTAACTAATATATATATATATATATATATATATATATATATATATATATATATATATATATATATATATATATATATATATATACATACATATATATATATATATATATATATATATATATATATATATATATATATATATATATATGTATAAGCTAAAAGGTCCAAAGGATTCAATTCATCAGACCTACAAATTCAAAAAGAAATCAGAAAATATACCTCCGAGTATAAAAATCCAAAGTTTAGTGATAGTGCATGTGTGGGAGTGGAAAAAAAAGTGTGAGAGGGAAATGTATGAAAGCTCTAGAGAGAGGTGCAACGAAAGAAAGAAGAACAGGAAGGCCTAAAGGTGAAGGTGGGGATTAAAATTTTACAGAGATAAGTTTTTAAAAAAGTAGTTAAAAAGCGGTTTAAATGAGTGAGATACAGATAAATATGAATTATTTTTCGATGCATAATTCGCTACCGATTCGCTGAGCTAAAATTAAAATTAAAAAACAAACACTGGAAACGTGTGGGTACATTTCTGGTGACAATACGCACAATAAATAAAAACCGATACGATTTAAACTTAAAATCCAGAAGATGTAAGAGAGGGAAAAAAAAAGAAAGTGGGTTTGGCCGCAAACTAAAAACGAATTTGAATTTGTAAGTCTGATGAATTGGATCGTGATAACGATTCCAATGTAATAAATTATAACCATGGAATATTAGTGTTTGAGCCTTTTATATTATATTCTTACTCAGTCTTAGGACATTGAGTTCTACCTGGATTCTATTCTCTTGGGAATACACACACACACACACACACACACACACACACACACACACACATATGTATATGTATATATATATATATATATATATATATATATATATATATACATATACATGTGTGTGTGTGTGTGTATATATATATATATATATATATGTATATATATATATGCATGTATGTATGTATATAGACCACTAATATTATCTCTGTCTCTCTCTCTCTTTCTCTCTCTCTCTCTCTCTCTCTCTCTCTATATATATATATATATATATATATATATATATATATATATATGTACTTATGCCAAACGAATTCATATATAATTGGTATACTCATCTGTAATTACACGTGAACTTATTGGTTTAAATTAATATATATATATGTGTGTGTGTATATATACATATATATGTGTCTGTGTGAGTGTGTGTTTGTGTGCGAGATATATAAGTACGAATACACTTTCCGCAAAATATAAATGAAAAAAATATTACAGCTAATATTTGTCAATATAAATTATTACCAACATTCATTTTCACTTTCCGTTCAAATTTATTGGCTGCAAATAATTCATTATAACGTTCCTTTAGAAAATATTACCCTGTTAACGTCCTCAATATTTTATGAATATACGTCTAGAAAAAAATGAAATAAAACAAGATAAATACTGCCAGAAAGTGGGAAATAAATATAGAGGCCATTGCTCTGATAACAATCTACATATTGGAGATGTGGCTGAAAGGATCTCAGCACAACCAGATTCATAAATGCTAAAAACAAATACGTCCGTTTAAAGTTTTTTCTCGGTCGAATCGATAACATTACTGTAACACCTCGTATAAAACGCAGTGTTTTCACACAGAGACACGCACACACACACACACGCACACACACATACACACACACACACACACACACACACACACACATATATATATATATATATATAACACAACACTAATATAACAGCATCATCCACATGCAAAAAAGGCTAAGAATAATGGAAGTCTTATTAATAAAACAAACAAACCATCACTTAATAATATTAACTTTGAACATGGACATAATATCTTGATCGTGTTTTGAAACAAAAAAAAGAAAAGAAATGAAACATTTTATAAAACACACATATAACAAACTATTTCTAATTCTAACAGTTAAAATATAATCCTTGAAAATGGTTAAACGTATAGCCGAAAGCGCTCGGATAAAAAGAACATTCGGACATCATTTTTTATAATTTATCATCTTAAAAGAAAAACATTATTAGATCGCACGAGAAATTATATGAAACAACTAAATAAAAGCACATTGTCAGTCGTTTTTAATGAAATGTGCATGAAAGAAGGATTGCTGCCTAAATACACAAATATATATATATATATATATATACATAAATACATACATAAATACATACACACCCACATATTTATATACACATACAAATATATATATATATATATATATATATATGTATATATATATATATATAATGAAATGGAAATTGTAAAGAAATAACGTCACGCATGAAATGGACAAAATATCTTAAAATAAATGTTGGACTTTGTCAATTTTATAATGTATGACGTCGAGCAGATATGAATGTACGTGACAAAATCATGGAAAATTGTAGTTTAAAAACAGTAAAACTGACCTTGCTAAACGAAACGCTCCTCTGTGGCGAAATCGGTAAAAGCACGTCAGGCTATATGACAGTTGCTTATAAGATACAGGTTCGATTCCTGTCGAGGGACACATATTTCCTATGACAATTTCACGGACATTCAGGCCGGTTAATTCTGTTTATTATAAACAGAGCGTTTACTTAAATATTTGTATCTATAAAAAGAATGTATAAACATAAAAACGTCTTTATATATATTACACTACACACACATATATATGATGTTTTTGTGGAGCAGTGTGCAATTTTTTTTCTGCTTAAAATTTGAGGGGAAGTGTGCAAAATAACTATGACCCACCCACCCCCAAATTCAACTTAAATAAATTTCTGTAAAGAAAAAGAACATTTGGTAAATAAAAATTCTGAGAGAAAGACATGAGTTACGGGCAACATTAGTCGTGTTGAATATTTGTCTTACCAATTTCACTGTATTGTATTTAAGTCACCAATGTCCACGCCACTCTAGCTGCTTATCTTTAAGCCCCATTCACGTCTACATGGAAATAGCTATCGCTCTGACAAACTGCAAAGAGACCAGTTTAAACAACGGTGTCACGGTTCACAGTAAGACCTAAATTCAAACTATCTCTTGTATCACCCGTTAAAACAAAGCACGCACAAACGTACTGATTCTTTCACACGAACACACATATAAAAGTATTTTACTGTTTTTCACATACATACATAAATTGTTTATTTGTTGGTACTACGTTGCTTTTCCTACTGAATTTTATTCTTTCGATGAAAATTATGTTATTTTATGGAATTCTGAGTCTCCGCATTTTGAGATTTAACAAAACACAAGTAGAAAAAAAAAGGCTTGCTATAGATTTTGGTATTCAGACGAAAATTAAGACATGTTCTATCTCGCTTTTATTTTATTTTCCAAATAGTGTGATTATTCTAATTGGCCAAATGACGATTAGTCTTGCAACAATATTTTATGCTATTGTATGGAATCAGACATTTGGCATTTAACAAAAACCTGAGTCAGTGTGCAAAATATTTTTGTGTGTAAAAATCGAGGGGACGTTTGCAAAGTAACGATGACCCACCAAGTTATATTTATTTTTGAAAAGAAAAGAAAGAACTTTAGTTAAATAAAAATTATGACAGACAGACATGAGTTACGGGCATCGTCAGACGTGTTGAATATTTGTTTTAGAATTTTAACTATATTTTAAAAAATAAGTTTCGCTATAGGTTTTTGGTTTAATAAAATTTAATTTAAAATTATTTACTTTTTATGTTAGTAACAAACCCCCCCAAAAAACAAAGAAATTTATTTTTTAACTATTGAATAAAATATCATTTTCCATAACGTAAATGAATTATTTTTCCGTATTCAATTTTAGGAAGTGGGCGGAGAAGTTCATTCAAGCCTTCAGTAATGGTACGAAGATTCGAAAAGTTTCAGTTACGAAATTGAATAAATATAGTTTTTGAGAAAATCTGAACCAAGGGATGTGGATACTTTAAAAGAGTAAGATGAAATAAAGACTGTAAAAAAAAGGTGAGTCTTATCAAATAGGGGTAAGACATGGTGTTAGAGTTAGCTCTAGGCATTCCTTCCTTTCTGATTCTGGTGTTATCTTTGTAGTCATCAATGAAGGTTCTTGTTCATCTATCTCTTTATCTTTTTACAGATAATTTTGGATGGCGTAAGATAAACTGATGCACTACGAACAGAGATATTATACAAATAATATAAGATAAATAGAAACAAACTGATATATATATATATATATATATATATATATATATATATATATATATATATATATAGACACAAACTATCTGATATATATACGAACGAGATAAATGTTAGCGGACATAGATAGATAGATAGATAGATAGATAGATAGATAGATAGATATGAACAGAGTGAGATAGATAGATAGATAGATAGATAGATAGATAGATAGATATGAACAGACTGAGATAGATAGATAGATAGATAGATAGATAGATAGATATGAACAGACTGAGATAGATAGATAGATAGATAGATAGATAGATAGATAGATAGATAATGAACAGACTGAGATAGATAGATAGATAGATAGATAGATAGATAGATAGATAGATAGATAGATAGATAGATAGATATGAACAGACTGAGATAGATAGATAGATAGATAGATAGATAGATAGATAGATAGATAGATAGATAGATGCTATTTGACAGAATATTTCCATAACGTTAATTGGAACTCATGGGATTTACCAGACAAAAACTCTATAAAATTCTTCCGTTTCCAATCTCTCTTTGTCATACAAAGAAGACATTTCTGGCTGTTTACATTAACAATGATTCGATTCAGTTGTTCCGGTTGAAGAAAACTTTTGTCAGCTTTTTCGTTTGCGTCCTTAACACATTCGTGCGTCTTGTCCTGTCTGTTTGTTTTCATATTAAAACATACTTGTATTCATTGACAGGCTTGTTGACATTGCTATTCTGAAATGTTCTGCAAAAATATATATGATTTCTACAATTGTACCTTGAATCCGATATTAAATGTTTTTTTTTTTACTATACTAGTAATTGAATACAAAGAGAAAAGTGAATAAATAACGCTGAAAATATTGAACACACGAAATAAATTTTTTCATTTAATCCTCAGGAATTGTCACGAGTTTTTCGGAAAGTAGGCGGTGTAGATTCAGGCAGTTTCCGCCATCGTAATATAGCTTCACTCTGTCTTTTCTATAAATATTTACATGTAATTGTTCTAATGATCTTTCGTCTATTGCGTTTAGACTTTATGAATTTAAGCGCAGTACTAGATTGGCGGGAAGGTCCCATCACATTACAGTTAAAAATGACTAGATGTAACCGTAAGTTCTATGCTAATAGTTTCTTCTCTCACACTTCTCGCTTGTGGAATTCTCTCTTGGCTTCCTGATTGACCGTCAAAATTGAGCTTCAAAAATTTAAATGCAATGTCAACCGTTATCGTCTGTATTCTTAATTCCTGTTCATTTATTGATCCTTCTTCTTAGTAGGTTTTTTTTATCAAACACTTAATAACTGCTTGAGCCTTAGCGGCTTTATTGCCTTTCTTTGGGTGATGTATTTAAAAAAAAATGTTTATCGTTGCCTTCTCCATTGTTTTGGATTCTTAGTGAGATAAACTTGTCTGAAAACCATATAACGGGTTAACCCAAGCCCCGGATGTCGTTGACCTTTGTTCGATTTCACAAGTCATCCTTGTTTTGAAATCACTCGTCGTCCCAGTTATACTGACTATTTACATAAGCTCATTAGGCAGTTTATTTGCTGCTTTCCTCGATTTTTGATGCCTTCAATATATCCTGTGAGTTTCAAATTTTCTAAGACCTCGTTTTGAAATGTCCAATATCTCTTTCTGATTCTAAGTACAAGTGACCGTTATTTTTTCCATTTTAACCGAAAAATGCGGACATTTTTAGGACATTCTTCTGCGAAATCACATTTCTGTTGCTTCAAATCTCTTAATCATCTGTGACGGGATTCTCCAGCATTTTCTGCCATATAGGAGGACAGATTTTACATAAAACTCAAGTACACTTTTGTAATGTCAACGAATACTCGTTATCACTTTCGTAAATCACGTTGTAGTAGAGACTTTGTAATCGCAGATACAACTATAGTTCGCCGTTGAACAATATTGGTGTCAGACGCCTTCGAATAACATTCGAACTTAATAGTACTTGCTCGATAATACTCGCTCGAATTAGTAGCCACCGAATAGTAATCCGTGTAGGGATCAGTATATAGAAATGGTGTGTAAATAGTGAATAGTACAGAGATAAAGAATAGCGATCCGTAATAGAGGATAGACTGCAAATGGTGATCCGTATAGTAAAAGATGATAGAATAGAAATAGTGATCACTTAGACGCCACGCTAATTCCCATATATACATTTCATTTTCCAGCACGTGATCTACTTTTTCAAATTGGGATCGCCTATGTTTGTTCACTGGCAATCCATGTTCAAACTCTAGTGTCTGTAGCGACACTTTATTTATTTATTTATTTTTTTTTAAAGCTTTTCACCCCAGGCAAGGCTCGAAGCCACTAGCACGCAAGGGGTTACAAAGGATTTGGAGCAAGAACAGATAAGAGTGATAGAGGAAAGGATGTGGAGAAGGATAGTGGAGAGATCAAGGGAAGGGGTTACAGATCAATGCAACTGGAGATGTCGATTGACATTACATTTGAATAGTTGGAGATTATAGTTGTCAGGGAAACAGGAATAGGGAAGGCGTGAGGTGCGAGGTATGAAGCTATTGGAGTAAAAGAGAATTTTCCTGTTGCCTAATACTTAGTTTTGAAAGGCATTTTTCGCTTTCCCAATGCGCCTTTGGATAGCGACGTTGCGTTAACCGTTAAAACACTTCCTTCATATTTAAATTTATCTACTTCGTTGATTTTGGTTTTTCCAATTCGTAGTTTAGAGGAGGCAAGGTGGAGTAATGGATTGAGGAATCGGAGAGCCGAGTTCGAATTCCAGTTGAATCCATTACATTCACTTAAGTGTTAATACCCTTGGGAAAGGTATGAATCCTCTTCTCCCCCCCCCCCAGCTATGAGCAAATAGCAGGATAGACAGGGTTCTATAGATTTGGATGGCAACTGGCCTACCGCAAAAAGAAGTTGCAATCTACTGCGGGAAAAAAATCTGTCTCGTCAGTCATGTATCGAAAGATACATGATCGCCTAAGCGTGTATCGCGCATGGTACATTAACTAACTCACCGAGTTAGTATCATAGGGAGTTCCGTTTGCTGACAACCATACGTTCTGTCTTCTTACAAGTAACAGTTAGTCCTTTCTTCTTGATTTCTTTTACTACCTCCTTAGGCGTTCCTGAATTTTTTTCTGTATCGCATCAAATATATGAATATGGGAATTCAAATGTAACCAGAGGATGGTAGAACATATACGTGGTGCGCATTAAAGTGTAATATCTGACTGGGGTCTGTGAAGTTCAAATCTCGCAGGAGGTGTGTACAGAGTTTTATATATATGCTAAACAGAGAACAGCTCAGTAGCACAAGGTCGAATCTCACTGAAGTGTAGCATATTTTTTATTTGCAGTTTAGTTCGACAAGCAAACTAATATTTGATCGACATTCTCTGATAAAGGCCAAATATCGCCGTACGTTTCCTCTTTAATTACAAGTTATATTGTTTATATAGCACCGATAGAATAATGAACTGTCACGTTATGTAAATTGGAAAACAAAAATAGACTAAATACTTCTAAAAAGTTAATGATCATTGACTACTTTATGATGTAAAATATGACACCGATCCAAATTATGAATGGAAACAATAAATATCTGCCTTCTAATAGAACGTGTTTACAGCACACACACACACACAAACACACACACACACACACACCGCACATATTCGCCACACAAACGCCAACACACAAACGCGCGAGCACGTATACACGCGCAGACGCCTACATGAATGTATACTGTGACTGTCGTACCTACGAAACAGCTACTCATCGAAGGATGAACCACAGTCCAGGGATGGGTTGTGGAGCTACGCCTTTATTAGCACTAACCCAGATTACCCCCAACGTTTCCTTGTGATGCCATGAACCTTTTTTCGTTATCTGTCACATTGCCGGAGTACTAAACGCAGTCACTGCGTCAATCCTGTACTGACGTGCGGATACTGTAATCGATAAGTCTTCAGAGACGAGTCCGAATTATAGTCGGATATATGTGGTTCTACAGAAGGATGCTAAGGATGCCATGGACCGAACATGTGAGCAACGACGAGCTTTTGGAGAGAAGTGATTCAAACAGGAAACTTATACTTAACATCTGGAAGAGGTAGTTGAAATTTCTGGGACACGTAATGAGGAAGGAGGGCTTGGGACTCATAGGACGGATAGAGTGAAAGAGTGGCATGACATGCGTAATGGACTTCAAAAAATGGAAGGCAGGACAGGGTTTGGGAGCAATAACAAGACAATTTATTAAGAGCCATAAGGGACAAGAGGATAGGAAGGCCCTGAAGGGACACGGCACATAATAGAAAAAGATATTACCTTCACTTGCGCGCAAATAGCTTTAAGAAAGGTATAAATCCAACCCCTCCACAAGCTACCTGGAAACAGCATTGTTATTCCCAAAAATGTGTTAATGCAATATCCAATCGTAAAAATACTTACAATTCAAGCATGTATCGGCTTGAGATTATCTACAAGTTTTTAATAACCCATAAAAAACAATCAATTCTAAAGATCCGTTTTCAGTCAGATATACCAAGTCTAAGCCTGAATAACAATCCGACCACAGCAGGATTGACATTGGTCGATAATCTATCTTTCGATACATGACTGACTAGGCAGATTTTTCCCAACGGTAGGTTTCTATTTGTTTCTGCGGTAGACCGCTTGCCAACCAAGGCTAAAGAACACAGTCTGTCCTGCGCTTCAACTTATAGCTGGAGGGAGAAGAGATGGATCTATATCTTTCCCAAGGTAAGTGAATCTAACGAACTCGACTGGACTTCGAACTCAGCTCTCCGAGTTCTCACTCCGAGCCATTATCCATTGCAACAATGCATATCCATTGGAACACATGGAAATTAGTACTAAAGCAGATATTAGTACTAATTGATATGTTAGGAAAGATCAAATACTTCTTGTTTTAATTTGCCACATTATATGAATTATTATATCAGAGACATAGAAACGCACCTTAACACACGGACAGAACATAACAGCTGAAAGAAAAGAATGACAAACATGCATTGTACTCAAAGAAAATTTTCGTGCTGATATATACAAGTTAACTAAAAAAGTACTGTCCGTGTTTTTATTAGTCATTGAATGAAGTTGAAATATATACGAAATGCGTGTAGCAATTGTTTTCAAATACGGACAGCCGGAAATAGTAAAATCAGACGTTATAAAAAACACGCGCACAGTGCCCGGCCATCAGTTATAAGCCGGACAGCTGTGAGAAGAATGGAAGTGTCTAGAGATCTCGTTCAGGGCTGTTTGCTTTACGACTTCTTCAGCAGTTGCATCAAGTCGCCGCATATGTCAAGCGTTTGGGGATAGTGTTGTAGATGAACGTACTGCAAGGCGTTGGTTTCGAAAATTCAAGTCGGGAGATTTGTCTCTCCATGATGAACCTCGCAGTGGACGACCACAGGTCTTGAATGACGGAGTCCTGAAGGCGGCCATTGAAGAGGACAGTAGTCTAACGTGTGGTGAACTTGCAAGACAGTTCAACGTTTCCGATGAAACAGTTAGACTTCACCTGCAACCGCCTAGGTAAGACGTACAAACTGAGCAAGTGGGTAGCGCAAACGCTGTTGGAGATCCACAAGGGACAACGAGTGGCAGCCCGCGTATCGGTGCTTTCTCCCCACCGTACCGCATCCTTATTCAATCGAGTGCTTACCAGTGATGAAAACGGGGTTCTGTACGAATCTCGCAAGCGTTCCAGACATTGGTTGTCTCCTCAGGATGCTGTCCCTCACACCGCAAGACCGACTATGCACCCACGCAAGATTATGCTTTGTGTCTGGTGGACAGGTCGTCAAGTGGTTCATTATGAACTGCTACCAACGGGCCAAACGATCACTGGAGACTTATACTCGCAGAAATTGAAACGTGTACAACAGGCATTGCGCCAGAAGGAACCAGCCCTGGTGAATCGCAAATGTATGCTTTTCCTCCATGACAACGGCAGGCCGCATGTCGCGGGAGTGGTCAGGGATACCATACAGCAACTTCGGTGGGAGACTTTGTGCCGTCCACCTTATTCACCTGACCTTGCGCTATCCGATTACCATCTCTTCCACTCCCTGACTAATCATCTTTGTGGGAAATCCTTCACCAATGAAGCAGACTTGCGCAAAGACCTCGCGGACTTCTTTGCGTCAATAGTTCTACCGCAAGGGCATTGAACAGCTGGAGACACGTTGGCAGAAGGTGATGGATGCCGATGGCGATTACTTCGAAGACTAAATATAAGTTACACATACTGTGAAGCGTTTTCTTTTTTTCCTTTAAAAACGGACAGAACCTTTTTGGTTACCTTGTACATACTTTTCACTAATTTGGCCAACACAAATTAATTGTCATATACAAACTGTGTGAAAAAACGGCGAGAAGTACGATTGCCTTACTTGCAATATTTCCCGAAGGGAAAACAGCAAGGCCGGTGATATGCTTTGTTTCTGCTGAGGCCATGTGTGTTCGTCTTTTATCTTAACTGCCGTGGGCAGACAGGTCTTGCCTCTAGAAAATGGCGTTCGACATTCTATGAACATAAGAGGCTCACCGACCGTTATGTGAACCTTGTGACTAATTCGTCGCTACCAAAGGGCGATAATTGCATTTTGCTTCACTTGAGTACCATTCGCTAATGCCGTCCTGTGAAAGACGGTAAATTACATCCGCGTCTTGGGTAAGACGTTAAACTAGGTCCAGCAGCAAGGCCTCTCAGCAGGACGTTTTGAGTAGCGTGGAACCACCTCTTAATTGCTGGTATTCACATGTCTACCCTGACCCGGTGTGGTAGCACCTGTTAGGGTCCCATCTATGGGCAAATAGTTAAAAATCACTAGCAATACTTTTTTTAAAATTATTACTAGCAATACAATTTTCAAGGAAATATATTACCAGAAACAGATTTTTGACAAAACAAAATATTACCAGCAATAAAAATTATTGTCGGCATTAAATAACCCATTGTGGATAATATGCCGTAAAACAAAATAAACTAAACTAGTCTAAATCAAAGAATACATATTCTATTCATAAGAATCTATCCTCAAAATGTTGTCCGTATTAAATAATCCATTGAGGTTGATATGCCGTAAAACAAAATAAACCAAACCAATCTAAACCAAAGAATACATATTCTATTCCTACGAATCTATCCTAAAAATGTTGTCGGCATTAAATAACAAATTGAGGTTGATATGCCGTAAAACAAAATAAACCAAACCAACCTAAATCAAAGAATACATATTCTATTCATACGAATCTATCCTAAATAATGTTGTCGGCATTAAATAACCCATTGAGTTTGATATGCCGTAAAACAATACTAAACCAAACCAAACCATCCGCTAATGCACAGGTAAAAGTTCTCTTCTCTAGTAATTACGAAATTCAGAAAGACCAGTAATCAGAAAAGTTAGGAAAGAGAAGCCGAGGAAGCCACTCATTGTATAATTATCGAACATGGATATGGAAACATCCGATGAATGATGAAAAAGCAGTCCTAGAAATAGACTCGTCTTCCTGTGCCGTTTTATTAAATGTTTACTATATCAGTCAGTCACTTATGAGCCATGCGTAATAAAAGCTTAGACGATCATGTATCATTCGATACATGACTGACAAGGCAGATTTTTTTTCCCGCAGTAGGTTACTATTTCTTTCTGCGTGACTCCTCGGTGGAGTAATGGATAACGAGTCGCCTAAACGTGTATCATGCAATGCCACATAACTGGCTGTTTAATATGTACGTTTATTTAATTCAGTGCTCAGATCTTTCCAACCGAGTGAGTGCTCAACATACCACTGGAAACACCGCGTAGGCATTCAGTCAATGTCCAAACGTTAGATATCTTTGACGACCAAATTGTTCGCGGACAGCTTATATGTCCTTCAGACGTTAAAGTAAGTGTACACAATTTCCACTTGAGTAATGCAGAGCCAGACTGGTTGTCTCGTGAATTAAATCGAACTAACCGCTTCTGCAACGTATTTGCTTTGCCTGTATGAGCAATGACTTGTGTTCAAATGCAGAATGCGCGCTGTGCATTCGAGATGCAACAACTAGGCAGAAATAAAAGACATTCCCAATAAACATATCTTCTAACAGTCGCCAATGTGTTAAGTCACAAATGGAGGAATAAATCATTCTACCAAGCACTCTCCTTACAGAGGCAGTAATAATCATGGCCTCTTTCCATTCTTACCTCTTTCTTTGAACACTACATTGTAGCGAACCACCTTCATTCCCTTCAAATTTAATTGATGACATGGAAGTTCAACCGGAGTAGCAGCTTCTCACGAATGTCTGTTTTCTGTAAGCGTCTTATATAGGAATAAAGTGTCTTTGCCAACACTTGAGTTTGAAAATAGATCGCCAGAGAGCGAACACAGGCCATCCCATTCTTATCAATTAAGTAGACCACGTAACCATAGTCGAAACACATATATGTAGGAAGTAGCTGACGACTAACGGTCGCTATTTTTAGTCTATCTTCTATTACTATACGGACCGCTATTGTCTACTCTATTCACTATACTATTTCTCTATTCGGATCACTACACGGATTACTATTCGAGCGAGTATTATCGATCAAGTACTATTAGTGCGAGTGTTATTCGAAGGCGTCTGACGCCAGTATTGTTCAACGGCGTTACTATAGTTGTATCTTCGATTACAAAGTCTCTACTAAAACGAGCATTACGAAAGTGACAACGAGTGTTCGTTGACATCACCATAAAAAAAAAGACTCCCAAGTAAATGCTTCTGATCACTACAATCTTAATATGTTCAAGTATAGGGTTAACAGTTACCTCCCCCACATATCCCCATGAACTTTACCTCTTATTCAGTAAACCTCTCTCGCGAGTGGCTCTCGGGAGTTTTACAGGGTGAACGTCATTGTAATATAAATAACATACTATTTCTTGATCACAATCGTATCCAGCCAGAAAGTATTCGTGGGAAATATTCAGTGGGTTTTTTTTTTTGCGATGGACGAAAGTAATTGTACATAACAATAAATGCAGTACTCATAATATATTAAGTCAGAAAAGAGACGCAAAAATGTGTTTAAAAAATTAGGGCCTTTGAGAATCTCTGTATATTTTTCATTCTACTCACTACAAAACACAAGCATCTCCTAAAGATTAAGGGATATATGAAGATTAATATGTATAATATAGCCGTTATGTTTGATGGGCATTGCATAAAGAATGAAGACCTACTTAAAATACTACGGAAGCTAAACTTACATGGGGAAATTATACGAATAATCTGTAATGTTTAGTGGCGATAAAAAGCTTGCATGCAGAGAGCGAATACGTTCAGGAAATATACAAAAGAGTCGTATGACGGCCATCGTATTCTCAAGGGAATTATTTAACGTATACAGCAAAACGATCCTGAGAAGTTGATGAGCTACCAAGTTATATTATTGTCAGATACAGACACGCAGTGGACACATTATTGATGACATACTTAGAAATACAAGGTAAAAAAAGGAAAGAGAGAAGAAATACTAAATATGGCCCCTAAAACAGAGAAAGCAGAGAACAATGGATGTATTTTCTTATCGAAATGTTTAACCTATAAATCATTGTCATATGAAAAATAGATGTAAGAGATTTTTTTATGGTATTTATATTCCTAACAAAATATATATTGTCTATATTTCTGAGATGGGGTATAATAACTATTTACACTATTTACATTGTTCGGACCGTTTTCCTAATGTTTACTGTCATATTCTCAACGTTTCGGCCCTTCTACGCTCCGGATTTCTTCAGGTCATTTACATTAGAATTTCGAAAACTTAAGGAATCGGCGCATTTGCTACGCCACAAATATCTCCTAAGCCGACCATAGATATGAATACAATATTGTAACCAATAATACGAAGAACTAGAAAATAAAAGAAAATTGTAATATGAGCACTGGTAAAAAAATTAGATACGAAAGCTTTAGATTTATATGTCTCAAAGAGTCATACACTGATGTCAACCATTCGAATAAAAGCGTAGGTTGAAGTAATCCAGTGAGTTGATCCAATGAGTTGCTAGTTCAATACAGCAGAGGTGAAGACAAAACTGAACAGTTGAGTTACTAAAGGGAATTAGCTGAAGCTGAGATATCCAAAAAAGGCATGTGATATGGGACCAGAAGAAACTACCTCCGTGAACTAAATAAAGGGTTCGGTTCGAGATTTCAGTGTATATCAGCGAAAGAAGGCTGAAACGTACGATGGCTGAAACGTCGTGAATATGACTAGAAAGATGAGGACAATAGTCCGAACAATGTAAATAGAGTAAATAGATATAATACTGTGTTCCTTGCAAGACTAGAGAAAGAAGAAGAAGAAGAAGAAGAAGAAGAAGAAGAAGAAGAAGAAGAAGAAGAAGAAGAAGAAGAAGAAGAAGAAGAAGAAGATTTAATGCCGAAATCTAAATATTTTGTACACAATTTTATACATTTTGAGTAAAAGTTATGTTCTTTTAGATATACGTTTTTTACATTAAAATGTATTGTTGGTAATTTTACTATAAAGTTCTATTTTATATTTAATTAATGTTGCACTGGTTGTCATTTTACTATAAAAATGTATTGTTGCACATTTTATTATAAAAAAATTACTGTTGAATTTTGTTTGGTTGTTCTCTATTTTACCATAGCTGAGACCCTAACAGCTACTACTACCCCGGGTCAGGGTGGGCCTAGGAACTACAGCAGTTAAGAAAGTTCAAAGGTGGCAGAGAATAGTGGTGATAGATGTTATCAAGAACAATAGAACATTAGCAAAATCAAAAAGTATACACAGATCCTTGAAGCAAAACTCATAAAACAAAACCTACCAACAATGAATAAATAATATTAAACCTATATAAAGACAAAAGAAAGAAAAGCATAACATTTGTCTAGTGTCACATCACTCACTAGTTTTCACGAATCTCACCGACTGTCTCTACCTAAACTGACGATAACCTAAGAAAATCGAATGTTTGGACCATATTTCATGTTCTGTTCTTTCAAAATGAACTTCGGAAAATTTGTGATTGAATTTCCTGCTTGTCTGAGATGGCTTATTCCTTATTTGGAAAAGACGATCATTAAAATTGATCGACACCGAACGTCTGTCGTTTTTAATAGGATTTGCCTTAAAGAACATTTCCTGCCTAAATACGCAGAATATACATACACATATATATATATATAAGTATATATATGTATAAATATATATATATACATATACATACATATATAGATATATATATATATATATATATATATATATATATACATTTGCAATGATACACTCCATCAGGATCGCCTGAGCAGTGATGTTATTGACTTGGGGTCCTGACACGTTTCGTGTCTATACATACACACACACACATACATTTATATATATATATATATATATATATATATATATATATATATATATATATATATGTGTGTGTGTGTGTGTGTGTGTGTGTGTGTGTATAAATATATATATCAAATATGTGGTGCAGTTCAATTGATATTACATGAATCATTCATACAAAAAAAACAGATTAGTGATGTTAATGATATAAATGGCGAGAATACATCTTCGCAAAGACATTTATTAAAATTACATTAACCCACGAACATCTAGATGAATGTTATGATCCCTGGAGCCGGAATGACAGCAGAGGCGGCAGCAAGAGGATTTACATAAACATCAGCAACAGGACCTCCAACAGCAGCAAGTAGAGCAGCAACAAAGTCAGGAAGAAGAAATCCTTCATAAAGACAGTCTGTGTCGGACGGAACCTGAAATAGGTTTAGCTAGGCAGGATCTTGGCTGCCTACCAAATTCAGATACTTAGGCATAGGTTAAACAAGATGTCTAACGAAGCCGTGAACATGGGCACAGAATTGCGCAAAGAAGAGATCAGTCGAGGTTCCGATCGATACATTTGTTAGGTAAATACCTCGGAGGCGCGTACTTTGAGGTCGACTGATGTACGCGGTTTTTCGGCGTTAATTTGCGAGCCGATTTATCAAGAAGCCTGGTCTTTGTGATGAAGAGTTTCGCAGCTATTTGTCTAAACTTTCTCGGCTTTCGCCGACTGAAGCGGCTAGCTGTGATGGTCACATCACGGAGTGCGTAGTCAAGGGTCGGCATTGGCAAGTCTCTGGGAACTGAGGTTTTGCCCTATGAATTGTACTTGATTTTTGTGCCGTGTTCAGCAACTGGTTACGGCAGGGGTCCATCCCCAACCGGATCACCAGTGGTGTGATCACGTTGTTGAAAAATGGCAAGGATGGTGAGCAGAAATTAGATGATTACAGGCCCATAACGCTGCTAAACACAAGATTAAATATTTTGGCCAAGATCCTGACGGGGCGTTTTAAGTCAGTTGCTGAGATTCTGTTGGGACACAAGCTGACTTGTGCTGTAAAGGGCCGAAAATTCAGAGCAACCTGCATCTGATGTGCACGATCCTAGAGAGTGTAAAAGACGAGAGCAAGCAGCGCTGATCAATTTGGATAAATTCAAAAGCCTTTGACAGTGTCGACCATATGTACCCTGTTGCTGTCCTGCAGACTGCCGGATTCAAAATCTATTCTGCAGGTGGATTAGCATCTGTTATTTCTTTCCAAGTCTTCTGATACAGGTAAACAGAAGGCGGTCACGCGTTTTGCGGTGTCTACGTCGGTTCAACACGGTTGCCCACTGTCTCCCCTACTTTACGATTTGGCTTTGGAGCCTTTGCTTCGCCGTCTGAGGGACACTGCGTGCCGTCCGACCCTACGTGGAATCGCTGTCCATGGTTTAGTTCGAGCCAGTGTTTCTGCGTACACTGATGTTGTATCCATTTTCGTGTCATTCGCAGCGACATTGAGGTGGTAGAGAATGCCCTTGAACGTTGCGAAAATGTCACTGGGCCAAAAGTAACAGTAGCAAGTCTTCCGGCTTGTAGTTAGATGCCGGAAAGGGGTTCGCTCTTCCGAGGACATTCGATTTGACTGATATACCCGCCCGCATTATTGTAGTGTGGTTCGAGCCCGGAAGGTACAGGCAAAGGTCGAAGCGACGGTCCAGAGTTGGCTTCGAAGGGTTGAGCTGAGTCGTGCGCCACGTACATTTTTCCATGTCATACATTACCAGTTGTCTGTACTTCCTCTCTGCTAGTACCGTAGGAAAGCGATCGGGCGCTAGCTGTCCTACTTCTTGTGGGGTGGTCGCAAGTATAAAGTCAGGAAAGATGTCTGTACCCACCGTTCGTGTTATGGTAGGATAGTAATGAAAACGCCTCGAAGTTGTCTTTCCTATGCCGCGCGTTGACAGAGGGGAGCGTTAGAGACGCATTCCATAGCTTTACCATCTATCCTCCCGTTACTAGGACCTAGCGCTGTCGTAAACCCGGGAATCAGTGGATTTTCCTCAAAAAATGTCAAGCAGCCTTAAGTGTCATTCCTCGCTCAAGTGAACTTTCACGGCTTAGGAGAGTCTTGTGTCATGAATTAATAGTGGAGGTTATCTTGGAGGACCCACTCCGTGGTTGCCTCTGTATGTCGACGAGAGAGTTGCGCTCTTTCTGGTCTTGGGCGCCGGCGGCAAATTACCTCAGAGCGAGTATGAGGAAGCAAGACGATTATGAAAAGAAATAAGGTGGACATTCTACACATGTGCACACACACGGCGTGCAGGCGTATTCAACACACATACACACGCACACACACGCACACACAAACAAAGAAAAAGATAAAACAAACATAACATTAATAAGAAAAGGGCATAAGTCTTTTTTTTTACTTAATAACTGAAACGAGGAAATCTGCAAACAATTGCTGATAATTCCTGGACCAAAGGATTACAAAAAGTTTCGTCTAAAAACCTTGGAAGAGAGAGATATGACAAACCAGAGTATTACTAAAACTAGCACAAATCCTGCCGAGAGACTACTAAGAATAAAAATGAAAAAGAAAACCAATAACTCTAGCACCAAACAAATTATCTGTAATCCCAAGTCTAGTATCCTTAACACTAACTCTTATCTCCACACATATAACCAAGCTTTCTGTTGAGTTCTGCTGTTACTCAAATAAAGAAGAGGTTATTTCGTTATCTCGAGATGTGTTTATACTAAAAAATATTATATCTGCACCCAAAGAGATACTTGATAAATTCATATTGTATTCTGTTAAGGTGAAATATCCGCCCTTTATCATATTTTCAAGAAAATATTAGAACTGATTTCTTTTAGGCTTGGTCTTCTATTTACTCGTTCGATTGCAAGCCGTTGTATTTAAAAACCTTTCTTATATAAATATCAGTTAGCGTATCATGCACTTTTAGAATTTCAGCATTAGTGTAATGGGGTTTATAAACTCACCTTCTAAGATCACATATATATTTAATTTATTTCTTTATTTTCTCTTCATATAATGTTTTTGGGTCTTCTATCGTGCTTTTATAATATAAATAAAAATGAAATGTCAAAGGTTTTCATTTTGAAAAATACAATGAAAAGACCAGTATCAAAAAGTGAATAAGTGATATTAAAAATGTTCAATATGAAAAATGGATTCGTTTATTTTTTTTTTTCAATATAATCATTTTTTTAAAAATTATGATCAATATGCCTTCGCTTTAATTTTTTTTTACATTGTAAGCAGCAAAGGAAAGGATTACCGATCTTTGCATACGTTTCTACCACAATTATTACAGACAGTCAGATGCTCGTAATTCTCATAAATATTATGAATATAAGAATAAATTCCTTGTAGCTCACGTAAAGACATAA
>OZ038478.1:27412273-27452273 GCA_964036315.1 Acanthosepion esculentum
TTCAATTCAATGAAATACGGTGTCATTTTCTTTTTAATAAAGTTGTATGTCACAACTGATACTCCCAAATTGCACTATATATATATATATATATATATATATATATATATATATATATATATATATATATATATGTGTGTGTGTGTGTGTGTGTGTGTGTGTGCAATTTGGGAGTATCAGTTCTGACATACAACTTTATATATATATATATATAGTTTACAAATTCAAGTGCCTTTTGGGAGATTGTATCTCCAATGGATAAAAAAATATTTATGTTTCTCACACCACAAACTCGCTTTCCCGTCGCTTGACTCTACATTTAAATGATAAATCTAACATTTTTAGACATTTAAAACAACATTCCTTCACGCGTACTCAATTCAGAAAATTCTTTGTTGACAACACAACTATACCAAAATCTGAAAACAATAAACAAAAATTAAAAATTCTTGAAGCTATATACATTAAACTGTTGAAACTTAACCTGAACACAATAAACTACGAAATGTCCACAAATATTCTTAAATGCCAATAATTATTACAGAAGCCATTCGTTTATAGTAACGGCTTCCCATACTTAATACTTCTCGTTTTTTCAATCTCGCGTGGTAATCTTTGACGTCACAAGCTGCGACCATATTTTCGCTTCCGTGTCTCATATATACGAGTTTGTCGTTACTTTGAAATTTTTCAAGCAGCAAGGGCGGACTATCATTGTTGTTTCGTCCGTGTGTTGTTTGATATATTGGAATTGTCATCTTTGATAATGTCTTATGTAAGCCGAAAGCTTAGATTGGATTTAAACATGTATCAATATGTTGTTTTCCTTTCGTCTTTCAACGATAATGGGATTAAGCTTATCAGACAATATGAAAGAAACTTACTTAAAATAAATAGACAAAACTTGTGTATATTATTTAATGAAACATGCATTAATGAAAAATTGCTGCCTAAATATACACAATATATATATATATATATATATATATGTATATATATATATATATATATATATATATATATATATATATATATATATATACACACACAATACATATATATACATATATATGGGGGTGAAATGAGAGAGTGATAGAGGGAAAAGTGGAAGCGAGAGATAAAACATCAAAACTTAGATATATTTTTCAAATTTACCTACAATAATAAATCCATTTTATATTCAACAATATTGTTTATTTTGAGTAAAGACAGCTACAGTCTTTAAATGTATTTATTTCATTCAAAGATACCATTAAAAAGAAATGCCACAATAAACATATCTTTGAAAAATAAAGTCGAAGACATTTTGAAAGCGCTGTTTTACATTTTAGCAAATGTCTTTTCTGTCCGTTTTTTAATGCAGGCAGCTGGCTTCTTATCAGTGCTTCCATCTCTCTTCATGTTTTGAAGTTGAGACAGATGTAAAAATCCTAGCTTAGTCAGATATACAAATGAAAAAACAATAGATTGAAAGAATTGCTTTATGAACATTCTTTTCAGCGTTAAAGAAATACTGTTTCTGTCAAAGTACGCTGCAGTTCTTTGAAAATGTTTTGCAATTCAAAAACGCATATAAGTAGAAACGTGA
Organism: Acanthosepion esculentum; assembly: GCA_964036315.1. Classification (NCBI taxonomy): domain Eukaryota; kingdom Metazoa; phylum Mollusca; class Cephalopoda; order Sepiida; family Sepiidae; genus Acanthosepion; species Acanthosepion esculentum. Next base: position 27,413,862 of record OZ038478.1, read on the forward strand.
TTCGCTTTCATGGCGTCGCAATACGTCGCTGTATCATGAACGGGATGTGTCGGAGGCTGCATGTGTTTTGCATACAGTCGTTGGACGTGTTAACAGTTCACAAAAGATAGGAAAAAATCAATATGCCCCATAAAACAATATTAAGATGTCCAGTGTCTGAGATTAATTAACTTTGTCGATACTTTATCTGTTAAATACCAAATGAAGTAACTTCTTCATCGTCATCTGTTTCTGAGAAATTCTCATGGGAGAATTTTGGCCTCCACACGTCAGCGTAACTTTGGAGCTGAAATTCTTAATAGGTACTCTATTGATTACCAATCTTTTTTTTTTCTGTCAAATATAATTGTAAATAAATATAATTGTAAATCTTTTTTATGAGGAAAAATCAAAAGGAAAAGAGGTATAGGTTACGATTGTAATGTTAGGAATAGGTATCCACGCGAAATCCTCTACCACGAAGTAGCATTTCTTAGGAAGAACCCCTCGGTGTGGCACGACCTTATACAAAAGAAATAAGTAAGTAATATAGAGGATTCGATTCTGTATACATGACGTGGCGTGTCATGGCTTTCAGTGGCTGAGCTGGTGTTACTAAAATATGGAATTTGCCTGAACCTGTATTCAGGCTATAAAATGGAGTAAAAAAAAGTGGCTAAATAAGAAACGCAATTATTATATCCATATATATATATATATATATATATATATATATATATATATATATATATATATATATGACAATGTGAGCTGTTTATTTTGCATAATAATGACTTCTAGAGTTTTAAGACATTCCTTACTCTGGGTGCTGTAGAGTATTTTGGTGTTATCTACTAGTATTTGTCTTATATTGAACATGATATTTTCGTCGCTCATAGTATGCTAGTCGATGTGTATTTCGACAGGTGTGTGTGTCCAATGTAAGTATTTAATGTCGTTTTTTATTTGTTAGTTTTGGAGATGCAGACAAAGGAATTCTAACTACCATACTGTTGGGGCGCACCCACCTTCACAACCACAATAGACTGATCCTATTATTATAAATAGAACAGTAGTTCTAGAGTATTGTAGCAGTGTAGTGCAGTGCAGAGTGAGACTTCTGTAGTGATCAGTTACACTTCCGTTTCTCGACCGGAAGATACCGTTGGACTTTATTACTATTACTTATTGTTACTACTAACCTACGTTCGTTCTACTACCAATCTCTCTGATGTAAATACCTCTCTGAATATACCAGTATTTTTCCCTACGACTGTGTTTGTTCGTTATTAACATATACTCACGTGGAAACACTCAACATCTCAACAGTGGCGACGACGGATGTTTTATTGATCTCAACACATACAGACACTGCTAATGACTGTCTGATTCGAAGGTATTTGAACGAAAATAACAAAATATGAACTTCGGATATATTATCCATAAATGAATAAAATCTACCTGCTTGTGTATTCGAGCGTCTTACTAAAGAAAATGCACAAATATAATTAAATACAATGGGTAAACATGATGCCCACTGATTAAATAAAACAGTGCGTCTACAAAAACACGTGCATCCACTAGAATATAACATTTAAAGTATTAAGAAACAATATGGGATTACAATTTTGAAAAAAAACATTAACTAATATGTATATACTGTGTGTATTTAGGCAGCATTTTTTCATTGATGCATGTTTCATTAAATAATATAGACACGTTTCGTCTATTTATTTTAAGTAAATTCCTTTCATATTGCCTGATTGTAACACTATTTATAAACAGCAGGTTAATTAATCAATTAATTAACCACAGAAGTTAATTACGGGGATTACTTAAACCGATAGATATAACGAAAGACATACTGAGCGATATTCTTTTTCTTTTGTTATTTTCCCAAAACAGGGTATCGGTGAAAAAAGATTTTTTTTGTTTTGTTATTTTCAAGTGCGATTCAAGATAACCACTTTACTTTCTCGCGGAAGTGTGATGCTGAGATATGCCAAATTCTCTGCGAAAACAAAGGAAGGAAAAAGAGAAAGAAAAGAAGGAAAACAGAGGGACAAGACTTAACAACTTAGATGATAAGAGAAGCAAAAAGGCCACCCACAGAAGCGATGTTGTTTTTGGGTAGTGGAATGGCGAAAATTCTGATGGTCATTGTCGTAAAAATTAGTTGAGGGATACCAGAGCTTCTGGGCAGATAAAACATTGGCTGTGTCAGGATGACGAACTTGTGTTATCAGTAGTTGATGGGTCGTCTGCCGACCGCACACGGAGCTCGGCCCTGGATTGAGAGGAAATGTCGACTGGACAGAACATCTGTGTTCTGTTGAAATTCGTTTGTGATAACGAAGGCCATGTTATTGTATTTATTTTAATTAACCCAATTTCGCCAAAAAAATTCGTCCACTTAATGTTGGCGGAAAAACTTGGTTGAGAAAAACCATATCCCGTGAAGTTGGATAAAAATTGAGATTATCAGTTGACGCCTATTGGCCGAATAGCCAGGCGGAGATGATCATGTGACGCAGAGAGGAGGCCTGCCACCGCCCATTGAGAGGATAGGTATGAAATGTTACTGCGAGGAAGTGGGAAAACCGTTGACGCCCTCTAAAGTATGGTGAGATACCCCTATGAGAGCATAAGAGGGTGGGAGTGGAATAAGATTTCCAAATATGGAAAATGATAATTATTTTTGGCCGAAAACAAAGAAAATCCTTATTGGGGATTTGAAATCAACGTGGTGGCCACACCACGTCCGACCCCATGCCAGGTTTTGATCGGCGTCCATATAAGCAAACGTCTTCGGGTGTTTTAGACAGTCCAGTCAGTGAGTGAAGAGTACAGCCAGTACAGTAAGAGAGAGCAGTGCAGTGCAGTTCGCAGAGAGACGCGCCTCGCACAGGTGACCGCACGATTCCATGCCCTCCGACTTAGACTTCTAAACAAGAACAAATTTGTTGAAGTCCGACTTTAGATTTCCCACCAAAACAAGTTTCCGACTTAGACTTCTAACCAAGAACAAATTATAGAAGTCTGATTTATATTTTTCACCAGAGCTGACTTTATTGAAAAACAATCCAGATATCCAGAACTAGCAAAAAAAGTGTTACCACATTTTTTTTTCTTCGAGCTGGGAGAGAAAGAGAGAGGCGCACTCCTGTAACTCAACAAACCGACATAAAATTAATCACTATTCCTAACCAGTCGATCGCCTTGAAGTTGTTATTTGTGCTTTTGTTTTTTTGTCTACATTTATTGTGCAGTATCACCGTGACCCGGATTCGGCTGGCACTACGGCCCGACGTTTGATTAATCTCGTCAACCTAAGATCAAATCACAACGTGGGTAGTTTGAATCGAGATCAAAGCAGTTGCTTCGGTGACCAGGCGTTGGAAGCGAGCTGAGTACGACAAGTTGGTACTAGAACCCAACAAGACTTCAACCGATGTACCAGGGTTAGCCCGTCACAAAGGACCGACGTTACATATTGGCGTCGTGACTGAAAAAGAAGTTGGGTGTCACAAATGGTGCCCTGACCAGGACGACGGGTGTCACATGATAAGCTTAATAACATTATCATTGAAGATGAAAGAAAAACACTATATTGATACATGTTATTTAATTCTATCTAAGCTTTCGGCTTACATAAGCCATTATCAAAGATGACAATTACATTTCAATATATTAAACAATACACGGACAAAACAATAATGATAGTCTTTTTTTGTTGCATGAAATATTTCCAAGCAAAGACAAATTCGTGTATACGAGACGAGGAAGCGAAAATCGCGCCGCAGCTCGTTACGTCACACATGACCACGCGAGAGTGAAAACGAAAAGTGTTAAGTATGGGAAACTATGAAACAGCCTGTCGCCTCTAAGTGTTGACTTCAATGTTGACTTTTATATTTACACACGCTCTATGTCTGATATTGAGCACTTTATCCCATAAATATAGCACAACTTAAGAGTATATTTCTTTGACTGTTTGTAAATACCAACTGTAGAAAGCTCAGATGTGCGAGGGTGTAATCGACGATTGCACGGAGTTTTTAATCGGAGAGCCGAGTTCTCACGTAAGCGTAAATACCCGTGAGAAAGTCTGAATCCACCTCTTCTCCACCCTGCTATCTGATAATTAGTATAAGTTTTATCACCAAATCATTATTATACTTTTTTTTTAAATTTCCATTAACCTAATAATCATTTCTGGCTTTAAATAGCCTGATAAGTGTTGATGAGCCATAGAGAAGTATTAATCAGTCGTGTCCAGTCAAAAAGCGGACTTTTCAAGAAAATCAAAATCCAGAGACGGATATGTAATGTGATTGCTTCTAATCTGGCACCTCGTCTACAGTCGCTCTCTCACAGACGTGCTGTCGCTTCCCCATGTCTTTTCTACAAATACTTTCACGGTAACTGCTCTGACTAGTTATTTTCCTTAGTTCGGAAACTGCATGCATTTAAACGTGCCACGAGGCCGGCATCTCAGTCCCACCGTTTCACTGTCGAAACGATTAAATGTAGCCGTCTATTCTACTCCAATAGCTTCATGTCTTGCACTTCACGCCTGTGGAACTCTCTTCCTCTTACCTGCTTCCCTGATAGCTATAATCAATTATTCAAATGTAATATCAATCGACATCTCCATATGCCTTGATATAATTCCCCGTCCTTCTCTTCATCCTTTCCTCTATCACGCTTCTTTACACATTCTCCCACTCTCTGTAGCCCCTTGCGAGCTAGTGGCACTCCCACCTTGCTTGGCGTGAAATGCTTAAAAAATGCAACATGGATTGTTATTATTTAATGTTGTTTCATATTTGGTTGATACTCTGGTGCGATGAATTCGCATATGATCCAATTTTATTGCTTTAACCCAGACAAACACCACAAACGTTTCAGATGTTGTCATGCTTGTCACATATAATAAATCAAGAGGGTAAAGATGGAAACAGCGAGTAAAACTTGTGAAAACGGATGTTAGAACATGTGACTGGTAGCACAGTAAACACATATAGCTAAAGGCTACAAATGATAGGAAGTTGTGAAAAGGTATAATCGATCACTTACTGAAGCCACACTGAAAATGACAGATGAATGTAGCGTTCTGTGTGTAAAATAAGGGAGAATAATTTATGATCAGCGATTGATAATAAAATTGCCTATCTAATAAACAATGACACAGCAAATGCTAAGATTGGAAATTTGCCAAACCTAATTTTCACTCTCCCTCACTAACAAGTAGTCGGCAATCTTTATCTACTGGGGAAATAAAAACAGCTGATACAGACCATATGCGCTGTACTATTTACACCAATAAGAAACTTTTATCATGGTGAAAAGACGGCTAATTCAGTAAGAAACAACGACTGATTTAATTTGATTTGTTTGTTTAACGGCATCAACTCCTTATGAGTCATTCAATACTGAAATTTAATTTTCGTTGGAGAATCGAAGTAATAAAAAAAGGATATATGTTATTCTACTTTCACATTTGAGTACATGGTAGTTGATACTTATCTTTTGTGCATATACATGTTTGTGAATATAATTATTAGATGCAGTTTTATGTTGTAGTTTTGTTGAAGATATATTTTGTAATAAAGTTTGATTTCTTTAAGGAATTGTAGGATATGATATAGATTAATACCCTGAAAGTGTTCTTTCATGCCGATTTATGTATTGTTGGTAATTTTACTATAAATATGTATAGTTGATAATTTTGCTATAAATATGTATTGTTGGTAATTTTACTATAAATATGTATAGTTGGTAATTTTACTATAAATATGTATAGTTGATAATTTTGCTATAAATATGTATTGCTGGTAATTTTACTATAAATATGGATTGTTGGTAATTTTACTATAAATATGTATAGTTGATAATTTTACTATAAATATGTATTGTTGGTAATTTTACTATAAATATGTATAGTTGATAATTTTGCTATAAATATGTATTGTTGGTAATTTTACTATAAATATGTATAGTTGATAATTTTACTATAAATATGTATAGTTGGTAATTTTACTATAAATATGTATTGTTGGTAATTTTACTATAAATATGTATAGTTCGTAATTTTACTATAAATATGTATTGTTGGTAATTTTACTATAAATATGTATAGTTGGTAATTTTACTATAAATATGTATAGTTGATAATTTTATTATAAATATGTATAGTTCGTAATTTTACTATAAATATGTATTGTTGGTAATTTTACTATAAATATGTATAGTTGGTAATTTTACTATAAACATGTATAGTTGATAATTTTGCTATAAATATGTATTGTTGGTAATTTTACAATAAATAAGTATAGTTGATAATTTTACTATAAATATGTATATATGGTCATTTTACTATAAATATGGATTGTTGATAATTTTACTATAAATATGCATAGTTGGTAATTTTACTATAAATATGTATTGTTGGTAATTTTACTATAAATATGTATATATGGTAATTTTACTATAAATATGTATTGTTGGTAATTTTACTATAAATATGTATAGTTGGTAATTTTACTATAAATATGTATAGTTGGTAATTTTACTATAAATATGTATAGTTGGTAATTTTACTATAAATATGTATTGTTGGTAATTTTACTATAATTATGTATAGTTGGTAATTTTACTATAAATATGTATTGTTGGTAATTTTACTATAAATATGTATAGTTGGTAATTTTACTATAAATATGTATATATGGTAATTTTACTATAAATATGGATTGTTGATAATTTTACTATAAATATGTATTGTTGGTAATTTTACTATAAAAATGGATTGTTGGTAATTTTACTATAAATATGTATTGTTGATAATTTTGCTATAAATATGTATAGTTGATATTTTTACTATAAATATGTATAGTTGGTAATTTTACTATAAATATGTATTGTTGGTAATTTTGCTATAAATATGTATAGTTGGTAATTTTACTATAAATATGTATATATGGTAATTTTACTATAAATATGTATAGTTGATAATTTTACTATAAATATGTATTGTTGGTAATTTTACTATAAAAATGGATTGTTGGTAATTTTACTATAAATATGTATTGCTGATAATTTTGCTATAAATATGTATAGTTGATAATTTTACTATAAATATGTATTGTTGTTAATTTTACTATAAATATGGATTGTTGGTAATTTTACTATAAATATGTATAGTTGATAATTTTACTATAAATATGTATAGTTGGTAATTTTACTATAAATATGTATTGTTGGTAATTTTACTATAAATATGTATAGTTCGTAATTTTACTATAAATATGTATTGTTGGTAATTTTACTATAAATATGTATAGTTGGTAATTTTACTATAAATATGTATAGTTGATAATTTTATTATAAATATGTATAGTTCGTAATTTTACTATAAATATGTATTGTTGGTAATTTTACTATAAATATGTATAGTTGGTAATTTTACTATAAATATGTATTGTTGGTAATTTTACTATAAATATGTATAGTTGGTAATTTTACTATAAATATGTATATATGGTCATTTTACTATAAATATGGATTGTTGATAATTTTACTATAAATATGCATAGTTGGTAATTTTACTATAAATATGTATTGTTGGTAATTTTACTATAAATATGTATATATGGTAATTTTACTATAAATATGTATTGTTGGTAATTTTACTATAAATATGTATAGTTGATAATTTTACTATAAATATGTATTGTTGGTAATTTTACTATAAATATGTATAGTTGGTAATTTTACTATAAATATGTATAGTTGGTAATTTTACTATAAATATGTATATATGGTAATTTTACTATAAATATGGATTGTTGATAATTTTACTATAAATATGTATTGTTGGTAATTTTACTATAAAAATGGATTGTTGGTAATTTTACTATAAATATGTATTGTTGATAATTTTGCTATAAATATGTATAGTTGATATTTTTACTATAAATATGTATAGTTGGTAATTTTACTATAAATATGTATTGTTGGTAATTTTGCTATAAATATGTATAGTTGGTAATTTTACTATAAATATGTATATATGGTAATTTTACTATAAATATGTATAGTTGATAATTTTACTATAAATATGTATTGTTGGTAATTTTACTATAAAAATGGATTGTTGGTAATTTTACTATAAATATGTATTGTTGATAATTTTGCTATAAATATGTATAGTTGATAATTTTACTATAAATATGTATTGTTGTTAATTTTACTATAAATATGGATTGTTGGTAATTTTACTATAAATATGTATTGTTGATAATTTTACTATAAATATGTATAGTTGGTAATTTTACTATAAATATGTATTGTTGATAATTTTACTATAAATATGTATAGTTGGTAATTTTACTATAAATATGGATTGTTGGTAATTTTTCTATAAATATGTATAGTTGGTAATTTTACTATAAATATGTATAGTTGATAATTTTTACTATAAATATGTATAGTTGGTAATTTTACTATAAATATGTATAGTTGGTAATTTTACTATAAACATGTATAGTTGATAATTTTGCTATAAATATGTATTGTTGGTAATTTTACTATAAATAAGTATAGTTGATAATTTTACTATAAATATGTATTGTTGGTAATTTTACTAAAAATATATATAGTTGGTAAGTTTACTATAAATATGTATTGTTGGTAATTTTACTATAAATATGTATAGTTGATAATTTTACTATAAATATGTATAGTTGGTAATTTTACTATAAATATGTATAGTTGGTAATTTTACTATAAACATGTATAGTTGATAATTTTGCTATAAATATGTATTGTTGGTAATTTTACAATAAATAAGTATAGTTGATAATTTTACTATAAATATTTATTGTTGGTAATTTTACTATAAATATGTATAGTTGGTAATTTTACTATAAATATGTATTGTTGGTAATTTTACTATAAATATGTATTGTTTGTAATTTTACTATAAATATGTATAGTTGATAATTTTGCTATAAATATGTATTGGTGGTAATTTTACTATAAATATGTATAGTTCGTAATTTTACTATAAATATGGATTGTTGGTAATTTTACTATAAATATGTATAGTTGGTAATTTTACTATAAATATGTATTGTTGGTAATTTTACTATAAATATGTATAGTTGGTAATGTTTTATATAAAAAATCATTGCTGGTATTTTTACTATTAATATGTAATGTTATACTTTTATATTCTTTTGTTTTTCTTTGGGGTTGATTATGTATGCATAGCTTGCAACCGAGCAGGCGCTACCGCCCAGGGTTAGGTAGAAATAAATTAAGAGTTAGCTCGTCAAAACCTACAATCTCCCGATCGGAGGCGTTGCTGCCAAGGTGAAGTTTATCGTCATACCCAGAACTAAGAAACAGAGAAAGAGCGACTTTGGTGTTTGGATCTGAAGACAGCTGTAGAAAATAACACACTAACACAACAGAGATAGCCCAGTAAAAAACGAAGAACGTAATGACCAAACACCAGTTCGACTCATATATGATGTCGTGACAATGTCTCAAGAGAGGACTGTTCAATTGTATATAGTACACAAAGTTTTTACTATAAATATGTATAGTTGGTAATTTTACTATAAATATGGATTGTTGGTAATCATGTCTTCAAGCAGAGATTTGAAGTAGAATATTTCGAGATTAAATTGTTAATATTTAAACGATTTTCGTTTCTATCTGAATTGATTGCAGTAGATATTACTATATATTTACATCATTTATATTTGAAATTATTCCCATTAATGTTTGGCTTACGGCCGTTTGACGTTGAAACACCGGTTCCTGTACGAACACCGACGCAACGTCGAGCTAGGTCAGTACTGAGATGGGTGATAGCTTGGGAATAGCCGTTTTGGAAAGTTTGAATGTGCGAATTCTATAATGGATAATGTCTGGAGATTGTTAACTGGAGAGCCAAGTTCAAACATAAGAAAACTTGAGCTCTGAAATGTCTTTTTATAATTTAGTTTTATGGTCAAGGCAAGTTTTATGGTTAGGGTTAGGGTTAGGGTTGCAAGGGGTGAAAGAAAATTGAAAAATATTGTTCATAATTATAATATAAATGAATATAAACTACAAGAAACTAATAACTTTTTCACGTCTGAGTCCATCCTTCAAATCTATAAATCGACCATTTGCCATTGCATGGAATATTGTTGTCATATATGGCCTGGATCACCCGCTGTTCGTCTTAGGGGCCTCGACAACATCCAGAGACGAATAGTGATTTTCCAAGCTTAGCTCAGATGTGGCACAAGTCCGAAAGTATGAGAGACCCAGTGAGGACCGAACTCACTTCTCTGTCGTAATAGTTCTAGCGAGACAAAATTGCTAACCATTACACCACCTCGAGGTGCCCAAATCCAGAGACGAATATGCTATGCAATAGGCCCTGATCTTACATATCGTTTACAGTCGGTTTCTCACTGACGTGCTGACGCTTCCGTCTGTCTGTTCTACAAATACGTTCATGGATACCTGCTCCGAAGAGCTATTTTTCCTAGTTCCCAAACTGCATGAATGTAAACGTGCCACTAGGTCAGCATCTCAGTCCCACAGTTTCACTGTCGAAACGGTTAAATGTAGCCGCCTCTTCTACTCCAGTAGCTTTATGTCTCGCACTTCTCGTCTGTGGAACTCCCTTCTTCTTACTTGATAGCTATAATCTCCAAATATTCAAATACAATGTCAACCCACATCTCCAGTTGCCTTGATCTATTCCCCCTCCCTCCCTTCATCATTTACTCTCTCACGCCTGTGTACTCTCGCTCACACTTTCTAAAATAATACTTTTTGGTTTTCTTTGTTTTTCCTTATCTGATTTATATCCGAACAAAATATTACTACGTCAGAAGAAATATTTGAATGCTAATTAAACTATAGAAATTTCAAGATATTTATTGTTTGCCTTGATATTTATATATCTTGGATATTTATATTATCTAGGAATGTGACACAGTTATTCCCATTTCGCCTCGACCTTTTTATACACATTATTTGCATTTTGATTTTTGGTTTGCATATGTTGAAATAACTGTTTAATACTCAAAAATCCTATATCGCCGACCATAATTTAGAATTGCCCACGATTTTCTGTTCGGTTGCTCATCAGCCAGCCAACAGTTAAAGACGCCCAACCCAGTTTTATATTAACTGATCAACTGAAGTAGATGTTCGTCTGGATTGATAGGTGATATTAAGTTAATGAACTTAAAATAAGCATACCCAAGTATATATATATAATTTGATCAGGAATACAAATCTCTCTATCCCCATATAAATTTCGAAGAAAAAAATTACAATTGGAAGTGATATCTACAGCTGAAATATGAAAGACGTAAAAAGAGAAAAATTTCATGAACATGCGCATTTAAAACACACTTTTAATTAAGGAATACGCACGTGCACAAAACGAGGTAGAAAAGCGGGTTGAAAAAGACGTGGAAGAAATTGAAACACATTGAAAAAAAATGGAAATACCGTTTAAAAACTCAACACCGGAAGACTGGAAATTTTACCAAGAAACATCGATGTCGGGATAAAATTGATTTCCTTGATATCTTTGGAAAGATAGTGTATTAGATTTTCGTGACCTTCCACAGTTTTGATTTAGAATGATCATCCTTTTTCGTCGAAAGTGCCCTGCCTGGCTTGAATTTAAATCCACAGTTAGGATTTGTGCTTTTACCAAACGAGTTTGTGGTAAGTCATCGTAACAAACTAGGCCAGAATATGAACAGAATATTAGTCTATACTAATTTCTGTACAGACACATGCTACGCAAATGTATATGTATTTATTGTGGATAAATTCATACTTGAGAAAAAAAGAGAGCAAACATATTTTTTACCAACAGAGATGTCGACATAAAATAACTCAACAAGGGGTGACAGGTAAATTTAAGAAAATTTAGTGTTTATAATCTGTCGACTTTATAAATATTAATATGTATTTATTCAAATATGTATGCGTGTAAATAGATAATTTCATAAAATAGAAATATGCAGGGCCACACACAAGTCACGCACACACACACACACACACACACACACACACACACACACATATATATATATATATATATATATATATATATATATATATATATATATAATTGTCTATTTATGCTGTAACCATACATGTTTAGTTATAGCCGACTAAAATCGTACTGTGATTAAGCTTTTTTCTTTTCTGGAGTCGAAGCTTAAAAACTGTCCAAATTTTTTAGTTTCCGAGTGTTTTCGGTTATTCTTTTACCTATTATCAAGGGCAATTTTCATTTTTATTTTTAACTAAATATATGAATTTTTATGTACGTTTTAAATAATATATATATATATATATATATATATATATAACTAAAAATAAAAATAAAAATAGACCACTTTAAGGTTCCATGTAATAAATTATTTCACCACAGCCTTTTTAGAGGACCGCTGATTATCAGACTTTACTTCCAAATATTGAAACGAAAAATGAAAAGGAATTTACACATTTTTGACGGGCAGTACTAAGCATATGTAAATTAACGAAGTGAGGAAGTGAGGAGGGGAAAGAATGAGAAAAAGTGAAAGAAATCATGAAGAGAAAAAGAGAGAAAGAAGTCATGAGAGAAAATGTCATTAATTTTCTTTGGAATGAAAGGCCCGAAATAGACGCTGTTGTTTTGCTTTACTTTGAGAGTTCATAATGTTTGATATAAATTTGAATGTTTAAACAGTCTATAAGCAATTTAATTTGATGTTTGTTAGTGATTTAAGTTTTTTTTTAAACTTTATTAAAAACATTTTGGGGATTTAATATGAAATAATAGTCGATTAGAAAAATATTCATAGAATTTACATTAAAACATTAAAATTTTATTTTCAAATATAAGTTTACTTCTAGTTGTAATTGATTATTAAGGTGATATCTCTATCAGTTTGAATTTTATTCATGAATTTAATTAGCGACTATTTTTAGATTGGTAATTTCTCTTACTTAAAATTTAGTTTTTAACTTAATATGGAGTGATATTTGAGGGTAATATTAGAGATCTTCTCTATCATATATTGTAAACACATACATGCAAATTTCACATATACATACGTTCTTTTACAGTGCAGTCACTCATACAGGTACACATGTACCGATATACACGGGTAATTAATTGTATGAATACGTACATATATCTTTTTAAATGTTTCCGCATACTTACACACATATATATAGGTGTGTCCTTAGAATTCCCTAAAAAATTTTCTAAAAATATTAGGTGATGACTTTAGTATTCAATTATCAAAAATCTAAATATTATATCATCAATAATGATTATTAACGGGTAATACATTTAAATTCAATTACCAATTTTTTTTAAAATTTCCTCCGTATTGTAAAGAATTTTAAACTCACAATTCCAAATGGAGAATATTAAGGGAGAAAATGGGGTAGTACTTTTTTTTTAATTCTATATACCCATACATATGCGCACACATATACACACATCCGTACACATGCACACACATTTATATACACATATATATCCATATATATACACACCCATACACATATACACGCACAGACATATATATGTATATACTCATATATACATACATACACATGTAGATATACACACGTACATACATACATACACATACGCACAGATATATACACATATATATATATACATATATATATACACATATACACATAAATACATATACACCTATACATATACACTTACATACACATATGTATACATACACATATATACACACATACATATACACACCTACCCACATATACACATATACACATATACATACATATATATATATATATATATATATATATATATATATGTATATATATATATATATATATATATATATATATATATATATATATGTACATACATACTCTTACTTAAAATTTAGTTTTTAAGTTAATATGGAGTGATATTTGAAGGTAATATTATAGATCTTCTCTATCATATATTGTAAACACATCGATGCAAGTTTCACAAATACATACGTTCTTTTACATGTGTAGTCACTTATACAGGTACACATGTACCGATATACACGGGTAATTACATGTATTAATAACTACATATATCTTTTTAAATGCTTACGCATACTTACACGTATATATATAGGCGTGTACTTAGAATTCCCTAAAAAAATTCTTTAAAATAATATTAGGTGATGACTTTAGTTTTTATTATCAAAAATCTAATTATTTTATCATCAATAATGATTATTAAAGGGTAATAAATTTAAATTCAAAATTAAATTTTCAATTCAAAAAAATTTCCTCCATAGTGTAGAGAATTTTAAACTCACAATTCAAAATGGAGAATATTAAAGTAGAAAATGGGGTAAAACATTAATAACAGACCTGTAAGCCCTTTTCTTTCAATTCTATATATATACACACCCATACACATACACACACACACACACACACATATATATATATATATATATATATATATATATATATATATATATATATATATGCATGTGTAAATATATATGCATGTATGTATGCATATTATATATATATATATATATATATATATATATATGCATGTATGTATGTATGCATACATACTTGACAATCGTATATGTGTGTCTATTGCATATAAGGGTGTGAGTATTTTTATGTGTCTATAAGTAGATTTAAAAATATCACCTGTTTTTATCATATGAATAAGCATGTTATGACATCCATATAATTCGTAAATATGAATATATATATATATATTATGGCTCCTGTGTAAAGCTCACAGAAAACGAACATATATATATATATATATATATATATATATATATATATATATATATATATATATATATATATATATATATATGTGTGTGTGTGTGTGTGTGTGTGTGCGCGTGTGTGAGTCTGTGTTTGTGTTTATGTGCGTGTGTGTCTGTGTGTGCATGTGTGTGTGTGTGTCTCTGTGTTCGTGTTTTGCTGGGTTTGGTGTGAATGTAGGTGTGGAGAATAGACAGATTTTGTAGTGGAGTGAGTTTGGTGTTTTGCAGGCAAGTTTTAAAAAGAAAACCGAAATTTAAGAAAAAAAAAGATTAAATTCAGAAAGAAATGCCGGCAGACTCATATTGCACTAATATCAATGGAAATTGAAACCGCACATGTAGTAAAAAATAATTCACTTTTATTTCCTTACTGTCTACTTAGCATAAAAGCTGGTAGATTCGGGCATCAACGAAGAAAACGTGAGCTAGGAGAGGGAAGCGAACGCGCATATAAAAGAGGCGCACGGGAATAAATAAAAAATACGTGAAGGAAAGTGGTGTATTGAATTTGAAATGATTAGGAATTGTTAATCGGAGAGCCGCGTTCCAGTTCTAGTTGCGTTCGTTATATTCATTTACGCACAAAAACACCTGAGACTAGAATGTATTAAGCTCTTCTCCCCCAGCTAAGGATTAATTAGTAAGCCTTTTATACCTAAACCATTATAATCTTCAAAAGTAAAAATAGATTTACGTACAAAGCGTTAACTCATGGAAATTGATATGCCACTAAACAAAAACAAGCAATTAAATTAAAACTAGACATCGAAGTTTGAATTGTGGTTGTGTTAGTTACACTCCCTTTCGTACAATTAGCCTTGTGAAAGGTATAACATGATATATATATATATATATATATATATATATATATATATATATATATATATATATATATATATATATATATAAATCAGAACTAAAACCAGAGAACTTTAAGGTTCCGTAAAGTTATAATTTATTTCCCCAAGGATTTTCTTTTTCCCTGGATCATCAGATATATATATATATATTTTTTTCCCTTGATCATCAGATATATATTTTTTTCCTTGGATTATCAGATATATATATATATATTATTTTAAATTATATATCAGATATATTAGGTTATCCCTTAAGTTCTGTCCGAATTTGAACTTTTTGTTCAAATGAACGAAATTTAAAGGTATTTTATAATGTCTAATAGAGCTGAACAATATTTTTATGTTTAGATGCATTTAAACTGATCAAATTATATTTCAGAGAACAATAAAATTAAATTTTCTTTGATTAAAACCTTGCTAACATGGAAGTACCCAAGAATCATTTGAGACACATAATGCTTTATGAGTTCAAGAAAGGAAACTCAGCAGCCACAGCGGCTAGAAACATTCACTCAGTTTATGGAGAGGAATGTATGAATGAAAGAACTTGCAGAAGGTGGTTTGCAAAATTCAGAGGTGCAAATTTTACCCTTGAAGATGAAGATCGAACCGGACGTCCAGTTGAGTTTGATGAAAAGCTTCTTGAAGCAAACCTTGAAGAAAATCCTGCTTTATCAGTTGAGGAGTTGGCTTTGGTTCTCAGTTCATGGTCATCTTCAACAACTTGGAAAAGTTCCTAAACTTGGAAAATGGGTGCCTCGTGAATTGTCTGAAAACAACCTCAAATCCCGAGTTGACATCTGCTCTTCTCTCCATTCTCGCCAACATGTTTCACCTTTTTTGGATAGACTTGTGACTGGCGACGAAAAATGGATCTTTTATCGAAATGTTAAGCGCCGTAGACAGTGTCTTGTTAAAGGAGAAGGACCCCAGCCACAGCCGAGAAGGGACTTCATGGGCAAAATGTTCTTCTTTCAATATGGTGGCATTGCCAAGGAATAATCCACTTTGAATTCTTACCACCTAATGCAACAATTCATGATCAAATATATTGTCAGCAATTAGAGCGTTTGAACCAAGCTTTGAGGAGAAAAACACCTGCTCTAGTGAATCGAAAACGGCTGATGTTTCATCAGGACAATGCGCGACCACACACAGCAAGGATCAGGTCACAAAAGATCGAAGAACTTGGTTGGGAGAAAATTTATCATCCACCTTATTCTCCCGTCCTTGCTCCTTCAGACTACCATTTGTTTCGTAGCTTACAGAATCATTTGGAAGAAACAGCTTTTGTAATACAGGGAGAGGTTAAAACTGACATTTGTGAGTTCTTCGAATCAAAGCCAAAAGAATTTTACAGTAATGGAATTAGTAAGCTTGTTAATAGATGGAAGGAAGTCATAGATAATCAGGGAAAATACATTGTTGATTGAATCTGTAATTAAATGTAACATTTGGTCACTTGTTTTCTTTATTCAAAATTCGGACAGAACTTATGGGATGACCTGATATATATATTATTTAAAATTATATAGTATACAATATTGACAAGTAGCAAACAGAATGCATGCGCAGATTGAACGAGTTCAGCGAATATACAAAAATAAAAAAAGGCTTAAGGCAATTATTTTACTTGTGTGGTTTCAATTTACATCGATATCAGTGCATTATACTGCCGGCATTTATTATTGAATTTTCTTTTTCTATTTCTTTAATTTCGGTTTTCTTTTAAAAACTTACTTCCAAAACACCTAACTCTCAGTGTCCTGTGCATGACGATAAACTACATCCGCGTCCTGGGTAAGACGATAAACTACGTCCAACAGCAAGGCCGCTGATAATATGTTTTTGAAAAAAAAATGTTTTTGAAAAAATAATAATAATATTACTAACTATACGTTTTTGAAAAAATAATATTACCAGCTGTACGTTTTTGAAAAAAAATAGTAATAATATTAAATAACCATACGTTTTTGAAAAAATAATATTACCAGCTGTACGTTTTTGAAAAAAAATTATAATAATATTACTAACTATACGTTTTTGAAAAAATAATATTACCAGCTGTACGTTTTTGAAAAATAATAATAATAATATTACTAACTATACGTTTTTGAAAAAATAATATTACCAGCTATACGTTTTTGAAAAAATAATATTGCCAGCTATACATTTTTTAGACAAAATATTTGCAGAAATAGATTTTTGACAAAGCAAAAATATTACCAGGGAAAAAAAAATTTTCGGCATTAAATGACCCATTCAGGTTGATATGCCGTAAAGCAAAACAAACCAAACTAAAATCTTACCATATCGGTTCAACCTATACAGCGAGGCAATTCTGACAGAACTGGAAACTCTACCGGTATTGGCGGTCACAATCTTAACATTAGATATGCAGACAGCACTGATACCAGACAAGGAAAAGAAATTACAAAATATATATTTTGCAATGATCACCCCTTACCTCCAGCCACGTAGATCCTCAGACTGCAACACCTTTGATTATTATGTGCGGAGCGCAGTTAACGAGCGAGGGTCCAACAAAACTAATTTTAACACCAACGATTATCTGAAGGCTAGGATTATGGCAACATTCACCAACCTAAACAAGGAGAACGTTCGGAAGAGTTGCAGGTGATTCCGAAGTCGATTGGAGGCCGTTGTTGAAGACAATGGCGATTTTATTGAATAAATTTACTCTTTAGTATTTCAAGATACGTTTGTGTAATTTTGGTAAATATATCTGTTAAAAGAGAAGTCAGTGTTATTTTCATATTTGCTTAATTAAAACAACAATTTATCCATCGCACCCTATATGTTTGTGGAATGACTTTTTGTCCCATTTACTTTTCCGCTTTTCTATGTGTGTGTTTTTGTGTCTGTGTGTTTATGGGTGTGTCTGTGTGTATATGGGTGTGTCTCTTTGTCAGACTTTATGCGTTCATTTGCATATTACTCATTTGTACATTACTTAGTTCACTCAAACATCTTACTTTCAAAAAATTGAATTACTTCCGTTTTTTCTTTCCTACGATGATAATTTATATATTAATGTCTACTTTATTTTTCCCAATCCGCTTCCAGGAATAGATTTTATTTACGGTTTAAAATCTATTGTTTTTATTTATATAGATAAAATTGTCAGGCATTTCTGTTTCCTACTATACGTCTTTATTTATTTTGGCACATATTTATGTAAACACACACGCGCACACACACACACATACACACACACATATATATGCACGAATAAATAAATATATATATATATATATATGTATATGTATATGTATATATATGTATATGTGTATATATATATATATATATATATATGTATATGTATATATATATATGTATATATATATATGTACATATATATATATACATATATATATAAGTATTTGCTGTTGAGATGTGAATTTTATGTATATATATGTATATGTATATATGTATATGTATATATATATATATATATATTTGCATAAATAAATATATATACATATATATATAAATATTTGCTGTTGAGATGTGAATTTTATGAATATATAAATTGATGCTTTTAAAACACGTCATGTTTTCGTGTATAGTGCATAAATATTTACTCTCTGCTGTTACACAGAGACAAACGCACATGCACACAGACATATAGATACATATACATACATACATATATATATATATATATATATATATATATATATATATATATATATGTATATATATATGCATATATATATATATGTACATTGTGTGTATTTAGGCAGCATTTTTTCATTCATACATGTTTCATTAAATAATATAGATAATGATAAAGCTATGAAAAGAACTTACATAAAATATATAGACAGCACTTATCTATATTATTTAATGAAACATATATGTATATATATACATATATATACATATATATATATATATATATATATATATATATATATATATATATATATATATATATATATATATATATAGTCTCATTTACGTAAAAACCACAAGCATAATCAATGCACATAGAATCACACACTCACACCTATCCAATTTGAAACCCCTAGCAGCAACTTTTGAATTTCCCATAATATTTGTGAATGTGCATGTGGTTACCCAACAAATTGGAATATTTTAGTCGTTTTTTCCCTCCCTGATCACGTCTTCGCTCGTATTTTGTCCCTCTTTTTTAAAACTCCATTTTTTATTTGCCATTTGTTCCATCATCCTTACGTTTTTCATTCAGCGTTCGACTTTCTTTATGTGTTTTTAAAAACTTTCCCATCATGCTCTTTGTTTTCAGTAAGGCAATTTTGCATATTTTCCCTTCCTATCTACTTTCCTTCTTCTTCGTCTTCTTCGTTGCCTTTTTTTTATAAGTTTTCACAAATACCATATTTTCTTCTTTTCTTCTCTCTTTTATTTTTTCTTATTTGTGAATAAATTTTCCAAAAACTATTTTATTAAACTTGCGATTTTATTTATCATTATCTTGTTGGCTTGCTGCCACATTAGGTTGAAGCACCGATGCTCGTACGAACACTGAAGTTAAGCAATGTCGAGCCTGGTCAGTACGTAGATGGGTGACCGCTTGGGAATACCATGTTCTGTATGTTTGGATGCACAGATGATGTAGTGGATAAATGGACAGCATCGCAATTTGGTGTGGCGACCTTCAATTCCAGTCGCGTTTTTTTATATACAATTACGCGCAAATACCGTTGGAGAAAGTATAAATCTATCTCCCCAAACTATGGGTTAATTAGTAGAACTTGTATCAGTAAATTATTATTATCTCCAAAAATCTTCTTACATTCTAAAAAATATTTTCTGGATTTAAATAACATGCAAAAGGTTGATAAGCCGTAAAAATCAATGTCTTATACTTTTCTCTCTTAATGAGACTAGAATATCTTGCAACACGCTCACGTGTTGAAATCCTCATGATAATTAATATTGTTGAAGTTATCGCTAAAAATTTTGTCGATATTTACAAAATTTTGATTTCGTTCAGTTTTGTAAACCAATCGATGAAATTTGAATCAGTTGATTTGTTTTTGAAAAACAACTTTGACTGAACCCCTATTTCGCAGTTTAATTTTTTTTTTAATTTAATTTTATAGGACTTCAAGGTAAACAATATTTTGAAGAAAATTTATTTTTTTCCTTTTTCCGTTTAATAGCGAATAATAAATTCTTAGGATTTCTTACTCTTGAGCATGCAACTTACAACTAGCTATGCATAAATATTTCTTTCTGGAGACAAACTCCAACTTTTTGAATCGTTTGAGCTGGTGATTTGTTTATACTTTTCACAATTGCAAGGTGATCTGGAAACTGGATTATTGTATATATAAAATCTTAAAGAAATTATCTGCAAAAACAATATTGTATTTTATTAAATAATTATTTGTTATTCTAATCATTAAGTTTTTTTTTATAAAATATTGGAGGTATTTTGTATGTTAAATAATAATATGTTTAATTTTACCAAACAAATTAATGAAAATTTATTGTACTAAATTACGCACCCTAGTAAAACGAACTGTACTTCGTAATACTTATATGTTCGAAATTCTACCTATAATTTTGTTTCGATCGGTCAGTTTATGGTTATTTTAGAGGGTGTGATGGTCTGTCGGTTTAAAGGAAGTCACAGAATTCTATATATAGATTTCAATGCTCACTCATTTGATTTCTTTTTCTATAAAGTGTTCTACATTTCCCCTTCTTTCCTATTTGTATGTTAGATCTCTCTAACATTCCTTCCTTCCTTCCGTCCTTCCTCGCAGTATACCTTTATTGTCTTCCTTTTCTCTAACCTTCTTGATTATTCAGCATCCGCCAACAAGAAGCAGATTTGTAATCCTTAATATAGCATTCTAATTTTGCAACGTCTTGATCTCTGTCGCATACAATTTTTATATTCCCGTTCCTATTATTACCGACAATTTTTCTCTCCCACTCTTTTTCATCAACTATTTATTCAAATCGCTGGTTCCTCCGTCTTTTTAATTGTCCTGTCTTTCTCGTTTTGAGGCGTATATTCCATATTTGTTCTCTTCCTTCATAGTTTCTTTCTCTTCCTCTGCATGTAGTCCGTTGTTTAACGTCTTCTTTTTTTTTTCGCTGTGAATATTATTCCGTCAGTTTTATTTATACGTAGTTATCATTTCAACCGAGGTGACGGAAATTATTTCATATGTTTTTCTTTTTTATCCAAATGCTTCAAGGTTTATCCTCTTTCTTATCTACTCTTTCATCCTCCTCTTCTTCTTCTTCTTCTTCTTCTTCTTCTTCTTCTTCTTCTTCTTCTTCTTCTGGTTCTTTTATTCTTCTACATTTTCTTCAGCTTCTTCTTATTCATCTGCTTTTCTTCTTCTTCAACTTTTTATTCTTATAATTTTACTTCTTCTTCCTCTTCTTCCTCTTCTTCTGCTTCTTCTTCTTCTATAACATCTTCTTCTTCAGCTTTTCTTCCTCTTCAGCTTTTTTACTTTTTCTTTCCCAGCTTCTTCTACTTCTTTAACTACAGATTTCTGTTCAGCTTCTTCTTCTTCTTCTTCTTCTTCTTCTTCTTCTTTCTCAGCTTCTTATTCTACTTCTTTTGCTTCTGCTTTTCTTCTTCAGCTTCTTGTTCCTTATCTTCATCTTCTTCGACTTCATCTTCTTCGTCTTCTTTTTCTTCTTCCGATTGTTGTTGTTGTTCTTCAGCTTCTTCTTCTTCAGATTCTTCTTCAGTTTCTTCTACTACAACTTCTTCAACTTTTCCTCTTCTCCTCTGCTACTGATGCTGCTGCTGCTCCTCCTCCTCCTCCTCCTCCTCCAGTGATCTCGTTTATTTTTCTTATTTTCTTTTCCTTCATTCAGTGCATCTGTACCTTTTTTCCCATTCATTCATTTTTCTAATTATTTTCTCTTCTTCTAATTTTTATTTTATTTTTTTGTATTCGATCTTTCTTTTTTCTTTCCTGCCGTATTTATTTCCTTACTGTTTTTCTTCTTTTCTTTTCTTTCTCTCACCATATTTTTCTTTTTTTTCTCTCGTCATATTTTCTTTTCTTTTTCTTCTCTCATCATATTTTTCTTCTTTTCTTTTTCTTCTCTCATCATGATTTTCTTCTTTCATTTTTCTTCTCTCATCATGATTTTCTTATTTTCTTTTTCTTCTCTCGTCATGTTTTTTTCTTTTCTTTTTCTTCTCTCATCATATCCCCAGTCGATTTTTCCTTGTAATTAAACTTTTCTTCTCCACCCCAATTATTCTTTCAACACTCATTCATTTATTCTTACTTTCTTCGTTACTTATTATACTTATGTTTGTTCTTCTTCATTGCATTTCTTTCTGTTACTTTAAGTCTTTTTTTATCTTCCTTCTTCTAATTTTCTTCTATTTGTTTTTTTTTCTTACCATATTATTTATTTACCATCTTTCCTTCCTTTATCTTTGTTCCTACCTTCCCCTTCTACGGTCTTCAGAATTGGGTTTGGTGCTGACTGCACTATCTTCAATGTCACCTTCGACTATTTTTGGCCAGATGGAGCACCAGCAGCAGGAGCAGCAGTCGCTGGGATGGCGGCGGCGGTGGGAGAGTGAAGGAGACACCGTAACTGAAGATATGAACCAGTCGCACGGTGGACGCACGCAGTAAGTGGGTGTATGCAAGCGGGGCGGACCTTTCTCGAGACCAGGTTAGACAGGGCAACAACAACAAAAACGTGAAAAGGAATGGAGAAAAGGAGACTTTGAAACTGTCGCTAAATATAAGAATTCTCTGGTTGCTATTTTATATCGTTTCAATATCAGCCCTTCCTAGCAACACCATTTTCTCATTTATTGAAATCACGTGACCGGACTGACTGAAATAGTAATAAGGCAAAATGAAAAGAAAAGAAAACATTTATTATTATTATTATTATTATTATTATTATTATTAACAACAACAACAACAATAATAATAATAATAATAATAATAATATGTATGTTCCTTGGTTGCCATCGCGTCAGACAGTGTAGCAGAAATCTCGTCAGATCTCCGGCTCGTCGAGTCAAACAATGCCGATGTCTGGATAGTTTCAATTCTCTTTTCTGTTGTTTTTGTCTTCCAGTGGAGCAAACGATTGTTAAAATGATCCCGGCCTCTATGTTCCCATGCGAAGTCCTTGTGTTTCTCCAATTTCATTTTGTCTTCAAAATATCAACTGCTGACACAGTTAGGTAGACTCCCACTTCATTCTTTACGACTATCAGATCTTCCCGTTCGCTTTATGTGCTCACCATGAATCTGAAATGTTCACGGTCTTCCATTTCTTTGTCTTGATGTATTAGACAAAGGAAAAAAAACATTTCTTGAAATACATTCAAATGCATCACAGGTTTTATACATATTTTGAACCAGTTATTTTGCATTCTATGATCCTTTTCCTTTTAACCTATGTTCACTTTTATATAATATACTTCACTTCAAAAAAAGTCAGCAGGGCTGAGAGGGCGAAGGGTAAACACACAACAATTCCTGTGAAAAAATAAGCAAGATTTTTAAAGAAACAAAATTCCCAATGGCAGTCCAAACATCAGAAATCTGGCATAAAACGTTTATTGACTTATCGCAGATCAAAAATAATTGATTTGTACATGTCAGTGTCTTTTTTTGCCTTTTTCATTGAAATTCTGTAATATTTTAAAATAAAGCATGAAATTCTTTATTTAAAAATATGATAACTACATATGCCAAGAACAGATACTACATTTTGATCTAAGCAAAAGGCTACCAATCTACCACAAAATTATTCAGAATTGTAATATTTTAAAATAACGAATGACATTCTTTACTCAAAAATAAGATAACTACATTTGACAAAAACAGATACTACGTTTTGATCTTAGCAAAAGGACATTAGTTTGCCTTCCACCACAAAATTATTTGGAATTTGTAATATTTTAAAATTCTTCAATTTTATTCTGTTTTGATTATATTAGTTTCCGTTATTCCTGAGGGATGAATATAATTTTCCGTTGAGAGTTGCGATAATTTCTTGGTTACGCATTGTCTTCCTTATTTTCTTTGTAATTTTCGTTGCTGCACAACGAGTTTTGTAAATTTCTCTCTGCCGAACTATTTCTTATAACCTGCTTGAAAAAAAAATTCTATCCGTTTTGTATTAAAACCAATTGTTAGATTTAAGTTACTTAATATTTTGGTTTTTATTCTCAATGAAAATGTTCTTTAAACAAGTTCACCCTAAGCAAAGCAGTAACGCCAGTACTAAACAAGGGATTACTGGGTGTAATAGAAAACAGAAACATTACTAAGGAGCAAGAAAAAAACAAAAGAGTAATCACGGAGACAGAAAATAGTATTTCAATTATTGAAGATTAATGTTGGCGTGAAAACACGGAGACGAAAGGGATTTACACAAGTCAAGTAATTCTTATTTGTATTATTTACACGGGGAATATTGACCTAAAATTTGATGTTGCTATCACATTTGTGAATAAGTCGGCTGAGGCGCTACCATTAATTAGATTATTTATGTGCTGACTATTTTTCCCAACTTTCTTGTTGCTATCAACTGTCTAAGTATCTTGTCTGAGGTGCTAAAGTTATTTAGATTATTTATCTGCAAAATGATTTTCCCACCTTTCTTGTTGCTATCACCTGTCTGAATATCTCGGCTGACGTGATAACATTAATTACATTATTTATATGCTGACTATTTTCCCCAAGTTTATTGATGTTATCAACTGTCAGAATATCTCGGCTGAGGTGCTAACATTATTTAGATTATTTATATGCTGACTATTTTCACCACCTTTCTTGTTGCTATCACCAGTCTGAATATCTCGACAGAGGTGATAACATTATTTAGATTATTTATATGCTGACTATTTTCCCCAACTTTTTTCTTACTATCAGCTGGCTGAATATCTCAGCTGATGTGCTAACATTATATACATGATTTATATGATGACTATTTTCCACATCTTTCTTGTTGTTAGCAGATGGATGAATACCTCAGCTGAGGTGCTAACATTATTTACATTATTTATATGCTGACTATTTTCCACAAATTACACGATGCTATCACCTGTCTGAATAACTCGGCTGAGGTACTAACATTATTTTGATTATTTATATGCTGACTATTTTCCACAAATTACACGATGCTATCACCTGTCTGAATAACTCGGCTGAGATGCTAACATTATTTACATTATTTATATGCTGACTATTTACCCCACCTTTCTCGTTGCTATCACCTGTCTGAATATCTCGGCTGAGGTGCTAACATAATTTAGATTATTTATATGCTGACTATTTTCCCCACCTTTCCTTTTACTATCACCTGTCTTAATATCTCGGCTGAATTGCTACCATTAATTAGACTATTTATATGCTGACTCTTTCTCCATCATTCTTTTTGCTATCACCTTTTTGAATATATCAACTGAGGTTCTACCATTATTTAGATTATTTATATTCTGACTATTTCCCCGCCTTTCTTCTTGCTATCACCTGTCTTAACATCTTGTCTGCGATGCTACCTTTAATTTGACTATTTATATTCTTTTTTCTCCATTTTATTGTTGTTGTTTTTTACACGTTTGTACCACGGGCCCCGGTGACGAAGAGGTAACGAATTAAACTCGACATAGCGCCGCTCATTCACATATTCCGTGGTGGAACTCACCCAAGTTCCTTTAACCAATAATGAGTCCAAAATATATGACGAAACGCCCGTCCAGTACCTTGGCTGTCGTATTTAATGAAACATGCACACACATATATATATATATATATATATATATATATATATATATATATATATATTATAAATTAATTGATTTAAAATACGTTTTTTTTCGCTACACAGTATATACATACACACACGCATATATATATATACATATATATATATATACATATATATATACATATATATATACATATATATATATATACATATATATAAATATATATATACATATACATATATATATATATATACATATATATATACATATATATATATATATATATATATATATATATATATATATATATATATATATATATATATATATATATATATATATATATGTTCCTGGCCGTTCAATGCAATATTATGGAGCAGTATGGTAAACATAAATCCTATGGGTAAACATAAATTGTTAAAATAATGAATTCATTAAAATATGAATGCATCCAACGTAAATAGAGAAATGAATATGCTCCGTGCGGCAGAAATACCCACAACGTAATCGTATGACCTTAGTTCCAATGTTTCCTTCATGTGGGAGGTATTTCTGTGAGGAATGTTTGGGAGCGCTCTCTCTCTCTCTCTCTCTCTCCCTCCCTCCCTGTCTCTCTCAATCTACACACACATATATATATATATATATATATATATATATATATATATATATATATATATATATATATATATATATGTAACTATCGATATATGAATATACATAGGTACCTGTGTATATCGATACATGTGTATGTGCCTATGTGTGTAATTGCACATGTAAATGAACGTATATGTATGTGAGATTTACATAAGTGTATGTGTGGTATATATATGTATATGATAAAACAACATCTTTAATATTACCTTCAAATATTATTCCATCTTAATTTAAATCCTAAAAAGATTACCCATCTAAAAATAGTCACAAATTACATTCATGAATTAGATTCAAACTGATAGAGATGTCACTTTAACAGTCATTTACAATATTAAAAGATTACTATCAGTTATATTTTAAATAATTTGTTTCTTAATCTACTTTCTATGAATGTGTTTTTAAATATACTATTTAACTCATATTAAATCCCTAAATTATTTGTAAAAGAGTTAAATATTTAAATTGCTAGCAAACATCAAATTAATTTCTTCGTTGATTTTAAAAAATTAAATTACTAACATTAAAATCTGTTTTTTTACATAAATTGCTAAAAATTACCACGCCCCGTCTCCTCCCGTAAAGCCTAATTACAGCTTCTTTCTCTTTACTTCCCCCTTCTTTCTTTGTTTTTCTCTTTTTCTTTTTTTCTCTCTTCTCCCCCTTCCCTTTCAATATATCACTTCCGTTAAGTTAACCGAATAAATAGATCAACGTCTGGTCCCTCCTCCCCTAATACTAAGTATGATAGATAGAAATATTAAAATAAACCCTCTCTAAGCTCGATCATGTCTATCACACCACCACTCCTCACTGACCTCTCTGTTAAATTACATAAACTTAATACTACACGTCAAAAGTGTAAATATTCATTTCATTTTTCGTTTCACCTTTTGAAAGTGAAGTCTGGTGATCCAGGGTCCTTTAAAAGGGTTATGGTGAAATAAGTCATTACATGGAGCCTTAAAGTGGTCTGATTTTCTTTAAATTATTAGCTCTGTTATTTACATTGAGCTCTCAGGATTTCAGCCTCCTTGGGACTCCCTATACGGATTACCAATTTTTCGTAACTTAACTATATATATATATATATATATATATATATATATATATATATATATATATATATATATATATATATATATATATATATTTTATGAAATGGACAAAGTCCGACAATTATTTTAAGAGATTTTTATGTTTAACATTTTTTTATAGATACAAATATTTACGTATATTCTCTGTTTATAATAATCAGTATTAAACAACATTTACCGGCCTGAATGTCCGAGAAAATGTCTTAAAAATATATATATATATATATATATATATATATATATATATATATATATATATATATATATATATAATTATATTTTTATTCTAAGAGATTATAACAAAAACATTTTAAATTTGCTACACAAAAGCTTTCATGTTTCGATATTATGATTGTATTTCTTCAGGCGATGGTAAGTAACTGGTGATTTAATGATTTTCAAGAAAATTTAAAAACAAAGCGTTACCTTTTTCCGAAAGTTAAAGTGGGTATATAAGATGAAATTTAAAAATAGATTTGTGGGTGTGTCTTGATTAACCAATTAAATGCCAGAACTACACTAAATAGAAAAGTAATGTCCGCGGGTGTAGGTGGGTGAGTTATTTTTTCATCTTACGATAAACTGGAATATCGTCATGTCATCATTGATTGCGGAAAATATGCCAGCGATGAATGAATCCTGATAGTAGACAAATATGACATGTTCAGTTTGTTGAAGCAAGAGGTAGGTTAATCAGACGTAAAGTTAACAGATTTTTTTATTCAGAAAGCTTTTTTAATGGGCCTGTAGATAAAATTAAAAACGTGGAACATCTATATATGATATAAGTAATAATAACTGGACGACAATACATATCAATATTTAATCTGGATAAACAAAATAAGCTAATTATCCATAGAGGATGGACCATTTTATATTAATAAAATATAGCTATAAGAAATGGCAATACGTACTTTTTAAAACATCGTTTTAAGGTAAGAGATAAACTGAGTCGGCAATTTTCAGGTAATTCAATCCTTTGGTTTCACAGGTATTTTTGTCATAAGATGTAAGCATTAGAAACAGGTTTCATTTAAAGATTTACAAGTTCTCGTTTTTTCTTTAATATTTTCCTCATATTTCAAAAACAAGAGCCGAGAACCTCAATACAATTATTAAAATTAAATTGAATTAAATTATCAAGATTCCAAAAATTTCGCTTGAAGATGAAACAGAGCTTCATACTTTAATACAATTTAATTTTAATAATTATATTGAAGTTTTCGGCTCTTGTTTTTGAAACATGAGATCTCTTATGTAGCGAAGGAATCAATTTTTTTAAAAATAATTATAATTTAGGCTCTACTTTTATATTGAGCATTTTTTTTAATAAAAACAAAAATACCAGTCCTGACGATTGCGTCTACTATGAAACAGCCTATCATTTCTAAGTATTGAATTCAATGTTCACCTTTATATATATATATATATATATATATATATATATATGTGTGTGTGTGTGTGTGTGTGTGTGTGTGCGTGCGTGTGTGTGTGTGTGTGTGTGTGTGTGTGTGTGTGTTTGCATGTATGTATGCATGTACGTATTAATAAATATACATATTATCGTTGTTCTGGAATCTCTGAGTCGTGCTACTGGTAAAGGATAATATATATATATATATTGATTAATATACGCTTAATAACTGTGTTATATTACATCGAGTACTATTTTATTAAAACCTGCACTCGGTGTGAGATATCTTATATATACAGTAATGAAACGTGTGTAATTCGTTCCAAGACTGAATCGTAACTCAAAAGACTCATATCTTAAATCCTTTTTCACCATAATAAGAATATTGTCCGTTCCAGACCCCACTAAAACTCACCGTGTTTAGTTAAAACTCACCTCCTATTTTTGTATTTGTATGTTTCTTCCAAGCAAAAAACTGTGAATGCAAAATAAATGTAGTTTACGAACAATAAAATAAAACATAAGAACATGCTGGAAACAAAGAAACTGTGCTAAACCATGAAGTTCAGACGAGTGTTCGGCTAACTGGTGTAGAAAGATGAGCAAAAAAGACTAGCTTAGCAACGGCTAGCCAATGATACTGAAGATTAACTACCATTTAATTTTGAATCTTTATAAAACAATTACATTTTATTCATTATATGTAACAATTTTTTTTAATTTTATAATTTTTTATTTATCGTCGATGTAGAACGTTGATAATGTCACGCCAAATCCAGTACTCGTACGTCTTTCTCATGTTTTTTTTTTTTAATAATTTCCCGTTTTAACTCAAGCGAAATCATACGTTTCAACTTTTCACCACTTCTCCTTAGCATTTTTACACGTACTGTGATCCATGGTGTGTCAATAAAGGAATTTTGTAAAATAATGGCAAAACCAAAACACAATACAACACAACAGCTATCCTTCCAGAGCGAGCTCAACACTTGCCCTGCGATTGGAAATACTCTCAAAGATTTGAGGAACACTGCGCCATCTAGAGGATGCTTAACTGAAATTCGCTCGTATTTCAAAATTCAAGGCAAAATATCGTCCAAACTCCTGCTCGTATCTCAAAAAGCTCGTATATCGGTACGCTCGTATCTCAAGATATTACTGTACGTCTATAAATATTTTATCGATCACTGTCTTATTGTTACCACGACGACACACTGTGCACTGTGATATATATATATATATATATATATATATATATATATATATATATATATATATATATATATATATATATATATGAGTGTGTGTGTGTGTGTGTGTGTTAATCTATAACTTTTCGGATATTTTTGCTTATCTGTTCTGTTCAGTCGGCCTTGCGTTATTTGTCCGAGTTTCTAAGATTATTTATTGTCATTTTTGTTCAATTGTCTTTAGTTGATCAATAAATTGATTGTCGCCCTTCAAGTATATATTTACACTCCGGTTGTTTTCAGAAGGCCTTTATTGCTTTTTTTGGCGATACTGTTTATTTTTCATCTCAGCCAGAACAATGTCGGAATGAATCACGTGAATGAATTTTAACATTTCAGGATAGTGGTTTTAAAGTGAAAAATATCGAAGTTTTAAGAAATCTGTCTCAATATTAATTTCTAATATAAGAGTTATGGTCGTGGAAAATAAAATTTATTTCGTCTTTTTCTCGTACGAAATCAAAATCGAGATGGAATGGTCTTGTTGATTGCAATTTGCAACTTATAAATTAAGTATATTGGTTCCTATATATATATATATATATATATATATATATATATATATATATATATATATATATATATATATATATATATATACAAAACTAGTAATCCGTTGGTAAAATCCATGCAAATTCGATTAACACAATATGGAGTTTTAAATGTGTTAAAAATGATTCACAAATCACATATATATATATATATATATATATATATATATATATATTGATAATATTAGTGGTCAATATATATATACATACACACACACACACACACACACACATATATATATATATATATATATATATATATATATATTACAATGAATCATTCATACAGAAAACAGATATATGAATGATTCATTGTAATGTAAATTGAACTGCACCACATACTTGATATATATATATATATATATATATATATATATATATATATATATATATATATATATATATCAAGTATGTGGTGCAGTTCAATTTACATACTTGATATATATATATATATATATATATATATATATATATATATGTATATATATATATATATATATAATTATTTATTTGAAAATTATAACATAAATATGTTATAAAATCACTACAAAAATAGCCATTTTGTTTCAACACCTCTGGGGGCTTATCAAGTGATGATGTTGATTTCATTCAGCATCATCACTTGATATTATAGTAGAGGTGTTGAAACAAAATGGCTATGAAACAAAATGGGCATTTTTGTAGTGATTTTATAGCATATTTTGTTATAATTTTCAAATAAATAACTATATTTGCTCTACTCTGTATTGAACACTCTTTTAAGAATATTAATTGTTGGTTATTGGAGTTTATTCCGTATACACCAATCATATACTTATATATATATATATATATATATATATATATATATATATATATATATATATATATATATATTTCAAGCAGGATAGAATCCAGGTAGAACTCAATGTCTTGAACAGAGTAAGTATATAATATAAATGGGTCAGATACTAATATTATATGGTTATAATTTAGACATACAAATTCAAAAATACTTGAATTTGTAGGTCTGATGAATTGGATCGTGATTACGATTCCGATGTAATAAATTATAATCATGGCATGGCATTTGAGCCTTTATATATATATATATATATATATATATATATATATGTATATGTGTGTGTGTGTGTGTGTGTGTGTGTGTGTGTGTGTGTGTGTGTGTGTGTGTCTTTTGAAGAGAATTGTGTGTGTGTGTGTGTCTTTTGAAGAGAATTGACTGAAGCACTGTGATCTACTTCGTCAACCTATGAAGGTGAGACGCCGTCAAAATCCTGCTTTAACAAATTTCATCAGTGTGGCTTTGTCGCCCGCAGCAATCCTGGGCTAGTATCGCACTTAAGAAAACACAAATGAAATCTATCTTTCCCTTACCTGATTTTCTCCAAAATATCCCCTGCTACCCTCCTTCATTCTGTGTTTAGCTAAAAATAATTACCCTTAAATTGACCTTCATCCCTGCCTCGTACCAACGACTTAGGGGTAGAATCTCCGACTGACGCCAATTCAGCCGGGTTTCGATTCAACACCAACTGATGAGATGTGAAACAGCGAAACAGTCAATCTGTTGTTGACAATAGATATGCTCCTGAAAAATCGGTGGAGGAAGTGTGACTTTGTCAACAGTGACTATTAGTGCTAGACTCTTCGGTAAAACTAATCGAGTTCTTTCAGTCACCTTGTGTTTATTTAAAAGTAAATACGTTTAAATTAAACCAACGGCTTACGAGTAGAATCTCCGACTGACGCCAATTCATCTAGGTTTCCATCCTAGCTTGAGGCTACCGGACGCCTACCATACTGAAGACGTGTGATGCAGCGAAACGGAATGTTTGTGGATGACAATATATATATATATATATATATATATATATATATATATATGGTTACTACTGTGTAGCGAAAAACATATTTTAAATCAGTTAATTTATAATATATATATATATATATATATATATATATATATATATATATATATATATATATATATATATGTATCGGAATTAAAAATAGATTTGTGTGTATGTCTTGATTAACGAATTAAATATCAGAACTACGCTAAATAGAAAAGTAGGGTCAAAGTTGTGGGTGTGTTATTTTTTCATGTCACGATAAAGCGGAACATAGACATGTCATCAATGATGATTGCGGAAAATATATATTAATTCTGACACACACACATATATATATATATATATATATATATATATATATATATATATATATTTATATATAAATATATATATATATATATATATATTAATGTATATTTGGGTAGCAACCTTTCTATTAAGCATCTTTCATTGTAAAAGGCAGATAAGGAATATTTAATTCCTCTTTTATTGAGTTTTACCATATTTTTCTGCTCTTCAGAGTTAAGTGATATAAAATATTGCGTCTCTGAAGATGAAGGACGGGGAAACCTCATTATCCCCGGTGCGAAAGAACTGGCAAGTCATTGCCCTGTAGTAACTTGAATGTTACCATGAACCGCAATTGTGGAGATGGAGGGGCGTGTCAAATACAACATGGAAAAATGTGCTGAATGAATGAATGAATGAAATAAATCTCTTCTTTGAAAGAGCAATATTCTAAATACACTGAGCATGAAAGGTAATAGAATACAAATTCTTTACGAATGGTATTTGATCTTTCGCCAATATCTGTTCCTTGGAATCACCGTAATTGAACGTCTTTTGTCTCAGGAAAGTTTCTGAAATTGTTTGAAAAAATATTAATAAAAGGAACACACAGGAGCTGTCATGTTTATATAACGTAATCTTAATTTTACAACAAAGGTTCATCTATTGCATGAGTTATACATTTTGTTTAAAATGTGGCGATAATTCTTATTCAGTCATGATGTGGTTTCATATTCCACCCATTACTAACACACACTTTTTCCAGTTCAAATGATTCGAGAATAATCAAACAATATGCATATGACATAATTATATAGATAGTATACACTGGTACTTGTAATTTTGAATCGTAAAATATGACGATAATTTATGTGGATACATTGAGATTTTAATGAAGAGTATGGTAAATCTTTAAAAGAATAAAAACAATACATCGGGCTTGCTGTACTACGCGGTCGTATTATACGCAAATATATAACTGATTTCCTCTTTTTAAATTCACAAATACGGCGTCAAAGCGTATTATACACAAGAAAATGTGCTATATATATAAATGGTTCGCCATCCTACGTCCAATATTCCAACGTCCAATATTCCAACGTCAGCTCATGTATGGGACAGTTAAAACTTCTAGATTACACTAACCGAGGCACCCGTCGTTGCCCAGTTGTACATTGTTGCAATTATATAACTGCACCCCCTATATACGGGCACTGGCCTCTGTAGAAATGTCTGCCTGCGTCCCCGCTTGCATGCATCACCCGCTGGTATACTAAGCTACACACCCCATCATCGATTTTACGGTATATCCTTCGCAAGTGTTTGATTGTTCTTAATAAATGAATTCCATCGATGAATCCTTCTTGTCTGGTCGTTGCTCGGGGATAAGTGATTTCAATGTTTTAGATATTCATTAAATTTCCTATGGTTGTAATAACATTCAAGTAGTATGGCGTTGTCCACAAATGCAATAATCAAACAAAAACAAGGTTTAAGCCCCAGAGCTTGATTCAACTGCAAGTTCAAAGCATGAATGTCCCCTCCTCCTTTGCACGTTCACTGTAAAGCTGGGCTTAATAAGAGGTTCTCGGGGAATATTTTACCTTTTGAACGCTTCAATAATCCTTCTCAAACAATCTTTGCTTCAAAGGTTGTTCGTATGCCAATTTTGAATTGAATCATATGAAGGAAATATTGGTTAAATGGCAAAGGGCCGATTCTGGACCTAGTTTGTCGTAGACTTCGTCCACTTAACTGAAATAATCTAAACCAAACCTTCACGCAAGTCAATATGTGTTTAATATGTAATGTACATGGCAAATTTGGAAAACATCGGATAGAAAATCAGGAAGTTATGGCGGCAAAAACGGGTTTTTTGAACAGTTTTTCGTGTTTTTTGTTAAACTCGGGGAGGCTAGCAGGACTAAAACTACACTATCTTGTTTCTTGCATTTTCTGCGATATTTCTGAAGACAATCGGATAAAAAAAAATGAGGAAGTTATTCAAGCCCCGATTTTTTCAGTTTTTTTTTAAGTTTTTGTGTGACGCTACTATCGCAGGAAAACTATCAAGCTCTCTACATAAACCTCGTAACATGAGTTATATTTTACATTAAGTACAAAGAACATCAGCTCATCCAGTAAAAATGTTGTTCGCATGTAATTTTGCCTTGTATTTTGCAAAAAGTCGTACCTAAGTTGAGTTTTATTGATTTTTCTGCCAAACACAGTGGGAAAAAGGGGGGGGGGCTGAAAATTGAAAAGTTGGGTTTGACCTAATTTGTTAAATTTGCAACAAGTGTGTACAATTTCATCGAAATCGGTGGAAACGTGGACGTGTATAAAGAACACACTCACACACAGACAGACATGCACAAACGCACAGGCTTCTTCAGTTTTATAGATATACGTTATCCGGAAAAGGGTTATGGGAAAATAAACACTGACAGGACATATGATGGAAGTAGAGGCAAATGGGAACAGTGTGTACCTTACACAAAATTATTGACTGAATTGATGGCTGTGAAAAAAGCGATATTACCTTGTTAAATGTTGCTTAGAGCCGCAAGTTTCAGTAAGCTATGGAGAGCCATGATCACATGTTTACTGAAGGGGCAATAAAAAGAAAAATGAAAAAAAAAACACTAGCTTATAGTTCACAGCTATAAAACTTCCTGAGATTGGCATTTTTAGGAAATCTCATGAAAAGAATTTCTACATGGACTTAAGAATATTATATCGATTGTGTATTTTTTATTTACTAAGGCGAATTGTGAATGGTAATGGTAATATTAGGCGTTTCCTAATAAGGAAACATTCGGAATTCATTGACTCATCAGCCAATGTAAATATCAGTTGAAATTTTTAAAATCGTTCTACTAAAGTAATTTTTCAGGAAACGTTTGTCCATTTCATTAGATGGCATCGCTCTTTTTAGTACAGACGACGGGTTCATGACAAAACTATCATTTGAATTAGTTTGGAATAGTCAGCATCATGACGATACCATTATTTTCTCTTCGCGTTACATGTGCTATCCATTTTAGCTGTTGTTATTGCTGAAAGCCGGCAAGAGATTTGGTATGTCTTGTTTGGTACTTTTCTTTGCTTGTAATTAGGTAGCGGTACTCTACAAGATTAGAAGAGGCCTCACTGGCTCAAAAAACAAGCATTTTGACTATCCATCTGACAGAGTGGTTATATACAGCTTATCGACTGTTTCATTTTTTTACGGTTTATAAACTCTTAAATTTTATTTAAATCCATGAAATATTTTTAGATTTGTAAGAATACTTTTTTGTTGATAATAATGATTTAGTGACACAATTCTTACTAATTAACCAATTCATAACTTTCGCAAGGGTATTTGCGCAAAAGTGAATATAACGAAACCAACGGGAATTGGAACTCGGCTCTGTGATTAACAATTCATATCAGTATACATTGCACTACCCACACATCCAAGCTAAACAGCATTTGATATTCCCAAGCGGTCTGGTCACTCATCTAGGTACTGGGTAGGTTCGACGTTGCTTTACTTCTGTTTTCATACGGGAACCGTTCTTTCAACGTAATGTGATCATAAGCCAGCTGTCAATATAGATATTTCTGAACCTGTTTGGCGCCATGCATGGCATCCATATGCAAGTCTCAATATGATGAGACGCGACTTTCAAAATGAAATTTAGCTAATATTTTTTTTTAAAAAGTACGCTATTGCAAAAACAGAAAAAAATTCACGAACTGAAATTATCATTTGATATAAATTCGAATAAACCGCTCATGTCATATCTTATTAGCTTAATCAAATAAAAATCCAAATTTAAACCAAAACAGAGAGGTATTTCATCAGGAAATGATGTTAAAATAGAACTGAATAATATCCACTGAAAAAAAAAGTAACGCGTACTTAAGTTAATCAAATTTTAGCTGATTTAAAAATAATCACTAAATAAATTAAAGTCTGGCAATTAATGGTCCGCATTCAGATAGAGTATAAGGGCATCAAATATAATTAATAAAATTTGAATAGAAAGTTAAAGAATGGCAAGAATTGCAGACAGTGAAAATTAAAAAGAAATAACTAATGCTCTTTTGCACATTTTTCTCGAATTAATACAAGTTCAATTCCAGTCTGTCGAAAGTGGCACTTCCAGTTTGTAACAACAATTACGTGGTATCATCATATTACAGACATAATCAGAAGGAGGGGATTATCCAGTAACTAATCTTTAAATAAACATATATTTCGAATCTATTTGATATGGATTAACAGAAACGCGATGTTATTTTAACGAGCCGAATTCAAATGTTCCCCTAGTATACTATGTACATTTAAGCATGGATGGACTTAAGAAAGGTGTGCGTTTTTCTCTTCTTCCATGTCTATAGGTTAAATAGCAAGGGCATATCTAAAACCCGGGTGGAGCCCAAAGGCGGTTGGCTGTCAACACTGAAAACTTTCCGACAACTCCTGCACGAAATGTAACGCCCTGTATTCCTTTGGATCATGTCGGTACGGCTGTGGTGTGGGCCATGCAATTTGAGCAGCGCCCGACCTCCATATGCCTGTAGAAATCACCGGGTATCACCAACAAAGAAATGAAATTTAATCAAATAGGACGCCACCTTTATCTAGCAAGATAAAAGACAGCTATATCAAGGATTTTTAATCAAAATGACAACTTGGAACTGAGACAGCTCATTCGTTTGTGTGGACTTGAGGGCCCAACGGGAGAAAAGGTTTAAAAGAGCTGCTCGAAAATTATGGCAAATAACCCATACACAATTGGACTCTACCAAGATACAAATAAAAACATGTATTGCATTTTAGAGAGTGTAGTTTTCCAGAAGTCAGCTCTGACAC
>OZ038478.1:27454773-27467273 GCA_964036315.1 Acanthosepion esculentum
AGTTCGTTTTGGAAACGGAAGAAAGTATAAACTATTACTTGTTAACAAATATTTTGTCGCTATTTTCGAGATTAGCTGCCAGTTTTATTTTCGATATCGAGCAAAACGGAGTAAATTGTGTCATCAACATGCATTTACCGAAATTGGGAACTGGTAACACCGGGAAGCATATTGATGATAAAAAGAAAAAGAACAAGCTAAATATAAGAATTGATAGCCGTATTAATGTGAAAGGATCTAGAAGATTGGTCATTCAAATCGATTTTTATTACACAGTTTGCTAAGAAAGATTCTATCAATTTTTTAAAAAAATCAGCCAGATATACCATATTCATTGACCTTGTCGAGAAGTCTCGTATATCAAATCCTTTCAAACGCCTGCGGGATATCTAAATCCATAGTTCGAGCCTTGCCATTCTTATCTAAATTTGGTATACTCTTTAATAATCAGCTAGAGACATATTTTTGTTATCTGAATGGAGGTCATGTTAAGTAAAAAGCTTAACCAATACTAGGTTGCCATCTCTTTCTGCGGTAGACCAGTTGCTATCCAAGGCTATAGAACCCGGTCTGTCGAGCTATTTACCCATAGTTGGGGGACGAAGAAGAGGATTCATACCTTTCTAAAGGGTATTAGTACGTAAGTGAATGTAATCGATTCCAGTGGAATTCGAACTCGGCTCTCCGATTACTTTGTCAAAAAGCTGTAAAAGACTACTAGGACGACACCACGATGAATCGGAGGTTCACCAGTGTTCTTAAACACAGTACCAACTGTAGAGAATCTTCACGAATATGGGAAGCAATAAGAAGCAGTGTACCTGTTGCAGGAACCAGTTCAATAGCATATTTCATTAAGAGAATCCCAGGGAGAGGATGGTTTGTGACGACCTAGTTTCTAGGAGATAGTATAAAAATTGGACGGAATTATAAGCATGCCACGCAGCAGAGATTCCGTGCCAGCTGGAAAATCAGGCAGATATAGACATGATTCATCTAGAGTGGTGTTGGAAGAGAATCTAAGAGCAACTCAAAGCTGATTGATGTGACAAATGGCTTGAGGAATTACAGTTGTTTAACATTCTTACATGGCCGTCATTAATCGAGGGAATCAAACTTGTGAGAGGTTACACAGGGTCTCATTGTGTCAGTGAAATGCAACTTAACCTGGTTCAGGACACGCTTACATCTCGTTGGTGCGAATACAAAGTGGCGCCTTTTATGATCCTAACTATGCCATAGCCGGAAAGAAGTGATTCCTGACGCGTAGAACAGGCAGGGTGAACCAAGGTGAAGACTGCAGTTTCACTTGGCATTACCGCGTGGAACGAAACCATTGATGCCGACATTCAGCGAATGAGAATATATAAAGAAATTTTCGACATTCATTGGTCGGACAACCAATGCCATTTTGTGGGGGCTAAATTTATAAAATATATCGGGGGCGGCTTCCTTCCTAAACTTCTGTTTGCAGTACTGTGGATCATAAATATATTGATTATGTCATTATTTTCTCTTTGAGTTGCTTGTTATGTCCGGTTTAGTTAGTGCTGCTATTGTAGCGCCACTAACATCATGATCGAAGAAGGAGGGTCATGTGTAAAACTTACAGGAATCTTTTGCTCGAAGCCATTTTTACCGGTTTTATTTTCTGAGAAAGCGTTTGTGTACAGCTGACAGTTAAGATGTGCTTCAATGAGTTTTGCATGACATACGAAAGCGAGACTAGAAGTAATGCTTTTTTTAAGTTAATTTTCTTTTATTTTTGTAGCAGTTTGCGGTATGGGGTGAAACTACCCCTTCCTCCACTTAATCTATATTCAATTTCCTCAGCTCCTAATCTAAATTTGTCATAATTGAACCGCACACTCTTAAGTGGTTTGCATTTAATATTCCATAAAATCAAAAGCACGAAGAGTGACATATATGGGAAGAAAGAGATTGTATGCCCATTTATATTTCTGTACCCAGATCTTTATTTATATGAATATAGGTAAATGCATGGATAGGCATTTATTGTTAAAGTTATATATCTAAATGTGTTAGAGAGAGAGATAGGGATATGTGTGTGAGTATGTAAGAAATATAACATAATCTTGTTATATGTATCTAATTCATATATGCTAAACATAGATATGTATTCATGTGTGTATGTGTGTGTGTAATGTATTACTTTTATGTATCCTCATACAAATATCTGTAGGTGTGTCTGTGTTCTGCAATCGTATGAAACCTTTAACTTCTGGGTTCATCCCACTAAGGAAGACTTGCTCAAATAATCTCGAGATCGGGATCGATTTTATATCCTCTTGATTCAAGTCGGCTTTGAAGTGAAGGTTTTATGGGCCAACTCATCATTCAGATCTCGAAAACTAGTAAACTTGAATGTATTTGAAGAATGGTTTATCCTGACGTCAGTTCAGCGCTTATATTTTACGTCAGAGTGAACACAACACAACTATTCTAATATATATATTCATACAAATATCTCTAAATTTAATAGTTTCTATTATATAATATAATAATAATATAATAATAATATAATATAATAACACAATATAATAATAATAAAACATGATATAATAATAATATATATAATATGAAATATATATAATATATAATGTCATTTATTATGTAATACTTTCATAAAGGAAGGTTTCGCAACATAGAAAGCCATCAGAAAGTTGTATGTTTATCGTATAACGTCTGCCTAGTTACCCTATAAAAATAACGTTTATCGAAATAAATATATAAATATAATAAAAGCAACATATATATATATATATATATATATATATATATATATATATATATATATATATATATATATATATATATATATATATATATATAAGCACGGCTGAGTAATTGCTAGCGACTTGAAGAGCCGAGTTCGAATTCCAGTCGAATCCATTACATTCGCTTGCGTGCTAATAACCTTGGGGGAGGTATGAATCATCTTCTCCCCACCAGCTGTGTGTAAATAACAGGACAGACAGGGTTCTATAGTCTTGGTAAAGGAGAAGGACAACTCTCAATTCAAAATCTGTGGAGGGTCGTCTGGGGACCTTGTGGCATGTAGTGCACTAGGTATCTGTATTCGGCCCTTCAAAAAATGTGGATGTTTATGCACAAAACCTTCACCACTATAATCAAATCTCATGTGCTGTTGTCGGGCTGTCGGTCCCTAGAATCTGATCTGCTTGATCCTCATACGTCAAATTCAACAGGAGAGTCGAATATATATATATATATATATATATATATATATATATATATATATATATATATATATATTATAACAACGCAAACAGTAATGTTTATAATAAATATAGTAATAATATATAATATATAATAAAATAATTTTGTGAGAAATATAGTCATATTAATATGTGTATAGATAGATGTATGAATAGGAATCCGAACAAATTTATAGGAGAAAGAACAACTAGGAAACAGATCTTAATCTAATATATATATATATATATATATATATATATATGAAAAAATATAGTTTGAAGGTGTGCTATATTTATGGGACAAAATGCTTAAAAATCTTAATCTAATATATATATATATATATATATATATATATATATATATATGAAAAATATAGTTTGAAGGTGTGCTATATTTATGGGACAAAATGCTTAATGTCAGAGGTAGAGCATATGTAAATATAAAAATTAACATTGGAGTCAACACTCAGAGACGACAAGCTTTTTTATGCTAGCCGTCTCTAACAAGAAACAGCTTGTCGCCACTGAGTGTTGACTTCAATGTGTACTTGCATATATATATATATATATATATATATATATATATATATATGTTGAGTCTTGACTCATTGTTGAATCTCGACTAATAATGCAACACAAAATGTACTTAGAACAAGAATGTATTATAACAAGAAAGTGTACACGATATTTACATCTAGTATTTCTGTATATTTCTGGGAAGACCGCTCCTGGAGAATGCGTTGACTAAGTCGCAGTCGGGCAGAGTCTCTAGCTGGATCTCTGTATTCGCTTCCCCTGTCTTCCGGTACCAACCATTATTTACATAGTCGGTAGTCACCTATGCAGATTAGGTGGATCCTACCACAACAATATATATATAATGGAGAGAGTAGAATTAAAGAACTGGAATCACGAAGAAAGACCATAACAACTGACATTGCATTTAAGACTTTGTAGGTAAAAGTTTACTGGAAAGCAGAATCTGAAAGAGAGTTCCAGACGGAGAAGAAACTGTTAGCATAGAATTACAGTTATATATAGCCTTTTCAACTGCAAGTCGATGAGAGCTTGAGCTGTGAACATTATCAATTAAGAAACTAATACCAAAGTAGAGTTGATAGTAAATGCCTAAAAGTAACCATTGTTACGTAATCTCTGGTAATTAATACATATGTGTTAGTCAAATTCATAATATTATGATTTCCTTATTCGGACGTGTGTATTGACTTGTTACAGCCATATCATGTTGATACACAGACGTCCGATCACCGAAATTAAGCAACGTTGTGCCTGTTCAGTACTCAGATGAGTGACCGCTGGAGTGAACATTGTCTTTTAAGATACGCAATGGGCCTAGCAAACAGCCAAGGGATATATTCTCGACCTCGATTCTTAGATGTTTCCCCGACTCGCAGGTCCTAAGACCTAGCTGGAGTTGCATGAGCGGAGGGTATTACTGATTTACTGCAGTGACATAAGATAATTTGTTTCTTTTAACTAATGAAAAAAATTAAATTCGTTTGAAATTAGCATAGTTTTCGTGAAATAATTCTTCGTGATAGATTCTGTCATTTGCTGGTCTTCAGAACATAAGCTGCTTCAAACAGAACTCGTAACCAAATTTCATCTCACTTTCTTATTATTCTCTTGCATATAATGTACTCTATTTATATTGTTCGGACTGTTGTACTCATCTTTATTGTCATATTCATGCCGTTTCAGCTTTTGTACGCTCCGGCCTTCTTCATGTGATTGAAATTCGTACTGAACCCTTTATTTCATCCACCAAGGTAGATTGTTCTAGCTCCACGTGCCATGCCTTTATAACTCAAATCTCAAACTTTTTGTTCACCACTGCCAGGAGCCAGATATAGAACTTGAAAGTCTTTGGGTCAAGTTACTTCATCCAAACAACGTTTTTATCCACTGAGGTCCTCGAGGAAATCAGTGTTTGAATATTTGGAATTTATAAATCGTTTTTTATCATATTATTATTGCATTTTTTTAATTTTCTCTAGCACTCTGTATTACTGGTTACCTTATTGTATTCATTTCTATGTTTGTTCGGTTCAGGAGTTTTTTGTAGCCTAGCATATGTGCTGATTCCTTACGTTTTTGTATTTTCCAGTGATTTTCTCTATCTATATTTCAACTTCATCCCACAGGTGGCGGGGATCTTCCTTTTCCCTTCATATGTAAATAATTTAAATAATTACAAT
This sequence comes from Acanthosepion esculentum, assembly GCA_964036315.1. Lineage (NCBI taxonomy): Eukaryota > Metazoa > Mollusca > Cephalopoda > Sepiida > Sepiidae > Acanthosepion > Acanthosepion esculentum. The sequence continues at coordinate 27,460,232 of OZ038478.1, forward strand.
ACCTCATCTCTGGAATCTCGACAGATAATGTCCTTTGTTTTTCACAGGAGTCTTAAATTCAAATTTATTAACTCTTCATTCAGTCTTTTTCTGTCTCACATTTTCCATATTTTTTTAACTAGCAAATTAGTTCCAATTTTTGTATTGGAGCATTTCTCGATTTTCACTCCATTCAAGTTATTTGTTACTGAATATTAGAGAGTGAACGAACATTTGCATTAAAAACGAAGATGATTGCGACCTTATTCGGTGGAAACCGCCCCCAGAATGGGGTGTAAACAAATACTAGGAAGAAGAGTGGATACAAAATATTTCTTGTACGATATCTCTTTGTATAAAGAGTCGCTGCATATAAATCTTTACAACCAAAACATGTGCTGAAAAAACATTCGAGACTCATGCGGATATAAATCAAGCTTAATTTTAATGAGAGACTTAATTTGATGTCGGGTTTTGAAGATGATTTGTCTTTAATCATATGGCAACATCGGTAATTATACTCGCGAGGATTGACATAATAAAGAGGAATAATTTGGCAAAACTCGAAATTAACAAAAAACAATTTATAATAATTTATTTAAAATCAATATATGCAATCAAATATATTACAAGCGCAAACTGAGTTTTCTGCTGAGATTTTCACATTATTACTAAAACTAAAATACATATGCAGATTCAAATAGATAGATAGATAGATAGATAGATAGATAGATAGATAGATATAATGAGAAGAAAACATAGAGATAGACGGACAGACAGATAGATAGGATGAGAAGAAATCGTAGATAGATAGAAATACGGCTAGATAGATAGATAGATAGATAGATAGATAGATAGATAGATAGATAGAGACAATGAGAAGGCATCATAGATAGATAGATAGATAGATAGATTTTTCACGGTTTATCAGCTTTTGCTTTTTTAAGTAGCACACAAAGGCCTGATATATGCCGAAGTATATTTAGATTGTAATATTTTTCTAGCGCTTATATATTGAATACTCGTTGATATACTGCTTTTTATTAGAATAACGTTGATTTTTGAAGAAGAAAGTTAATATATTTAACCCATAGCAGGGAGATAGATATATGCATATATAGATAGTTTGTTTCCTACCAGCTTAACGTAGCTTCCCTCTGCATTTTCCATAAATACTTTCATGGTAATTGTCCTGATCAACCTTCCTCTATAATACATAGTCTTTAAGAACAGTACTAGATTGGCGGCAATATCTCTTTATTTTACAGTTGGAATGGCTAGATGTACCTGTAAGTTCTATGTTAACAGTTTCTTCTATCACATTTCTCATTAGTGGAACTCGCTTCCGGTTTCTTGATTCCCAATCACCTTTCATCATCAAAAAAATAAATGCAATATCAATCGTTAGGATCTGTCTCCTTAATTCCTTTTCTTTTATTGCCCTCTCTTTAATAGTATTTTTTTCTTGTGTTCTTTAGCACTAAGTAATCTCTTGCGTCCTAGTGTCTTTATTGCCTTGCTTGGGGTGAAATGATTAAAATATAGATTGATAGGCAGGAAAATACGAAGAGAGCATATGCATATGTTTTAAGAAGGGGTAATTCAAATAAGCTGATGCAAATAACCAGAAAGATTTTCGGGATACATAGTAAGGAAAGAATTTGACACTCACAGTGTATTTTTGCATGTAAAGAAATGTGAGTAATCTATTTGAAGAATCTGAGAAAATTGATGACAGAACTAAAACCAAAAAATGTGGACGTAAAATGGGAATAGATATTTAAAGGAATATATGCCAGAAATGCATGGAGGTTCATGGTCGCTTACGTTCGGAAAATCCATGGTACACAAATAAAAAAAATAATGCACGTTACTATTCCTACCAATATGCTTAACTTAGTTATTACACTCGAACTGTTTCGATCGTCAAGTACTAAGACCTTCTTCAGCCATCTGACTTCATACTCGGTATCCTTTTTGGAACCAGCTATGATGTAAAGAATTCTAAATCGCGAGAACATTAAAATGGTGTATCGGTATGGAGACCACTCCTTTCCATCTTACAATCGTGATTCATGCTGATTTTCAAGGCAGAATAGTGCAATTTTGCACTGGGGATATCGAGGTTACCCTTTCCCTCCTCTCAGAGATAGTTTTGCTTTCGAATTTTTCATCTTCTGGCTTTTGCCTAAAGATGCAGGGCTTGCAAGGAAGTAGGTGATATCATTTCAGAGTTTCTTTTTTTATAGACTTGCTTTCTCCCCAAGGTTATCGGACCCAGTCTGTCATGCTATTTTATCATTAGCTGTTGGGGAGAAGTGATGGATTCCCAAGGGTATTAGCACGTAAGAAATGGAGCTCAGCCCTGTGATCCGTCAGTCCGAATCGCTAGCTATCACTCCACCGAGTCTGCGTTGAGGCATGTATAATTTCAATGATTCTGGCCGGTTAAATATTTTTCTGTGTTCCTCCATCCTTTCTGTTAGTGATGGATAGTCTCTCTTTTGTATTCCGTGGCACAACGGTATAGGATTGAACAGACAATGATCTTGCTCAAGCTTTCTACCGAGGCCGGGATTTTTGTTCCAGAGACATGTCTCCGAAGTGCTCAAAATGTATCGAGATCAGATTCTCTGGGTTTTGCAGATATTTCACTGTTGTGCTTTTGCCATTGTTTATGAAACAGGTGGAAATTTTGTTTAGTTTTGTTTAATTGTTGTTTCGGGCGCATCTTCATGTCAGACATTATTTTGTCAGACTGCTCTCTATGTCAATACAGGAAATACTATATGTTACTGGCGAGAAGGTTAAACAGTTATTATGCTAACACATGCATCTGTTTCTGTCGTCGAATGATAAACTAATAAATTAAGAGGCACTACTTTCACGAGCGAACCTCGTATTAGCATAGCTGACCAAATCTGATTATAGGTTATTTGGATCGTTTAAATTTGGTGTTCACCTATAGAAGTGAAAGCATAGATTAATTGGCATTTTTATCAATGCGATGAATCTTTGAATGAACACATACTTGCGAAGAACCATCACTAAAGTTTATATTGGGCAGTGAGTAATATCAAGCTGGTATGAAATGTGGACAGAATAGGATAGAATGCACAAGGCATAGATAAAACTCTCACAAACACAGAAACTCACACACATAGACACACACATAGACACACACACACACACACACACACACACATACATATACCAGGTCATCATATAAGGTATGTCCGAATTTTGAATAAATAAAACAAGTGACCAAATGTTACATTTAATTACAGACTCAATCAACAATGTATTTTCCCTGATTATCTATGATTTCCTTCCATCTACTCACAACCTTACTAATTCCATTACTGTAAGATTCGTTTGGCTTTGAATCGAAGAACTCACAAATGTCAGTTTTAACCTCTTCCTGTGTTACAAAAGCTGTTTCTTCCAACTGATTCTGTAAGCTACGAAACAAATGGTAGTCTGAAGGAGCAAGGTCGGGAGAATAAGGTGGATGAGGAATTTTCTCCCAACCAAGTTCTTCGATTGTTTGTGACGTGATTCTTGCTGTGAGTGGTCGCGCATTGTCCTGATGAAACATCACCCGTTTTCGATTCACTAGAGCAGGTCTTTTTCCCTCAAAGCTTGTTTCAAACGCTCATTAGAGCTGACAGTATATTTGTGCATTAATTGTTGCATTAGGTTGTAAGAATTCAAAGTGTATTATTCATTGGCAATCCCACCAGATTGAAAGAAGAACCTTTTGCCCATGAAGTTCCCTTCTCGTCTGTGGCTGGGGTCCTTCCCCTTTACCAAGCCACTGTCTACGACGCTTAACATTTCGATAAAAGATCCATTTTTCATCGCCAGTCACAAGTCTATCCAAAAAAGGTGAAACAAGTTGGCGAGAATGGAGAGCAGAGCAGATGTCAACTCGGGATTTGAGGTTGTTTTTAGACAATTCATGAGGCACCCATTTGCCAAGTTTAGGAAATTTTCCACGTTGTTGAAGATGACGATGAACAGTTGTATGGTTTGAACTGAGAATAACTGCCAATTCCTCAACTGATAAAGCAGGATTTTCTTCATGGGCTGCTTCAAGAAGCTTTTCATCAAACTCAACTGGACGTCCGGTTCTATCTTCATCTTCAAGGGTGAAATCTCCACCTCTGAATTTTGCACACCATCTTCTGCAAGTTCTTTCATTCACACATTACTCTCCATAAACTGAGTGAATGTTTCTAGCCGCTTCGGCTGCTGAGTCTCCTTTCTTGAACTCATAAAGCATTATGTTCCTGAAATGATTCTTGGGTACTTCCATGTTAGCAGGGTTTTAATCAAACAAAATGTAATTGTATTGTTCTCTGAAATGACATTTGATCAGTTTAAATGCATCTAAACATAAAAATAATGTTCAGCTCCATTAGACATTATAAAATACTCTTTAAATTCCGTTCATTTTAACAAAAAGTTAAAATTTGGATAGAACTTATGGGATGATCTAATAATATATGTTATAATAAAAATAAAGAACAGTAAAATATACAATTTTGTAAGAACAGTAAGATATAAAATCCGGAGTTCTTAATTGATATGTTAATTCCTGTGTAGCGAAGAAAGCATATTTTTCATCAGTTAATATATATATATATATATATATATATATATATATATATATATATATATATATATATATATGTATATATATATATATATGTATATATATATATATATATATATATGTATATATATATATATATATATATATATAACTTATGTCATTGAAAAGTCTATATCAAAAAGAAAAATGGAGAAATATGAACAGTCAATAGACATCCGATTGCTTCAAGCTGGGATTGGAACACGACCGATACCGCATCAGTCGGAGTTTCTACTCCCTGAGCCAAAAGCGTACGACTGACGGATAGGGGAAATTCTAGCGTATCAATGTTTACAAATGTAAACAGAAGACAGACACCCATAGTGCCCGATTCATTTTTTAATGAAGAACGTTGCGTTAGCGGAGACGGCTGCTGTTTAGAAATACGCTCTCTCTCAATAGCGCTCAACCGAAATCATCGAGAGGATAATAATTTCCTCCACACACAGGCATATATATATATATATATATATATATATATATATATATATATATATATATATATATATATATTGTGTATTTTGGCAGAAATTCCTTTTTGTTTCATCAAAGCCGATCGACAAGATACTTTGTTTAGGCTTTTTATTCTATTGTTCGTACACGTGTTTTCTTTTGTGTACACAAAGTGTTTAGTAACTGTCCATAGGTTCTGCATATCCGTGCGCATTTGCCTAGGTTTTTACCTATATTTGTTTTTTTTTTAAATTTTAACTGAATATCGGGGATTTTTGTGTACCTCTTTGAAATTGCTACAAGATTTTTTTACCAAACACGGTCAGTATATTGTGTTTGTAATTAATTTTGCTAAGTGTTGGCTTTCCCTTTAAGATTATTAGGATTCCATTATTTTCATCTTTTTTTACATATGGATGAGGCTGTTATAGTTTTTTGTCTACTAGTAAGATTCGGATGGAGTTTGGAAGGTTTTCATGTCTGTTTAAATTAGTCTTAATTGAGTTATGTCCGGGTAGGTGTAACGTCAATCGTATTGATATGCATGTAGTGATATGTCCAATATAATTATTTATGAGCTTTTGTGCGATCAGCAACACAATTCCTTGGGGAGCATTTTGACTCGTAAATAATATCGGTTCTCTCTAGTTTTGATTTTTCTGGAATGTAGTTAATTTTCATGATAAGGTTAACGCTTTTTAATTTTTGTTTTTAGATGAATTAATTTTCTTTTTCAGATCTACTGCGGCTGTGTATTTCTTGATAATATTTCTAAATGAAATTCAGTCTTTATTATATTTGATATGTATTTGGCTCATGTAGAAGATGTTAATGTTATTGTTTTTATCTGTATGTTCAGTGTTGCTATTAGTTACTATAGACAGACATGCAGTTGTTATACACTTTGTGTGCAGAAAAGAAAACACTTGGACGAACACAAGAATAATTAAACAAAAAGATTAATAGCAGTGCCTTGTCAGTTGACTTTAACAAAATTTTATATCCCTCTATCTATCTATCTCTCTCTCTCTATATATATATATATACACACATACATATATATATGTACTTACATATATATATATATATATATATATATATATATATATATATATATATATATATACTTTAAAATCAGTTTATCAAATTACCACCTAAAGCTTTGTTTGTTTGTGTTTTTTTTTTAGAATACAACAAAAATCTAATGAACGCTATATCATTTAAAAAAAAATCTAAACAAAAACACGATGTTAGGTGTAATAGAAAGGAAGAAGAATAAGAATAAGAATAAGAATAATAAGAAGAATAAGAAGAAGAAGAAGAAGAAGAAGAAGAAGAAGAAGAAGAATCGCTTGTAGATACCGTACTATCGAATGCAAGGTAGCGCATTCCACTGATCTGAATTTTAAAGTTAAATGCTCAACAAGTCATTTTTATTTTTGTTTTATTATTTCACACGTGCATTGAACACTTCTAATAACACTGAATCCTAGTCTGATTCACATCTGAACATTAACCTTATATGCATTATACATTTATATATATATATATATATATATATATATATATATATATATATATATATATATATATATATATATATATAAAAGTGAGCATAGAAGTCAACACTTAGAGGCGACTGTCTGTTTCATGCTAGATGCAATTGTCAGGCCACCGATTGCATCTAGCATGAAACAGACTGTCGCCTCTAAGTTTTGACTTCTATTCTCACTTTTATATTTACACACGCTCTATCTCTGATAGTGAACATTTTATCCCATAAATATAGCACACTTTAAGACTATATATATATATATATATATATATATATATATATATATATATATATATATATATATATTAGGTCATACCATAAGTTCTGTCCGAATTTTAACTTTTTGTTAAAATGAACGAAATTTAAAAAGTATTTTATAATGTCTAATGGAGCTGAAC
>OZ038478.1:27472273-27572273 GCA_964036315.1 Acanthosepion esculentum
CACCTCATATGTCGTCTGTCTTATTAAACCCGGTGTGTACTGAGTTCGTGTCAGAAATAGAAATTTAACTGTGAAAGAAGAAAAAAAACAGTCGAAAAACTAATACATAATTTATCCATTTCAATGTTTCAGTCAGACGAAAGGCACGAGGGAGGGGGTTAGCGGATGGTGGAAGGTATTTTTATTAAAAGGAAGAAGTTTTATAAAAGTAAACCCGAATATTAAACGTATGACATTGGTGGGGGGGGGAGATAAAAAATGAAATATTAATTTAAAATTAAAAATGAATATATATATATATATATATATATATATATATATATATATATATATATATATATATATATATATATATATATATATAATTGATGTGTATTGGGACAGAAATGTTGCTTTCATTCATCTTTTATTGAAAACGGCCGACAAGGAAGATTTAATTAACGTTTACTGATTTTTTTCAGCAATCTTTCACCATCCAAAAACACATCCTTGATAATGGCTAGAGAATTAGCCGAAAGAGCTCGGAAAAATTATGACTGTAGACAAGTTCTATATACTTTAACTCTTTAAGTGTTCATTGAGATCAACACCGACTGACGATACTTTGTTTCATACTAGAAAACAATGTTCATGATATTTTCTGAAGTTGGCGTTCAAGCCTGAAACAGCATGTAACACCAGCCTCGATCTTTATACTTAAAGATGCCCTATCTCTGATATTGCCCACTTTTATCCATAAATACATCATACCTTAAAACTAATTTTTTATTATATATATATATATATATATATATATATATATATATATATATATATATATATATATATATATATATATATATATGTATATATATAGCTTATAGGGGCAGTAGATCATTGCTCAAACATATTGCTAATGTAACAAAAAAAGAATGCCTATTATGATAATCATGAGCCTTTACAAGTGTCGTATAATGGCTTCAGCTTCAAGCGAAAAATATTTAAACATATGAATCTGTTGATAATATTTCTTTCTCTCACGTGGTCATGCCCGACGTCATAGGAACCGTATTACGAATTTACGACATGCGTCCCGCTGTTCCGCGAACATTACCGGCGCATAGCTTCTATGTAAACTAAACAGGATGTCATCTTTGTCGGTGCGCATCTCTGTTGTTATGTGCATATAGTCACTCTGATGATGGCTCATGTGAGTCGAAAGCTTATATCCACGACCAATATAATAAAGAAATATCGAAATGTTGGACAGTTTTCTGCTTCTTTTTATCTTGAAACTAAAGCCATTATACGACGCCTGGAAAGGCACATCATAAAACATCATAGACATTCGATGTCTGTTACATTTAGCAATATATATATATATATATATATATAGTCAAAGCTAATGAGCCAGACAAACATACCAAGGTTTCACTTAGGCAGATCGTCAGGGTCAGCTGGCCCTGACGATCTGCCTAAGTGAAACCTTGGTAGGTTTGTCTGACTCATTAGGTTTGACTAGGTCTGCTCTACGTTTGTATCGGGCTCTTCAGTTAGTTGTTTACACGTATCGTTTTTTTTTCTTTGGGCCTTGAAAATTGTATCTGTGCGATTATTTTCGACAGACTTTCATGTTCCTGGCTCTTTCTCTTTTAAAAAGTTTTTTCCCTTCGAGATTGATTTGGCTATTGTTAAATTAAGAATTCGTAGGTTTTTCGACACGAGTATAGTCACCTATATCTATCTATCTATCTATCTATCTATCTATCTATCTATCTATCTCTCTCTCTCTCTCTCTCTCTCTCTATATATATATATATATATATATATATATATATATATATATGTATATATATATGTATAACTCGCTCAGTTTTACCCAGAAGTAGATAGGTTTGCCTTGCTCCTTAGAATTATTCTAATATATATTGATATATATGAATATATCAAAATAAATACATATATATATATATATATATATATATATATATATATGTATGTGTGTGTGTGAGAGAGAGACAGGGAGATATATATATATATATATATATATATATATATATATATATATATATATATATATATATATATAGTTTATAAATGTAAAAGACAATAGAAAAACTGTAATAGTTGCCGATGCGTTTCGTCCGATGTGGACTTTTTCAAAGCAAAACGAAATGAATTTATTAAATGAAGTAACTAATAATAACAAAACAAAATGTCCTTAGCAACTGGAAGAATTTACTGAACGCTATTTTCATACTGTTAACTGAAATTACGCCAATTACTGTCACGTGTGGAGATTAACGTAATTTCAGTTAACCGTAACCATTACAGTTTTCCTATTGTCTTTTACATTTATAAATATTGTCTTTTTCTTCACATTAACTCTCAGAAATGTTTCATATATGTATATCAATATATATATATCTGTGTATGTGTGTGTGTGCGCGTGCGCGCGCGCGTAAACTGAGCAGTTAGTTCAAAACTGATTGGAGATAATCTCTTGACCCCAGTATCCACTTTTAGACTTACATATGCTCTATTCCTTACATTATGCATTTTTACGCATAAATATAACATATAACTTTATATGTTTTGATTGGGACGTACGTTGCAAGGCTATCTTAGAATTAATTCAAATCTATAAGCGCTTAGACAGAATTATTACCAAGTAAGCGCAAATAAACATTGGGAAATATGTATCCCTAAATGGAATCACCAAAAGATTCCTCACGGTTTTCATATAATTGGAATCATTTATGGAGAATTCAGTTTGACAGCATTTTGTACATATTTAAAAACTCCTGAGACACGATATTGTAAGATCAAGATATAGTTAAGTATTTGAAAAATTGAAATATATTTGACTGTATTTCTGGATTGTATTGTGATTATATATACTATTTACATTGTTCGGACTGTTGTCCCCATTTTTGTTGCATATTCTTCAGGTGATTGAAATTTCGAACTGAACTCCTTATTTCGTAAATCCGGTGCAGATTATTCTAGTTTCACGTGCCATGCCTCTTCCGGATTCATCAGTTATCTCCCTTTAACTCAACAAGTTTTTGTTCACTATTGAACTCACAACTTTTTGAGTCAAATCACTAGATGCAACCAACGCCTTTAGCCACTGGGCCATGTGTCCTTGAGGATATCAGTGTATTATTATTTAGAACTTATGAACTCAGTAGATTTTTGTTTTTACTAGAGCTGATATTGCAATTTTTTTGTTGTTGCTATTATTACTTTTCTGTAGCACCCCGTATTATTTTTTCCCATATTGTATTAATTCCTTAGGAGATTTTTGTGGCTTATCATACGTTCTGATTCCTTAAGTTTTCATATTTTCCAGTGATGTTATCTATCTATTATTTCTACTTCATCCTACAGATGGCTGTGATCACTTTTTTCCCTCTATATGCGGTCAGGTACACCTGGTTATTCTATTTCCTCTCGTGTTACGGTTTTACGATATTCTTGCAGTCTTATCTTAAGGCGGCCGCTCATGTAATAATATGCAAATAATATTTTACAGTGTTGCAAATATCATTTTTCTTCGATATCAATTCCATATATGAAAAAAATAAAATGGAAATATGGCCATCGATTAATGGCTCGCAGCTAAGATTAACAGACACTAGAAAAATATTGTTAATCATGTCGCCGTCTTAAAGAAATACGGGAAGATTTATTTTTCTTTTTGAAAATTATATCCATTAACATCAATGAAAGATCAAAGTAGCACCGAGACAACATCATGCATGTAATCGATATCTGATTAAAAAAGCAAGAAATTACGTTTGCATTTGCTAATAAGTCGATACAGATCTGTAGGCAGCAGAGCTTGGTTCAATCGAGGTAACTATCATGGTAGAGAGGTTACGTATAGTAATTTGATAATCTTTGATGATCTACGGGAGTTAAATAAGAAATGAGTGAAACTGACTAAAATTCGTCTTACCAAAGTGCATTGAGAACATCATAGAACATTTTATTATTAACCGTGATTTTCAAGATAACTGTCGTAAAAAATCAAAGAGAATTGGCTGAGATATTTCGAAAAAAATAATGAGAAAGTAAGCCTGAGAAACTGTAGCTAACTGAAGGCACATCAAATAATTTATTAATTCGTTTTCTACGGCTTATCAACAGTTTGCAAGTTATTTAAGTCAAGAAAATATTTTAGATTCTAAGAATGCAAATAATATAATAATGGTTTAGTTATACGAGTTCTACTAATTAACCCATAGCTCGGGATGTAGAGATGGATTCATACTATTTCTAAAGTTATTTGCGCGTGATGAATATAACAAAAGGAGAATTGAAATCCAGCTGTTTGATTAACAATTCCGTGCAGTTATCCATTACAACACATGCACATCCAAGCTTACAACACCTAGTATTCCTTTGGGGTTACCCATCTAGGTACTGAGAAGGGTCGACGTTGCTTATCTTCAGTGATCGTACGGGTGATATGGCTAAAAACTTCCACGTCACAATGAAGCAAAGTAAATCGACAGGTTACGTAGCAAATGGCTTTGATTCTTTAATTTATGGCGTCTAAATTTTTTGAATGATATTATGAATCAAAGTTTTTTTTCCAATTATATTTGAGTTCATAAGCTTTTGTTTGTTTGATGGATACGTTAAGATCGGCCGTTTATATTTTAGTCTATAAGCATTTACTTGACTCGAGATTCGGAAATATTGATCGTTTATATTTGAGTCCATCAGCATTTACATAGTTCAGGGTTAGGTAAATAATAGTCGTTCATATTTGAAACAATATGCATTACGTTAACTGGGTGAGGGGATAGGTAAATAATAGTTATGATCAAACTGTTTCGGGACTAGTGCCATAAAATGAAATATATAACACATATCAATTCTATTTAATCTCCTTCGAAGTAGGCCCATTTTGAAGCCAATATCTATATCTATCTGTCCCTCTCCCCCCTCTCTCTCTCTAACTATCTATCTCTCTATCTATCTGTGTGTCTATGCTTCCCTTTCTCTCTCTATATATATATACGAATTCTGGTCGAAAATTATACGGACTGAAGCTAAAAATGAAAACTACAACATGTATCAATTCTATTTAATCTCCTTCGAAGTAAGCCCATTTTGAAGCTAATATCTATATCTATCTGTCTCTCTCTCCCTCTCTCTCTCTTTATCTCTCTCTCTCTATCTATCTATCTATCTATCTAGGCTTACCTCTCTTTAGATATACGAATTTTGAGCGAAGATTATCGGGACTGGTGCTAAAAAAATGAAAACTACAACACATCATTTCGATATTTAATCTCCTTCGAAGTAGTCACCTTTTCATTGCACACACTTTATCTAGCGTCGTTTCTCTTGATGGAAGCATTCTTGGAACACCTCTTTGGGTTGATAACGATCAGTGACCCGTCGCATTCTCTTGGATTGGCTCGACGTCTTGGAATCTTGTTCCTTTCAGTTCTGATTTGCGTTTTGTAAAGCAGCAAAAAAGAAAAAAAGCGAGATCTAGTGAATGCAGTGGTTTTTGGACATGAGAAATGTGTTTGCTTTAAAACTGTTCCACAAGCTGCAATGAAAGAGGCAGGTTCGTTTTCATGGTCACTTACATGTAATTCTATATTTTCCGACGAACAGCATCTTGCAAACGCCGCAACATGTTATGGTAGTACTTCTTGTTTACTGTCTGACAAAGTGAATGATACTCGTGATGAATAATGACCTTGTTAGCCGAAGAAAACTGTCAACAGTGGCTTCATATTGCATCGCCTAATTCCTGCTTCCACTGAGAAAAATTTGTTACGGGGTCATAGCCATGGACTCACTATCTGTCACCTGTTATGACCTATTTCTGTGGTGTGGTGAGATAACCACACTCTAAACACTTTCCTTCCAAATATTGCTTTACACAATAGATGTGAGCGAGAAAGTTACAACGTCTGTGCATGTGCGAGATGTTCAACTTTAATCTGTACCAAACGGCTTCAATCCGCTTAATTTAGCTCCGTTACAATAGCAAGAGATCTGATACTTTTTGTCCAACCAGGTATTGGTCGTTTATTTTTTAGTCTACAAGAATTTAGTTGATTCAGGAATAGGAAAATGTTGTTCTTTTTTAGTTGAGACTATAAGCATTTACTTAGTTGTTGAATAGGAAAATATTGGTTGTTTGTATGTGAGCCTATAAGCATTTACTTGGTTTAGGAATAGTTAATTACGAACCGTTTATACTTGAGTCTTTAAGCATTTTCTTGGTTCAGGGATCGGTAAATATTGGTTGTTTATATTTGTGTCTATAAAGATTTATTTGATTTTGCAGTAGGTAAATATTGGTCGTTATTATTTGAGTCTATAAACATTTATTTGATTCAGCAGTAGGTAATTATTCGTCGTTATTATTTGAGTCTATAAACATTTATTTGATTCAGCAGTAGGTAAGTATTGGTCGTTATTATTTGAGTCTATAAACATTTATTTGATACAGCAGTAGGTAATTATTGGTCGTTATTATTTGAGTCTATAAACATTTATTTGATTCAGCAGTAGGTAATTATTGGTCGTTATTATTTGAGTCTATAAACATTTATTTGATTCAGCAGTAGGTAATTATTGGTCGTTATTATTTGATCTATAAACATTTATTTGATTCAGCAGTAGGTAATTATTGGTCGTTATTATTTGAGTCTATAAACATTTATTTGATTCAGCAGTAGGTAATTATTGGTCGTTATTATTTAAGTCTATAAACATTTATTTGATTCAGCAGTAGGTAAATATTGGTCGTTATTATTTGAGTCTATAAACATTTATTTGATTCAGCAGTAGGTAATTATTGGTCGTTATTATTTGATATATAAACATTTATTTGATTCAGCAGTAGATAAATATTGGTCGTTATTATTTGAGTCTATAAACATTTATTTGATTCAGCAGTAGGTAAATATTGGTCGTTATTATTTGAGTCTATAAACATTTATTTGATTCAGCAGTAGGTAATTATTGGTCGTTATTATTTGAGTCTATAAACATTTATTTGATTCAGCAGTAGGTAATTATTGGTCGTTATTATTTGAGTCTATAAACATTTATTTGATTCAGCAGTAGGTAAATATTGGTCGTTATTATTTGAGTCTATAAACATTTATTTGATTCAGCAGTAGGTAATTATTCGTCGTTATTATTTGAGTCCATAAACATTTATTTGATTCAGCAGTAGGTAATTATTGGTCGTTATTATTTGAGTCTATAAATATTTATTTGATTCAGCAGTAGGTAATTATTGGTCGTTATTATTTGAGTCTATAAACATTTATTTGATTCAGCAGTAGGTAAATATTGCTCGTTATTATTTGAGTCTATAAACATTTATTTGATTCAGCAGTAGGTAAATATTGGTCCTTATTATTTGAGTCTATAAACATTTATTTGATTCAGCAGTAGGTAAATATGGGTCGTTATTATTTGAGTCTATAAACATTTATTTGATTCAGCAGTAGGTAATTATTGGTCGTTATTATTTGAGTCTATAAACATTTATTTGATTCAGCAGTAGGTAAATATTGGTCGTTATTATTTGAGTCTATAAACATTTATTTGATTCAGCAGTAGGTAATTATTGGTCGTTAACAACTTTATGATAAGAAGCATATGGTAGCATGCCCTCCATTTTTCGTTTATATCTAGTTATATGCTTTAGTTTCTTTCAATACAGAAGCTACATCAATTAAATTTGGTTAAGTGTCTAAATTTGTGTCCTGTTTTTTGTTTTTTTTCATTTTTCTTAAATGTAATTTATTTCCATTCTAAGCGTTCCCATTCTTCGTGCGCATGCGTAGTCACATCGACATCACTTTAGTCGGATTGAAACCAAACAGACGAAACTCGACGCGCGAACATTTTTTCCACTTTCTATCCTAAAATTGTTCAAATGGAAACGCGGTGAAAACTATGAGAAGCCATACATACACACAGACATCCGAGCACCATTCTTTTAGCCATTATCAAGTATGATTATTATTGTTTCATCTTTAGCTGAATGCAGAGACGTTATTTATCTAGAGTTGTATAAATATTTTATTGCCTAAATACGGTCAGCGGGTCGTGGCTGTGTTTATAGTTGATGCTAATGTGTGTTTATTCATAGTATTTTAACTTTTGGATGAGACTGTAATACTTGTATTTTCTGAAAGTATGTTGCGTATAGACTTTGGTAGGTTTCCATCTGTGTTTAAATGGATCCTAATTGTGCTGTTGTCAGAGACGCGTAACGTGAGTCTTCCCGATAGACACGTAAATGTATGACCAATGTAAGCGCTAAAATATATAGAACATTTGGACAATATTTGAATCTATATACATAAGGCCATATTAAATACAATATTCACATAAAAAAAACTAATATGATATATATATATATATATATATATATATATATACATATATATATAAATACACACACATATATATATGATGGACTCTCCCGTCGAACTCGACGTATGAGGGTCAGACAGATCAGGTCCCAGAAACTGAAAGCCTGACACCCGCACAGGATTTGATTATAGTGGTGAAGGCTTTGTGCAGGGCCATCCACACTTTTTGGAGGGACGAATACAGGGACCTGGTGCAACGGATGCCACAAGGTCCCCAAACGACCCTCCGCAGGTTTTTGAATTCAGAGTTGTTCTTCTCCTAGACCAGTTGCCATCCAAGGCTATA
Organism: Acanthosepion esculentum; assembly: GCA_964036315.1. Taxonomy (NCBI): domain Eukaryota; kingdom Metazoa; phylum Mollusca; class Cephalopoda; order Sepiida; family Sepiidae; genus Acanthosepion; species Acanthosepion esculentum. The sequence goes on from OZ038478.1 coordinate 27,480,974, forward strand.
GAACCCAGTCTGTCCTGCTATTTACCCATAGTTGGAGGGAGAAGAAGAGGATTTACACCTTTCCCAAGGCTATTAGCACGTAAGTGAATGTAATGGATTCGACTGGAATTCGAACTCGGCTCTCCGATTCCTCAATCCAAGCCGTTATCCATTACTCCACCTTATATATATATAAGGAAGCACAGTGGAATAGTTGATAGCGGCTCGGTTTTTGAGGAATCGAAAAGCTGAGTTCAAATTACAGTCGAATCAATTACATTGATATTAATTAGTATTAATCCTCTTCTTCTCCACCATCCACTAGCTATAGGTAAATAGCAGAACAGACTGTATTCTATAAACCTGGCTGGCAAGTGGTCTACGTGAAGGACAACTCTGTATTCCAAACTAGTGGAAGGTCGTTTGGAGACCTTGTGGCGCGTAGTGCACCAGGTCTCTTTATTCGGCTCTTCAAAAGGTGTGGTTGGTTCTGCACAAAGCCTTCACCACTATAATCAAATCAGGTGTCTGACTGTTGGTTCCTAAGAACTGAGCTGCTTGACCCTCATACGTTGAATTTGATACACACACACCACACACACACACACACACACACACACACACATATATATATATATATATATATATATATATATATATACATACATACATGCATACATATATATATATATATATATATATATATATATATATATATATATATATATATATATATATACTTACATACAAATATGCATAAATTCATTCATATGTACATGGAAAGATAAATATGCTGGTGATTATAGATTCACATATATCTAAAAAATATATATAATTTCTAGGTACATCTCAGAAACATAACATCCTATTTGTATTTTATGCACACAAAAGACGATTATAAAGCCACACACATAAACATTCTGTTCATATAACAGACTTCACACAATACATGAAATACATATTCTGACTAATATGTGTTTTACATACTTATTAGATATTAGATTTTAAACATCTAGACAGATATGCAAGAAAATATAAACTAACTCAAGCTAGTTATTATACACTTATACTAATAATATACAACTAAAGATAAAGTAACAAAATGAATTCAAATTGGAAGATATAGTTTCAATTGAAATCAATCTGGTTCAACATCTTTCAACAAGTATTTTTGTATTCCCATAAGTGCTAATTAATTCATTTTACATGTTTAATAGATTAAGGTTATTTAACTTTTAATAGATCTAATAGTTTTAATAGTTCCTTTTTCTACAAGGAAAAATTACTTCTTTCACATTTACCATTGCTAGATTTGGTGGTAGCCATTATGTTCCACATAATTAGTGGTGAATTGCCACCATCATTTAATCGGCAGTAATAATTAGAAAGAGCAGTGTTGTTTTTGTAATTTTAATTAACATTAGCTTATCATTATTACTACACATTTTAGAAAAGGTTTCAATGGAACCAAATTAAAATTTAATATTTCATCAGATTGTATGCTGGTTGATATACAATATTTTTAGTCAAACATTGGCCGTTTAGAGGACATATTGCATTGCTTTGGCAGTTACATTTATTATTTATAATTCTTTGTTCGTTGTCGTTTCTCTTTTTGCTAATAATATAATTACGTAATTTAATATTGTTATGGTGGGATACAGATCTTTCTATGTGTGTATACTTGTGTGTAATGTGTCTGTGAGCATATTCGTTTAGTTGGAAAGAATTGTTTTAAGGTTTTGAGCTTTTCTTGTTTTCAACGATGCAGTATTCATCAATTCCCCTTTCGTGCTACTCATGAAGAAACCCACTTGACACTGGCACCTGGCAGATGACATCACATTCCTTCTAATATGTGGAGAGGAAACCAGGTGTTTGTGTATCATACGCTTAGTAGCCCCTGGACATTGGTTCCACACTAACCATACTTCAGGCATTAGGAATTCCAGTCTGTTTGAGGTCTTTCGCCTGTTGGAGCTTTTCTTATATACCCACATTTGCAGCCAGAAGACACCAGTCATTTCTTTTACTTCTTCCGTGTCCACCTATGCTTTTTATGTTCAGTTCCATTTTTTTGGCTGTATATGTCCGGGGGAAACATATGACTGCTTGGTTTAATTAAATGAAGAAAGTTTTATGTCCCCTGACAAGAATTGTGCTGAATTTTGAACTTTTTCATTAATGCGGTATTTAATTTTACTTTCATGCATATATATATATATATATATATATATATATATATATATATATATATATATATATATATATATATATATATATATATTACGCAAAAATTGAAAATAAAACTGATATCTCATTTTAACAGATATATTTATCTAAATTCACAAAAATATCTTGAATAACTAAAAAGTAAATGTATTCAATAAAATCACAATTGGCTTCAACCACTGCCTCAGGATGACTTCGGAATCTCCTGCACCTCTTCTGAATTGTCTACTTGTTCAAGATGCTGAATGCAGCCATAATTCTTGCCTTCTGTTCATCATAGGTGTTACAAGGATTTTTTTGATCTCCCGATCAAATGCGCCCGACACATGATAATCAAAAGTGTTGTAGTATGGAGTGTTAGATGGCCAGATGTAAGGGGTGATGTTATCGCAGAAATTGTCAGACAACCATGACTGGGCTTTCCTGCTTGTGTGGCATGCTGTAGAGTCATCTTGCCAGAATATAGGGTCTTTCAGCAAACACCAAGTGCAGCACTACCTCCGCAAGGCACTTGATGTTGAGCCTAAGGCATCTAAACACTCTGATATATTCGTATTGGAGGTTGTGGCGCGAATGCCAAACAGTACAGCATGCTGTTTGCAATTTCTCTGGGAGTGAATTGCATTATGGATTCTTTTTCTCACAGACGGTGCCCAACTGGCCCTACTATAGTGTGCAGTCGACAAAATAAAAATCAAAGAAAACATACAAAATGGCGGCAATTTAACCATTACGCCCTATATATATATATATGATGAAAATGTGGAAAAGACAAAGCAAAATCCGAATATGTGAGTTTACTGTTTTTATTTTGTTTTTGTTTTTGTTATTCTGTCGACGTCAGACGTTTCGGTCAAATAGACCTTCTTCGGGACATGGTTAATGGAGACATATTTATATTAGATTTAAGTTGATGGAGAGACGATATATACATATATATATATATATATATATATATATATATATATATATATATATATATATATATATATGAAAGTAAGTTGTTTTTCTAAATACCACATGGGAAAAATATAAGAAAAAATGTTGAAAAGGCAACAGAAGTATTTAAGAATATGTATCACTTGATATGCAATATCACAGTATAGACACACATATCTCCATCTCAAATGAACTTTGGAAAATCACAGAACTGTGAACCTGATAATGTTACTCTAAATAAATATTTTTACAACTACAGTTTCATTTTCAACAACTATATATATATATATATATTTGTGTGTTGGTGTGGTTGTGTGCATAATAAAAATATACAACAGCTCTAAACCGGTTTCCGTCGCTGAAGACCATTTCATTTTTCAAAAGACCACTGTATGTTAAATGTTAATAAAAAACTATTCATTTTTTAATTCAGAAATATTTTAATTTTTAATTTCATGTATATATGGACTTATCTTTTTGGATATTATCTTTCATAATCTCCATATATTACGATCATTAAAATAAATATGAATTTCGACGATAAATAAAAAATAATCCTGTTAGATTCAATCTCACAATACACAGAATTCAATTATTACACAAGTAGGGAGTAAAGACTGTGTTTCAAAATATTACCCTATGAGAGAGCAAATATATATATATATATATATATATATATATATATATATATATATAAATGACGGAAGAATCGTGAAAAGATTTTTTAACATTTTCTAAATATTATGATTACGTGATACAATTGGCAAAACAGCGTCTCTGTAATCACGCGAAATACATGGAACACGTTCAGATGTTTATTCTCTTTCCACAAAAATTTCCTCAAATGCGTCTGATTATTCCAGAAAGAACTCGTGACAAAAAAGCAATACGAACTTAAAAACTAGTCAGAAAACGCTAAATAAAAGAAACGAAAGAAATAAAGTTTTCTAACTTAGTCACCCCAAACAGTCCAGTGGCAAAAGTTACATGAACTATTCCAATTAACATTCAGTTGGAATAATTATCCCAAAGCAATGTTCTTATTTAACAAGAACATTCTCTTAAATTACTTAACACTTTCTCGAACATTACTCACTCAGAACAAATAACATGAATTGTCTGACAGGTTGGAGGTGGCAGACCAATTTCAAGTTCCCTCGCAAATAATAAAAGACAATTGGTAAATGTCCGATGTATAGATTCATTAATCATTAATATTGTCTAATTAGTTCATATTACTGTGGAAAAGCAGTTTCTTTCCCTTAATTTATTCTTCAGAAGATAAAAGAGTGGACATATTTACCTATTGCATGCGTGTGAGCAGATTGTCACTACTTTAGAAATGCGGGGCAACGTCTAGCAGAGACGGAAAATTGGCTTACAAAAGGTGGGGGGCAGAAAATTATTGCTCTATTCAAGAAAGGATTCCAAAAACATGATCTGTTTAGTTAGATTGGTGAGAAACCTTCTGCCTCCAACAATATATATATATATATATATATATATATATATATTGTGTGTATTTAGGCATACATGTTTCATCAAATAATATAGGCATGTGTTGTCTACTTATTTTATGTAAGTTCTTTTCATATCATCAGATAAGCTTAATAACATTATCATTAAACGAAGAAAGAAAATCATTTTAATTAGTCTTTTTAGTTATTTTAATTCTAAACTGCAGAAGCCAGAGAAAGCAGAGGCGAAACGCGATGTTTATAGCTTTTCCTCTTTGTCTCATTATCTTCATAGATATGATAAAATTATAGTCCTGATTTGTACTATATTTATCGCCTAAATTGTTGAATAGGAATGAGAGAACGCATGTGGACAGTGAGGCCAACACCGAGGGTCGACAATCCGTTACATATTTTTAAATAATAGATGGAAGTTCCCGTGTTTACAGTAAAGTTCCTTTTTACTTCTTTGCATTGCTTTCAATAACAGATATCAAAATTAAAAGCATCTATTTATATATAAAATTATCTGACTTTCGTTAGTCCGTCCTTCCGACATACCCTCTAAAATAGGCATTCATTGACCGATGGAAGTTAAATTTTGAGAAGTGTAAACATAGTTGGTTTTACTAGGGTACGTAACTTAATACAATAAAATTTCATTAATCTTTTCTTTTTTTTTTTGAAAAATTAAAAGTCGTGTTTGTGGGATTATGTATCGTTTAATGCTTATGTTGGACAGTCACATACATACGAGATTAAGTATTATCATTATCTAGAGGATGATTGATAATTAACCCCCTATTTTATGAATGATGGTCTCTCCCGTCGTGTAAAAATTATAGTTAGACAGGAGAATCCATCAGAAATAAAACAGGCAGTTACTTTTCAGTCACCCTCTAGATAAACAATCTTCATTTAGTTTTTCGTCCAAATTCAACGTTTTCCTTGCGATGGTTCCTTATACATGGGTGTTAAATTCATATATTTACACAATTTCCTTAATATTTAAAATTCTGCAGGTTTTCATTGTTTTGTCAAACAATTCCACATTCTGTACAGACGTATTTGTTCAATCCATTTTCATCATTTCCCTTTCGATTTTCTCAACTTTCTTTGTTTTAAAGATTTCTCTGATTTTCAGGTTCTTAAATTCAAATGTTGTAGGAATCTCTCCAATGTTCGCTGTTTCTATTTGCAATAATCAGCGACCTTCGTTAATTTTCTTTCGCGAAATCCAACAGGTTCTCCACAAAACACATTTTTTCTATTTTGAGGTTATATAATAGGAATGGCGAATGTGAATTTTACATATTGCAAATATATATATATATATATATATATATATATATATATATATATATGATACAATTATGCTACATTTACGGGTTAAAGTGCACAATATCAGAGACAGAACATATGTACATATAAAAAGAACATTACCACTTACACAGACACACAAAGACGCACACACGTACGCACAGCACACACACACACTCACACACTCTCTCTCACACATACACACACACACACACATATATATATATATATATATGTATATATATATATATATATATATATATATATATATATTTATATATATATATATATATATATATATATATATATATATATATATATATATATATATATATATAAACATATATATATACCAGCAGCATGGCCCTGCGTTGCTCGTGCTTGATTCAAAAATCGTACAACTCATGCAATAATCGCTATCACTTGATTTAAAATACTTTTGCCCTTACTTGCCTTTAAATGAGTGCCCTTTGCCGTGCTGATGTTGCTACATGCCTTACTTCTTGCCTATCTCACACTGCGATTTTTTCTAAGCTCTATACTAAACATTAAATCTCTTACGAAAAAAGAACTAAACAAAATGAACACAAAACGATCAGCTTTAAAAAAGGACTCGTAACTAGAAAAACCGAATGAAAAAAGAATGTTAACAACAAAGACTTTTCCACACCCAACCCTGTTCTGCGGAATCAGAATCAATGTTGAGTTTAAGCAAGCGAATGTGCCAATTGGAGTAAAGTGCCATGCAGTTTTAAATTTTTCCCACTTGTGACGAATGCAGCTATCGATTTTTTTTGCATGCTAGCATGCCAGTTAACATTCGTGTCATTCAGCTGTTAGCTCTCATGCTGGCCAATAGAATCTTCCTGCCTATTCGTGGCAGCCAGCTATAGGCTCTCTGGCCAGTAGAAAATGGCCGCACACTACATGAAAACTGCCGTAGAAGCATGAAAAATCGATTATTTCCACTATCGATGGGAGTTGGGAAATGCAAAGTCGGTTTTGGCCTTTCTGCTAACTTGGAGCATGTGCATGGAAGTTTTGGTGAAAATTGCGGCGTGCATTCGTTATACACACACACACATATGTTTCATTAAACACGACAGATTATGTACGTTACCACAGCTCTAATTGAACGCATTCAAATACACACAAAACTACCAAATTCCATCTGATATATACTAGTAGAAAATGCAAACATAATAACCTCATTCACATGCAAAAAAAATATTTCATATAATGGAACGTTTAATAATGAAAAAGAAAAAGGCGACACTCAATAATTTTATCTACGAACATGACTATAAAGAGCTGACTGTTTTCGGAAAATGAAACATCCCTATAACTCTAGATACATACACACAACCCATACATCCAGTTAAAATTTTTACAAAATATATAGTAACATCCTTGATAACGGCTAAAAGTATAGCCGAAAGCACTCGGAATTACAGATTGTTCTGACACTTTCTACACACACTGTGCCCAGAAAATAACACAATAAAAATTAAATAAAAAGCTTAAAAGAGGGATTGCTGCCTAAATACACAACATGTGTATATATATATATATGACTGATTGAAGGTCTTCAACCTGAGGAGACCTTTCTGCTTGAAACCGTCGTAGCAGGTGTGTGATTCCTAACTTTATAATATATATATATATATATATATATATATATATATATATATATATATATATATATATATATAAATACATATAGTCATCCACATATAGGCCTCTTTCGCTGTATGAAATCCGATCAGTGTGGCTAGATATCTGGTTGCTTCAAGCCGGGATCGAAACCCTAGCGATTTGGTATCAATCGGAGAGCCTACCCCTAAGCTATCGACGTACGGCAGAGGCAAAGTGAAATTCCAGTGTATTGTTTACGGATATAAAGAAAAGAAAGTAGCCAACAGTGCTCGATTCATTAACGAAGAGCGGCGGGTTAATAGCGTTAATGGATCTCCTTCTATTAATCCTGCATATTTTTATCACATTAAATGTTATTTTTAGTGGATACCCATATTTCATTAAATGTTCTATATTATTTTATTGCGTGATGCGTCCCACTAATGAATTGGTTCGTTTTACGGCATTTCAACTCTTTGCAGTTTATTTAAAGCCAGACAAATTTTTTAGCGGTTATAATATTATGTCTCGCTTAGACTACTCGTCGTAATGTCATTAGAAATTCTCCGAGACTGATTCCAACAGACTCGTATTTAGCCAGTTCCCCCACTGAGATGAGATGTGACACAAGGTCGTCCTTACTATGTGGAACTCAAGGATATCCACTAGGGCCAATGGACAAAATTTACCCGACCCCTGCAACTGCCGGATCGGATACATTTCTTGTCTGTTTGTTTCAGCCAAGATTCCCTTCGTAGACAGAGAACTGATTGAGTTGTACTCTGCCCGAAGACAGAGAATTTGACATTCGCAGACTACCCGACCGCGACGGAATGGTATTTAACAGTCACCCCACTGCAATCTAGTTGTGATACAAGGTCAAGTTCAATGTGGAGAACATAAGCATTTCCACCCGGTCCACTGCTCTAAATTTAATTATACCCCACAAACCGTGATCGGGTACTGATCTGCTTTTTCATGGACGAGTCTCTATCCGAAGACAGAGCACCGACTGAATCATCCTCCGCTCGAAGTCGGAGGTCTTGTTACCCCACCCACTCTGTTAGAAGACAGAGGTCTTGTTGCGAGCCTGGGATTGACTGGTATTTACCGGGTCGCCCCATCGCGGATTAGATGCGACACAAGGTCAAGTTATATGTGTGAAACCCGAACGTTTCTACTCGGGCCGCTGGTCAAAATTTACCTATTCCGCCACAAAAGCTGGCTGGTGTACAGCTCTTGTTTATTTTCTTCAGTCGAGTGTCTATCCGATGACCGAATTCCCTCTAAATTATCCTCCGGTCGAAGACGAAGGTTTTGTTACCCTCTAGCCGAAGACAGACGAATTGTATTGTCTTGAGTCTGGAGACGACGGTCTTCACTTGACTCGCTTTGAGTTATTTATTTAGGGTGTTTTGCCTAGTTCATTTCTATTACCTGGCGTGGCTTATTTACTCCAGCAACTAGATTGTAAGTACCGGTATTTCAAAGTGATATGCCTATAAGCCTGACGAAAGCAAGATTACCGTTAGAATATATAATTAAATAATTACCAATTTCTATTTCCCTTAAAACTTACACGTTTCTCACATAATCTGTTGATGCCATTCACAATATTTGACTACAGAATCCCACTTCTATCGAATTTGTTCAATTCCTCATATATGATTGTCCAACCTTAACTGTCATACATGGGATTAGATGTTACATTGAATACACATTTCTTTTCTTTTAGAGGGTATTTTCATTTCACTTTCAACATTGCTAGGTCTCTGGAAGCCATACTTAGTACTTTTGCCTCTCATATAGTCCATATCTTTTATTACACTAACCAGATAGTTAAATGGAAGCCATACTTAGTACTTTTGCATCTCACATATTCCATATCTTTTATTATACTAACCAGATACTTAAATTTTTGAAACTGCTTGAATCTCACGTCTCCTACACATACCTCACACATAGAAGTATAATTTTTGTGCAAGAATATGTATTCTGTTTTCTCGCAGTTAATAGTCCTTTCTTCACCCTTTCTTTTAATAACTTTTCTATTAATTCTTACAGGTTGTTCTTTTAATCTTCCATCGAAAAAACTTGTGCAGTTCTCTATATGTCAGAAATTGATTCTGCAATATGCAAAAGAAAGCGACGAAATGGCTTAGTGTTAAGCAGAGAAAATGGAAAAGAAAACGGGGAAAAATGTGTCGAGGTGAAAAAGACCCTCAAAAGTGATTTATAGCGCCGCAGAGAGAAATTATGTTTGGATTAACAGAAAATACGTAGCATTATGTATATAATATTGGGAAAAAGAGGCAAATGTCTTACCATTCAAATCTCTAGGCGTAAGTTATTAGAAAACCTCTGGCGCGAGGGTCGAAAGGGCACCTACTTTACACTGATCTTGCCATGATTGACATCCCAGATGGAGTGCCCCGTTCGATGCCATGTAAATGATCTTAACATAGGGAAAAGGCGGTAAGAACTAAGATCAATATAATCGATGGCGGCTTCATAATTACAAAAGATATATCGATATGTTTCTCTTTGCTTTTTATTTTTACTTTTACTTTCATTGTTGGTATTTTTTTCTTTTTTATCATGCTTATTTCTTCATGCGTATTTCGGTATGTTAACTAATTTTAATTTTGTTTTTCTGTTTCAATCGTTGGGTGTTTCTCAATTACATTGGTTCACTAATTTGCTGATATTCTAATTTTTTCTCTTTCTTTCTTCATTTTTAATCCTTTCATGTTTTTTTTCTCTTTTTTAACTTCTTATACAGAGCGTGGCACAACTAGGTCCCTCGTATGCCTTCCAGAAAAATGACCACGTAGTGGTAAAACATAAGCTTGATGAAGACGGCATTTTGTGGGAGATATTTCTGCCGCACCTTGTACAAATGCTTTATTTATTTCTGTCTTTCTTTTGTGTAATTTCTTTATTTTTTCTGACATTCATTTCTTTCTTTCCTTCTATCTTTCGTTTTGTATAATTGATTTATTTTTCTGTTCTTCTTTCATTCTTTCTTTCTTTTGCATAGTTGATTTATTTTCTCTTTCTTTCTTTCATTCTTTCTTTCTTTTGTATAAGTGATTTATTTTTTCTTTTTTCTTTCTTTCTTTCTTTTGTATAATTGATTTATTTTCTCTTTCTTTCTTTCATTTTTTCTCTCTTTTGTATAATTGAATTATTTTCTCTTTTTTCTTTCTTTCTTTCTTTTTTTCTTTCTTTTGTATAAGTGATTTATTTTCTCTTTTTTCTTTCTTTCTTTATTTTGTATAATTGATTTATTTTCTCTTTCTTTCTTTCTTTCATTCTTTCTTTCTTTTGTATAAGTGATTTATTTTCTCTTTCTTTCTTTCTTTATTTTGTATAATTGATTTATTTTCTCTTTCTTTCTTTCATTTTTTCTTTCTTTTCTATAATTGATTTATTTTCTCTTTTTTCTTTCTTTCTTTATTTCATATAACTGATTCATTTTCTCTTTCTTTCTGTCTTTTGTATAATTGGTTTATTTTCTCTTTTTCCTTCTTTCTTTCATTCTTTCTTTCTTTTGTATAATTGATTTATTTTCTCTTTCTTTCTTTATTGTTTTTCTGTCTTTCTTTCTTTTGTGTTTTCGTTTCTTAATTTTTCTTCTTCTTTTTATTGTCATATTGCCCATTCCTTCTTTCACTTCTTTCTTTTTCATTCTTTTTAATCCTGTCCTGTTTTCGTTTCTTCTTTCTTTTTTCATTTTGTTATTTTTTATTTATCTTTCTTTTTATTCCTTTTTAATTTTGTTTCTTTCTTTCTTCTAATCTCGCCATATTTTCCTTTCATTTATTTTTCTTTTTAGATTTAAATAACATATTTCCCTTTTTTTGTTTCTTTCTTTCTGTTTAATGCTTTCGTGCTTTCTCGTTTTTTTACTTACTCTCTTTCTTTCATTCATTTTTAACCCGTTAATGTTTTCTATCAATTATTTGCCATGTTTGTTTCATCGTAATATAGCTCTTTCTTTCATTTTTCTTTCTTTCATCTTTCTTGTGTTCTGCAAGACTATCAGTATTTCGTCATTCGACATTTTTGTCTGTCACGCTTTCGTTGGATTTAAGTCCTTCTTACAAACATTCTTTTATTCTGTTTGTAATTTACAGATTGTTTATTTCTTTATTCTATTTTTTATCTCTTTGTTTCTCTCTGTTTATTTATTTCGTTGTTTCTTTTCACTCTCCTTTATTCCATTAATAATTCCATTCAGTCATTGATCAAATTCGAACAATACGGTGGATATGTTAGAACAGTACGGACACAATTATCTTCACGATCCATGATTTTTAAATTCATGTGATGTATGTCATTAACACGACCGACCGAGGTGGAAGATTACTTCCCTTGTATGAATCTGTAAATTTTGTGAGTTGATGCTTTGACTGAATTTCGGGAAATCAAGAAAAAACTTTCCTATTATAACCTACAATACAAGACAGATCTCTCTCTCTCTCTCTCTTCTAATGGCCGCGTCTTGAACATCCGGCTTGATGAACATTTCGCATAGATTATAATTTTATTTCCCGTTAAAAATGGTGAGGCAAGGACACCTCATCAGTGATGACACGACACCAAAGAATGTTTCCTTGAGCTTCCGCACGGTGGAGTAATGGATAATGGCTCGGATTGAGTAATCGGAGAGTCAAGTTCGAATTCCAGTCGAATCCATTACACTCACTTACGTGCTAATACCCTTGGGAAATGTATGGATACTTTTCTTCTACCCCAGCTATGGGTAAATAGCATGATATACATTGTTCTATAGCCTTGGTCTGCCACAGAAATAAATGGCAACCTACTGCGGGCAAAAAATCTGTATCACGCATGTAGCATAACTGACTGACCTGCCAGATCCTCTGTCTGCATCCATGGGACTCATTTGGCACATATTTTGTTTGAAATGATCAATTGTTTTTTATTTTCGTGACTTGTCAGCTGTACAGATTCGACTTCGATGTGTCATATCAAACTAAAAAGCCATAATCATCGGTAACAGTGACATATTACACGTTTGTCACTCTTTCAGTAAATACAGAAAAAGAGGAAAAGGTAAGAGACAAAGATATCTCTTCTCGCCAGTTTTATTCAACCATTACAGCGAGGCAAGCATGAGAGAACTAAATGCACTACCAGGATTTATTATAAGCAGCAGAATCTCCAAGATAAGGTAGGAGAGGAAAAGCAGAAATGACTAAAGATCAATTATAAGAAGGTCGGACATTATTTGTCATCAAGAGAACCCTTGGCAGATTCTTTCCTCCAGTAGGTTATCATTTCTTTCTGCATTAGACCAGATGCCATCCAAGGTTATAGAACCCGGTCTGTCCTGCTATAGACAGATCAGGCAGTCAGTTATATGCCATGCGTGGTTCACGCTTAGGCGATCATGAATCATTCGATATATGACAGACAAAGAAGATTTTTTTCCTCTAGTAGGTTGCCATTTCATTCTGCAGTAGACCAATAGCCATCCAAAGCTATAGAACCAAGTCAGTCCTGCTACACATAGATCAGGCAGTCACTTACATGCCACGCGGTACACGCTTAGGCGTTCATGAATTATTCAATACATGACTAACAAAGCAGACATTTTCGTCTAGTAAATTGCCATTTCTTTCTGCAGTAGACCGGTTGCCATCAAAAGGCTATAGAACCCGGTCTGTCCTGCTATAGATAGATCAGGCAGTCGGTTATATGCCATGCGTGGTACAAGCTTGGTCGATCATGTATATTTCGATATATGACTGTAAATGTAGATATTTCCTCCAGCAGGTTGCCCTTTCTTTCTGCAGTAGACCAGTTGCCATCCAAAGCTATAGAATCCGTTCTGTCCTGCTATAGATAGATCAGGCTGTCAGTTATATACCTTGCGTGATACACGCATAAGCGATCATGTATTATTCGACCAGTTTCCGTCAAAGGATATAGAACACTAGTTATGCTTGGTACACGCTTAGGCTATAATGTATCTTTCGATACATGACTGACTAGGCAGATTTTTCCCTGCATCATGTTGCCATTTCTTCCTTCGGTACACCAGTTGTTATCCAAGGCTTTAGAACCCGGTCTGTCCTGCCATAGATAGATCAGATCATCAGTTATATGCCATGCGTGATGCACGCTTAGGCGATCATGTATTATTCGATACATGACTGACAAAGCAGATTTTTCCCCCAGTACTTTGCCATTCCTTTCTGCAGTAGACCAGTTGCCATCCAAGGCTATAGTATCCGGTCTGTCCTGTTATTGACAGAGCAGGCAGTCAGTTATATGCCTTGCGTGATGCACGCATAGGCGATCATGTATTATTCGATACATGACTGAGAATACAGATTTTTTTCCTCCAGTAGTTTGCCATTTCTTTCTGCAGTAGACTAGTTGCCATCCAAGGCTATAGTATCTGGTCTGTCATGTTATTTCGCAAGTGAATTCATACCATTCCCAACTTTATTAGCACGTAATTTAATATAATGGATTCGAGTGGAAATCGAACTCGGATCTTCGATTCCTCAATCCGATCCACTATCCATTACTCCACCGTACTACCTATGTTATATAATAGCTGTCCTATATAACAGTCAATGTTGCATAATCTCTTTAACAGAGAAGAGACTTGAAGCAACAGAAATGAGTTTCTACAGAAGGATGCTGAGAATTCCTTGGAACGAATATGTGAACAACAACGACGTTTTGGAAAAAATGAAGACAAAAAGACGCTTACATTGAGAATCAGAAAGAAAAAAATTGAACGTTCAATGACACACGAGGACTTCGTAAATTTGAACTCCTTAACTCCTCTACGCTGGGGAGGCTTGCTAATCCTTGTTGGCTGTCGTTTGTACAGTAAATATGTGGCCTTGTCTGATGTATATATGTTGCTGGTGTCGGTATGTGTGTTGACTGTTGTTAGATCTACATTATTATTGTTCGGATAAATTTTTTAGGATCAAAGTTTTAATACGCTCACTCCTTTCAGGTCATCGGTCCAGATAACTTGTGACTTTGTGTTACAACCACCGTCGGCGGCTTCCAAAGAGTACCATCTACCAAAGTTAATCCCCAATGGTTAAGTCAACCCGTGCCACGTTCATAGTCACTTTCCAAAGGGGCCGCTTACTGAGATCGCCTTCCCAGACATATGTCCTCAAGAAGTCAGCCTACTGAAAAATCGACCATGGTGAGATTCGAACATTCTAACCAATCGGCCACGTGTACATATGGCCAGTGAATAGGAACAAAACATAGATGTATAATTAGATGAATAGAAAAAGCAGTTATTGTTTTGTACAGTTGGATCTACATAAGACATAGGCACCTATTATGATCTCCTAGTGAGGATATATTCTAATACAATAAAGGTTGTTTCCTGTATGATAACCATTTTCTTTAGTGATACAAGCATTATTATTGGTCCCGACCTGGTAACTTGGCTACAGCCACTTTCCTACCGTCGTAAATTTGCTTACCCATGCCTTTTCTTTTTCTATAAATACTTTCTTTGTAATTAGTCCGGTGCTGTCTTCACTATGGTTCCTAGATTTTATGAATTTAAACGCAGTACTCGGTGAGCAACAAGGTCTCATCATTTTAAAGTTGAATTATCGTGATGAACTATTAGGTCATCCCATAACTTCTCTTCGAATTTTAACTTTTTGTTAAAATAAACGAAATTTAAAGAGTATTCTATAATGTCTAATAGATGATGAACATTATTTTTATGTTTAGATGCATTTAAACCGATCAGACTTTATTTCAGAGAACAATTAAATTAATTTTTGTTTGATTAAAAAACCGCTAACATGGAAGTACCCAAGAATCATTGAGGCACATAATGCTTTATGAGTTCAAGAAAGGAAACTCAGCAGCCGAAACGGCTAGAAACATTCACTCAGTTTATGGAGAGGAATGTGTGAGTGAAAGAACTTGCAGAAGATTGTTTGCAACATTCAGAGGTTGAGATTTCACCGTTGAAGTTGAAGATCGAACCGGACGTCCAGTTGAGTTTGATGAAATGCTTGAACAAAATCCTACTTTATCAGTTGAGGAATTGGCAGTGGTTCTCAGTTCAAACCACACAACTGTTCATCGTCATCTTCAACAACTTGGAAAAGTTGCTAAACTTGGAAAATGGGTGCCTCATGAATTGTCTGAAAACAACCTCAAATCCCGAGTGGACATCTGCTCTTCTCTCCATTCTCGCCAACTTGTTTCACCTTTTTTGGATAGACTTGTGACTGACGACGAAAAATGGATCTTTCATCGAAATGTTAAGCGTCGTAGACAGTGGCTTGATAAAGGGGAAGGACCCCAGCCACAGCCGAGAAGGGAACTTCATGGGCAAAAGGTTCTTCTTTCAATCTGGTGGGATTGCCAAGGAATATTCCACTTTGAATTCTTACCACCTAATGCAACAATTAATGCTCAAATATACTGTCAGCAATTAGAGCGTTTGAACCAAACTTTTAGGAAAAAAAGATCTGCTCTAGTGAATCGAAAACGGGTGATATTTCTTCAGAACAATGCGCGACCTCACACAGCAAGAATCACGTCACAAAAGACTGAGGAACTTGCTTGGGAGAAAATTCGTCATCCACCTTATTCTCCCGTCTTTGCTTCTTCAGACTACCATTTGATTCGAGAGTTCTTTGAATCAAAGCCAAAAGAATTTCACAGTAATGGAATTAGTATTCTTGTTAATAGATGGAAGGAAGTCATAGATAATCAGGGAAAATACATTGTTGATTGAATCTGTAATTAAATGTAACATTTGGTCACTTGTTTTCTTTATTCGGACAGAACTTATGGGATGACTTGATATATGTTCTAGACTAACAGTTTATTTTCTCGCACTTAGCGCTTGTGGAACTCCCTTCCGTTTCATGTTTTCCAACCAACTATGTTCTTCAAAAATTGAAACGCAATACCAATCGTTGCCTACTTTTTTTTTAACTCCGACCTTAATAATGTGTCTGCTTTCAAATTCTTTCACATAGAGTAACCCCTTCTGCCATATGGACTTTATTGCTCGGGGTGAATTATAAAACGTGCATATACAGCTATACTAACGTTTTCACTGGTTGATTCTCGATTCAATTGTCCCACGTTTTTAACAAGTAGAATATGCTGAACATGAAGAGACATGGTGCTTCCTCTTGAAATCGACATTGGTCTCACTCTTATGGCCACTTTCAATAATACTGTTATAATACCGTCGGCCCCCACTCCAGTGGATCATGGACAATAATCCAACTTAAAGAAGTCAGGATGTTGAATACAGGCTTTGATTTTAACATCCCCCCTTTCTGCAATGTCGCAAAATTCCTACACCTCTTGCCTTACGTTTCAGAGTGTATAACTTGCAAATCTCTATCTATAAAAGGCAGGATGTATATGTGCGTGTGTAACGAATGCACGGCTGCAATTTCCGACGGATTTGCACCAAAATTTACATGGACATGCTCCAGGTTAGTTAAAAGTTCAAGACCGACTTTGCATTTCCTAACTCCCATGAATAGTGGAAATAATCGATTTTTTCATGCTTCTACGGCAGTTTTCATGTAGTTGTGGCCATTTTCTGCTGGCAGGAAGATTCTATTGGCCAGCGTGAGAGCCAACAGCTGACTTACTCGAATGCTAACTAGCATGCTAGCATGCAAAAAAATCGATAGCTGCATTCGTCACAAGTGGGAAACATTTAAATCTGCATGGCACTTTACTCCAATTGGCCCATTCGCTTGCTTAAACTCAACGTTGATTCTGATTCCGCAGAACTGAGTTGTGTGTGAAAAGTATTTGTTGTTAACATTCTTTTTTCATTCGGTTTTTCCAGTTACGAGTCCTTTTTTAAAGCTGATCGTTTTGTGTTCATTTTGTTTAGTTCTTTTTTCGTAAGAGATTTAATGTTTAGTATAGAGCTTAGAAAAAATTCGCAGTGTGAGATAGGCAAGAAGTAAGGCATGTAGCAACATCAGCACGGCAAAGGGAACTCCTTTAAAGGCAAGTAAGGGCAAAAATATTTTAAGTCAAGTGATAACGATTGCTGTATAAGTCGTACGATTTTTTAATCTAGCACGGGCAACGCCTGGCCATGCTGATAGTTATTCATAAAAAGGAGAACTTCGATATGAATATGGAGTTGTCTCCTTTAACCGCTTTCCTACAGAATGGTGTTCGACTCCTATTGGTACATTTTATTTTAATGAGTAAATCTTAATAAAGCTTTTCATGGCTGGTTTCTATCCATTTACCCTGTTCACGTTTCTTATTAAAATCGTTCATGCAATTCATATAACCCACAGAAAAAGGATTTTATCTTCCAATGCTGTAAAAAAGGGGCGGCTTTATGCGCTGGACCCTCGTTTACCATTAACACATGACAAGAGTTTATGCTAACGTCAACAACAGAAAGAAAGAGTTCAATTATCGGAAGAAGATTATGAATTTTAATAACTCTTCTCCAATTAATAAACAATGTAAATAAACTGTTTTTTCCCGTATTCATGAAAATATTCCGAGGAAAAAATCAGAAAAGTTTTACGATAATGAAAACAGGATATTTGGAGATTTTTTTTCTAATTAAAATAAGAATGCTGAGATTTTTAAAAAGGCCATTGAATATTAATTACTTTTTTCATGATTTATTTGTTTAATTCATTTTATTCCCGAGATCATGAATTTCACAAAACACATTAATTGTGGTCTGATTACTTTAAACGCGTCTTCGCATTTATTGATCAATACATGATTCGCTTCGTGTCTGCAGCAGAAGCGTGAGGTATTCTAATTTAGACGTGGTCCGTTAACATCTCTACACTAGTCAATGTCAGATTTATTTTTTATTCATTGGCTTTTCTTTTTTATTTTATTTTTCGGTAACAGTGCTTGTGTGATAAGAGGCCCTGCATGGGATCAATTTGTGTAAAGAGGATAAAACAATTTTATTTTGCTCTTGAAAAGGAATATCGACATTATAGATTGACGTGGAAGAATTACTTATCTTTTATTTTACTTAATAGTTACACTTTATTTCTAGATTTTGCTGCATGATGAGAAACGGTATTGTTGTAAGAAGATATGTATTGTGAAAAGAATGAAGATATTTTCGGTAAAATGATGTTTTTTCGCTATAGGTGAAAAGGACTTGTAAAGAGATGAGAAGAACTTTATTTGCAGTCAAGAGCTTTTGTGGCAAGGAGAGAAGAGTTTTCGGCAATAAGAAAGTGGTTTTGTAACTAGAAAGGAAGAGGGTTTTTTACAAGAAGAGAAGAGGTTTTCTTGCAAGACTTCAGGAATCTTTCTGGCAATGAGATATCGTATTCATTTTATATCAAGAATAGAATAGTTTTGTAGCAAGGAGAGAATATTTGTCACAAGAATTGAAGTGACTTTATTGCAAGAAGAGTTGGTTGGTTAGAACAGGTGCAAATATGGTCAACAACAGATGCGCTTCTGGCAAAAAAAACAATACTTTTTTGTAACAGAAGTTAATAATTTTGTGTTAATAATGAAGTGATATTTGTCAGGAGAAGTGTAAAAGGTTTTGACTATTTAGAGTAGTGTGTTGTGGAAAAAATTGGAGAGGATTTGTGACACGGAGTTTGGTGTCAAGGATAGGTTTTGTGATAGGAATATATGGTGTTTTGATAAGAACTGAATAAGGTCCCTGATCAGAAAAAAAGACGTGTTAGAAAGTAAGATATTTTGTGGGAAGGAGATAAGAGGTTTTATAACAGGAAGAGAATTTTTGTGTTAAAAATGCTTTTTGTGGGAGCTTAAGGGATGTTGCAGCAAGAACAGAAATGGTTGCAACGTGAAACAGCTACGGTAGAAAAAGTTATTCTCCCATTACATTTCCCCCATTATGGGCATTATTATATGCAATATATAATAACACCGTACTTAACGGACGGAACGGAATGGCTGAAATGAAAAAGAATGACAAGCATGTTTTGTTCTCAGATTTTATACGACGAATACACAATATAAATAGAAAAAAAAGAAGTATCTGGAATTTAATAAACTTGGATTTTGGTGTTGATTTTTAAGAGAGAAACGTTAATGTGGTGGCATAAAAAGAAATGAGTCGAAATTCTTGTCAATAAGCGTGTTCACTCCTTGTCCGATAGTGAGGATGTCATGTGCTTTATCTGTTAGAGAAGAAAAGTGAGTTTGATTCACATTGGTTTAGAAAGGGTGAATCTTATTAATGATAACATTTAATCTTCCAATTGTATTTCCCATATTATGGGCATATTATATCCATGATATATTAACAATGTAGTTCATGGAGGGAACGTAATGACTGAAAGGAAGAGGAATGACAAAACATACTTTGTTCTCGGAGAGACCTTTATGCCACGAAGAGAAAATATATCCTATATATCTGCACAGCAAGACAGGGTGTAAGGAGGGTCTTGCATATAATATAGAAACTCTTCTGTGTCTGAAAAGGCCATGTTTATGACCCCAGATACAAACGAACCAGATTTCTCTACTATGTCCCAGGCGACGACATATTCCATGAACGGGAAACAGCCTGTTTTACCAAATTAAAGGTTGCGTGCTGGAGTTCCTTTCTATATCCGAGAAAGATATATTACCAAAATGAAACAGCACCATAGATTGTAAGCTCCAGTATTTGCTAAAGGAGGCAGATTTAGCCTCAGTATGGGTCCCCTGTCCAGGTTAAAAACGCAAGTAAAAGCATCTTGTTACAAAGCGATTTTTAGCAGGGTACCTTATTGTTGAGTCTTGACTCATTGTTGAATCTCGCCTATTGCATGGAATAATAATGCAACACAAAATGTACTTAGAACAAGAATGTATTATAACAAGAAAGTGTACACAATAAGTACATATAGTATTTCTGTATATTTCTGGGAAGACGTTCCTGGAGAATGTGTTGACTAGTCGCAGTCGATCAGAGTCTCTAGTTGGATCTCGTGATTCCTCCCCTCGTCCTCCGGTACCAACCATTATTTATATAGTTGGTAGTCACCTATGCAGATTAGGTGGATCCCACCACAACACTTATGCAAATAATATACGGCCTTTTACTGGCACACGTTATTTTGTTGGCTTGTCTGGCATCCAAATATGTAATGATTGTAACAGAACTAAATTTTTAGTAGCCTAATCTCACAACTATCGAAATATAACGTCTTTTACAAGTCTGTGATATTTATAAGTGTAGCTTCAGAATTTATAAAAAAAAAACTAATACTTTTTTTTCTCGGACGCTGATTTTTAGCAGGCCAGAACCGCAATTATTGTAAGTTTCGAAATACTTGCTAATTATTTTTGCGTTTTAGGTCTGCTGCGCTGATGTAATAATTGGGAAGTACACATAAAGCTATATGTCTTAATTTCTGTCGGAATTTCTGACAGGTGAGCAAGGTAGAAAGTCTCAAACCATTGACTTTGCTGTACTACAGGGTAGAGTTGTGTACTTAAAGAAAGTTTAAAGACATAACACATACCAGGATCTCGCTAGAGAGCTAGAGAAAGTTTGGAACATGCCTTTTGAAGTAATTCCTATAGCAATGGGTGCGATATGGTAACCACATAAAAAGTTGAAAGAGCACTTAGAGAAAGTTGGAATTGAAATCAAGATAACAGAGCTACAGAAATCTGTCAAACTTTATTCTGCAAAATTTCTCAGAAAGGTTTTCAAGATGCGAGTTGTCCTCTTAACAACATGCTTCAAGAACAGGACGTTTTTTGATTAGGTCATTGTGCAACACCAACATAATATTACTAGTAATAATAAAAATAATATGAAACAAATGAAGAAATTCGCTGGTGCACCATCTCCCTAGGAAATTCAAAAAATAGTTCTAACACGCACAGCACATATTATGAGAAGAGTTTTGACTACTGAAGTTCTTTTTAATTAATATATGGATTTTGTTTAATTAAGTAGAAACAAGAAAACATCTCACCCTTCGCTTGCCTTTCGGTCATGTAATGTTGAAAAAAAATACAGTTCCAAATAATTTAATTTAATTCTAATTAATCACTTAAAATATGAACTGTTGAAAGTTTGTGAAGGACAATCAAATAAAGTAATTACAGTAATCATTGGAGCACTGGGGTGTTGTAATGAAAACCTACAGATATCTAATTGTCATTTGGAAATAACACCATTATAAAAAGCATGCCAGCTCGGAACAGCAAGGATACACGGAGAAGTATTGGATAAAGCCTCACGGTGGAAGTGAAAAATGATTGCTTTAACTCAAGAATGGTGACATGCAAATAAAATTCTTACCAGAAACCAACATCATATGATTAGTGTATTAAAGTGTCGTCTAAAATATGCCTCGTTAGCTTCTGTTAAATAAACTGGTTCTGTTAGTACGGGAATGTCAGTGGTAAAAATTGTTTGACAAGCGACACAAAGTTGAGTAAGATTAAGAAATATTATAAATATAGGAATGGAGAACGGAAGCGAAACTACAGGATGTACAGTAAACCTGTAAATCGGTAAATTCAGAAATAGAATTATTTTGTTATAATGATTCATGTACAACTTGAACCATCATCGTAGATGTTCGAAATGTTTTCCTGAATGTTCAGCACAAAGTTGTAAGCGTGGTAACCAGAAGGTAGTGGTTTTGTGGATAGTATCAAGCGGAAATGTATTCCAAGTTTCAATTAAGTTTCTCTTCAATGAAGGAATATCGACAATATCAGAACGACAGTTTTGCAAGCATGCTCACGATACAGTAATCCATAATATTTCGATCTGGACATTTAGAGGGCCACTGAGATGGACCAATTAGAGCTGGTGTATTTTCGCAGGGAATATTCTTGCAGCTTTTTAACTCGGTCACCCTGTAGATTGAATAAAGTGTTAATTTCAAAATTTTGGAAACGTTACTGCGTCCGCCTACTGAAACTTACAGAACGTATAACGCCAGAATTTATCATGTTAATGCGAATAACATATCTTATATATTATTGGATGATGTCATCTTAAAATCCATATAAAAACAAGGGTCGTATATCCGTATGAAAATGACAATACAGTTATGCCGCTGACTCTTTTGGAATTGTGACGTGGTACGTTATATTTAGCAATCAATGGAATATAATATTTCACATGAGAGTAAGAATTAAAAAAGAAATAAAAGAGGAAAATAAAAAAAATCTTGAAAGGAAACGTAAAGAAAATTAGGAAGTTATTAGATTCTTATGAAAAGGCAAACATAAAAAAAGGACGGATAAAAGAGAAACGAAAATTAATTTGGAAAACTACAGAAATGAATGAAGAGAAAATGAATTCTGAAATAACTAAATGAATGAAAGAGGGAATGATAAAGGAAAAATCAAAATTAAAAATGAATTTGAACTGAGACGAAAAAGGAAGAAAAAAGAATAAACTGAAATATATAAAAAATGAAAGAAAAAGAAAATGTACAAAGAAATTACAAAAATGACAAAAGTGAAAATATTCAAAAACAATTTAAAAAATATATTTAAACAAACAAAACAGAGACATGATCGTTCAGGCTTTCACTGCAAATCAGTCCTTTTTCCCGCCCCGCGTCCAATATTAGTCAAAAAATTTCCGGACACAAAGAATGTGTTCTAATGGGAAAGGTGGGAAGACGAATTTAGAATCTTCGTTTGCACATGCGCAGCAGTGACTATTAAGAAAGACGATTCCATTTTCATCCTGTTCAATGAACACCTGAATGGAAAGATGCAGGCAAAGCCAAGCCAAATTCTATTACCGGCTGCGTTGTACATTTTCTAAAGATTAGCAAACGTCTTCATAATCCCAAATCGGATGAGTAGTTTGTAACGAAAAGCGTCGAACGTCCTCTTCTTTGGCCATTATTCTATTAACTTGTTCCACGATAATATTTCGGGCGGCCATTTTTATGTAGTTATCATTCAAGTTTCCATTGCTGCCTGATTCGCGTTTGTGTTTTTTGACTTTTTGATAGTGTTTTAAAGTTTTTCTTTATTCAATTTTCTATGAGGTTGGCGTGATATTAAAATAGTTCTTCCATTTGCGTAAGAGACAAAACAACAACAATCAAAATAACAACAATTTTTTATCATCGCGGTATTGGGTAAGAACTATTTTTATTAGCCTCAATAGAAAGCATCGGCGTTAAAGTTTGAGATATTAACAAACTGTGTTCGAATTTAAATAAATTTAATTTGATTTTTTTTTTTTTCGTTTTTCTTTTTTTCGGTGACAAAGACAAAGGAAGTATGTGGAAACTGGAAAATGCTGTTAGAAACAAAGAAAAGATTGCTGAACTGTTCTATCATATTAGTTCCCATGTATGGTAGTGAATAATAGTTTGCTCAGAGACAAAGACTTGGCACGAAATGGAAATGGTTTTACACAAGGATAGTGCGAATAGCAGGAGTATGTGAGCGAAAGAATGTTTAAATGAATACTGGGACGATTATACTTAGATCCAGAAAGAGACAGTTTACATTTTTAGGACATATAATAGCAAAGGAGGGCGTGCAGATTTTGACACTCACACCTCTTCCTGAAAGAAAAAGGTGCAGAGTGAGACATCAAGTGAACCACCTAAACGAATGTGCATTTAGAAGACACACATTTTAAGAACATTGGGCTCCCATACTTTGACAGTCAAAGACTAGATTTTATTTTTGAATCAATGATCCCACCGAAAATTGTCTAAGCATTCATGTAAACACATACACAAATACACACACACACACACACACACACACACAGATCGAATGATAGAGAGATAGATAGATAGATAGATAGATAGATAGATAGATAGATAGATAGATAGATAGATAGATGTGAAAATAGCTAGCTGTAGATAGAATGTAGATAGATATAGATGTAGATATATATTTAGATGGAGGCACTTTACATCGGGTCCCGCAAGCCTTCCTTGTGTAAACAACGTGAGTGTTTGTTGGGCCTCGCTGGCATTTGCCTCTAGCTCCTTTTGCCCATTTTCCCCCACCTCCTCCACATATTCTTTTATTGTACATTTTCTGTGTTTTTAATTTAAATTAAATCTCCCGTTGAAATCCTGATGAGCTGGAGCGAAACCGGTTGCTTCGCCCGTTTTTAATATGTCTAGTAATATCAAGCTTCATACGTTTATTGCTGTGATAAAATTTTGTACCTTCAAAAATATCTTTAAATATATATAGATGTACGTAGATAGATGTCTATATAGATAGATAGATAGATAGATAGATAGATAGATAGATAGATAGATAGATAGATAGATAGATAGATAGATAGAGAGATAGATAGAAATGTATATATAGTTGTTATCGACATGTACATAGCTGTAGATAGAGGCATATATATATATATATATATAGATAGATAGATATAGATATAGATATTGATGTAAATAGATAGATGGATAGATGTAGATAGATATAGATATAGATAGATATATATGTACACTTTTAGCTAGATTTAGATAGATGTAGATTATTATAGAGGTAGAGAATTATAGATGTACATAAATAAAAGTATCTAGATAGATATATAGATATAGATGTAAATAGATATAGATGTACACAGATATATATATATATATATATATATATAGATAGATAGATAGATAGATAGATAGATAGATAGATAGATGACAAAATATTAACAAAAGTGTTATGCATTTCGCCACACGACACAACTAATAAAGTTTTATTGATGCCATGTGTATATATATATATATACATATATATATATATATATATATATATATATATATATATATCGGGAGTAGAGAATAAAATGCAAACGCAGTCATATCGAGAAGATGCAGACACGCTTATCTTTAAAGACAATATGTTGCATGATACTGAGCATAAATGCGGACTATTCTGAAATTAGTGTATTTTCAATAGAATTTCGCTTTAATTAATTAATTTCTCTATTAATTAAAACTGCATTCTGTAATTCGAGTTAATCTTATTATTATTTTAAAATATAAATACTAGGAACTTTTAGCCGACTTATGTTTCGCAATTCGCTTTGTCTGGTTTTAAAGATCAATATCATTTTTCCCTTCTGGGTCCCGCACGCCAAGTATGTGAACCTGATAGAAATTGGGTGTAATAATTACCCGAGGGACGACCAGAAACACATATATTCGACTGGAGTATATACTTATACAGGTTGCGATGGGTAAATTGTCGCCATTACATGTTTTTTATTTAAATTTTGCGCATGCGTGTATGTTAGCTTTTTTATTATTTCGACTGCACAGTATAATATGCTTAGTTTGGCACAATCCATGAGAAAAAGAGCATCATGACGCAATTCACTCCGCCAGTAATTTGCTATAGGCATACTGTACTGCTTGCCATTCGCACCGGGAGCTCCAGTATGAACATTTCAGAGTGTTTGCGTGTCAATCTGAGGACAGTGCGCAGGATTTCGGAAAGAGTTGGATGAGTCTAATGGTGTTTACGAATTATCCAGAATTAGTACGATTTTTTTCTTGTCGATAAATCCTAAACGGCAAGTTTTCTTCATAATTTGCTGTTAATTCGAGTTTAGCATGTACATTTACACGGAATTATGACAATTTGGGAAAATTTTAAGAGATTTTTAGCGCGCTGACGTTTGGGCGTTAAAAAACAAATTTACCAAGAATCTTTTTGCAAATAATAAAGACTGATTGATAAAATTCCTACTGATGCACACACAGCTGGAGAGAGAAGAGGTATATTCATTAATTCCAAGAGTATTTGCACGTATGGGACTATAACGAAACGGACTAGATTTGGATCACAGATCTCCGTTTACCAACTCCGTGTCGTTAACCATTACACCACACGCACATCCAAATTTATAGCACCTGGTAATCCCAAGCGGTCACCCATCTAGGTACTGAGCGTTGCTTAACTTCGGGGAGCCGATGTTTCAACAGGAATTTTAATTTTGCGCATGCGCATTGTTTTTTCTTGTTTTTTTTTATATATTTTGTCGACTGCACAGTATAGCAGGGTCAGTTGGGCACCGTCTGTGATATGGCCGTAAGCGCGAAACTAATAATTACAGAAAGAGACACTTCGATGTCAAATATGGAAGAAAGACGTCTTAGCACTTGCAGGCCATTGAATGCAAGATAAACAGCTGCAAAGAGGGAATAACTTAGCTTTTGTGAATGGATTTCAAAACAAGAAAAAAAGATTACAATTTACGTAAATGGCGGCGTCAATCGATTTTTATTTCAATATTCTCAATTTTTCTAAGCAATTCCCCCCAAGCAAGACAGGAGTGCCAGTAGTACGCAAGGGGCTACAGAGAGTGTAAGTAATGGAAAAAAAAACTTGGTATAAGGGGGCTGAAAAAAGGATAAGAAGAAGAACAGAGCAGTATAAAAAGAACGGAGATCAAGGCAACAGAAGATGTCTATTGACATTATATTTTAATTTTTGAAGATTATAGTTACCAGGGAAGCAAGTAAGAGGAAGGGAATTACACTGCCGGGAAGTGCGAGAGAAGAAGCTGTTGGAGTAGAAGAGGCTGTTACAGTTAACTGTTTCGATAGTAAAAGAGTGGAGGGAGATGCCAAGCATGCTTAAATTCATGCAATTGGTGCACCAGTGAAAATCCTTCGTCAGAGTAGATGCAAATGAAAATATCTATAGAAAAAAACGGAGGGAAGACACATTACCTCGGTGAGAAAGTGCCTGGAGTCGACACCCCAAGTCAGGATTGATCACATTGCATATCCGTCTTTGGATTTTGTCAAGGACATCGAGATGAACAGCGGGGGCACCAGACCATATATGGCAACAGTATTCCATATCCCTACCGTATACGTCGACCCCCAAACATAAAGTAGGCTACCAGATACCCAAAACACAGGCAATTATTCTTTACTTGTCTGAATGGCAGCCAGAGTTGAGCATCTCTTCGGTCAGAGTTTACACTTAGTGCATCAGCTTTTGGTGACACGATGCAAGCTGTAGCGTTAATAGAATACGGAATTTTTGTTAATATTATATTATTTTATATTAATTTTTGTGTTAATATACCAAATATGTTCACTAATCACAAGATATAGTGGGATATATTTCTGATAATCTGCTGGTCAGTGGGGTACTGGTATTGTTCGGAGTGGTGTCCCACTTGTTCACAAATGGGAGGTAAAGGTTTGCAATTCATACCCGCCAGATAAGTCGACCGCCACTTTTTGGAAATATTTTTCGGCATGAAAACTCGACTTGTACGCCGCTGTTTATGGTTACTCAGAGCAAGAAAAGATCGAAAGCTGTGAGGAGCCATGATCGCCTAAGTATTGTATTGAGGAATGGACACAGCGCATGCAATAATAATAATAATAATAATAATAATAATAATAATAATAATAATAACATTAGGATTTAGTAATAACCGTGAAATCATTCGAATTTTTCGTTTAATCTTATTTCTTAATTAATACGAGAATCGGTGTTTCAACATGATACGGTCTTAATCTCATATTTCTTCTTTATACACATTATTAGGCAAATTTCTATTCAGTTCTTTCCTAAGAATTTCTACTTGATTGAAGTCGCCTGAGGAGGTGCTTCTCTCATCTTAATCGTAAAATGTCATGTCAATTGTCAAACATCAATTCTCTTAACCATCACTTCCTGCTACCTCCTGTTACATTCATCCTCCCACACATTATTATAACTATTTTGACAGTACAACTCTGCAATGACTGGCTCTCAACCTTGTATTGAGGAAAGTTTAGCATCAAAAATAAAATAGCACAACAGTAGGTCACCTAATGAAGATCGGAATCGCTAATGATTTTCGACTCTAGCTATGGCAAGATTACCTTGTTCGTTATTCCTTTATAACATCATTTCAATAACATCTTTGACTTGCTATTTTTGTGCAAAACATTTCATTTCTTAGTCTCCGGTGCATTGGTCTAAGTATCGACCCAATGAACTGATGTGGTTGGACGTTAATAATTATTGAATCAGAAAAAATAACATTTGTCAATGAACGATTCAAAATCGGCCTTCCGAGATCCCCAAAATAAAATTCCAATAATTATGCATGGATTTAGTCGGAGATTTTCTTATACTATTTCTGTTATTAAAATCTTTACTTGAACATGCTAATGCTTTCTATTTCATAAACGAGAATAGATTTCCAGTAAAGCCGTTGAGGCAAAAATTGTTTTCCTCTATACGGAAGCCTGTAAACGCCACATTAGTATTAATACGAGATCACGAGCCATAATATGCGCATTTCTTTCCCAAATATTTCCGTAAAAAATTACCGAACACGTTTTATAAATCCTTAATTTTTCAGTCACCACATTTCCTTTGACACCGATTTTTGCAGCAAAATTTTTCGCAAGCCTGATACCACAATTTTTACGGTTTAAGTAGGTACTTTAACAGTTACCAACATAAGGATACGACGATAAACTACATCCGTGTCCTGCATAAGACGGTAAACGACGTCCAACAACAAGGCCGCTGATCAGGAGGTTTTGAGAAGCGTGGAACCACCTCTTAATTGTTGGTGTTCTCAGGTCCACCCTGGCCCGGGTTGGTAGCACCTGTTAGGGTCCCAGCTATGGGTAAATATTTAACTCCCAAACCGGAGTCAAACACTATGAAATTAGAAAAATAGGTTTTAATGCCCGAAATACTTTGTAAAAAATATTACCAGCAATACGTTTTTGAAAAAATATTACCAGCCATACTTTTTTGAAAAAAAATATTACCAGCGATACATATTTGAAGGAAAATCTTTACCAGAAATAGATGTTTGAAGAAAACATATTACAAACAATAAAAATTTTGTCGGCATCAAATAACCCATTGAGGTTGATATAACGTAAAACAAACCAAAACAAAACAAACCAAACCAAACAAAACCAAAAGAAAAAAGAAAAAAAAAACCCAAACCAAACCAAAACAAAACAAACGAAAACAAAACAAACCAACATATCGATTTTTCTCGCCAAAATCTGTCTTGCACAATTATAAATCTACCCTTCCGCGAACTTAATACTTTTGCAATATCTGGTCTGGTAATCCTGCTGTACATTTGATATTCTTTCAAAGAAGGATCTGCAATGTAATCGATCCTAAATTGGCATCTCGACTTCAGTTACTTTCTCACCGACGCAACATGGATCCTCACTGGCTTTTCTACATATATTTTCATGCCAAATGTCCTGATGAGCCCCTTTCCCTGTTCCACGGTCTACATGCATTCAAGCGTGTAACCAGCTGGGTCCCGCCCATTTAATGTTGGGATATCTAAATGCAAATCTCACGTCCACCCCGACAGTTACTTTTCTTGCACTTCCCGCCTGTGGACCTCCCTTCCGTTTCCTTGATTCCCTGATAACCACGATCTTCGAAAATCTAAATGCAACGTCAATCGCAAACTCCTGTCTTCTTGAATCCCGTTCGTCTTTAGTCCTCTTCTCAATCCTCCCTATTCTCAGTCTTCTCTTTCACTTTCACTCCCTGCAGCTCCCTGCGTACTAATGGCATTCTCGCCTTGGTTGGGGTGAAATGATTAAAACAGGTAATAGCTACCAACATTTCGGTTAATTAATGCTAACGAACAAAAAAATGTTAAAACGGGATCTGACTCATAAATTCTTGTGCACTCGTGGGGATATATGAGACTCTCTTCTACTCCTCGCTATGTTGGTTTGTGTGATGTCAACGAATACTCGTTATCACTTTACAAATGCCCGTTGTAGTAGAGACTTTGTAATCGCAGATACAACTATAGTAACGCCGTTGAACACTACTGGTATCAGACGCATTCGAATAACTCTCACTTACAGTACTTTCTCGATAATTCTCTCTCGAAACGTAATCCGTATAGCGATCCGAATAGAGGAATAGTACAGTGAATAGAGTAAGAAATATCGATCCGTATAGTAATAGAGGATAGAATAGAAATAGTGATCCGAATAGTAAAAGATGATAGACTATGAATAACAATCGATTAGATACACGCTACCTCCCATATATGCGTTTCCTCTATGGTCACGTGGTTTACTTAATTCAATAATGGGATCGCCTGTGTTTGCTCACTGGCGATCTATGTTCAAACACTAGTGTCGGCAACGACACTTTATTCCTGTATAACAGTTGGTTGCTCCTATATCTGTTCGTCTTTTGAATATCTGGAAATCTTTCTGAAGATAACATCTGATAAGAACGAAGATTTCCAGATATTCCTTTCAATTTATATTTAAAAAAATATTTTCTTGACCGGAGATACCTTTAGTTGGGTATGCTTTAGGGTATTGAATAGATGTATTATTTTCTTTTGTTGTTTACTCACACAGCAGCACGTCAAAATTCAAAGTAGAGATACAAATATATGAGGCCCAATATGACATAACACCCAAAATACTAAGGTTATGTACATGCATCACAGCCATATATGCGTGTGGGATTTTAATAAAAAGCATAGGAATCTGGAAAATAAGGACGTTATGTGACCAGCTTCCAAACATCTTGGAAGAGATTGACAGTTTAAAGGTCAACATTCTAAGCTTGTGCGAAACTTGGCAGGCATGTAATGGGGACTTCATAAGCGGCACACACATGATAATACGTGCAAGCGATGAGAAAAACGAAAGAGGAGTAGGGTTAATTTTAGATAATAACATGAAGAAATGTGTTCTGGGATACTACCAAGTCTCAGACATAATCTTGTTAGTTAAACTAAAATTCAAGCTCTTCTACATAGCCATAAATCATCGTGTAATCACCAACACCTTGGTTACAGATGCATACACAACGCCTGTGGACGAGGAGTAGTCCAGGAGGAGACACAAATAACCAGATTGATAATGTAACTATCAACAAAACATCCAGAAACATAGTTTTACATTGCAAAATGTATGCAAGTTCCGACTGCAGGAGCGACCATCTTTCAGAAATAAAACTACAAAAACTAAACAAGAAAAAAGCATCCCCGAAATTGAAATATGACATACTCCAGGCGCACGCAAGTTGTAAATATACATACAAAAACAGTTATAAATAAATACAACCTGAACGAGAATTCAAATTCAAAGTGGAATATGCTGAGATAAACACTGGCGAACTAGATGAATTGGGCGGACATGAATTTGCCCTACAAAAAATAGAAAACTAGACAAGAAATGAATCAATGGATTAAAGATGAAATTCCAATGATAAAAAAGCGATAAAAAAACAAGGTAAAGAATTGAAAAGTATACCGAATAGTAAACAAGAGACCAGATTCTTGTCAGAGCACTATCCATGGAAATATTTGTAGAAGAGACAGAGGGAAGCCACATGGCGCCTGTCAGAAATTGTCTGAAGTCGAGGAATCAATTCAGGACCTATTACATTACAGATCCTTCTTTGGAATTTGTCGAAAAGTAGATTTATAGAAGTGTAAGACTGATTCTGACGAGAAATACCTTTTGGCACGATACAGTGAACCAACTTTCCTTGCAGTAGATGCAGCTATCGATTCAATGCTGAAAAAGTGCGAAGAAATGGGACTTTTCAAGAAATGTGATATTCATAGTCAGAATGATATTGCAGATAGAGCAATACAAATGCAGAAGGATGTGGACTGAAGTTTTATTGATTATTGAGAAAAACAGCTTCATCTAAAAATAACGGAAGGGATGTAAAAGAGGAAGTTACGGGTGCAGGGGTCAACTAATTAGAAATAAAACAATATTGGAAGAGGTTAAAACAAGCAAAGTAAACTTATCGATAGCATGGATCGACTACAGAAAGGCGTTCGAGAGTGTACCACACTCATGGATAGATAAGAGCCTCAAAATATACAGAGTATGCATCACAGCGGTAAAATTCATAACGGAGGGCATAAAAAACTGAAAGACTACACTAAACCTAAACCATACACATGGACCATTAACCTCGTGACCAATCAACTTCAAAATCGGGCTCTTCCAAGAAGATTCATTGTCACCATTACTCTTCTGCCTTGAATTAGTACCACTGAGCCACTGAAAAGCTTTAGCTACGGATACAAGTCACAGTATGGCAAACTTACTTACCTATGATCTTAAAACGTTTGGCAAGTAAGGCAACCAACAGAAAACACTGCTCACAATTGTTAAAACCATCAGCGAAGACATTAGGATCGAGGCCTGAATCGACAAATATGTCAAAGTCATCTTTAAAGGCGGTAAACTAAAGAAAACTACAGATTCAGACCATGATATCAACAGGATTAAGGAACTAGAACAAGATGGTACACATAAATACTTGGGAATGAATGGAGAAGATGGAATACAACATTCAATTATGAAGAAAAAGATCCGAAAAGAATATTATAGGAGAGTGCGTTTGATACTAGAAAGCAAACTTAATGGGGACAATAAAATGAAAGTAATCAACACCTTGACTATACCCGTAGTAAAATACAACATCAACATTATTAAATGGAAGTTGAATGACATTAAAAGATTGAACGGCAAGACAAGAAAAACGCTTACCCAAATGAGGATGCACCCGTCGAAATCAGATGTTGATAGTCTGTATGTACCAAGAGCTTTAGGAGGGCGAAATCTACTCCAAATTGACCCAACTCTAAAAACTACATCAATCGTATTGGAAGCATACCTCATCAAAACCAATGACGCTTTCCTATAATAGTAAGCCACCAAATCCACTCAATCAACATGGAAGCTACACTCTTCAACAAAGAGCTTAATATGAGCTGAAACCCTAACGAGTAAAACAGAAAGCAAAACAACTTGGCCAAATGAAATTACAAAATAAAACCTGAGAGGACAAGGAGAATAGCTAAAAAGATCGGA
Source organism: Acanthosepion esculentum (assembly GCA_964036315.1). Taxonomy (NCBI): domain Eukaryota; kingdom Metazoa; phylum Mollusca; class Cephalopoda; order Sepiida; family Sepiidae; genus Acanthosepion; species Acanthosepion esculentum. The sequence goes on from OZ038478.1 coordinate 27,514,365, forward strand.
AAAAGGAGATGCAAACCAGCAGAAAACAGATAAGTACCTGAAGAACAGTCAGTTATGTGCCATGCGGGATACTCGCTTAGGGGGTCATGTATCTTTAGATATATGACTGACGTGGCAGATATTTTCCACCAGTAGTTTGCCATTTCTTTCTGCGGTAGACCAGTTGTCATCCAAGGCTATAAAACCCGGTCTCTCCTGCTATTTACCCATAACTGGGGGGAGAAGAAGAGGATTCATACAAGCAAGAAAAACTCAGACTCTACTGCATCTTACAGACCTGGTGATTCTTTTTTACTTGTTCCATTCATACGTCATCTTACAGAACTGAGTGTTTCGTTTGAACTCAGTTATTTGCCATGCGTGATACATGCTCAGGCGGTCATGTATCGAAAGATACATGACTGACGAGGCAGATTTTTTTCCGCAGTAGGTTACCATTTCTTCTGCGATAGACCAGTTTGCCACCCAAGACTATAGAACCTGGTCTCTGGGGAGAAGAAAAGGATTAATACCTTTCCAAAGGGGATTAGTACGTAAGTGAATGTAATGGATTCGTCTGGAATTCGAACTCGGCACTCCGATTCCTCAATCTGAGCCGTATCCATTACTCCACCGTGCCTGAAGGACACCGGCTTGAAAGCTGAGACGGAAGACCTAATTATTGCTGCACGGGACCAAAGCCTCGCAACCAGATCCTATCACTGTCACATCATCTAGTATGGAACTAAATGGAAATGCACGATCTACATAAAATTTGATGAAACTCTCGACCATATTTACGAAGAGCTTTAACTTGAATTAAATCTAAAAACTACATCAATGAGATCGGAAGCCTTCCTCACGTAAACCAATGACCCTCTCCTACAAATATTAAAACACCAAATCCACTCCATCAACAAAGAAGCTGCACTTTTCAAGAAACAGCTTAATATAACGGAAATCCTACCAGCAAAAAAAAACGTTGGGAATACCATTTATGCCAAACGAGTAAAGAAGAAATCAAAACCAATTGGTAAAATGAAATTACAACAAAACTGGGGGGACAAAGCGTTGTATGGTAAATGCATAAAAATTACGAAAAAGCAGATGTGGACCAACAGAAAAAAATGGGTGGCTGAGGTGCACCGTGATGAAAGCTGAGACAGAAGGCATAATTATTGCAGCTCAGGGACAAAGACACGCAACTAGATCCTATCGCTGTCACATAATCAAGAATGGAACTAACCTGAAATGCGGAAAATATGATGAAACTGACGAACATATCTTCTCAGGATGCACTGGATGTTATACAAGAAGCACAAAATCGAAACCACCGAGAGATGTTATTGTTAGGTTATGTTGTCTACATGTTGTTTAGTAGTGAGCCAACCAAAATGAGCTGACTCATTTTATAGTTTACCAAGAGAACGTTAACCAATCAGAAGACTTGAAATATTCAATCCGATGTGTAAAAAGGCGGCCATTTTGTTTTCTCCGAATATCCACTGCTAACCTGTCAGATGAAAGAACTACGCTTTCCTACTCTCTCCGAATGTCCACTGCCAACCTCTGATATGGAAGACCTTAAGAATTCCTGAATAGCTGCTACTAGATATTGGTGCTGTTTCATTGAACAAATTAGTTACTACGTTGGATTTCTGGATGCATACTACGTTAAACATGTGTAACAGTTATAAGCACCAACCAGACACATCTACCCAAAATAATAAAGTAACTATCCTCTGGGATGTCAATTCAAAATTCAAACTTACAGGGAAATAAAAACGAACAGACCTGATATTAAAAAAAAGACAAACAAATTCAAGAAGTGTATCCTTATTGACATAGTAGTACAATCTAAGAGAAAAACCTCCTTGAAAATTATCGAGAAATTTTCCAAATACAAGGACCTGGAAATCGAGACTAACAAGATGTGGGGAATGAAGGCTGACACAGTGCCAATATTAATCGGAGTTCTGGGCCTCGGGCGAAAATGAATGGACAATTTACTAAAAGTGTCCCAGGCAACATCAACATAGAAGTTACACAAGAGCTCCCCCTATTGAGAATATCCCACATACTGAGAAAAGTGCTATCAATTAAATGACAATTCTCTATAGGTATTTAGTACCATAGTTTGGACCTGGCTCTACAGGATACAAAGCAAGAAACATAACATAAAATAATAATATCAATAATAATAATAATAATATTAATAATAATGTATTGATTCGTATATAGAATGTGTGAATGAAATATTTTTTAATAAACTTCTGTAAAAAAATGAAAATATTTATGATGCACCTGAACATGTAATAATAATATCGTGGATTTTTAGGTCGCCTTAAGATGCGCGCACGAAGTAATCATTCTCGTAAACGTGCATGCAGAGAATCACATGGACAGAACAAATCAGTAACTAGAAAGATTTTCTGGAAAATGGAAGCAAAAAGGATTCTTATACTTAGAATCAGAGACAGATTAAATTTCTAAGATTTGTTATCTGAAAAGGTGCTGGAAAATCTAAGAATATATAGAAGTCAAGCTCCATTCTTTGGTACGTCAACTTTACGAATTTAAGTTGCGTATCACATTGCTGGACTGGCCTAGTGCTCCTGATGTATATTTAGGGATTCTTGATGAAATATAAAAAAAAATAATCTGTAATATTATTGGTCCCGACCTGGCAGCTCGGCTTCCGTCATTTCTCACCGCTGTAACGTAGCTTCCCTGAGTCTATTTTTGTAAATATCTTTACGATAACTGTTTTATCAGCTTTCTTCTTTGGTACCTAGGCTAGACTTTATGAATTTAAATGTATTATGAGACTGGCAGCAAGATCTCGTCAGGTTAGTTAAAATTGATAGGTGTAACAGTGAGTTCTTTGCTAAAGTTTTATTTTCTCGCACTTCTCAATTGTGGGACTCTTTTCGAGCATCTTGCTTTCCAGGCAAATTTGATCTTGAAAAAATTTTATCTAACGTCCATTGTTATTTTCTGTATCTGTCTATATTTCTGAGAGTATGTTGTCTATACCATTATACAATTGACATTGTTGGGATTGTTGTCATCATCTTTATTTTCATATTCACGACGTTTCAGTCTTTGTACGCTACAGCCTTCTTCAGGTGATATACGTTGGAACATCGAATCGAGCCTTTTACTTAGTACACTGAGTTGGGTTGTTCTAGTTCCACGTGACATGCCTTTACTGGATACTTGAGTATCAGTTATTTCCCTTTAGAAACTCAACTCTCCTGCTCTGCCAGGTATTGAACTCATAACTCTTTGGGATAAGTCAGTGCATTACTTCAACCAACGCTTTTATCCACTGGGCTATGTACAACCGCAGAAAATTCGTGAATATGACAATAAATATGAGGCCAGTCCAGATAATGTAAATCGTATAAATAGTTATTTTCGGCCTTCTTGATTCCTGTTCTTTTATTGTTCTCTCTCGTTCTCCATAATACTGTTTTTCTTCTCATATTCTTTCAAACTTAGTAATCTCTTGTATCTTAGTTGCTTTATTGCCTTGCTTGAAATGAAATTATTATGACAAAAGTTACAGAGGCAAATAGATATTAACCTAACAAGCTTGAGTAAATGATTGGAAGAAAAAGGTTTGAGGTGATTGTAAATACAAAAGCATTTCTAACAACTACGAAGAATAGGAAATTGCGAAGAAGCATGATCGCCCACGCACTGAAGCACAGACAAAGGAGCTCTTCCCATGAATAAGAACAAAAATCAGACCATATTTGAAATCCCTGAAAAAGAAGGGAGAGTGTAACAAGCTTTAAAAAAAACGATAGGAGAAATAAGTTTAAGTTTTAAAAGAAAAATTCGTTAATAACAGAAAACTATTTAATTTGTCAGCTCATCAATATTACATTTCCGACCTCGAATCCAGCTGCCCACTGCTATAATTCTTGATTTCCTGCCGTACAAGTGTTGATTAATGGTAAAAGTTATTTTAATGTCAGTGCATATCGTGCGCAGGGTCTCATCACACCAATGTGAGAAGAAAAACACTTCTTTTCTTTTCTTTTTTTGTGTAGTACAAGCAATCCTTCATTCCACTAATGGCGTCCCTTGGCGAGAATGAAACCAGTTCAAGTGAAGATGGATGAGGGAGAGCCCAACATGAGAGGAGATCTTCCGTTACGATTTTTATTTGTTTGTTTTTGACACTTTTTTGTGTCAGATTTTACATTCAGAGACATTCCGAGGGTGCTTGCCCCGATGGAGATGCACAAAAGAATAAATTAAGAGAAATCATGAATTGTGTTTACATTTTATACAGTAAAAAATAACTACACGTTAGAAAAAAAGTTGATGGTTCTGATTGGGGAACAAATGTCGACATGGATAAAGTTAAATGAATGCGACTAGTACACAGTTTTTTTTACCTCCCATGAGAAAAACTATCAACATTCTTGTGAATATTTTCGAAAATTTGTTTAGCTTTGGATCGGTTTGTTTGTCTTTATCACAACGTTTCTGGCGTTGTATACTAACGCCTTCTTCAGTAATGCTATGAGAATGTAGAACGAAACACTTTCTGTATGTAGACCTCATTCATACAAAGCATGTAAAAAAGAAAGAACAAAAACGCTATTCATTCATAGAAAATGCTATCGGAAATTTAAAGTATATCAAGCTGCGACGGCAAATTCCACTGCGAATGTCTGCATACATTAAACACCGTGCCATCTGAATCATGGCTGCAAATTTACAAAAGGCTTTATCAAATAATGTTGTAACCAAGGAAAAGGTTACTGAATAAGAACAACCAAAACGAAGGTTTGAAAGGGAACGATAATATTTATGAGAGAAAGCACATACAAGATTCGCCAGCGGCGTGTAGTAAGTAATCAACTGTTAATGGTGAGATAGATGTGAATGAAGGTGAATCGCAAGTGAAATCACACAGTGAGATATTCAATAACCTTCCCACGCGGCCGGATACGGCATAAGGCCAAGTTTAATGTGGGGTATCCGAGCAGATAGGCTCAAGCAAATATTCCCCGTAGAACCCTTATTCTCAGGGTCGGGTACCTGTCTGCAATCCTCAGACGAAGCACTGCCCTCGGTTCCTGTCGGAAGCGGCACAGGGCCAAGTTTATTGTTGGGTAACTGTCAAAAATTCCCCGTGGGCCTCGTAAAAAATGAGATGGGGTAGCTGTCTACCACCCCAGATAAGACTCTGCTTTTTGGCATAGACTCGTCTGGGTTCCTCTCTGTCCAGATGCAGAGAAAAACACACAGTAGAGGACCACAGTGAAGATATTCAGCTACCGATCCACGCGGTTGGATGTGGCACAAGCCCAAGTTTATTGTTGGGTTCCAGGCTCGTAGGCTCGGGTCAAAATTCCATTTAGACCTCGTAAAAAAACGGGGTCGTGTAGCTGTCTACCACCCAAAACGAGACTCTACTCTTCGGTATAGTCTCGTGTGGCTTCCTCTCTGCCCGGAGGCAGATAGTTTAGCAAGCACACAGTGAAAGACCATAGTGAAGATATTCACTAAGCTCCCCACGCAGGTCAGATGTGTCACAAGACCAAATTATTGTGGTGCTTCCAGCTTTCCCACCGAGTGCAATGTTGATTTTCTATGAAATGTGAAAGATCAACCTGCGTGTAACAACAGTAAAAATTAGATACCACAGAAAAGGAAAACTTGAAGGCAGAGTTATACTTCAAGAGAAGGAAGCTGAGGATGCCGTCTACAGGACACGTGAAGAGGAAGGTTTCGTTAATGTTGAAACTTGACTAATGCATGGAATAATAATGCAACATAAAATGTACTTAGAACAAAATGTATTGAAACAAGAAAGTGTACACAATATTTACATATAGTCTTTTGTATATTCCTGGGAAGACCGTTCCTGGAGAATGTGTTGACTAAGTCGCAGTCGGGCAGAGTCTCTAGTTGAATCTCTTGATTCGCCTCCCCTGTCTTCCCGGTAGCAACCATATTTATATAGTCGGTACTCCATTATGCAAATTAGGTGGATCCTACCACAACAGTTAAAAACAAAGAAAAGACTGCTGAAGTGCCATCCTAAATAGAAGTGAATGTTGATCGATCACTTAAAAAATGAAGAGAATTGAACCAAATTTATTTCTACAAAACGATGCAGCAAATACCATGGACTCGGTATGTGAGTAACGATGAAATGTAAGAGAAAAATCCGAAAAAAAAATAATAATTATACATAACATCCAAACGAAACAGGTGACATTTATAGGACACGAAATGAGAAAAGGCGTGGAAAATGAATATTTAAACAAGAGAGTCAGATGAAAGTCGGAAGTAGGAACATATCTAGCAAGAAAGTATATATAATGGTAAAATGGTTGATTTTCCTACAGTAGCTCAAGACTCGAAGCAAAACAAGAAAGAGTGATAACTTTTAATGGACATGATAAATCTATTTTCCCTTACAAACCTAATTAAGAAAAAAATATGAATTTCAACCTAAAGTAACACTCCATTTTCGGGCTTAAATGCGACATGTTTTCGATATGGAAAAAGATCATTTTCAGCACGATTATCATGAATAATTATATTCATTAAAATGAAAAAAATTAAATGTCTTTTCCCGATATACCGAATTAAGAAAAAAAAATAACTGTAAGTAACAATCTATTTTTGGGCAATAAATTCGACATGTTTTCTGTTACGTTTTGCATAGCTCTCTGAGTGGTATCCTGAATAGCAACCGGGTTTGCTTGGTATAGCTGTCCCATGTTCGCCAGTTGTTCTCTATTTATACTTGTCTATCTAATTTGAGTACGATGCTACATGTTCTATATGGAAAAAGATCAATTTCAGAACGATTATTATGAATAATTATACCCATTAAAATGAAAGAAAATAAATCACTTTTTCCGATATACCGAATTAAGAAACAAAAACGTATAAATTTCAGCCGAAGGTTACACTCTATTTTAGGGCTTAAATGTACATGATAAAAAGAACATTTTTAGCACGGTTATTACCAGTATTTATATGCATTTATTACACAAGTTGTGTTAACTTCTTTCTTCTGGAACGGCACTGAAATCTTTATGAAAACTGATAAATTTGTATTCACCTTTTGATAATGGTCAAATGTCGATACAGCATAAAGATGGGTCAGGTCGTGAAGTTGCCAGAGAAAAAAACAGGGAAATCTGGAAATGTGGAGAAATTGACTGTTGCTCATGCGGAAAAGGTGCAGTGTACTTATCTTGTGTTGTTGAAATACTAAACAAAAGCTTGTTATTTTCTGTACTATCTCTTTGTAGTTACTGTGGTCACGTGGCAGTGTCACTGCGTGATTCCCGATGTTTCATAAAAGGAGAAGAAATCTCTTATTTTTTTAAAATTATATTTAACTTCTGTGTTATCAGAAATCGGGAAAAAGTGGCAATATATTTCGCAACTCAAGGTAAGTTCTATTTTTTTTTCTCGATCTGAAGAGTCTCTATTCGTTTGTGGGATTGAGAGCATTTTCTCGACACTAATCTGAAATCATTACTGAGATCCAGAAACATTCAAACCTTTTACACGTTTGGAATGTGTTATGGACTCGGCGAGAAGATCAAAGAAAACCTAACAGTTTACCGCTTTACGATTTTCAAAGAGCGCATTTCAGCGGTGCATTTGAAACAAGGAAGTGGTTCTGAAAACACTGCCGGTAGTCGATTGGTATTTACACTAATTTAAACAATATATCAAATTTCTTGTTTACTTCAGAAATCTTATACTTCAAGCATTGACTGTCGCTGATAGAAACTTGCAAATCAGGTATACCAATTCATTCGACATTTTGGGAAGCTTGCTCAAAACAACCTGGTAGCAGAGAACTGTGGCAGGAATTTTTTTTTTTAGATAAATTTAAAACCATCCGTGAACGAAATATTCTTCAATAATGATTAATATTAAATTTCATGTTTTTTACTCCATCCTGGGTCAGTAAACACCTCGCATATTCGAACAATCTGAAATTGCAACTTCGCAAATAGCTTGCGGCGAAGATCTATAATGATGCAGTAGAAAGAATTGATAAATGCCGTTTTCCATTTCGAAAATATTACAAATACGATCCTCACGATTTCTGACGATTCTTACTGCTTGTTTTATCTATGTATGTTAGAGTTTCTTTGTGTGAGGCAAATAATGACAGGTATATACATATTTATATACACGTTCATGTATGACATCGCGTTATATAAAATTTCCTTGAGTAAAATGCATATTTGGCATTCATATCTTTCAGCTATCCTGGTCCTTCCATCTATTGTGCTAATGGGTTAGTATATCATGGATGTACTAATGCCTATGAAGGGTGACTGGAAACCTGAAATATTCTCTATTTCCAAGTACCGCATTTATTAAGCAAATCACACAATATGATTTTTTTTTCATGCACGCTGTTTAACCAATTGAGCAAGGTAAGTTTTCATGTTTAAATGGAATACAATTGTGTGATCATCTTCCCATTCAATACTAGGGCTTGGAATGCTTGTTAACGAAAGTTTTTTTTTTCCTTCCAGGGGTGATTTGGCATTTTTAAAACGAGTACCGCTTCATTTACCGTTTTTAAATACTACATTCATCAAGAATTTTTCTTTTCTTTTTAAATTCCATATTGTCGTTTCAGTCAGAAAAAATAATTAATTCTTTCCTTTGAATGTTTTCTTTACGAAAGAACATTGGAATTTGGTTTTAATTAACAAAATAGAAATTCGAGGATGCTAAATTGTACATTAAATCTTTTAGTTCATTTTATGAGTTTTACAAATTGGAATAAAACCGAAACATATGTTTCGATTTTATTCCAATTTTGATCATCGCTTTTTAAACCATCGCTTTTTAGAACATTTCTGAAAACCAATACAATTAGAACAAATGCAATGCAATATTCATAATTCATAAATTTATAAAGAAATACACGTGAAACCAATTTTATTCATAAATTTATAGGCATTTATTAAATTATAAAAATACGAGAACCAACTTTATGGAAATCATTATTATTAGCGATTTGATACACTTTGAATCAACTGGCAATTAGGCGATGATCTGCCACTCATTCCAATAAATAGTGTAAATAAACAATGAAAAAAAAAAGAGTTGTTTTCTTTTGCCAATTCTCAAGAACAAATAAAATGAATAAATTCACTTTCATATTTCTAGGTTTTATTACAATTCTACTAATCGCTTCTTAAAAGAATAAAACATTGCGTAAGAGTGAAGGTAGTTAAAATAATAATGAGACGAGATCGGATCAGAGGGTACAATGACAGTAAAAAATAAAATAAAATGAGATAAAAGCGAAAAAAAAAGTGTCCCAAATGTATTCACTCTTTAAATGAAAATAAATCCCGTGTTTCTTGACTTGCACACAAATATTAATGTTTAAAAATGAAATGTAATTAAATGCATCATTATTAGTATTTTTTATTTTTTAAATTTTTAGCTTATTTTTCCGCACCCCCAATTTGGTCACAAAGATTTTCCAATGATAATTCTTTATCCCTTTTTTGTGCTATTCCTTTCCTCCACCCACTCATTGCGTCCAGCATGAAACAGCTTGTCGCCTCTGAATGTTCCCTCATATATATATATATATATATATATATATATATATATATATATATATATATATATAATTGAGCACTCTTTTAAGAATAGTATTTTTTGGTTATTGGAATTTATTCCGTATACACTAATCCTATACGTGGGCATATACATCCATCCATACATACATACACACACACACACGCACACACACACACAAACACACACACACATATATATATATATATATATGTATATATATATATATATATGTATATATATATATATATATATATATCAAAGATAGGATAAAAATAGTGTTTTAATCTATAATATAGGTATGGGTTACAGTGCTCAATATCAAGGATAGAGTGTGCGTAAATGTAAATCAGTTAGCCACAGGTTATCTGATAATTCCTCCAGTGAAATTATCTTCAATGAAGTCAAAAAAATTATGAAGCAATGGATTTTCGGTAACTCTCACATATACGTCATATATATATGGTCGGTTTAGTATTAGTTGTTTCTGATTGATGTTACCTTCATCATCCGAACTCCAGAGGTTCTTAGACGCCCATCCCCGGGAATTACTCGTCAGCAATTGACTGCTTATACATCTCGATTTTTCTTTTTATATGCACTTTTCATTTTATTTTATTTTGTAGTGTATGCGTGCATGTTTGCGTTCGCACGTCTTTGCGTATGTGCGTGAGTGTAGAATGTCGTGATTATTTGTACCTTTCGTCTTTTTTTTCCCTTTACACTCATTATTTAACCATTTCTCTATTGCTCCTCTTTTCTTTCAACTGTTGCCATTTTGACTTCCTGTTTTCGAGACATGCTGTAGTTGTTAATTTGTTTAATAAATATACGCAAGAGAAAAATTGGCAAATAAACATTAATAGGGCAAAAAGTTGACACACAAAAGGGATACCGGTCAGGGATTATAGGGATCTGACTTCAAGTCAAGAAGGAACATGGATTCGGCGGATGAAACCAAGAAGTGGTCTATCTTATTGGCTAATAAAACATCCCAGCAAGTCATTTCTGTACGATTTTTTCTATAACTTTTTGAGTGGGAGATGTTTATGCCTTCATTTCCAGCCGGATAGTGATCAAAAGGTTAGAATATTTAATTAACCATACGTTAATATTGCGAGGCATAGTCATAGTATTAGTAACGCGGGGCTTTCAAACACTCCATTTAAAATATTCTAGATATATGATTCATTTCGTAGTTTTTTTGTCATATATTATCTTTAGTGTTATTTCTGTTTTATATGCTAAATAAAAATGAAAGAGCGAAAGATTTTGTTTGAAAAATCGAATTAAACGTTCAGTTTTTAATAAATAAATTTCTACGTTTTCGGGTTGAAAAATAAAAAAGTTAGAATTCATTTTATTAGATTAGTGACAAAATCAAGAAAATAGTCTGCAATACAATCATTCCTAACATGTTATGTCGTCTCCAGTCACTTTCTCATCGATATGACGTGGCTTTCCTTTGCTTGTTCTACAAACATTTTTATGGTAACTGCTCGGACGAGCTATTTTTTTCCTGGCGCCTCGCCTACATGAATTTAAGCGTGCTACTAGATTGGCAACTTGGTTTCACTGTTGAAGAAAATAGATGCAACCGTCACTTCTACTCTAACAACTTTTTCTCGCACTTCCAACCTGTGGAAATCCCTTCTGATTTCTTGCTTCCCGGATAACTACAATCATCAAAAATTTAAATGCAACGCCAATCGCCATATTCTGTCTTCTTGAACCCTGTTCCTTTTCTTTTTGTTCTTTTCTCGATCCTCCCCATTTTCAATTTTCTCATTCAATTTCACTTTCACTTTCGTTTTCACTCCTTGTAACAACCTAACTTCGAGCGCCACTGTCGTCTTACTAGGGGTGAAATCATTAAAAAAATAAGTGCATTGCAAATGTTCGTGCCCTAATAGAGAATCACAAACAAAAATGTACGTACTCCATTATACAAGCTTGTTGTAAAAACCGGAATAAATGAAAACCCGAAGGAGCCAAGTCAGAGGAATAAGATAACTGCTGGACGGTTCCCTATTTCAAATCTTTAAGCTTCGTAAGGTCTATTATGCAACATGTCGTCTTGCAATGTACTTGTGGATCATGACACTGTTTTAATTTAGCAAAATCGGTGGGTTTACTTCAAATAGCGAAAGGCAGTTGAGATATCAATTTTTAAACCCCTAGCAATCTCTTTCGTCTAAATATTCGGCTCATTCAGCACGATGGCGGGCAGATCGTCTTCATCAACATCGAAAGGTCGTCTGGAGCGTGGTTAATACAAGGCCGAAGATTAGTGTAAAGGGATACTGAATGAAGTTTCTTGCAAGCGGGTTTAAGAGAGAGGCGTATATCATGTAAATATGTAGCATAGAAAATGTTTGTCGTAGCCTTGAAGAAGTTCAGATTATGGTGATCGGAGAAACATCCTTTCAGGAATCTGTCCCATAACTTACGATTTCTGAAGAAGAAACTGTCTTAATTTAATTTGTTCCTTAACAAAGAGATGAGGATGAGTCGATTCGCTGTACGTGGTATTTTGGATCGTAGCTGTTAATGCGCGAACTGGTGGAACTAAGGAATATAGCTCGACTGTCAAAAAAATAGCGATAAGATAGCGAGAATCCTGCTACGTTTCTTCTGTGGGAAAGAGTAAAAAATAAAAATAAAAGAGGAATGAATGCTTCAGGTGATATTTATCAACTCAAGGTTCCTTTACTTGTCTTGTGGAATAGCTGTTTGAATCTGATACTTCCGCTTTGATGAAAATGGATGTTTCAGTTGTAGAGAAACTTGTAACTAATTAAATATATTACTTGCCAGGGAATCTTGTATCCGATTAGACAGATGACAGATGACTGCTCCTCATCGACTAAAGTATGTGTAAATTGAAGCTTCGGATATTTTTTCATCAGCTAAAGGCTTCTGGTTGAACAGGATTTTCTATCTTAATTTCGATTGGTTAAAAAATGCTATTTTTCATTTTTGGCGCCGAAATCTTGTGCCGACGACCGAAACGAATCTGATCCAAACCAAACAACAAAAGCGATTTTGTCATTTAGGTTAAGGAAGACGAAATGGTGTAGCGTGTTATTAAACGAGGTAGTTTTTCAAACAGACAAGATTAATCAGTTTTCATGTTTGTAGTGACACGAAACGCCTTTTTTGTGAATTCGTTGAGCTTTGTATCAAAAAGCTAAATAAACGGTCGGATAGATCGGAAATTCTCGTAGTGGTTAGACAATGTCTGCTCACATATCAGTCAGATGATCGATATAATACGCTGTTTACAATGTATATATATAGGTCAGTAGGTGATCCGTAAAGAGGAGTGCTTATTTTCTTTTTTAAATTCAGCGTGTAACTGAATATGGAAGCTGTGGTTATTCGTTTCAATGTTTATTCGATTAAGGATTTCTCTTTCAAGTTCTTCCCGAAATAAAAGAATGGTTCCATCGACATGATAAGTTTTTGTTGCTTGTGGGATTAGTCTGGGCGAGGCTTTGATCATCATGGAAACTGCTTCTGATCTGATTAAGTTAAAAGTTTGTAAATATTCATTATCTGTACAATAAAATACTACGATCACCATCCAGAAGGAATAATTGTATTTTAGATAATAAATTTTGGGTTAATAGTCGTAAAGGATTTTTTCAATCGCCATGATAGATTTTAACAGACACCCTAGTATTAGTTGAGTAACTGAAACTGCAATCTCAAATATCTGTGATAGAAAATAGTATTAAAAACACTGAAATAACACTAGTAATAAAATAGTATTAAAATAGGCTGTGTGCAGACACAACTTATTGGGATAAACAGTTAAACAGAACGTAATAATAATAATAATAATAATAATAATAATAATAATAATAATTTACAGGGAAATTAGAAAAACACCTATAGATGTCGAAAGGCCACCATCGATTGATAATGTACAGACATTTTGGGAAAATATTTGGAGTAGCCCGAAGGAATATAACCCAAATGCAGAATGGATCCGACGTGAAGAAGAACGAATAATGGATACACCTCTGCAAGAATGGGAAAATATATCCACAGATGATTTTAGGCAAGCTCTAACGAAATTTCAAAAATGGAAATCCCCAGGAAATGACAAGATTCCCAATTTCTGGCTTCATCATCTCTCAGCTATCCACAATATCCTTGCGAAAACATTATCAAAGCTTGTAAATAATCCCAATAAAATCCCGGAATGGATTACTGAAGGTATTACATACCTCATACCAAAAACAAATGAAACAGACGACCCGAAAAATTATCGACCAATAACATGTCTCTCCACAACGTACAAGTTGATCACGTCTGTCCTGACAAACCGTTTTTACTCCTTTTTCGAAATAAACAGCATTCTTCCGCTGGAACAGAAGGGATGAAGTAGAGGTTCATATGTCTGCAAAGATCAACTACTGATAAATAAAATGATCCTGGAAAAATGCAGGAGAACACGTAGAAATCTTAGTGCAGCGTGGATTGATTATCGTAAAGCCTTTGACAGTGTTCCACTTTCTTGGATCCTTAAGACTTTGGAAATGTACAAAGTCTCCCCAGTGGTATTAAATTTCCTTAAGCACAGCATGGGAATGTGGACACCAAACTATACCTTTGTCACACCAGAGGGACTGCCATATCCAACCGACTAAATATCTGACGTGGAATCTTTCAAGTAAACTCCCTGTCACCCCTTCTGTTTTGTTTGTCCTTAACCCCCCTTACGAATCAACTGAACAGCAGTAGCCACGGTTACAAAATAAATATGAAAATATTTAATCACCTACTCTACATGGATGATCTCAAACTCTTTGCCAAAGACGACAATGAGTTGAAGGGCCTCCTCAATATTGTAAAATACTTCAGTGACGGCATAGGTATGAACTTCGGATTAGATAAATGTGAAAAAGTTACATTCAAGAAAGGTAGAATTACAGAAGCACCCTTAATAGATTTAGATTTTGTCACAAAGATAGGGAACTGGAGCATGGTGAAGCTTATAAGTACCTAGGAATTAGCGAAGGAGATGGCATACAGCACCCCCAAATGAAGGAGAAGGTAAGAAAAGGAGTACTACAGGCGTAAACGTATGGTATTAAATACCGAGCTAAACTAAAAAAATAGAATATCAGCCATAAACACCTTGGCTGTCCCTGTGGTTCAATACAGCTTTAACGTCCTTAACTGGACCATAGGTGAAATTAAGCGAATGGACGCCAAAACGAGAAAGCTCCTCACTTGCTAACGCATGCATCATCCCAAAGCTGATGTTGATCGCCTGTATGTTCCCAGATCCGAAGGCGGCAGAGGATTAGTCCAACTAGAACTGTCCTACAAAACTACAACAATTTGCCTCCAAAGATACTTGGAAACTACAGAAGAATGGATGATGGAATGTGTCAAGGAACATGAAAGTATTAAGCGCCTTTACTCCGTAATACTGGCATCCCGTTCCCACCCCTTCACCGTAGAAACTGTTAGGTGTAGACGTCTTTTCTACTCCAATAGCTTCATGTCTCGCACATCTCGCCTATGGAACTCTCTTCCCCGTTACTGTTTCCCTGACAAATACAATCTCCAACGGTTTAAGTGTAGCGTCAATCGTCATCTCCAGTTGCCTTGATCTATCCACTTCCTGACATCTTCCATTCCTATCTGCTCTCGCTCTATATCTCCCGTAACCTCCCCACCTCGATCGGCCCTCCGTCCTTCTCTTTCTCCACAACCCTTCCTTTACCACTCCTATCTGCTCTTCCTCCAACCCTTCTGTAACCCCTTGCGTGATAGTGGCCACCGGCCTTGCTCGGAGTGATACGCTTAAAAAAAAAAAAAAAAAAAAAAAAAAAAAAGCCAACAAATTCAAAATGGAGTTTCAAATGGGCGCAGAAATACAAGTACAGCACGGTAAACCGGCTGAAGCTGCAAAATACTTAAAAAAGAAAGCAAAGACAGATGCAAGCGACCAGATACAGAAACAATGGCAAGATAAAACGCCTCATGGCCAATACTCTGCCCGTACCAAACAAGCTGACGTAGACAAAAACCGTACCCATCAGTGGCTCCGTAGTGCAGGGTTGAAAGCTGAAACTGAAGGTTTTATCCTTGCTGCACAGGACCAATGCTTGTTAACTAGGAATTATCAAGCTCATATACTAAGATACTGTGTTAGCCCAAAATGCAGATTCTGTGATAAATATGCAGAAACCATTGATCATCTTGTATCAGGTTGCACGATATTGGCACCCAGTGAATATAAAATCCGGCATGACAGAGTGTGCCAATATCTGCACTGGAAAATTTGCAACTACGGGAAGGAAACTGAAAGAAATTGGTACGAACACCACCCAGACCCGGTTACAGAGATAGGACCTGTTACAATTCTATGGGACTACACAATACACACTGACAGAACAATCAAAGCCATACGCCCAAACATTGTTATTAAAGATCACAAACAAAAAATGCCTCCTTATTGATATGACAGTACCTGAAGACTGCAATGTATCTTTGAAGATATTCGAAAAGCTGTCAAAATACAAGGACCGTGAAGCAGAAATCTAAAAAATGTGACACATGGTAACATCAACAATCCCTGTTGTAGTTGGAGCCTTAGGATTGGCTGGAAAAGATTCCAGTAGACTAATTGAAGGGATCCTTGGAGGTCCATGCTTCAAAGAGAAAAAAATGATTCTGACAAGTACAGACCACACTTTACGAAGGGATTTATCTATGTAATATTAATTTCGGTTGAGCTCTTTGGTTTGAGGTGTGGGTTTGTAAACAGTGACTATTTAAGCTAATATTGCACGACTCTTCGGCAGAATTGAGTCACTGTCAGCCACTGTGTGTTTATCTAAATCTAAAAATAAACACGCTAAAATTCACGTTCATTCCGGCCATGCGCTGACGGCTTTGTGGTAGAAGTTCAGTCGGGTTTCGATCCTAGCTAGAGGCAACCGGACGTCTAGCCACACTGATGAGCTGTGAAGCACCGAAACAGGTCTGTCTGTGGATGACAATATATATATATATATATATATATATATATATATATATATATATATATATATATATATATATTGCAGTGGAAAGTGTCATGATGCACTTTCTAACCTTAGGTCCGTGGGCGGGACCCGGAAAGAAATGTGTAAACGGCAGATATCAAAGGAAATAAAAACAATAATAATAATAATAAAACACACATCCGTTTACAGACATAGGACCTTTAACAATTTTATGGGGCTTTACAATACACACAGACAGAACAATCAAAGCTAATCACCCTGACATCGTGATTAGAGAGCGCAAAGACGAGATGTGCCTCCTTATTGACATGGTAGTCCCTTCAGGCTGCAATGTATCCTTCAAGATCTTCAAAAAAACAAAAACAAAAAAAACTATCAAAATACAAGGACCGGAAAATCGAAATCTCAGAAATGTGGCGTATGAGGACATTAACAATTCCAGTTGTAGTTGGAGTCCGCAGATTGATTGGAAAAATTCCAATAGACTCATTAAAAGAATCCCTGGTAGCCCAAACCTTAAAGAAACTCAAATCATTGTACTCACATGGACAGACTACATTTTATATGCAAATATGTGCGATTTTTTCAAAAACGTAAACATGTGCGATTTTTTAAAAACTGCTCAGTGGAAAATGTGATGATGCTATTTCTGGCCTTAAGTCTCTGGTCGGGATCCGGGAAGAAATGAGTACACATCAGAAACCAAAGGAAATAATAATAATAATAATAATAATGTGACACTTATTGGAACGTTCTGCAACTCGTGGACATGTCGATGAACGCATAAAAATGAACCAAGTTAAAACTATCAGCATAAGACTAATATGAAATGCGTTTAAAATATTTAATAAAAAAATAAAATAATAATAATAATATTAAAAGTAATAATAATGATAATAACCCTAATCAAAACCTTATTTTCCAGCGCTCTCAAGCTATATGTAGCCGTTATATATATATGCAATTAATTTGGACTAATTTCAATTCAAGTGCTCCGAAAAACCTAGGATGCAGTAAATGGAATCTAGTCTACCATACTTAACCATCGACTTCTTGATAATGAATCAAACTTTTGAATGTACTTAAATAATTTCAGAACAAATCATAAGATTTTATCCGTAATATTGAACGTAATATACAGCGTGTCCCTATAGTTTCATTAACTATTTAATTTTTACTTCAACAGATTAAATATGGTTTTGTTGAAAGAAGAAAGAATTGACTTCTTTTCCTGGAGTATGCTAATGAAGAGAGTGCACTCAATGAAAATCGCAGATGCAACATACTTCATTGAATGCATAAAGAGTGAATGTCCTAAAATTGAAGGCAATGTTATTGCATCGAGTTATCGTGAATCTTGAAAAGCGCATCAACCTTCGCATCACAAATAATGGAAATCATATTGAAGATGTTATTTATTAATATTCCAATTCAATAAAATGTTGAAAATGTAATATCTTTAAAATACGCATTTCTGCCTTCGTGTCCAGATTTGAAAACTGGAAAAATACAATAAAAATTAAAGAGACACACCTTGCCGTTTAAATTTAACAAAACCTGTTTAGATGAATGCTCGTTGTGTAAATGTACCTTATCTATCTATCTATCTATCTATCTATCTATCTATCTATCTATCTATCTATCTATCTATCTGTCTAAATTGAATGAAATGGCTAAATACGTAGAAAGAAACCAGCATAGATTTGAGTACAGATAGCTATCTATTTATTTATTTATCTATGTATTTTCCTATCTATCTATCTATCTATCTATCTATCTATCTATCTATCTATATATCTAAATAGAATGAAATGGTTAATTACGTAGAAAGAAACCAGTCTAGATTTGAGTACAGATAGCTATCTATTTATTTATCTATGTATTTTCCTATTCTATCTATCTATCTATCTATCTATCTATCTATCTATCTATCTATTTATTTATTTATTTATCTATCTATCTATCTATCTATCTATCTATGTATCTATCTATCTATCTCTGTCTGTCTGTTCATATCAATCTATTTCATGCTTTCTATACCTATCTCATCTATTCATATCTATCTATTTCAGTCTGGTCATATCTATCTATCTATCTGTGTATATTTACGTAACAGATGTCCTCGCGTTTCCTGGAACAAATTTCACGCAACTCAAGATGGTGTCATTTTGACTGTCCAACTAATTTTAAGCGTATTCTTTTCATACACACCTCAATGTGCAATCCAATAGAGAGACAGGTATCTTATTCAATGTTGGCTGCTTCACTTGTAATAAAATAGCCTCCAGAATTTGGAGTCTTTCTTTGCACAGTGCCCTCTATAGGATTTTGATTTGATCTGATTCTCAATTTTTTTCTAATGTTAATATTATTTTGCTTATTTCTTATATATCTCTTATATATTTGTCTATATGTCCGCGATTTGCGCTGGATATTGACAAAGGATAGTTCAACCTACGAGTGAGTATGCTTCGTTGTTTGTTTTTGCAAATTAATTTTGCTGTAAGACTTGACAGCTTTCGGTATAAATGATTAAATTTTAAACATCAACAATTCTTCTTCTTACGATTTGGAACTTTTAATTTAGACAACGATGGTATACCCAGATTCAATTTTTTTAAAATCATTTCGTCCCAAGTAAGACAATAAAGCCACTAAAACCTAAGTGAGTACTGAGTGTGAATGAATATGAATAAAATCACTATGAAGGAGAGAGAACAATAAATGATGTCAGTTAAGAAAAAAATTGCTATCAGGTATTTACAGAAAAGGCACAGGGAAGCTACATGACAATGTCTACGTTTTATCTTCCAGCTTATATTCATTGCATACAAATGTTTCAGAGTTAAACTTACTGCATACGCATTTCAGCATAGACGTGTGGAAGGGCAAAAATCAAATTCCCTGATCTGTTTTATTGGCTGAATGTTCTGCTGGCTCGCAGACCAGTCTGCCTGTTTTGAAGTGAACTTGTATATGTTGGTAATAAGCGATGACGCCATTTGGACTCTCAGCAAGTCTGGTAACAAATTGCGTTTGAAGTATTATCATCTCTTTTTTTACAAGCTACACAAATTAGTCGCGGCATTGAAATCGGCAGGAAGTGAACAGGCAGCGGAATTGGAAGAATGGAATAAAAAATATAATGGAAAAAAAAAATCGAAGAATAGAGAAAAAGTGACAAAAAGATCGAAGGAAAATTTGAAGTGCAAAGGAATAAAGAATGAAGATGGAACAAAATAATAATAATAATAATGTCAAAGAGGACAAATAGGCGAGAAAAAAAGAAGGAAAGAAAGAAAGAAAGAAAGAAAGAAAGAAAGAAGGGATATTTAAATAAATTCTAAATGGAAAAGACACTAAGATGTAAGGAAAGAGAAAGAAAGAGAGAGAGCATATTGCACAGAATATAGAAACACACACACGCACACACACACACACACACACACACACACACATATATATATATATATCAGTGAACATTGATATATACATATATATATATAAATAATATATATAAATATAAAAGTGAACATTGAAGTCAACATTTATTAGTTGACTTCAATGTTCACTTTTATATTTACACACGCTCTATCTCTGATATTGAGCACTTTATCCCATAAATATAGCATACATTAAGACTATATTTCTTCATATATATATATATATATATATATATATATATATATATATATATAGTGCGATGGATAAATCGTCGTCTAAATTACGCGAAATGTCAACACTGTCATCTCATTTTAAGCAACATATCGACCTAAA
This sequence comes from Acanthosepion esculentum, assembly GCA_964036315.1. Lineage (NCBI taxonomy): Eukaryota > Metazoa > Mollusca > Cephalopoda > Sepiida > Sepiidae > Acanthosepion > Acanthosepion esculentum. The sequence goes on from OZ038478.1 coordinate 27,534,764, forward strand.
TTACATAAATATATCTTGAAATATTAAAGACTAAATGTTTACTATAAAATCGCCATTTACTTCAACCACGGCCTCCACACGAGTTTGGCATCACCTGCAACTCTTATGGCTGGTTTCCTGGTTTAAGTTCTTGAATCTTGCCATAATCCTTGCCTTAGGTTCATCTTTGGTGTTACAAGGAGTTTTGTTGCACCATCCGCTCCACACATAATAATCAAGGGGGTCTCAGTATGGGGAGATAGGTGGCCAGATGTAAGGAGTGGTTTAGTTGTAGAAATTGTCTGACACCCACGACTAGATTCTCCCGTTTTATTGGCATGGTGCAGAGTCCTGTTGCCAGACATAGGGACTTCCAGCAGCCAGAGAAGCACTACGTACTCCCTGTTGATTCCGAGGCCCGGTGCGAATATGAATGTAGGTGTAACGTCGCCATATCTAGTGATCATTTCAAACGCCATCGTAATCACAATTAGACTAATCCAACTCTTTCTGATTCCTTTGAAATGTCCAGAGGTTGACACCCAAACACTCTGAAATGTTTGTATTGGTGCTTCTGGCCAAGCAGTACAGCATGCTGTTACTAAATTTCTGGTGTAGTGTTTGTGTCATGGTGCTCTTTGTCTCACAGACGGTGTCAACTGACACTACTATACTGTATAATCGACAATATATATATCTATCTATCTATCTAATATATATATATGATCGATTCTCCCGTCGTATGAGGGTCAAGCAACTCAGTTCCTAGGAACCGATAGCCAAGACACCTGCACATATGATTTGATTATAGTGGTGAAGACATTGTGCAGAACCAACCACACTTTTTGAAGGGCTGGATACAGAGACTTGGTGTACTACGTGCCACAAGGTCCCCAAACAACTCTTCGCTGGTTTGGAATTCAGTGTTCTCCTTCTCCTAGACCAGTTTTCATCCAAAGCTATAGAACCCAGGCTGTCCTACTATTTACCCTTAGTTGGAGGGAGAAGAAGAGGGTTAATACTTTTTCCAAGAATATTAGCGCATAAATGAAAGTAATAGATTCGACTGGAATTCGAACGCGGCTGTCCGATTCCTCAATCCGAGCTGCTATCCACTACTCCACAGTGCATATATATTTGTAATATTAACATAGCATCCTCCGCCATCAGTACGACTATGATTTTCATGCTAATGCAATCTTCTACTACGGATCTTTCCTTACATTTTTGTTTAATATTTCTGGGTTTCGCAAGTTCGCGGTGTTGTTTGGATGAATTATTAATTTTGTTAAATGTTTAATTGCATTATAATCTAATTTCGAAATTACATTTAGGTTGAAACTTACGCTTAAATTTGAAAATTATCACCGTAAGCCCAATATAATATGGTTTAACACACCCTTTAGCACCAATGTTAAAACTAATATCGGTAGAATTTTTCAGAATCTAATCCATAAGCATTTCAATTATTCTCCAATGCTAAAAAGGTTTTTTAATAAAAACAACCTGAAAGTTAGCTACAGTTGTGCTAAAAACATCGACCTGTATATATCACAGCACAACAACGCTATTCTAAACAAGCACTTAACCAATCTACATATAAACATCCCACAAAATTAAGGACTGCAACAACCAAAAAAACAAAATCTGCCCATTAAACGGGAAATGCATAAATAAAAGTTTAGTTTATAAACCTAACATGACATACGATGGCGAGGTCAAGTTCTATTTGGACTTTACTGAAAACCATTGGAAATCTAGTTTCTACCATCCCAAATGAAACGAGGTAATATTAAATATAGGAACAGCACTGCGCTATCAATTATTTTTCTGGAAAATAAAAAGAAATAATAGAAACCAACTATCACGTGGGACAGCGTAACGAAAGATAAACCCTTCATCGGTAAAGGCCATAAATATGGCTTGTCTTTCTGAGAAGTAAATGATCCTAAAATTTATAGACAATCCTAATCTGTCTATATTTCTAAGATGATGTGTTGTAATTATTTATTCTTGTCCTATCTTTATTGTCCTATTCACGACGTTTTAGTCGTTGTACACTCTAGGCCTTCTTCACGCGATTGGAATTTCGAATTGAACCTTTATTTCTTCCACTGGAGTAGATTGTTCTAGTTCCACGTGACATGCCTCTTCCGGATGTCTCAGTTTTCTCCCTTTTAACGCAAATCTCCAAATTTTTATTTCCCCTTCCCTGCACTAGCCAGGTATTGAACCCACATCACTTTGGGTCAAATCCCTAGATCCAACCAAAACTTTTACACACTGGGCCACGTGCCCTTGAGTAGAACCATCTACCCTTGTTATGGGAACTTACCCATAATAATAACGGACTATTCCGGACATTATAAATACTGAGGCTCAAGAGGAAGCAGCAGTGTCAGTTCAGAGTCAGTTCAAAGTCAGAGTCAGTCAGAGACAGAGTCGAGTCAGACGATTACTGTAAGACATTGGAATAGTGATACTTGTCGAGACAACATAGTTCACTCTAAACAAATCTGATATTCATTACTAATACTTCTACTTCTTTTGTACATATTTATGTTTGTAATCTGTGTTATTCTATACCTGTGTTCGAGTTATTCTTCAGTGGTTCTACCTTGGGCCATCACCGTGGTACAAGGAACTTGGAACATAACAACCCTGAAGTATGAGACAACGGGTTTAGTTCGAAATTCCAGTCACCTGATGAAGACCAGAGCGTACATCAGCCGAAACGGCGTGAATATTACAATATCGACAGGACAACAATCCAAAGAATGTAAATAATGTAAATAATTACAAAACCTCTCTCATAAATATAGACAGATATGAGTAGAGATTTATTCTTTGTTTGCTGTTTATATATATATATATATATATATGTATATGATGATGGACTCTCCCGTCGAACTCGACGTATGAGGGCCAGACAGATCAGTTCCCAGAAACTGAAAGCCCGACACCCACACAGGATTTGATTATAGTGGTGAAGGCTTTGTGCAGGGCCATCCACACTTTTTGGAGGGACGAACACAGGGACCTGGTGCAACGAATGCCACAAGGTCCCCAAACGACCCTCCGCAGGTTTTGAATTCAGAGTTGTCCTTCTCCTAGACCAGTTGCCATCCAAGACTATAGAACCCATTCTGTCCTGCTATTTACCCATATTTGGAGGGAGAAGAAGAGGATTCACACCTTTCCCAAGGGTGTTAGCGCGTAAGTGAATGTAATGCAGTGTGTGTTGTGTGTGTGTGTGTGTGTGTGTGTGTGCGCGCGTGCGTGCGTGCGTGCGTGCGTGCGTGCGTGCGTGCGTGTGTGTGTGTGTGTGTGTGTGTGTGTGGAGAGAGAGAGAAATATATGAACAATGAAAATGAGGACAACACCTCTACTGTTTAAAAGAACGGATTATTAATAAAGTAATGTTGGATTATCAATACATATACATTAATCCCTCAGAATATCGTAAAGCGGGCGTGCTTTCTTTTTATCCAAGCTAACTTTAATTCAAGCTTACCCCAAGATTTAATTCAAGCTTACTTTTAATCCGAGCTCACTACACCGTGGCTAAGAAGTCTAAAAGCTCACCGTATTTTTCTCTACATAAGTGTAGCGCAGGTGCAAACCCAGCTGATGGGAACAGTTTCCTTATTAAATACTCTCTTAAACACAGACAGGCACACGGCAATTACCCTTATGTAACCCAGACTTCAATTCAGTCTTGTTTATATCTAATTCCATAGTAATAAGAATTATATATATATATATATATATATATATATATATATATATATATATATATATATATATATATATATATATATATATATATATATAAATATACATACTCCTACGTTAGTAGTGAAACTTAAAGTTTCATTTTTTACCAACTCAACAGACACGAGCTGGTGAATGAAGTCCTATTACGGTTGTTTCTTCACCAGTTGGTGCCTGATGAGTTGGTAAAAGCATGCAAATTTAAGTTGCGCTAATAACGGAGGTGTAAGTATATTTATTAATATGTGATTCTTAGCTCTGTCTAACCACATTGAGCACTCTTTTGTTTACAGATTATAATAGACTCAGAAATATTTATTCGCTTGTCTGTGTATACACGCTAACACACGTATATACAGTTGCTAATGTCTAATTGCTTATATCCACATTTATACCAATATATATATATATATATATATATATATATAAAAGTGAACATTGAAGTCAAGACTTAGAGGCGACAGGCTGTTTCATGCTAGACGCAATCGTCAGGCCACGTCAGATTCGTGGCCTGACGATTGTGTCTAGCATGAAACAGCCTTCCACCTCTAAGTGTTGACTTAGATGTTCACTTTTATATTTGCACACGCTCTATCTCTGATATTGAGCTCCTTATCCCATAAATATAGCACACATTAAGAGTATATTTCTTCACACACACACACACACACACACACACACACACACATATATATATATATATATATATATATATATATATATATATATATAGGGTGTCCCATAATAATGTACACACTCTTTGAATCGTTATAACTTATTTAATTTATGTATGTTGACTTGTAAATAAGATGAATACAAGAGAAAGAATACACATTTAAAGAATTTGAGTGTAACATATACAAAAACACAGAAAATTAACTTTAATATGATAAAAGCTACTTGGGCAATGGGGCAGTGGCAGAATGTTCATATAAGAGATCACATCAAATGATCAAACTGGTTGCCGTTCTGTTCAACACACTTTTCATATCTTGAAGAAATAGACCTACGAACGTCCAGTATCATTTCCTCTGGTATTTGAGCACATTCTTCTTCAATTGCTACTCTCATTTCAGCAATTGTTTCAGGTTTCCTGCTATAAACTTTATCTTTCAGAAAGCCCCACAAAAATAAATCCAAGGGTGTCAAATCTAGTCATCTAGATGGGTATTCAACTGTTCCTCTTCTTCTAATCCATCTGTTTTGCATATTTTCATCCATATAAGTTCTCACGTAACGGTAATATATTATTAACCATTAATAAAAAATAAAAAAACTCATTATTCCCTACCTTCCTAGTAAATTTAGCATCAGTTCAACACTAGAAGTAATCCAAATTCTAAAAAGGGAAACACCTAATAATTAAATCATAGCTTCACTTGATGTTGAAAACTTATTTACCAATGTCCCTGTTAATGAAACTATTGACATAATTATAATTATATACAGTAACTCATCTTTACCCCCACTTAAAATTAATCCAAATATATTACGAAAACTACTATTAGTTTGTACTACTGAAGTCCCTTTTTTAGATCATAGTAATAATATATATATACAACGCGATGGCGTCTCCATGGGTTCAGTACTGGGTCCGACATTTAGCAATTTCTACATGTCGAACCTCGATAATAAGATATTTACAGATGTTAAAAAACCATCCATCTATCTAAGATATGTTGATGATATTCTTATCTTAGTTAAAAATACTGATGAAATACTTCAACTTCAAAAACATTTTCAAGATAATTATCTCCTTAAATTCACGTATGAACTCAATACTAATAATAAGATTCCCTTCCTTGACATATTGATAAACACAAACAATAACAAATGTACTATTTCACCATACAAAAAACCTACTAGTATAAATTCTTGTACACTTAACTACAAAGGAGAATGTCCTTTTTACTACAAAATAGCAATTATAAAAAATCTAATACATCGTGCAAAAACTAACTCATCTACAAAACAGATTTTTACAGTGAACTTAAGAATATAAAACAAACACTTATTAATTATAGCTTTCCAAATTATATAGTGGATGAACAGATAAAATATTATCTTAGAAGTCTTAATTCTAAGCAAATAGAATATAATACTACTTCAACTAATTCCAAACATATTAATCTCTATTATCGTAGTCAAATGCATACCAATTATAAACTAGACGAAAATATATTTTAAAAATTAGTTAATTCTAATATAACTACAACAGATCTGAGTAAAAAAAATAGGTTAATCATATACTACACTAAATCTGACATATCCAACTTAACTATTCGGAATGATTCTTCCTCCCTCCCCGTTAGCGATTTTCAAAAAACTAACATAGTGTACAAATTCAAGTGCCCTTTGGGAGAATGTATCTCCAATGGATTAAATAATATTTATGTTAGCCACACTACAAACTCGCTTTCAAGACGCTTAACTCTACATTTAACTGATAACTCTCATTTAAAACAACATGCCTGCCGGGTACTCAATTCCGGAAAATCCTTGTTGACAACACAATCATACTTAAACATGAAAATAATAAACAAAAATTAAAAATCCTTTTATACATAAAACAGTTGAAACCTAAACTGAAGAAAATAAACTAAGAAATCTTCGCAAATATTCTTAAATACCTATAATCTATATCAGAAGCCATCGGTTTATACCAATACTTCTTGTTTTCACTCTCGCGTGGTCATGTGTGACGTCACGAGCTACGACGAGTTTTTCGCTTCATTGGCTCGTAAATAAGAGTTTGTCGATACTTTGAGCTTATTCAAACAACATTTTTGTGGTTTCGTATATGTGTTGTTTGATTTATTAAAATTGTCATCTTTGATAATGGCTTATGTAAGCCGAAAGCTTAGATTGGATTCAAACATGTGTCAATATGGTGTTTTCCTTTCCTCTTTCAACGATAATGTGATTAAGCTTATCAGACAATACGAAAGGAACTTACTTAAAATAAATAGACAAAACTTGTCTATATTATTTAATGAAACATGCATTAATATATATATATATATATATATATATATATATATATATATATATATATATATATATATATATAAAAGTGAACATAGAAGTGTTGACTTCTATGTTCACTTTTATATTTACACACGCTCTATCTCTGATATTGAGCACTTTATCCAATAAATATAGCACACTTTAAGACTATATTTCTTCATATATATATATATATATATATATATATGTATGTATAACGCACACACACATATATATACATATTATACACACATACATACACACACACACACACACACACACACACACATATATATATATATACATAGAGAGATAGAGATATTTAAAATGTCGATCTGACTGATGATTTTAGCTCAAAGTACGTTTTCATGGCTCGATCCAGTCCAACGGGCGTCCATGTTTACTGGGAGATGAGTAATTTTGTCGGGTCATCATCTCTAGAACTGTTGCTAATAACGGTTACTGAACCCCAGTCTGTCCTACTATTAAACCAATAACTGGAAGGAGAAGTGTTAGATGTATAAATTTATATCTAGTCTCTGGTCAAAGTAATAATCTCGACAGGAACTTGACATTCTCATTCTCATTTCTCATTCCGAACCGTTGTCAGTTACACCCCGCACATCCTTACTTACACGACACACACATCCTTTTAATATATAACTGTAACCAAGAAAGTCTTACTGCATGAGGAATAACACAAATAGAGGTTGGAAATGAAATGGTAATATTTATATCATCGACAAAATACAATACTCGCCAGCGGCGTGAAGTAGGTAAACCACTGCTAGTGGGAGACTACTTAGACAGCATATTACCTTCACTTATAATAGTGTTCAACGTTTTTATGAGGATTCGGACATACCCATTAGCGTACATAGGTACGGTATATAACACGTATGTGTTAAAGATATTGTTTCTTTGCAAATATTCATTGCCGATTTTCATCGTTTTAACATTTCTGATTGGAAACTAACTTTTGCAATAATCTTATATTTCAGAAGAATTATTTAAATAAGTTAAATCGGGTCTTTCTTTTTATTTGTCGTGTCCCTTCATGACGTCGGCGATCATGGGTCTTCACTTCCCCCTATCATTTGTAGCTCCCAATACGTTTCGCCCCCTCTGCCAATTCCCCCAGGCCACGTACTCTCACCCCCTTGCTCGCCTATTATGTCACGCGCTCCTTTCACTTGTCTCTTTTTCCCTCTATTCAACCTGTGAGTATCAGATTCTCCAAGCCCTCCTTTCTCATTACGTGTCCCATAAATTTCAGCTACCTCTTCCTGATGTTAAGTATAAATTTCCACCGTGTTTGTATTCTCTCCCAAACCTCGTCGTTGCTCACACGCTCGGTAAATGATATCGTTAGCATCCTTCTGTAGAACTATACTTCCGTTGCCTCGAGTCTTCTGCATTTTTGAGGAGACTGTCCAACATTCGCTGCTGTAAAGGAGAAGAGATGTCACGTAGCAGTAGTAGTAGTAGTAATCCTCTTGTCTCGTAATACTCTGCCTAGATTTCGGAAATCGTCTTTTACTATCCCAATACACCTTCTGATCTGAGCGTCACACATGCCGTCCTCTGTTAAAACATTTCCCAGATATTTAAATTTCCCCACCTTCTTCATTTTAGTGTCCTCAACAAGTAAATTGCATTTCGGGCTCATCCCTTTACTGGTGACCGTACATTCTGTCTTGTACTTTATTCTTTGTCCATTTTTATCGCTCTCCTTCGCTACATTCTGTAGGACGTTTTGTAATTTCTTTTCCGTGTCTGCTATTAGTACATAGTCATCTGCGTATCTTATGTTGTTAAGATTGCGGCCGCCAATGCTAAATCCTGGTAGGATTTCCAATTATCTCAGAATTGCCTCGCTAGACATGTTTTGTTTTTTTAATAGAAAAGACGAAGGTATTTTAAAGGAAATCTGCATATCAATTACCAGGTTAGTGTTTAGCTACTTGAATAGTTCATTGTGTAAGTTTTTCTACGTGAACATTTTTGTTGGACATGAAATAATGGTGGTGAAAAAGAGTACATGCACAAAATAACAGACCAGTTGATTTGCAATACAAGATGACATTTATTAGACAAATTAACAAAAAGAAAGTTTAAAACAAGAGTTTCTTTTGTTAGACGTAAACTGTATGCACAACGAAACGTTCAAGAATATGTTATAGTGGGTACATGCTGTGTTTGATTGCAGCGGTCACAGCCTTTCTCGCTTCAGCGTGGAAAGTTCATGACACCAGTTCGAAAGAGGAAAAACCTGGCAGATGAAGTTATTTTGGGGCTACCATGTTTTTTATATTCGAGAGATGCTGCTGATATAAATTGTATTTTCTGGGATGCTACTGCTGCTATGTTTAATGTCACTATATCGGCATATATATATATATATATATATAATTCATATATATATATATATATATATATATATATATATGTGTGTGTGTGTGTGTGTGTGTGTGTGTGTGTGTGTGTGTGTTTAGGCAGAAAAATCTCTTTTAGACATGTCTGATTGAATAAACTACAAACATTATGTTTGCTAATTTTTTTTATAAAATCCATTCATACACGCGAATAACCTTCTGTGTTTTTGAAGTTAAAGGACGAGAGAAATGTGCCATGGCTGTTTAATGTGCCATAGTTTTTTAAATATTTTTTATTTCCATTTCCCAAGTACGTTCGATCTTTATCCAAGGGGTGCAAAGCTATTTGTTCATTAGTATAAGCAATTTTAGAAAGATGTGCGTGGTTATCAATGAACGTAATTTTTTTCATTATACATTCAAATTGTCAAACGTTTTGCATTTAAAAGCATAATGAAAAAATTACGGTAATGGATAACAACGCACATCTCCCATCCGTTAACATCAGTACACCGAAGGTTATTTGTGTGCATAAACGGGTTTTATTAAAAATTAGCAGACATAATGTCTGTAATTTATTCAATCATATATATATATATATATATATATATATATATATATATATATATATATATATATATATGATTGAATAAATTACAGACTATTACATATTCTCTACCCGTTTATACACACAAATATATATTTATATATATACACACACACACACACATATATATATATATGATTGAATAAATTACAGACATATATATATGTATATACCTATATATATATATATATATATATATATATATATATATATATTTATATATGATTGAATAGAATACAGACATTATGTCTGTTAATTTGTAATAAAACCCGTTTATACTCTCAAATATATATATATATATATATATATATATATATATAGTCATTTCACCCAAACAAGGTAATAAGTCCACTAAGACGTAAGGGGTTACAGAGTGCAAAGTAAGGATTATGTTGAAAATAACAGATTATTAGGTAGAGAAAAACAATAAGAGAACGAGAATTGAAAAGACAACGATAGACATTACATTTAACTCTTTGAATTTTTAAAATTGACTGGAAAACAATAAGCTGGAGGATAGTTCCATAAGCGAGAAGAGCTTGTTAAGAATCTTTTCGCATAGAACTTACGGTTGATTCTAGCAATTTCTACTGTTTAATAATATCTGTTAATCTGGTATTGAACTTACATTTGAAAATTCGAGATAACAAAAATGAAAGTTCATCAGAACAATTTTATAAAAAATATTTTTAAAAAAAGTCGAAATGAATTTCTCTTCTGCGGTTAGCATCAGCCATGCAGATGGAGAGAAACAACTTTTCTCTATAATGATTAAAAGATAGTCATTTTGTTTTGGAGACGTTAAAATTTTGATGGCGTTTCTTACTCCTGTTAACAACTAATTGGATGGCATTTTGAAGAGCAGCTACTAAAGTATTACAGGCACCATTTCTACTAAAACAGGGATAAATGGTTCTCTTCAGCATAATTACCTACTTATAATCTGATGATATTTTGTACTGTTGTGACCTAACAGAGGTTACTGAATAAGAATAATCAAAACGAAGGTTAGATGTGGAACAGTAAACTTTATAACATTAACAACATACAAGATTCGCCAGCGGCGTGTAGTAAGTAATTCACTGCTAGTAGTGAACTAATGGTGAATCCTCCCAGATGGTATATTCCACTTTATTTGTGAGGATAGTGAAATACCCGTTATAGTTCATAGGTACCGTGTAACATGTACACAACTAATGGAAATGAAATCGTTATCTGCGAACTTTTTAGTGTTATTCTAGGCCAACTCAGCTTCAATTATACATTGATCACGAAGAGAGTAGTTTGAACCTTGCCATTCAAACTACTTCATATTCTTCCCTAATAATTCTTGGTTAGGTAAATATACCCTTAATCGATCTCTAACTTCTTGTCTCCTGTAATGGCAAAATTCCAGTTGACTGAAACACATATAAACTGAAATGTACTCGTTGTGATTCGCCTTGTTAATCAAATAATGTGATATACACAAACTACTAATTCCATTTATATAATTGTTTTACATTTACAGATTTAATGCATAAATCCTCTCACAGCAGATTAATTTTAGAATAAAATCGGTTTGAGTCAATTGAGAACCTCTCTTGTGCCATATAAAGTAAGTGGCTTGCTATAACGAACTTTTAATTTTGCACGACAGCTCAAATAACTTGCCAATCAAACTCAACAAATATAATTTCGTATGAGACGAATGTGGATCGGGGGTAGGTATCTATGGCTATTATAATTAAAATATTTATAATTATATTTATATAATATATAATTATTGTAATATAGTAAATTCCAATTTATTTGTGAGGATAGGGAAATGCCCGTTATAGTTCATAGGTACTGTATAATATGTACGCAACTTGTCGAAATGAAATAGTTGTCTGCGAACTTGTTAAGTCTTATTCTAGGCCAACTCAGCTTCAATTGTACATTGATCACGAAGAGAGTGGTTTGAACATTGCAATTCAAACTTCATATTCTCCCCTAATAATTCGTGGTTAGATAAATATATCCTTAATTGATCTCTAATTTCTGTAATACAAATTTCAAAAATTCAATTAACTGAAACGCATATAAACCGAAAGGTGTTACTCGTTGTGATTCGCCTTGTTAATCTAATAATGTGATACACAAACAAACTACTAATTCCGTTTATATTAATGTTTTTCATTTACAGATTTAATGCATAAATCCTCTCTCAGAAAATTAATTTTAGAAAAAAATAAATAGGTTTGAGTCAATGGAGAACATCCCTTGTGCAATATAAAGCAACGTGGATAGTTATAACGAAAATTTAATTTTGCACGACAGCTCAAACAACATGCCAATCAACAAATATAATTTCGTATGAGATAAATGTGGGCCGGGTTTAGGAATCTATAGCTTTTATAATTAAACCAGCAGGAGGGAGGTGTTCTAGCTCTATAAAAGAGGAACCGTTTTATCTACAAGCGAGCTCATCCTGGTGACCGCTACAAGGATTGAACCCTATTTAACTTTCTTCACTTTCCCCGTTTTCCAAAATCTGTTAGGACGGATGTTAGAATAATCGATACTTATAACATTATAATGGTAGCAAACCGCCGGACGGAAATGAACTAGGTAAGTACTAAAAAAATATGATGGCGCATAAGACAAAGATATATCTTCTCACCGGATTTGTTTAACCTCCATATCGAGGCTATCGTAAGCGACCTGGAGATCCCTCGATACACCGGGATTTATTATCGCCTTGCGTAATCTTAATAATATAAGATACGTCAAAGAAAAGAATACTGAATTGTCACGTGACTTCTGTCTTTCTTTACGGCAGCGAATGTTGGATGATTTCCTCAAAGATGAAGAGATTCGAGGTGACACAGATATGTTTCTACAGAAGGATGCTAAGGATATCATAGACCGAGCGTGTGAGCAACGATGAGATCTTAGAGAAGTTGCAAAGAAAGAGGAGGCTTATATTTAATATCAGGAATCAGCAGCTGAAGTTTCTGGGACATATAATGAGGAAGGAGGTCTTGGAGAAGTTGATAATCACGGGTTGAATAGAGGGAAAGTGAGACAAGAGAAAACAATGCATAACATACCTAAGGGCCTTAAGCAAGTGGACGACAGAACGTGGTCTGGCGGCGGTGGAAGATGGAAGGAACTTGTAGAGAGCTGCAAGGGATAGGGCGAGGTGTAGAGCCATGATCGCCTAAGTCCTGAAAGACCACGACACAGAGAAAGAAAAAGAAAGATTGTAATGATGCTACACACAGAGAAAGAAAATTGCAGGACCTCATCGAAAAGTTTGTAAAGGAAAAGTCTATGAAAGGAGTAGGTATCATTTGTAAGAAGAAGAAAAAATATAAAGTTGTCAGCGAGAGGAACATTAAAACATGAAGAGAACCGTGAATTGAAAATGACAACATCAAATAAGAACAAAAGTTAAAATGTCTGGGAACTTTTTTAAAAATAGTATAGAAAATCCAACAACGAAATCCGAACGCGCACGAGAAAAGCAAAATATAAATTTTAAGAGATAAGTAAAAAGACGCAAGAAATTTTCGTTAGTGTTGTACAGGAATAAAGTTTCGCTGCCAACACTTGAGTTTGAACATAGATCGCCAGTGAGCAAACGCAGACGATCCCATTATCGAATTAAGTAGATCACGTGGCCATAGAGGAAACGCATAGGTAGGAATTAGTTTGGCGTCTAATTGACCACCATTTCTGCTCTATTCCCTTTTACTATTTGGATCACTATCTCTATTCTATCTCTATTACTATACGGACTGCTATTCTCTACTCTATTCACTATACTATTTCTCTATTCAGATCACTATATGGTGGTTAATTTTCTATTCTCTTTTACTATTTGGATCACTATCTCTATTCTATCCTCTATTACTATACGGACTGCTATTCTCTACTCTATTCACTATACTATTTCTCTATTCAGATCACTATATGGTGGTTAATTTTCTATTCACTTTTTCTATTTGGATCACTATCTCTATTCTATCCTCTATTACTATACGGACTGCTATTCTCTACTCTATTCACTATACTATTTCTCTATTCAGATCACTATATGGTGGTTAATTTTCTATTCTCTTTTACTATTTGGATCACTATCTCTATTCTATCCTCTATTACTATACGGACTGCTATTCTCTACTCTATTCACTATACTATTTCTCTATTCAGATCACTATATGGTATATTTTAGAGCAATTATTATCGAGCAAGAACTGTTAGTGCGAGTGATATTCGAAGGCGTCTGACACCAGTATTGTTCAACGGCGTTACTATAGTTGTATCTGCGATTACAAAGTCTCTACTACAAAGAGTGTTATGAAAATGACAACGAGTATTTGTTGACATCACAAAAGGAGCAACGAATGTGCGTTGACTACGCAAAAGTTAGAAGCAATGTAGTGCGTTGCTGAAGGGCTATATAATAAACCTTCTTTTTTATGACATTTAATACTAAAAAACATACAAATTGGAGATAACAGAAATATAGTTCTACAGAAAGATTCCTAGAATAAAATTCATTGAACATGTCAGCAAAGTAGTATGAAAGACCATGCAAAGAAAAAGGCATATTCAGAATCAAAAAGAGATATCTGAAACTACTTGGACTCAAAATGAGAAAGGAGAACTTGGAGAATTTAACACACACAGGGTATATCGACGACAAGAGGGCAGGGTGACGCATTGAAAAACCAACCTGGTGAGTATATGTTAAAGAACTGTGGAACTGGAAGTATGGCTGGAAAAGGGAATACAATTTGCTAAGAAGTACAAAACATAGAAATTTGTAGAGGGCTATAACCGCCTACGTCTTGAAGTAGAAGCAACCGTCCCATTTTATTGCTGAAGCACATGAGTAACTAATCAGCATGTTTTATGTTTTTCAGCGTCGGAGTTTTTTCGGCATAGATCACTTTAAAATTATAACACATTTTTTTTTTTACATCCAATTGCGGCAAACACACGAGAAGCAGTAAGTAAATACCTACGAGGTGCTCGTCCAAGGCTCAACACGACACGAACATATATCTGTCTATATTTCTGAGATGAGGTATTATGTACAGTATTTACATTAGTCGGACTATTGTCCTCATATTTGTCGCCATATTTGTCACAACTTTTCGGCCGTTTTACGCTCCGGCCTTCTTCAGGTGGTTGGAATTTCGAACCGAACCCTTTATCTCGATCACTGGGGTAGACTGTTCTAGTTCCACGAGCCATGTTTGATGGATGTCACTTATCAGTTATCTCCTGGTAATTTTCCCTCTGAAAGTTCTCCACTGAAATTAATACCCAGATGTCCTCAAGGACACATGGTACACTGGATAAAGGCGTTGGTTAGATCCTGTGACAGACCCAAAGATTGTGAGTTCAATACCCGGTTCAGGCAGTGGAGAACTTTCAGAGGGAAAATTACCAGGAGATAACCGATAACTGACATCCATCAAACATGACTCGTGGAACTAGAACAGTCTACCCCAGTGATCGAAATAAAGTGTTCGGTTCGAAATTTCAACCACCTGAAAAAGGCCGGAGCGTACAACGGCCGAAATGTTGTGACAAATATGGCGACAAAGATGAGGACACTAGTCCGACTAATGTAAATACACTACGAACATATATATATATATATATATATATATATATATATATATATATATATATATATATATATATATATATATGTATATATATTATGAAATGGACAAAGTCCGACAATTATTTTTTAAGACATTTTTTATGTTCATACGTTCTTTTTATAGATGCAAATATTTAAGTAAATGCCCTGTTTATAATAAACAGTATTAACAACATTTACCGGTCTGAATGTCCGAGAAATTTTCATAGAAATTATGCCTCCTCCGACAGGAATCGAACCTGAATCCTATACGACATGTTGAAATCGCTAAACAAAAACCTTCATGATTGAATTCTGTGATTGTACTTCTACAGGCGATGGTAAGTGGTGATAAAATGATTTTCAATAAAATTTAAAAACAAAGTGTTACTTCTAGTTCGAAAGTGAAAAAGTGCGGAAAACTTAAGGTCAGAATTAAATATAGACTCGTGGGTATCACTTAATTAACCCATTAAATGTCAGATATGCGCTAAATAGAAAAGTAAGATCAGAGAGTTGAGGTGGGTGAGTTATTTTAAATCAAAATATCTCACCCACCACATCTCTCTACTGAGAAGTTTACTCTATCTGTTCTGTCACTCATTTGTGTGTGTGTATATACATATATATATGAGAAAAAAGAAATTATTAGGAGGATTTGAGATTATCATAATTGAGCAATTCATTGAGTTTTAGACGTAACCTCAACAGAATGCAGAAAGTACTGTACGGCCGTTTCATCCTATATTTGGGACTCAGCAGCAGTGCGCATCCACTACCAGGAATTGAAACCCGGACGGTTACGTTATCAATTAAACGTCATACCAACTGTACCACGAATGAATTAAAGGAACATGGATGAGTCCCACCACGGAATTTGTGAATGAGCGGGGCTATATCGAGTTTAATTCGTAACCGGGGCCCCTGGTACAGTTGGTATAACATTTGCTTGATAACGTAACTTAATTATGATTATCTGAAATCCTCCTAATAATTTCTTGTATATCCTTGCTTGAACCGGCTTCTAATGCTCTGGTTGGAGCGGCTTGGTGATAGTAGTCATGGCTCTCGGGGGCACAGTCCTTGGTTAAAGGAACTTGGATGAGTTCCACCACGGAATTTGTGAAGGAGCGGCATTATATCGAGTTTAACTCAATGAATTGCTCAATTATACATATATATATATATATATATATATATATATATATATATATATATATATATATATATATATATATATGGTAATTAAATAATGATGGGCCTCGCACACGTTAAACTCCTCCCACTAATACTTTTAACAAATTAAGCTTTTCCTACATCAAAAAAGACTGAAAGTTTTAGAGATGTTATTTGTTGGTTTTATAAACATTTTATTCAAATTCTAGTGTAGGGTCAATAAAAACTGGCAATGAAATTTTTCTAATTGATTTTTCTCCGTCTATTTCCGGTTTCACGTGTATAGTGTTGTAAACACAAATTTCAAATATATATATATTTATGTCTTCCGGTTCTGAGTAAAGTAATACCAGGACATAGACGGTTTGATTGATACTTCAAAGAAACATTTCAATAAACAGAGAAATGGAGATTATAGAAACTGATGCCCGTATTTGGACATGTCCCAACTCCGCCATGATTTATTCTTCAAAACTACACCAACTTAAGCTGTCCTGAAACATAAGAATTTGTTTCACAAAATAAATTACAATGGCTTCTATGAGCTATGAGATATATAGATAGAAAGATAGATAGATAGGTAGGTAGATAGATAGATAGAAGCGTGTGATTATGTGTCTGTGTGTGTTATAATTTTAGTTTGATATATGTTTGAAGTCCATAATATAATATGAATAATTTATACAAAATATTAAAATATTTTTATCACTAAGTAGATAGACAGCAATATTGAACATTTAAATTGTTTATATCGATGTACTATATATATATATGCATATATATATATATATATATATATATATATATATATATATATATATATATATATATATATAAATATATAAATATATATACATGCATATATATACATATATACATACATATATATATAAAAACATAACGAGACAACACTTTTGTTCCCGCTACTATTTTAAATCCTCCCAAAACCGCCCATATATATATATATGTATATATATATATATATATATATATATATATATATATATATATATATATATATATATATGATTAATGTGTGTAAATTTTGTCATTTAGCAGTTTGTTACCTTCAGCATCCACTCTTCAATGGGTATTAGCAATTAATATATATGATATATCATATGATACCAACACCGGGGATTACAAAGAATATCTTATAAAACGACAAATTGATATTGCCAATCGTACGGACAATATTTATTTCGATATCATTTTCAAATAAAAAGTCTCATTAGAAAATATGAGAAAATTCAAAAGAAAATATGCAGGACGATGTTGTCTTTAACATTCAACACATGTTTAAAAGAAAAGTTGCTGCCAAATTACACACACACACACACACACACACACACACACACACACACACACACACACACACACATATATATATATATATATATATATAAAGAGTGCGTTGTATAAATTGTCGTCTAAGGGAAGCATTGGAGAAGGTTTGTATACCAAATTTGTATACCAAATTTTCTGAATTACAGGTACCTCCGACTGGGCAATTGGTCACGTTTTTACAGTTACTAGAGCAATTGCTTTTTTGCTGTTTTGCCTTCATGTGAGACATTTAGCATTTGGTTGTAGTGTGCGCAAATAAAGTTCTGCACTTTTTCGTTGCAGGGATAACTAATTTTGATAGTTTTTCCTTTGAAAAATTTTGAAAACAAGCCCTCTTGTAAGTGTAAATAACGGGCCATATCGATCGATATGCTGTATAAGCTGATGTACAAAATTCTTGGCCGTGTTTGTCTTTTTAAGCTTACTACTATCCATTCATTACCTCTTTCTCCCCTTTCCTTTATATACCCCTCTCTATCTCACATTTTAAAAGAACCTGACCACCCGTCACCATTCTTCTTCCAAGCCTTCTCTCTTCTCTTCTCTCTTACTTTCCCATCCCCTGTCAATCTAATATATTTGTCCGGTGTATTGTCTCCATTTACTTAGAGATTTCGGTGTGAAGAAATTAATTTATAGATATTTACGAAATAAATTATAACCGAAATGAATCTTTATCATATATATATATATATATATATATATATATATATATATATATATATGTGTGTCAGATGTAACTGTAAGTTCTATGCTAGCCGTTTCTTCTCTCGCCCTTTTCCCTTGTAGAATGTTTTTTCGGATCTTCCGTTTCCAGTCAATTTTTACCTTCAAATGCAATGTCGGTCATCTTTTTTCTCCTTAACCTTCTTAATAATACGTTTTTTTATTTCTCCGTTTCTTATATATTCTTTAACGCCTTACGTCTTAGTGGTTTTATCCCCTTTCTTGGGATGAATGATTAAAGAAAATAAAAACAAACAATCTTAGGTTAAATAAAACAACTTACTTATCCCTAAATTCGTGTCTGTTTTTGAAAATAAAGAAACGAAATCCTAAATTTTGAAGGAACATAACATTATAAAAAAGATTTAGTTTTATTTGACAGTATTACAAAGTGCACAGTTCAGGGTTAGGGTTAAAATATAATGCCCATTGTAACAGCCCTCATTCTCATTAACAGATCATTACAGATTTTGAGAGTATTATAAACCCCGGCAACCTACCTATACAAGTAGTCTCCCACAATATTATGTGACACATTTTCCTTCTTAGGGACGTATACAAATAATAGATATGGTCTTTATTACCCCCTATTCTCTATGTTACACTTACTTGTGTGACAGAAAAAAACAAAAGTAATTTATGACATTATTTACACACAAATCTACCGTCTTTCATTTTATTTTTACAACATTTCGGCTGTCTTGTCTTCAGGACTTCTTCAGATGCCTGTCGATCCGGATAACCTTCAGGTAATTTCAGACTGAACCTTTTTAGCTAATCTATGGGGGTAGATTGACTTCATTCCACTGCCACATGTAGGGATATCCCATCTGTTTCTTATTTAGAACTTTTTCTAGTATTGTTCAGCGCTTTCTTTTACTGAGTCTAAGTCCGTACTACTCTGACTGGGTATTGGACATACAAACTTTCACCAAAATGAGAAAAGTCTACCCTCTTAGAATGAATAAAGGCTTCATGGATCGACAGCCACTTGAAGAAGGCCGGAGAGCACAACAACCGAAACTATGATAGCATCTAAGAAGTCGTTTTGATAATTGCAGCACAGACTAGGACAACAGACTGAGCGTAAAAATGTAAATGGCGATGACTATTACAAATAGAAATGATAAACATACACTTTATATAATTTGAAATGCATTCAAATATTATATAAAGCTAATTTCGTGATGTCAACGAACACAGGTTTGGCGCTTTTCTAATGCTCGTTGTAGTAAAGCCTCTGTAATCGCAGATACAGCTATACTACGCCGTTGAACAATGCTGGTATTAGACGCCTTCAAATAGCACTCACACTAATAGTACTTTCTCGATAATACTCGCTGGAAAAGTAACTACTATTGATCCGAATAGAGAAGGGAATAGAGAATAGCAGTCCGTATAGTGATAGATGATAGATTAGAAATGGCGATCCGAATATTAATAGAGGATAGACTAGAAATAGCGATCATTAGTCGTCAGCTAATTCTTACATATATGCTTTTCGTCCTTGGTCACGTAGTGAAAACTAAATTTGTCTTTTGAAAATAATAAGTCACTGCGTTAAAAATTAAAACTGAATCGGGAACGCCTTTCAAGCACTAAGTTCTATTATCGACATTTTATCCAATAAAAATGTGCATAAAGTATTGCATTAATATTTTTATCCAATTAGAGAGCAAATTAACGAATACTTCACAGTAAAATGTTGCCTTTGTTTCGAGCCAACGGATTCTTATGCATAGTGAAAATCAATAACGATAAATAATTTGTCGGTTAGGTTTTTTTTTATGTTGCGCGACATATATTTCGAACCTCAGATTTACACAAATTTTCATATCTTTCGCTTTT
Organism: Acanthosepion esculentum; assembly: GCA_964036315.1. Lineage (NCBI taxonomy): Eukaryota > Metazoa > Mollusca > Cephalopoda > Sepiida > Sepiidae > Acanthosepion > Acanthosepion esculentum. Next base: position 27,555,228 of record OZ038478.1, read on the forward strand.
GTCTGCTTTCAGTCAATCTCTACTACGGAACGATATATCGCCACAAAAGCACCATAGCAAACTAAACGTCTGCTACTAAATCCATTTCACATACATGTACATAAGCACGCAATACCAAGAGAATTGTTTGCCTGAAGCTAAAAATACACTAGCTACATGACGTATTCATTCTACCAAACTGTGTATTAACTTTTCCCTCATTCTTAATTTAAAACACAACAAATAACTAATAACTAATAAGGTGAGAAAGGACCATTAGTCATTCACTGACCGAGCAGCCATTGCAGCCTTTGTTTGAAATTCATAAAAGCATTTATATTAAAACAATTTCTCCGGAAAATAGGTTTATCCAGTCTACTAAATGATATGTCTCTTCTCGTTATTGATGGGGGCTTTCTTCTTGAGTGAAATAGCGTGGAGCCGAGATCCTCACGAGAAAGAAAAAGCCAAACAAAGTACTAAGAAACAGAAAGATTTTGTTACAAACAAAGAAAAATGTGATGACTTATGTGATGCCAAAACTCCTTGTATGGTTGTGAATGTTAGACAATCACACCATAGATGAATAAAAATGGTGCCAACCGAAATCTGGTTCTACAGAAGGATAATTAGAATTCCATGGAGGTAGTATTAAAAATGGCAACGAAAAGACAACAAATATATAATCTTAATCTGAAAAAAGCAGCTGAATTTTCTTGGACATATAATGCGGAAGAATAACAAACAAACAGACAGTGGCTACAATTTTATATATATATGTATGTCTGCGCTACCTGGCTAGGGATTAAACCTAAAATTATTACGCATATTATCCTTATTATTTATACATATTTCCTTATGTTGCAATTACTTTTTATAAAAATTATATATTTTCTAAATTAGTCTTTATGAATGATTTGCCGGAAAGATTTGTAAATATTTAAAAATCAAAACTGCTTTCATACAGAATAATATGGACTAATATTAATGCATCTGGATCATAAATAACTTTCAATAACATTGAAGAAGCTTAGGAAAAAATATACATAATATGCAAGAATAAGTGTTTATTTAATATTATATATAAGAATATCAGTTTTTATTTAATATTATATATAAGAATATTGATATCAACATAATTCTATATCAATATATTTATAAGTTTTATATATATATATATATATGGTATTAATGTCGGGGAAGCATAAAATTGTAAAATACGATAACGCATTGTATAGCACTGCATATAATAATAATAATAATAATAATAATAATAATAATAATAATAATAATAATAATAATAATAATAATAGGATAATATGTTTGCAAATAGAAACTACTGATAAACAAAATTATCCTGGAAAATTTCAAGAGATGATGTAGAAATCTTAGCGCAGCGTGGATTGATTACCGTAAAGCCTTTGATAGTGTGCCACACTCTTGAATCCTTACGACTTTGGAAATATATAAAGTCTTCGCTATGATAGTAAATTTCCTTAAACACAACATGGGAATGCGGAATACCAGACTATACCTAAATCACACCAGAGACACTGCCATCTCCAACCGCCTGGATATCCGACGAGGAATCTTTCAAGGAGACCCTTTCTGGGATTGTCTGTCCTTAATCCTTCTTACGCACGGACTAAACAACAGTAGCAATGGTTACAAACTAAACAAGGAAGTATTCAGTCGCCTACACTACAAGGATGATCTCAAACTCTTTGCGAAAGACGACAATAAGTTGAAGGGTTTCCTCAATATTGTAAAATGTTTCAGTGATGATATAGGTATGGATTTCGGATTAGATAAATCTGCAAAACTGATATTCAAGAAAGGGAGAATTACAGAAACACATTCAATAGATCTAGAGTTTGAAACATAAGTTAGGGAACTGGAACAAAATGAGGCCTATAAGTACCTAGTAGAAGTTAAGAAATGAGTACTACAGTTTGTGCGCTTGGTACTGAATACCCACCTGAATAATAATAATAATAATAATAATAATAATAATAATAATAATAATAATAATAAAAAGGAATATCAGCCATCAACACCTTGGCTGTCCCTGTGGTCCAGTACAGTTTCAACATCCTTAAGGGGACCATAGCTGACATTAAGTGAATGGACGCCAAAACGAGACAGCTTCTCATCTGCCACCGCGTGCATTATTCCAAAGCTGATGTTGATTGTCTGTATGTGCCTAGATCAGAAGGAGGCAGATGATTAGTTCAGCTAGAACTGTCTTACAAAACTACAACAATTGGCCATAAAAGATACCTAGAATCTACAGAAGACTGGTGATATTGATGATATATTTCAAAGAACATGAAAGAAGTAAGCGACTATATTCCGTAATAAACGAAGACAACAAGTTCAAAATGGCGTTTCAAATGTGTGTAGAAACAAATAAAGCACAATACACGGAGTGAAGCTGTAAAATACTTAAAAAGAGAAAGCAAAAGTAAATGCAACAGACCAAATGCAAAAATGCCAAGATAAACCGCTTCGCGGTCAATAAACTGCCCCTGTCAACCAAGCTGATGTAAACAAACCCCTTACACATCGGTGGCTACGTAGTGAAGGGTTAAAAGCTGAAACTGAAAGTTTTATTCTTGTTGCAAGCACACATACTAAAAAAAGGGTTAGCCCGAATTGTAAATTCTGTGAGAAATATCCATAAACAATTGACCATCTTGTATCAGGTTGCACGTTAGTGGCACCCACTGAATATAAACACAGCATGACAGTGGGTCAATATCTGCACTGGAAACTCTGCAATTCTACATAAAGAAAACTGAATGAAATTGCTATGCACACCGCCCAGACCCCGTTACGGAGATAAGACCTGTAACAATTTTATAGGACTATACAATACAGACATACAGAACAATCAAGCTAATCACCCAGACACAGTTATTAGAGACCGCAAACAAATGCTTTCCTAACTGATATGGCAGTCCTTGCAGACTGCAATGTTTATTTGAAGATGCTTAAAAGGCTATCAAAATACAAGGACCTTGACATCGAAATCTCAAAAATGTGGCACATGAGAACATCAAAATCTCTGTTGTAGTTGGAGCCCTCGGATTGATAGGAACAGAATACAATAGACTCATTGAAGGGATTCCTGGTAGCCCATGCCTTAAATTGTTCTCACGAGTACAGCCCAGACCTTATGAAATGCTTTATCTATGTAAAATATGTGTTTTGGGAGCGGTTTTTAAAGCTCAGCAGAAAATATCATGATGCCATTTCTGAGCTTAGTTCTCTGGTTGGGACTCGGAAATAACTGAGTACACACAAGAAATCAAAGGAAATAAAGCAATATTAATAAAATAATAATAATAATAATAATAATAATACACCACCAGGACCCGGTTACGGGGATAGGACCTGTTACAATTCTATGGGACTACACAATACACACTGATAGAACAATCACAGCAAACCGCCAAGACATTGTTATTAAAGATCACAAACAAACAAAAATGCTTCCTTATTGATATGGCAGTCCCTGAAGACTGCAATGTATCTTGGAAGATATTCGAAAAGCTGTCAAAATACAAGGACCTTGAAATAGAAATCTCAAAAATGTGGCACATGGGAACATCAACAATCCCTGTTGTAGTTGGAGCCTTAGGATTGGTTGGGAAAGATTCCAGTAGACTAATTGAAGGGATCCCTGGAAGTCCATGCCTCAAAGAGATACAAAAAATTATTCTGACAAGTACAGCCCACACTATGTATTTTTTTTTTCAATGGAAAGTGTCATGATACCATTTCTAACCTTAGGTACTGGGCGGGACCCGGAAAGAAATGTGTAAACGCCAGATATCAAAGAAAATAAAAACAATAATAATAATAATAAATTGAGTTCGTGAATGCTCTTTTACCTTTGAAACAAACTTCTGTAAAAAATGCTTTTGATATACTCACATCTAATATAATATCGATAACACAATGCAATCGTGGAGAGCATTCATGTCTTTTAAAAACGAAAATCTTTTTGCTGTAACTAATAAATAAAAACGATACTATATATAATTGAACGGTGTGATAGATCGCCTTTAGATGTCTGCATGAAATAATCTTTGTTGTAAAGGTCTGGTAAATAGGAAATACTTCTTATAACATAATATGCATTATATTCTATAATATAAAATACAATATCGGTTAGGCGCGCTAAACTAGTCATATTGATAATGAGATATTAGTTCAACAGGAATCATTATTCCTTACCGATAAACAAATACATATCGACTTAATAGAAACAATTAAAATATCTCAATAGTTAATTGTAGAGACCAGGCTGATAAAGCATTGCGTCTCATTTATGTTATGCGATGTTACATGTCATTGGTTATTTTGAATGCTATTTTAAAGGGTGCTGGGAATAACATGGACTGAATATATGAGTTAGAGAGAGGTTTGGGAAATTGAAAAAGGAATGGACAATTCTTACAATCAGTAGGCGACAATAGAAATGTCTAAGGTACCTCATGAGACGCTCATGGGGTTAAAGGATTCGACATGTTGAAGGCAAGATAACACAGAGAAAAGCTTATTTAGTTGGTTGACTGAATAAGGATTAGAAGAGATAGCAAAAGAAAAGTTTCACTAGGAGCTACAAAGGACAGGATGTTGGGGAGAGCCATGATCGCTAACGTGATGAAAGGGCACAGGACGAGGACGACGACGATGAATAATAATAATAATAATAATAATAATAATAATAATAATAATAATAATAATAAATGGGAAAGCATTTTTAGAAGTCAAAAAGCCAGCAGCTGTTGAAGAAGTTCATTGGGAGAATATTTGAGGTAACTAAACCCAATACAGATTGGATCAAACGATAACAAGAAAGAATGAAAGATAAACCTGTAAAAGAATGTAACAATATAATAAAAAATATATAAAAGAGTAATGTTAGGGAAGGTCTAACAAAATCGAAATTCCCAGGAAATAACAAGGTACCAAAGGTCTGGCTCTAATACCTGCCATTAATCCATAAAAATCTTGCGCAAACAATACCAATGCTAATTAATAACCCCAACGAAATTCCAAAATAGATCACTAAAGGTATAACATATCTCCTATCACAAAGTTATAACATATCTCCTACCACAAATTATAGACCAATAACATGTCTGTTCACTACAAATAAATTGATCACGTCTGTCCTAATGAATTGTACTTAGTCATTTCTCGATTAGAACAACATTCTTCTCCTGGAACAGAATGGATGTCGAAGAGGCTCATATAGATCAAAGATCTAATACTAATATATAAAATGATCCTGGAGAATTGTAGGCAAAATATAGAAATCTCAGCACACCTTGGATATGTTACCTTAAAGCGGTTTATAGTGTGCCACATTTTTGGATCCTTAAGGCTTTGGAAATGCACGCAGTCTCCTCGGTGATAGTGAATTTCCTAAAATATAGCATAAAACTGGAAAAAACATACTATACTTAAATCACAGCAAAGACAGAGCCAATTCCACTTTTTGAATATCTGACGAGGAACCATTCAAAGAGACTCCCTGTCGCTCCTACTGATCTATCTCTCTGTCCCTAATATCCCTTTCGCATGAACTGAACAGAAATGACTATGGATACAAAATAAAAAGGAAAGTGTTCCATTATCTATACAAAATGGATGATATCAAACTCTTTGCCAAATACGCCAATGACTTGAAGGGTCTCCTCGATACTTTAAAACGGTTTAGTGATTGCATCAGTATGGATTTCGAATTAGATTATTGTGCAACCGTAACATTCAAGAAAAGAAAATTTACAGAAACTCACTCTATAGATGTAGATTTTGTCACAAAGATTAGGAAACTGGGGCAAATAGAACCCTATAAATACATAGGAGTCTTGGAATGCAGAATATACAAATGAAGGAGAAAGTAAGACAAGAATACTACATGTGTATGTTTCTAGTGTTAAAGACCTAGTTGAATTTACAAAACAGAATATCAGCCATAAAAGCTTTCACTGTCCCTGTAGTGTAATAAAGTTTCAACCTCCTCTATTGGACCATAGCTAACATTAAAACGAGAAAGCTTCTCACAAACTATAGCATCCATCATCCTCAGACTGATGTTGATCGTCCCTATGTATGCAGACCCAATGGTGGCAGAGGATTAGTTCAACTAGAACTGTCTGACAAAACCACAACACTCGGTCGTCAAAGATACCTAGGAACTACAGAAGACTAGATGATATGTGTCAAAGAATTTGAAAGAAATAAGAAACTCTATTCAATAATAAAGGAAACAAAACATTCACGTGGCTGAAGAAGTGAAAATAAAGCTTAATGCACGTACTGTAGCAGCAAAGAAACTAAAACGAAAGTAAAAGCTAGTGCAATGGACCAGATACAGAAACGATGTCCAGATGAGCCTCTTTATGGTCAATACTCTACCCGTACCAATCAAGCTGGTATAGACATACTATGTACTCATCAGTACTTATGTAGTGCGGGTTAAAAGCTGAAATCGAAGGTTTTTATATTTACTGCACAGGACCAATGCTTGCTAATTAGAAATTACGAACTGTACCCTAAAACAGATTATGTTGTTAATACCCAGAAATAAGTGATCATCTTGTATCAATTTGTACAATGTTAGCACCCACTGAATAGACAAATCGGCATGATAAAGTGAGTCAGTGTATGCACTGAAAAATATATAACGTTTGCGGTATATAATCTGCAAGTTCCTTGCATGAACATCACACAGAAACGGTAACAATTTTATGGGGCTTTACACTACACACAGACTGAGCAATCAACTCTAATCGCCCAGACATCGTGATCAAAGAGAACATTAGAAAAAAAAACAGAATGTGCTTTTATTTATTGACATGACCGTCAATGCAGATTATAATGTATCATTGAAGATCTTTAAAAAAAAAACTCTCATGAATCTTGAAGTGGAAATCTTAAATATGTGGCATATAGGGACATGAATAATTCTAATTCCAGTCGTAGTAGGTGTCCTCGGATTAATTAGCAAAGGTCCCGATAGACTCATTAAATAGATTCCTAGTAGGCCATGCTTTAAAGAAATACAAAAAACTGTACTCGCAAGTAAAGTTCACTCATTATGAACAGCTTTATCTTTAGAGTCTCTGTCTGAACCTTGTTTTTATCTATAGAAATTATCAGTGGAAAATGTCATGAAGCCATTTACGAGCTTTGGTCTCTAATTGGGACCCTGAAGGAGATGTGTATACAATAGAAATAAAGGGAAATGATAAGAACAATAATAATAAAACGGTACAATGTCTTGTTGGTGCAAATTAGAGACATATACTATACAGTAACTAAGATTGTCCCTTTGGTTGTTGACGGACTCGGGAATATTTCCAATAATCCTTCTGCCACGCAAAACGGCTTCGGCATAATGTGTATAGCTCGACTGGCGCCGGTCGCAGCGCTGCTTGTAAGAACTCTTGTGTTGAGAAAGTACAAATCCCGTCTCTCTAAGCTGAGATATGATATTCATCATCCGGACGAATCATCTCAGAGTCGGAGAAATCAAATAAATCATAATAATAAGAAGAATAGTTATAGAAATTTCCAAAGAATTTTTTTTCTTAAAAAAGCTATGATATTTTTTTCTTATATAGACTACGATATTATTTGTCGGCGACGCTACGTATTTTCGACGAATTCAGTGAATAATAACTGAAACAACGAATGAATCAAATTAGTGCATATATATATATATATATATATATATATATATATATATATATATATATATATACACTAACTTTATTCATTCGTTCTTTCAGGCGGCCTGATGATTGCATCTAGCATGAAACAAACTGTTGGCTCTAAGTGTTGACTTTTATGTTCACTTTTATATTTACACACGCTCTATCTCTGATTTTGAACACTTTATCCCATAAATATAGCACACTTTAAGTATGTATGTATATATATATATATATATATATATATATATATATATATATATATAAAAAGTGAACATAGATGTCAACACTTACAGGCGACAGTCTGTTTCATGCTAGACACAATCGTCAGGCCACGAGTGCTGTTATTTTCCTCGGCTAATTATATATACCGTTCAGTGGTGCATTGTGGGTAGTCTATTTTGGCTGTTATTTTACCGAAAGTCGTTTATTTGTTTATTTATTTATTTATTTGGGTTAAATTATTTCTTTCTCATATATTTATTTATTTATTTTAATTTTAATCGGTGTTTTTATTAGCGTAGTAAAAATTTGTTTATATCGTATATTTAATAGTTTTGTTCTGTTTTGTTTTGGGAAGATAATTAAAGCTATTTATTCAATTTAGGGGTTGATTGTTGTAGTTTGTTCTAACTATGATTTTGGCGGGAACAGCTTTTCATTTGTTTATTACTTCCTGTATTTATTTGGATTGTTTATCTTTATTTGTTTTTTCTAACGGTTAATTTATCAGAATCGGTTTGTTAGTTTTATTTATTGGGGTGAATTTAGATTAATTTGTTTTAATTGTTTTTCATTATTTATTTGTTATACTGTATATATATTTTTATTTATTGTTTTCGGCTTTCTAAAATACTACGTTACTTAAAAATCTTTAAGACTATATTTCTTCATATATATATATATATATATATATATATATATATATATATATATAATTTCATGCAAACAAATAAGTTATCAATAATCTTAGTTTTTTTATTAGTCTCCTATTATGAAACTTCAGGTCCCCACAACTGGAATAATCACAAGGATGTCCCTACGAATACTCCAACTATATCCACAAATATTAATTTAAAGAAAGAAAAAGTAAAATGGTCTCGTGAGGAGTATAAACTCGTTATGACAGCATTCTACGAAGCGTTGCACAAACATCAGAAAAAGACATCACTCATCAAACATGTCATTAGGCGAGAAAAGTTTGGACAAGCAATTAGAAATTACATTGACGAAAATAAACTAGACAGGTAAGAAGGTACATCTTGAAAAGTAACCGATTGACAGATACTGAAATTAAAGAAATAAAAAGAACTGCAATCAGAATAGATGAATCAACAGAACATGAAAGGGAACCAGAAATGAACATAAAAATACTAACATCACACAAACTACAGATCATAATGATGAAACTGAGATACATACCAATCACTGTGAAGATAATAATGAAAGTTTAGAATAGTTGGAAAGGCGTGATCTTAGTCGCTCAGAAGCCTGCAATAACACGAGTCCATAACACATTGAATCGAATTATTTTACGTAAAATAGGAGTAGTATACAAGAAGCCAATAATGAAATCATTTGGCATATAAGTCAGACGCAAAATATTGAAATAGAAGGCACGAGAACACCTCCTAAAATTAAATCAACAAAGCATAACCTCAAAACTATTAAAACCTACAATATAGCACACAAATTAATTCAGGATGAAATAGGCCCGCAATAGCATCAATTAAAAAGAATTAAACATCACAGTAAAAAAGGCAGTCTCACAGACATGAAGATCCACCTTGGTAAAGAAAAATAGAGAAAGTAATTGAACCACTTAGAAGTATATTATCAGTACTTGATGTATCGGCAAGGGGAACAAATGTAAGGACTAACAAAGGCAAGAGAGCCAAATGAAAATACAAAATTAGGAATGAAAATGGAGTTCTGTCAGATAAAGAAATAATAAAGCAAACAATAAAGCAAACAATAAATAAATTCTGCTGACAGAACAAGATCTTTCAAACCGATGCGAAAAATTTTTACAGAGAAATAGGCAAACAAAAAATTGAAATAACCACCCCCACCCAGCAATGGAAGAGGTTATACAGTTCTGGAAAAAAATATGGGCTTGCCCTAAAGAACATAACAAAGAAGTAGATTGGATTACTCAAGAGGTAGAACAGATGAAAAATAAACCAGAACAAACATGGGCAGGAATCACCGCAGAAGATGTTGAAAAAAACTCGGAATATCCAGGAATAGATAAAATTAATTTTGGCTCTATTATTTAAATACAGAACACAAAAACAATAGCCAAACAACTTCAAGAAATGGTCAATGAACCAACTAAAATTCCGGCACAGGTAATGAAAGAATTACCTTCCTCCTGACCATGAATGGTGACACAAATATCCCAAAAAACTACAGACCAATTACATGTCTTCCCGATACTTACAAACTGTTGACATGTATTCTGAGAAAAAAATGACATACTACAGCTTGAACAAAAAGTGTGCAAACGTGGCTCTTACGGACGTAAAGACCAATTAATTATGAATAGAATGATCTTGGAAAACTGCTTCAGTACAAAGAAAAATCTCAATAGTTTCTAGGTATATGGCCGTAAGGCATTCAATAATGTTCCCCATTACTTTGTGTTATTTTTTTAAATAATATAAAAGATATCACCTGTCAATTATTGCAGCAAAAATATGAAATAGAAAGCCAAGGATATAGCTCTTGAACAGATAAAACAAATCTGACAAGACAAACCTCTGCATTGCCAATTTCCAGAAAGTGCTAATAAAGCCGATGTTGATAAACTTAACACTCATCAGAAAGTGAACGTTCTAACCGCACAGCTACGTGCCCATATGATAGATAGATAGATAGATAGATAGATAGATAGATAGATAGATATGAACAGAGGGAGATATAACATACTGAGATAGATATATAGATATGAACAGACTGACATAGATCGATAGATAGATTGATAGATATGAACAGGCTGAGATAAATATAACATACTGAGATAGATATATCGATATGAAAAGACTGACATAGATAGATAGATAGATAGATAGATAGATATGTAAACTATACCACAAAAACCCAGCAACACCCAAAAAGTTATTTTGAAGTATTTTTTAACTTCTTGCCGCTAAGCCTTTATGTTGTTTTTTTCCGTTTCAGTCACTGACCATAATCATTGAAATTATAAAACCTTTTTTTTGTTTGCTATAAAACCATTTTTTATTTGCTATTTTTTGTTTGCTGTTGGTCTTCTGTCGTTCTCTTTAATTTTCATCTTATTTCTTTTGTCACTATACCCTTCCAAGTGTTGCAAATAATAGGTCTCAAGAGAAAACTATATTGACCATGTTCACCATAGTCTATGAATATAGAAAACAGAGCAGTACGTAATCTGTTCAATGAAACAACGTTAAAGATTAACACTCACGGGTCAGACACTCTACTGGATTTGACTATATCGCCAATACCACCAGCAGCTGTTCCGTAACTCTTCAGTCTTCGATATCAAAGGCTGGCAGTGATTATTCCGGAAAAAACATGGCCGCCTATATACACTTTTATTAAATATTTTGAGCCTTCTGATTGGTTATGCATCTATTGGTGAACTATAAAATGAGTCAGCTAATTTTTGACTGGCTCACAAGTACACCAAGGTACGCAAAAACTCCAACAAACTAAACTTAAACTGTTAACTGAAATCGGAATGAAATCGTTGAAAGCACATATGCTGAAGACGTCCTAAATGTTCAGGATGTGAAATTTGTAAATACAAAACAGTTCAAATATCTCGGGTTTTGGATCAGTTATAAGAAACTTAGTAGAAAAGATGAAGAAATCCAATATCAAATACGCTAGGGTTAGGTTTGCCCAACACCATAAGTTGCTACAAAACTAAAACATTAATGTGGGAACTCGAGTTATGTCCTTAAATAGCCTCGTCAGGCCGATACATACATAGGGATGCCATGCATGGCGCGAGGCTCGTTTAGATGAATTTAATTCATCGACTGTATGCAACTGCTTTCTCAGGTCAATAGTTAAATATGGCTGCAAGTGAATGAAGCGTCTGGGTCTTAACGAGGATGATGCTTCTTCGAATGTCGCTACAGAATCAAAAACAACGAACTGTAGCAAATAGCAGAGGCCGCGTCACTCAAGGAACTTTCAGCAGCAACAACAACTAAAAAGGAAATCGCATGTAACTTGAAGTGAAAATAATGTTGCATTTAGAAATTAGCGCTCATCTATAATGGAAGGAGCTATAACAGTGGATTTCAGAAATTTTAATTTCCTGGGACATATGATTTTTTTTTATATTTTTATTTTTTTTATAAACGTCAAGAGACAATGGCAGTAGCTTCCTGAGCAATACCGGATGTTTCCCCATACGCTACTGATATTATTACTAATAAAATATCATACAATCATCTGCCTATCTTATGCTAAGAGGTTAATGGGCATATCATTTGAAACACCTTTTTCTGGTACGTTCACCGAAGTTAACTAACTTCGAAACTGGTCATTGATTATATGGGTGACAGTTTGTAAAGAGCATGCGCTGCAAGTTTGTATGTGCAGGTGGTACAACATATAACTCGGGAATTGTAAATTAGATAGCCCAGTTCCAAATCCAGTCGAGTTCGTAATATTAAATTATGTGCAAATACCCTTGGGGACGGTATGAACCTGTTCTTCTCCCTCGGGTATCGATTAAATAATAGGTTTTGTATCAGTAAATCATTATTAGCTTTAAAAATTATGTTACAATCAAAAAAGTATTTTCTGGATTTATATCAACTGCAAATTGTTGATAAGCATTAAAAACAAAAGTAAACCAATCAGTCTTATGTTAAGTTTATTTTCGTAGATAAGTAATGTTTATGTTTAATAAATTCGATTAGAAAAACTCATCTTTATCTTCTTTTTTAAGTGTTTCACTAGCACGCAAGGGGCTTACATAGAATTGAAATGAGACCAAATAGGAGTGATAGAGGAAAGGATGAAGAGAAGGATAGGGGATAGATCATAGCAACTGGAGATGTCGATTGACATTACATTTGAAGAGTTGGAGATTATAGTTTCCAGGGAAAGAGGAAGAGAGCAGGGAGTTCCACAGGTGAGAGGTGCGAGACATGAAGCTATTGAAATAGAAGAGACGGCTACATTTAACAGTTACACTATTTACATCATTCGGACTATTGTCCTCATATTCGTTGCCATATTTATCACAATTTATCCTTGTAGGCTCCGGACTTCTTCAGGTGGTTGGAATGTCAAACTCAACCCTTTATTTAGCTGGCCAGGTCTAAAAAAATGTCAGTTATCAGTTATAGCCTGTTAAGTCCTGTCACTGGATCTAACTAACGCCTTTATCCACTGTGCCATGTGGTCTTGAGGATATCTGTGTGCGGATTTATGGGTATTATAAACCTAATGTCTTCAGCAACCGATTTTACCAGCGCTCATATTGCAATTTTTGCTGTTACCATTGCATTTTTTTTTACCAGAGCTCATATTGTAATTTTCGTTGTTCTTATCGCTTTTCTCTGGCTCTCCTCATCTATCTTACTATTCCTTCTATCTTCATGAAGTTATTTATTAAACCCGCCCTCTGTCCCCATGCAGGTTAATTGTACCTTGTCGAATCTCCCTGTGACACTGAATTCAAGACAGGTATTGTAAAGCAACGTAATATCGGTAGACAATATTACCGTTTTAATTACGTTAGTTGTCACTTCAGAGTCTGAAAAATGTAGACATGATTTGAAAATAACATTGAGTAAAGGCCACGATAATCACAGGACGAAGGTGTCAAAGAGTTAACATGAAGGCGATTATTATGAAGAAAATTGAAATAACAGTGATTTGTGGGCGAAGATGAATTTAATGGTATTGTTAAAATTTGTTCTAACATAAAAAGATTTTGACGAAGTCTTCATTGATTTCTACAAAGTTAGTCACGAACAATGCAATAGCTAGATCAATAGATAAACGCCAATTGTTCAATCGAATTGTCTGCTTCAAAAGTAAAGATTTAAAGATTACTAAACCACGACGAGATAACCTTACGAACTGCTCGCGCAAAGAGGACATTCCTGTTGTAAAATCACACAAAAGTCTCGTTTGAAGTGTGTTGGTCGTGTGAAAAATACTAATATACTAATATAATAATAATAACCTGAAAAAGACGGTAAGTGCGACATTGAGATCCGTAGACGTATTAGGATGGCCACGGACATATTCCAAAAGCTGGACAGAGTATTTCGAGACAGGATCAATTCTCTGGTAACAAAGAAAATAATACTGAACTGTTACGTGATATCGATCGTTCTTTACGGCAGCGAATGTTGGGTGATTTCCTCAAAGATGAAGAAAAGTCTCGAGGCGACAAAGATGTCGTTCTACAGAAGGATGCTAAGAATAGCATAAACCGAGAGTGTGAGCAACAATGAGATCTTAGAGACATTGCAAACAAGGAGGAGGCTTATACTTAATATCAGGAAGAGGCAGCTGAAGTTTCTGGGACACATAATGAGGAAAGGGGGCCTGGAGAATCTGATACTCACGGGTCGAATAGAGGGAAAGAGAGACAAAGGAAAACAACGCGTGAATGGCGGACTTAAGCAAGTGGATGACAGAACGTGGTCTGTGAAAGGAAGCCGAGGGAAGGAAGTTGTAGAGAGCTGCAAGGGATAGAGGGAAGTAGAGAGCCATGGTCACCTACGTCCTGAAAGGACATGGCACATAAAAAGAATGAAGAAAGTTAAGATAGACCGAAGTCAGCTTATCTGTGCGCGTAACCAAATAATGTCAAAATACGCCAAGCCTTGTCAGACACTGCCAACAGAACTGCGTTTTGATTCCCATCACAGATCCATGGAAAACGTCAACCAAGTGAACACATCTGCATTTTTAGTGTGACATTGTGGTCAGTAGACAAATTTTCCAACTGTCTGGGGTATGGCATAACTGAAATTTCCATTATAGCTTCACAACCTGCCGAAGCTAGAAAGAGGTCAGTTATTTCATTTGTCTTCCACTGGTTGCCTCTCAGAGTTTTAGCCATTGCCTGGGCTGAAAAACGGAGGATGCAAATCTCGACAAATTCCGGTTCATTCAAGTGACTTAAATATCGTATCGGCGACACCATAGTGGGCAGCAAGAACAACTCATTCATCGTTACGTCTTCATTCTTGTTTAGTTTTCTGTCGTAGTTCCTCGGCATCTTTTTCACGTTGGAAGGAATGACTGCCAAAAACATCCCCTTCAATTTTATTGACAAATCCGACAGATGCATACTGGAATTTTTTCCACACTAAAATGACAATATAGAAAGATCTAGATGATCCCTATTCGAAATACCAAGCTGTATATTAAATAAATCAAAACTAGCAAAATTCTTTTGGACTTACGCTATTATGACAGCCGCCTACATAAAAGATAATTGGTATAGTTATTTGAACTGGAAAACACTGTGTTCGAAATGTTTACGGATCGCAAACTTAAAATCGGTAATATGCATAGGTTTTGCATAATTTGTTCTGCCAATATGGAAGGGGGAAATTCAATGGACACAATAAGTCAATTTTCATGGGCGACGATAAAACCAGAACTCTCTATCTAATATATTCTTCAGAAACTTAAAACCTCAAAAGATTAATGAATGTCAAATTTCCATCTTCACTTCCAGCTAAAGAAAATGCAATCTATATTTCGATAGAAATCGCCGGTGAGTGGGGGGAATAGACAAAAAGAGAAATGTGGCGAATGAGACCGAGAAGTGATTCATTTTTTATTGGTTAAGAAGAAATCCCAGCATGCATCTGGAAGCCGTGTCTATAAATTTGATTCAGTTCATTACCCCATCCTTCATTCAACAGATTCATGAAAATTAATCTTGTCATCCATGCCCACCAACGATAATTTATTACTCTTTCATCATAATGAGTCATTACTTGATAAAGAAACTGATAATGAAATAAAAGATAGGAATGATTTCGATGTGACCCACTTGGGATAATCCTCATGTCTATATTGATTATGGATTCTAATAATGTGTTAAGGTGAGCAGCATTTCTTTGGTAACAAAGAAACGAATACTGAGATGTTACGTGACATCTGTTCTTCTTTACGGCGGCGAATGTTGGACGATTTCCTCAAGGATGAGGAAGAAACTCGAGGCGACAGAGATGTCGCTTTACAGAAGGATGCTAAGAATATGGACCGAGCATGTGGGCAGCGATGAGGTCTTAGCCAGGTTACAAACAAGGAGAACGCTTATACTTAACATCAGAAAGAGACAGCTGAAGTTTCTGGGACACATAATGAGGAATGAGGGCCTGGAAAATATGATACTCACGCGTCGAATAGAGAGAAAGAGAGACAAGGGAAAGCAGCGTGTGACATACCTCACGAAGTTGAGGAAGTGGGTGACAGAACGTGGTCTGTGAGGGGGAGAAGAGGGAAGGAAATTGATGAGAGCTGCAAGAGATTAAAATGAAAATAGAAGCATTTTAAAAACGGAAGGAAAATGTACTTTACTCAAATGATGTGAATAGCAGACGCAGCAAAAAGGATGATTTCATTCTCCCGGGTTAGTTTTGTCGTTTTAGTAGTGAATGTTAGTGTAAGGGATTGTATTTTGCGATGGTGTTAGTGATAAGGAGGCACAGAGTAATGGATAGCGGCTCGGATTGAGGAATCGGGGAGCCGAGTTCGAAATCCAGTCAGATCCTTACGTGCTAATACCCTTGGGAAAGGTATGATTCCTCCTCTTCTTCCCGACCTAGCTATAGGTAAATAGCAGGACAAACCGGGTTCCATAGGCTTGGGTGGCAACTGGTCTACCGCAGAAATAAATGGCAACCTACTGCGGGAAAAATCTGCCTCGTCAGTCATCGAAAGGTATATGATGGCCTAAGCGTGTATCACGCATGGCACATAACTGACTGACTGTTGGTGGTAGGGGTTTGGGGAGTGTTGTGTATAATGCAAATTAAGCGATTTCGTAAAGAAAGAAATGGAAGGAAGAGAAAGACAATTTGAAGAATGATATTTTGAAGTGAAGAAGAAAAACAGAGAAGAAGGAAGATGAAAGACAAACTGAAGACAGTTATTTTGAAGTGAAGAAGAAGAAGAAGAAGAAGAAGAAGAAGAAGAAGAAGAAGAAGAAGAAGAAGGAAGTTGAAAGAAAAATTAGAGGTAGGTATTTTGAAATGAAGGAGAAGAAGAAAGAGAAGAAGAAGACGAGGGAAGACGAAGGACAAATTGAAGGTAGATATTTTGATATGAAGAAGAACGAAATTGCAAG
>OZ038478.1:27577273-27584773 GCA_964036315.1 Acanthosepion esculentum
CGTCAATGAACAATATGTATGACTTTTAAGAAGAAAATTCTAATAACATGATAAAACAAAGGAAGTTTTTTCGATATAATCTCTCTTCATACATATACGAGGGTCATTCAATAAATAAGTTGAATTTTTCGGTATAAGGACTTCTAATATAGATAGAAGCTTACTCTTTTTTATTATTTATTTTTGTTTTACTTCTTTTTCATATGGATTTAATTTCTTTTGCAGATTAAAAAGAAACTTTGAGAGTTTTGACGATTAACAAAGATGGCCGACCAAGAAGCATGCTCCAGTTTTTGGTTGCTGAAGGGTGCAATGGACTCACACTCTTTGGGTCCTGTCACTGGATCTAACCAACGCCTTTATCCACTGTGCCATGTGTTCAATACCCGGTTAAGGCAGTGGAGAACTTTCAGATGGAAAAATTAACAAGAGATAACTGATAACTGACATCCATTAAACATGGCGCGAGGAACTAGAATAGTCTACCCCAGTAAGCGAAATAAAGGGTTCAGTTCGACATTCCAACCACCTGAAGAAGGCCGGAGCGTACAACGACCGAAACGTTGTAATAAATATTGCGACAAAGATGAGGACAATAGTCCGAATAACGCAAATAATGTGTATATTTAGGTAGCAATTTTTCATTGCTGCATGTTTCATTAAATAATATAGACAAGTTTTGTCTATTTATTTTAAGTAAGTTCCTTTCATATTGTCTGATTAGCTTAATAACATTATCATAATGATACATATTTAAATCCAATCTGTATTTTCTACTAGTATGTTTCTAATGGAGTCTGGTAAGTTTGTAGGTGTGTTTAAATGGGTTCTAATGGAGCTGTAATCAGATAGATGTAATATAAGACGTATGGATAAGCATGTCGTTGTGTAACCGATGTAATTATTTATGTGTCCGGTTTGATCAGGAACACAGTTCCTTAAAAGGGCATTTGAACTCATAGATGAAACAAGACGAATCTTCACTAAGACATATTATAAAGAAATACACTACCCTAATTGACCCAAATAAAAAAAATCAAATTAATTATTTATTATAAAAAATTTAAGACAGCTAACCTTATCCTCAAAGATAACAACACAACAGCTAAATCAAAATTACAAAGAACGAACATTATCTATGAAGAACACGAACACAAGAGTAGAAATAACGAAGATATATTACACGAAATAATAATACAAGATATTTGGAGTGAAGTACTATCGGCTCGACTCGATTCGTCCCTCTCTCTTGAGAAGCGTAGTATACATAGTTTTAGGAAGAGTTCATTCTGTAGTTATAGGTAAAGACCCATAGCAGAAATATATATATATATATATATATGCATGTGTCTGCGTTTGTGCGCGTGTGTGTATATATGCCCGTGTGTATGTGCGTGTGTTTGTATGTGTGAACAGAGCAGAGGAAGAAGCAGCACCCTAAAAAGTGAATACACAGTTTCAGACACAATACGAAGTCGATTAGCTAATATCGTTTTTTGAACGAACCGCCATCTTGACAACACCGACGGAACAAATGTAAATTAAAGCAAGCGTCAGGTAAACGGAGGGATTCGAGAGAATTCCTTCCAACTTTCATTTCCTGACGTTTCTTTCTATTCCTCTCTGAGAGCTATTTCGTGTTTCGTAATGATTTCTAGGGCTTCCTAGAGTGAATTGTTAGTTATTCTCTTCATAGAATATATTACATTTGAATGGAGAGGAAAACAAATAAAGTTCTTCAAATATGTATAAAACAAACAGATTGCAAAAAGTTGTTGCCTTCCAAAGTTAGGTACTTATTTAACAAATGCGTGCAGCAATTTCAAATTAGATCAGATGCGTGACATCGACTGAAAAACATTACTGCCGTTAAGTATATATATATATATATATATATATATATATATATATATATATATATATATATATATATATATATATATATGAGTGTGTTCAATCTTACTGTGTTTGTATATGCTTGCGAATTATATACACTAATGTGCCAAGAGTTATATATAATTTTTTGTATCTATAGTGCCCCACACATGCCTGTAAAATTACAACGAAGTTGTATCGATTTAAAAGAAGATCTCTGGTGACATTTGTGTTAATGCTGACGCGAAAGATATTCCGGGCTATGGGATATTTGTAGATGGATGATCTTGTGTTTAGATATAGGTTTCAATTGATATGAGCGTTGTATAGGATGAACATTAATAAAAAGAAAATAAGTCATTTCAGGATGTTGCGTGTGAAATCGTAAAGGATTTTTGTCGACCAAATGTAAGCAACACGGACCGTTCCTGATTCAGAGACAATGGTGTAAATCTTCTTTTTGCAGGAAAAAAGCCTATATCTATAAGGACAATAAGAAAATTATTCTCAAAGAAAAATGGCTTTGTACCCTGAATTCAAATTGTGGAATTAATAATTAAATAAATATGAAATTCTTCGAGTAAATGCTTTGTTCAGATCCTCAATGATTTACACGGAAACTGCAGCAGTTTGCTACTACAAGACGTATGTTTTATATAATGTGTGTTTTATATAATGTGTGCTTTATATAATGTATACTTTATATAATCTCGTGCAGGTATATACCAAAAATATTATTCTTTCTAAATTATTGAAATAATATTAGTCAGTTTATAATCTTGTATTATTCTCTGAAAAATTTATTAGGACGCTACATCCATATTTGATTTTCCATGATGCACATTATCATGATATACATTATCATGATATACACACTGATGAGCTTTGAAACAGCGAAACAGCCTATCTGTGGATGACAATATATACATACTCCGGAAAAGCTCTCCGGGAAAATGTAATTTTTTAAGCTGTTACCATCACTGCTCCTGATGCAAGACTATTCGTGAAGACGAATGAAGTTCTCCAGTCTCTGGCTTAGGGGTAGAGTCTCCGACTGATCCCATATCAGTCGGGTTTCAATCCCGGCTTGAGGCAATCGGATGACTATTCACAATGATCATCTGTTACACAGCTAAAGTCTTTCTGTAGTTGAAAAAAAAAAAAAAATATATATATATATATATATATATATATATATATATATATATATGAAGTGAAAGAGAGAGAGCGGGTACGTTTTCTGAAGTTTTCTCGAGTACACAGACCGGTAGACGAAATAAACACTGTTTAAAATAGACCGAGTGTCTACTCAAATACATGAATCCACTAAAAATCGCCTTTAATTTAATAAAAAATCCAATAATAGAAATTGCTTTGTTCGCATATATATATATATATATATATATATATATATATATATATATATATATATATATATACCTGATGTAACAGCAAAATTGTTCAATTGTTAGATTAAGATTTGAACCGTTGTATCATAGAAATGTTTAATTATATCTATATCTTTAAATATATCTTCTTCAAGGAATTTATAACACTACGTTGTACAATATGAATGCATTTACCTCTAAGTTGAAATAATCATCCCTCTTGCAGTTTTGACCTCCTGATTCAATTTCCGCCATTCTCTTGATGGTTCTTGAATGAAATTTTAAAATGGAAACCAGAGTATGAATATCGGTACTAAATTATCTTTTTCCTCTCATAATTGCTCAGATGGGAAGACATAGTTTGGTTGACACAAAACGATTTTAACCTAAAAGACGTCCAGGTTTGCCATTGCACAGTGAAAGAATTCTGTGCCGTCTCAAATACACGATTTCGGAACGATAACTAACAGTAACCAACGACAATATACAAATGAACAAGATGTAATTACAACTGTGCAATACCTAAAAAGATTTAGGTATGAGAATGCGGGGAAACAGAAACGCCGCTTCCGTTTTACTTCTGGAATAAAATAAGGTTTTCTCTTTTCCCTTCTCCCTAATTATTTCTCTTATGATTCTCTTTGTCTTTTTTAATTTCAAACCAATTCGTTCGCTCAAGTAGCGCTGTCCTTTGATCCATTCTTCTTACTTCAACGTTGCGTTCCGTATCCGATCTTTTACTTTCGGCACTGCATGAATCGTGTATTTGTTTATGAAGTTTCGATGACATGTAAGTCATAGGTCTTACTATGCAGAATTCATGTTCCGGAGTCTTCGTCCAACTAAGTATATCACATATGCGTTTCTTAGGTGACGGCCATGTTTCGCCTCTCACATATGCCTTTAATGTAATATGCACAGTGTTCTCTTGCTTGACTGTAATAAGTGAAGGAGGAATTGGCCGCGCATGATTTGTCTCCGTTTAATTCAGTGTTGGATTTTTATGTGAGTTGGGGTCGTCATTTCTTCTCTTCAATTCGGAAAGTCAGTTCACACACACACACACACACACACACACACACACGCACACACACACACACACACACACACACACATATATATATATATATATATATATATATATATATATATATATATATATGGTTTGTGGTACAAAATTTTATGACGGCCATAAAAAGACAAAATTTATTTTCATTACTGAAAAACGGGCTAGTTAACCGGTTTCAAACCTCGCTCAACATAGCTAAATCGAGGTTAATAACTTATAATAGAATTATCACTAAAACAGATGAACAATATGTATTAAGGGGAAATATTATTGAGAGTAACAGTTGAAACAAAAACGCCGCTTCAGTTTTACTTCTGAAATAAAATAAGGTGTTCTCTTTTCCCTTCTCCCTAATACTTTCTCTTATGATTCTCTTTGTCTTTTTTTAATTCCAAACCAATTCTCTCGCTCAAGTAGCGCTGTACTTTGATCTAGTCTTCTTACTTCAACGTTGCATTCATTATCCGATCTTTTACTTTCGGCACTGCATGAATCGTGTATTTGTTTATGAAGATACGATGCTGTGTAAGTCATAGGTTTAACTGTGCAGAATTCATGATTCAGACCCTTCGTCCAATTCAGTATATCACGTGCGTTTCTTAGGTGACGGTCAGGTTTCGCTACTCTCCTATGCCTTTAATATAATCTGCACAGAATTAAGTTAAATTGGAGTTCGTCTCGTCATGTGATCTCTCTTGCTTGATTGTAACAAATGAAAGAGGAATTGTCCGAGCAAGTCTCGTTCCCGTGGTGGAGTTTCATGTCAGTTGTGGCCGTCATTCCTTCTCTTCAATACCCAAAGTCCATTCACATGAGAATTTAAAATACACTCCGTTTCCTTCGTGATTCGTCACCCTACTGATTTCTGTCCATCTTTCCGCTCGATTGTTCGTATCTGGTCATGTGATTCGTCACGTGAATGAGAATCTATTTTTAGATAGTTCTTCATCTGTTGCTATGGTCGTTAGTCTGACCTAATTGTCCTTACGTTCAGCGACTGATATTACGTACCAAAAAGGTAGAATGGGAGTTTATATATTATATTATTATGTTTATATTATTAGAGAGATGGGAAAGAAAGATAGGTCGTAAATTTAAGATATTGTATAGCTATGGCTTGTGAGCTGCTGAACGCCGAAACAGAAGTTTTTCGAATATTGGAAAAATACAATAATAAATTTAGCAGACAGACATTACCGATTATTTTTAATATGAATTCTTTCTATGTATAATGAAAGATTGGGCAGGTTTCTAAAAGAATAATCCGTTCTTTATTTTACTAAGAGGAAGTAGTGGAGAGTCACAATCACTAACATTCTGCACTCTTATGGTACCTAGAATTTCGGGTTTAAGCGTAGTTCTAGTCTGCCGACGAGGTCTTACCAATTTACAGTCGAGCTGGCTAGACTTAACCGTAAATTCTATGCTAAGAATTTCTTTTCTCGGACTCCCTGCTAGTGGAAATCCCTTCCGACTCCATGCTTTCCAGTGAAATTTAATCTGCAAAGATTCAAATGCACTGTCATCTACTTTCCTACACATTACTCTTTCTCTGTTCTCACTCATTAGCAATGTCCCTGTTTCTAACTCTTCCACAACAAGTAACAACTTGTGTCTTTGTTGCTTTACTACCCTGTTTGAGGTGAATTTGATTTTTGTAAAAAGATCACGGTAGAAAGAAGAAGAAGAAGAAGAAGAAGAAGAAGAAGAAGAAGAAGAAGAAGTTACTCGTGAAGAGAATAGTTCAATATGCCTGCCTTCCTTCTTCTGCTACTTCTTTCTCTTCTTCTACTTCGTCCTCCTCCTCTTCTTCTACTACTACTACTTCTTCCTATTCTTCTACTACGTCTTCTTATTCCCATTCTTCTACTATGTCTTCTACCTCTTCTACAATAGGAAGAAGTAGTAGTAGTAGAAGAAGAGGGGGAGGACGAAGTCGAAGAAGAGAAAGAAGTAGCAGAAGGAGGAACGAAGGCAGGTATATTGAACTATTCTCTTCACGAGTAACTTCTCCTTCTTCTTCTTCTTCTTCTTCTTCTTCTTCTTCTTCTTCTTCTTCTTCTTCTTCTTCTTTCTTATACTACTTCTTCCCATTCTTCTACTACGTTTTCTTCTTCCTCTTCTACTACGTCTTCTTCCTCCTCTTCTCCTACTTCTCCTTCTTCTTCTTCTTCTTATATTACTTCTTCCTATTCTTTTACTACGTTTTCTTCCTACTACTATCACTTTTTCCTCTCTACTATGTCTTCTTCGTCCTCTTCTTCTAATTCTTCTTCTACTACGTGTTCTTCTTCCAAGCTACTACTACTTCTTCCTCTTCTACTACAACCTCTTCATACTATTCTTCTACTACTATTTCTTCTTCTATTACTCCTTCTTCTTCTTATACTTCTGCTATAGTATATGTAGAGTGTTTATTATCGGCTATGGTCAAGGTTACCTCAAATAGAGAGTGATGATCATTTCATATGATTCCACTTTTCAAACCGATATAACGTTATAAATTTACGGGAACTCGCCAGTTTTATGAGCATGAAACAAGTAGAATCTACAAATTGAATTGCCTGTATATATATATATATATATATATATATATATATATATATATATATATATATATATATATATCTTCACAGTAATTTTTACCGTTGTTGTAATAAAATACTTACTGAAATATCATCATTAGGAAATACTTATTGAAATATTTTGAAAGCAAGATGTTTAGTGATAATTTATTTCGTCTATACGTGTAGACACGACACTCAACAGATAATTAGCAGAGTGAGGGTTTGTTGGAGGGAAATATTGTCCAGATAATAAAAAAATGAAACGAATTTAAACAATAATATAGGTCCAAATGTTATCGAGAATATTTGATTACATATATTGAAATATGTTCTGCTTGCAGTAGTAATGTCATATGTTAATTCGCGGAAGAGTAAGCAAATGTTTAAATAATTACTAGAAAGATATTTATGTTTTTAAGGGCGTAATTTTTATCGCACACTCACACACACACACATTATATATATATATATATATATATATATATATATATATATATATATATATATATATATATATATATATATAAACACGCGCTAACCAAAGGATAGCTTATCCCAAATTCTCGCTTGACGAGGAAGTGGGTCCAGGCACTTTAACTCA
>OZ038478.1:27589773-27592273 GCA_964036315.1 Acanthosepion esculentum
TTTAAAGTGTGCTATATTTATGGGATAAAGTGCTCAATATCAGAGATAGAGCGTGTGTAAATATAAAAGTGAACATAAAAGTCAACACTTAGAGGCGACAGTCTGTTTCATGCTAGATGCAATCGTCAGGTGGCCTGATAAACTATATATATATATATATATATATATATATATATATATATATATATATATATAAAACCAACTAACTTGTTTTTTTCTATATATACATATTACGAAAGTAAACGTGGTTTCTCATTATGCTATATATATATATATATATATATATATATATATATATATATATATATATATATATATAAAGGAACATGTAATTTCTCTTTAATAATGCAAAAAATTATATTCACAACTCATCAATTTTCATTAAAAAAACAGAAAATTAAAGAATGTATATATATATATATATATATATATATATATATATATATATATATATATATATATACAGATTCCGTTTATTTTAAATGCAAGCATAATCTATGAGAAATAAAAAACAATAATTCCAGTATAATACATATCTATGTCAACATTAGGACGACTAGAAATATTTCTAAAATTTAAATTACATAACGGCCAGTCTAAACTCACTCCCTAAAGATTACGTAGTACATGAAACTTCGAGTCATTCTCGGTGAGGGATAATATGTATATTTTATATACTTAAAAGCTTTGTCTTATTACATTGAGCACTGTTTTATTAACACCAACACTATATGTACAATATATTATAATCATATACATATCTATATATATATCTATATATATATATATATATATATATATATGTGTGTGTGTGTGTGTGTGTGTGTGTGTGTGTGTGTGTGTACTTATAAGCGAAGTTTAACAGTGTATCAAATGGATTTTTACTTAATGTATCGACCTTTCGTAAATTTTATTGATTTATAAATCTGTATTTCGAAATGTAACAAACTATAGCATATGGCACCAACAATTTTAAACACTACTTTTTTGTTTCATTGTTATTTTAATTAAATTAATTTTCATATAGTTATAATTAACTTTATATACATATGAAGTTAATTATAACTATATGAAAATTAATTTTTTTCAGCTTGTTTGGGTTGATTACTTTGTATTTGCTTATTTATTTAACGAATTAAATCACGTTAATTTTATAGTTTTACAAAGTTCATTATTTACATTATTCGGGCTATTGTCCTCATCTTTGTAGCCAAGTTTATCACAACGTTTCAGCCGTTGTACGCTCCAGCCTTCTTCAGGTGGTTGGAATGTCCAACTGAACCCTTTCTTTCGCTCACTGTGGTAGACTGTTCTAGTTCCACGTGCCATGTTTAGATAGTAGATATACTATCACTGAGTTATGTGCCATGCGTGATACACATTTAGGCGATCATGGATCTTTCTGACGAGACAGATGTTACTCCCGCAGTAGGTTGCCATTTCTTTCGGCGAAAGGCTGTCCTGATATTTACCCATAGCTGGTGGGGAGGAGGGAGAATAGGGTTCATACCTTTCCCAATAATAAGTGAATGCAATTAATTCAACAGGATTTCGAACTCGGCTCTCCGATTCCACAATCCGAGCCGCCATCCATTACTCCTACCTGCCTCCTATAATATAGTAGCACCAAATGTTCTGTTTGTATCGCCATATTTCTAATCCATTTAGATGAACTCAAATCCATGGATGTTTCCATATAAATATATTGAAAGAGAACCATTTGTAGCGATATACAACGAAGTTGGAAGAGTTCTCGACCTGATAATCATTCTGATTTCCTTTTCATTTGCCGAAATCATAGAAAGTGGACGAGTCCGATGACTTTTCAGCACACCCTAGCATAGACCTTCATAATTATATGCGTAGGGAGAGGTATAAAGAGAGCGGGCATTAGTGATGTATTCTTTTAATTCTCACAATGACTTTATTATCCAACTGATATGTGTGAGACTGTTGATGGAGATAGATAAAATATAGATAGCTACGATATTCCTTTGTATTTACCTATGATTCCATTCGACCAGCGATTGTTTGTTCTTCGACGGCCACCCACCCTCGTTCGGCTTTTCTATCCTACTTCTAACGTTCTGTGTGACTGGCCAAGCATGATTTCCATTTCACTGCCGTCGTCTGCTGTTTGCTTATTCGATCGAGCATCCAAGACCGACAGAAATGTCCTCCTGGTTTACGGCGTTCATTCGAAATACATCATTGTTCCAATTCATTTAAACAGACAGATGTAATGTTTGACGCCAGTAAACAGGATATCTATCTAACACAAAGGGAAAGCTTATGAGGCTATGCCATCAAACCTAACCTCGAGGCAAGGAATTAAAATCGGACCATTGTGAAAGACATGACTTATATATATACACCAAACAAAACTTAACATCATATATAATAAAATCTCTCTTTTGCTGTCTCAATCTGACACACACACACACACACACACACACACTCCCCCTCTCTCTCTCTCACTCTCTCTCTCTCTCTCTCTCTC
>OZ038478.1:27594773-27597273 GCA_964036315.1 Acanthosepion esculentum
GATATAATAAATGTTACGTTAACTTGATCCAAGTTAGACTTGCACATACGCATGCACCTGTAACTCACACCTAGACACAAAAAATAATATACAGGGTGGCAATAAAGACACTATACAGTTACTTACAATAACAATTAGGACAAATCAATTAATCAACATGTCAGAAATGTATTAAAATTGTCCTTTTTGGCCTTATAAAATGATTCACAAAATGAAAACTTATATTAACCGACGCGTTTCTTCAGTTGAGGAATTTTATAAAGGCAAATGCTAGGATTTTATTTTCTAACAAGTATTTGTATACAATAGCTAAAATATTACTGGTTTTTCAAACGTTTCAGTCTAAGAACGCTCTAAATATTAATCCGTTTAGATGAAGTCTAGGTAAGCAATAAAGAAGCTAAGTGACACAATTCAAAGTCGAAAGTGAGTGAATAGGCTTCTTATATTTTATACCTATATATATATATATATATATATATATATATATATATATATATATATATATATATATATATATATAATTTTATAAATTAACTGGTTTATCTATCTATCTATCTATCTATATATATATATATATATATATATATATATATATATATATATATATATATATATATAAAGATTATAAATTAACTGATTTAAAATATGGTTTCTTTACACAGGAATTACCATGTTTCAAAAACCGAAGCTAAAAACTTCAAATTTAATTATATCATTAAATTAAAAGCATTATTTCTGTTTCATCTTCAAGCGAATTTTGGAATTTTTGGATTCCAAAATTCGCTTGAAGATGAAACAGAACTAATGTTTTTTTTATCAGTTAATTCATAATATTTACGCTCTATCAATTTACACTGAGCACTGTTTTGTAAAAATAAAAATATCTATGAAGAATACTGGATTATATATCTTACTGTTCTTACTTCTTTTTATAATATATATATAGCTGACCCTGACGATCTGCCTAAGTGAAACCTTGGTAGGTTTGTCTGGCACATTAGATTTGACTAGGTCTACTCTACGTTTGTATCGAGCTCTTTAGTTAGTTGTTTACTCGTATCAGGGTTTTTTCTTTGGGCCTTGAACCTGTATCTGTGCGATTATTTTCGACAGACTTTCATGTTCCTGGCTCTTTCTTTTTTAAAACCTTTTTTTCCCTTCGTGATTGACTTGGCTATTGTTAAATCAAGAATTCGAAGTCTTTTCGACACGAGTATAGTTACCTTTATTTTATATATATATATATATATATATATATATATGTATGTATGTGTGTGTGTGTGTGTATGTGTGTGTGTGTGTGTGTGTGTGTGTGTGTGTGTGTGTGTGTGTGTGTGTGTGTGTGTGTGTGTGTTTGGGTGTGTGTGTGTCTGTCTGTGTTCCGGTGGAGTTAGAATCTTGAAAAATTGAAAATAGGCGCACATATTTTATATATTTTAGAATATATGATAGAAATCGTACAAATATTCCGCTATTCCCATGGAATGTCTTCAGACGAACTGCATTCCGTAGTTCCACCGGTTTTAACATTCGCAACTAAAACACGCCATACCACACACAATGTAGCGAATCACTCTTCTTCACTTCGTATTCCATTGGTGACATGTAAGTTCAACTCGTGTAGCTTCTCCCCACTTACCGCTGCTTCGTGGAACATACTTCCAAGAGAATGCTTCCACGGTAACATTTTTTTTTAAGCGTATCACCCCAAGCAAGGCTGGAGGCCACTATCACGCAAGGGGTTAAAGAAGGGTTGGAGGAAGAGCAGATAGGAGTGGTAAAGGAGAGGATGTGGAGAAAGAGAAAGACAGTGGGTCGATCAAGGCAAGAGGGTTACAGAAGATTTGGAGCGAGAGCAGATAGGAATGAAAAATGAAAGGATGTGGAGAAGGGAAGTGGATAGATCAAGGCAACTGGAGATGTCGATTGACGCTACACTTAAACCGTTGGAGATTGTATTTGTCAGGGAAACAGTAATAGGGAAGGGTTTTCCATAGGCGAGATGTGCGAGACATGAAGCTATTGGAGTAGAAGAGACGTCTACATCTAACAGTTTCAACGGTGTGGGGGTGGGAACGGGATACACTACAATCTTAATCTGTTGAAGTCTAGTGTCTACCTTTATCTTCGCTACGTATCCCCATAAACAGTCCCTCTTTGCTTCGGTTGTACTATAGTTAATTCAGTTTCCGTTTTACATCCTTGGGTTTACCAATTGAGTTATCC
Organism: Acanthosepion esculentum; assembly: GCA_964036315.1. NCBI lineage: Eukaryota > Metazoa > Mollusca > Cephalopoda > Sepiida > Sepiidae > Acanthosepion > Acanthosepion esculentum. The sequence goes on from OZ038478.1 coordinate 27,597,003, forward strand.
TGAAAATCCCGGACATGTGGGCACCAAACCTCCACCAAACGGCTTATGACATAATAATAAACAATTAGATAATATCTGCGCTAATTAAATAACATATAAAAAATGATTAAAGAGGATCTTAAATTTGGATGTGTATGCTGATATATGTGAGTTCTGGGGTATACACGTATGTATGTATAGGGGGTGTAGGTATATAAGTATTAGGGTAGGTATGCGTGAGGAGATACACTCATATATATGTATATAGGTCAACCTGATACCCTATATATAA
>OZ038478.1:27602273-27637273 GCA_964036315.1 Acanthosepion esculentum
TACAAACAGGATCGTTCATAACCATTTCCGACCCTCACCCTTAGATCTTGCAAATAAAATGCACTGAAACCAAGTTGCATCTTTGTTGTGAGTAAAATGGTTTTGTCTATATGATAAAATTATAATATATATATATATATATATATATATATATATATATATATATATATATATATATGTAAACTTTGACCGATGTTTATCATCGAAAAAATGTCCACACACAATTCAACATTAACTACCCGGTCTACCCAACACCAAACTGCTGTCAACAACCACTATTGTTTCACTTAGATAATCTGTATATTTTGTAAGTACATTTTTCTTCTCAAAACATCCGGGCTTGCCTACAAACAGGATCGTTCATAACCATTTCCGACCCTCACCCTTAAATCTTGCAAATAAAATGCACTGAAACCAAGTTGCATCTTTGTTGTGAGTAAAATGGTTTTGTCTATATGATAAAATTATAATATATATATATTATATATATATATATATATATATATATATATATATATATATATTATAATTTTATCATATAGACAAAACAGTGGTGACGAGTATATTGGACCATAGCAATATATATATGAATAAAAAGAGGCCGTTATCAATGACTCCACCATATATATATATATATATATATATATATATGGTGGAGTCATTGATAACGGCCTCTTTTTATTCATATATATATTGCTATGGTCCAATATACTCGTCACCACTGTTATGGTCCAAGGTTAGGACAAAGGGAGAACAACACGAACACAAGAGTAGAAATAACAAAGATATATTACACAGAATAATAATACAAGATGTGGAAAGTGTTAGTATGACTGTCAGTGTGGGTTGGAGTGAATTACTATTGGCTCGACTCGATTCCGTCTCCTCGCTCTCTCTTGAGAGGCGCAGTGTCAGGTAGAGTTCAATCTGTCGTTATAGGTAAGGTCCCATAACATATGTAAATATATATATATATATATATATATATATATATATATATATATATATATATATATATATATATATAATAGATAATGACAATATGTGGTAACCCATATGGATAATTTCAAAAGGATATAGCTCCAGAGAGAGATCAATGTCAGTCAAAAATAGTAAATAATAATTATTATCATAAAGAAAACGAACTCTTAAAAGACCATGGTGATATTTATTTCGTTAAGATCGAAAGTTCGATCTCAACTCATCAGACAGACTCCTTACACACAAATATAAATGGATAAAATTTAACCAGGCTAAAAAAACAAAAATTATATTACATAGATTTAAAATTGGGGAAAAAGAAGGAAAGAAAGGTTATGCATTCAAATAGGAAGGAAAGAACAGTGAAAATATGCAAAACTTGAAAGTGAAAGAAAGAGGAATTTATCTCAGTTGTATAAGTTGTATATATATATATATATATATATATATATATATATATATATATATATATATATATATATGTTTCTAACTGATGTTAGACTCCTGCAAAGCAACATACTACGTCTTCTTAGAGCTCATGTTTTACACTGACATGAATTGCAGCAACTATAATTTATCCTAGAACACTAACCATGGGTATATAGTACCCAGCGCAAATTTTCCTATATTTAATTACAATTTTCAGTACTTGATTTTCTTACATAAATAATGTTTTTCAGGGTATATTAATGTTAACTCAAAGTCCAGTTTGAAGTGACTGCATATAAAATATTTCAAATAAAGATTTATATTTAATTTTTTTTTGTTGACATTTTAAAAATCGGTTATGATATACCCATGGTTAGTAGTGGTGTAACTTTAATTGATGGTTAGTGTCCTAGGGTTAAGTGATTACTACGTCTATTGCTAGGAAAGTTAGACTAGTATACCGTGCCTGAACATTTTTTCGTCATAATCCATCATGCACATTCGTATACATATCAGACCATAATATACGTGACAGCAGACGAACCAGATCAAATATATTATATACTTCACATATCTTGTCTGGTACATCTGCTGTATATCTCGAGATTATTGACAAAATTTAAAGAAAGCTCTTTTATGTAATTCATCCTGATCTGGCATCTCCACTTTAGTCACTTTCTCGCACTTGTGTCGTTTTTTATTGTTTTCTACAAATATATTCATTGCAACTGTTCTGCATGAATTTAAGCGTGCTACTAGATTGAAAAATAGGTCCCCCTGTTTTACTGTTGAACTAGCTAGATGCATCCGCAACTTCTATCCTATCAGCATCTCTTCTACACATTTGTGGAAGTCCCTTTCGATTTCTTGTTTTTCAGACACCTCGATCAATCGCGAACACGAATCCCGGGTCCCTTAGTATCGTAGGGGCACCTCATGCCCTGCAGCAGTAGTAGAGGTGGTGTTTCTTGGGAAAGATAGCCTGACGAAGCCCAACACTCTTCAGGCCCGTTTCAATTGAGAGTGAACCATTCTCTTGGACCGGTTGCCACCCAAGGCTATAGAACCCAGTCTATCATCCTATTTACCCTCCTGATGGAGGGAGAATAAGAGCACTCACACTTTTTCTCATGGTATTAGCACAATCCACCATGCATCCCGACTTCACTCAATGTCTCACAGTTATGACATAACTTTCCTTTGTATTTTCTACAAAATCTTTCATTGCGTCTGTTCTGCATTAATTTAAGCGTGCTACTAGAGTGGCATACAGGTCCAACAGGAATTCGGTTCTTCGATTCCATAATCCGAGCCGTTATCTATTACACCACCCTGCACCTACCTTCAATATTCAAAGAATTAAATGCAACGTCAATCGCTATCTTCTGTTTTTCTGGGCCCTCTTCCTTTATTGCCCTGCTTTTCACTTCTCCCCTCAAAAGTATTTTCATTCTCTTTTACCCCCTGTAGCTCCCTGCGTCCTAGTGACATTATCGCCTTGCTTGGGGTGAAATATTTTGAAAAAAATACAAGAAATGAGAGGCTGTAATTTCTTGGGTTTATAACGGGCAAAGAGACATTGGAAAATACTCTCAGGACATACGGAAAGCCAGAAAATCAATGGAAGAAACAGCGAATAAACTGCCGAACTAGTTTCAGTGAAAACGCGACAGAACAAGAAAAAAGATGTGCAATAAAGGAAAAATGTTGCTAAATACAGTAAATCTCGGAGTGCCATCTTCCGCCACGTCATAAAATCCCCTGTCACATAAAGGATGAAGTAGAAAGCAGTAAGAAAAATAGAATTACAGACAATCTCATTTTATTCTTCAAAGAAACTTGGAACACTTATTTTTTTAAAGGCGGACGTATTTTCTTCGACAAGAAAACTATTTCAGTGGTAATAACTATTGATGAAATAGAACTGGCCAAAATGGTTTCGTCTTCAGGCCCCATCCTGCATAAATGAAATATACTCTTCCCTAAGATTCCAAATCTGAGGTAGAGCTTCTTCTTTGAACTAAGACAGCGCTTTAGTCTGGTCTGTAAATTTTGCATTACAGGCCTTGCAAAGTTGGCTATTTCCGTTTTTGTTCTTACATGAAATCAAACTCTTAAAATTTACTGAAGGTGATCAGCCGTTCCCATAGAACATCCTTCGCTAATTTGAGTAGACATTTTGAAATACTTCCATCCTATTAAATACCACCCAAAATTCGACACCCTCTTAAGACAACGCTACATTAAGTATCAGAATGCTACAAGTTTATTAATTATTAAAATAAAAATCTGTTTTGTCTGTCTAGTATTCAAAGGTTCTAGGTACCATTGACATGAAAATGAAATTGCTCATCCAAGTTCAGGTTTGAATGGAAATGTATTTGCCTTCAGTTTGAACTAATTACCTTGGGAAAAACATGAATCTGTTAGGGAAATAGTAGGGTAGACTTAATCTATTTAACTTGGTAGATCAAGTCATCCGCTTTCAAATATAGTGTTAATGCCATAGAGTTCTGTTGAGAAATTAATTATTTTTAGTAACCACTATGGATATTAGTTGGTAAAACTGATAGAGAGAGAGAAGTATAAATTAAAAACAAAATATGAGTGACAGTTTCCATCCGGTCATTCTTGCATCAGACACGTACATTATTATTGCGGCCATAGTAAGCATGGTTCCACAACGACATAAAATGTTAATGTTACTATCAGCTCAGGAAGAACTATTCTTCCTGCATTAACTGAGAAGTCAGTGCTATTTTCATAAACAATATTAGATAGCCATTCACCTGGAGTCAAAATCACCATAAAAGGACTGGACCTGGAGAATGCTGAACCATTTTCATACCTTGGTAGCGTACTAACATCAAATACATCGACTGAAAAAGACATCGATGACGGAATCGATAATGCAGCATACGGGAAGATCTTTTAAAGAGTCTTCGGTAATCCTGATCTAATACAAACCAACAAACCCATGGTCTACCCTGCTTTTGCAATCTCGTTTCCCCTGTAAACCTGTGGGCCCTGGATGAGACATCCGCAAATTTGAAAGATTCCGTCAAATGAAACTTCGTCAAATCCTGCGGAACACGTGGGAGGTCTGGATCAAAAACAACGAAGTTCTCTTCCGTGCCAAGATGGAGAACCTAGAAATGATCACCACCGACTTCAATGGGCCAGACACCTTGCCCGAATGCCAAGTATCCGCCTACTCGGAGCTCACATCTGGCAAAAGACCAATGGATCACCACACATCATCGATTCAAAGATTAGCTCAAAAATATCTTGCTGAAGACAGAAATCGTTCCGGTCAGAAAGAATCAATTGCACAAGAGCAGTCTACGAAAAAAATCAACATCCTCCGAAAACACCAGAAGATAAATAGATAAAAAGAGAACACAAAGAAAAGCTATAGTTATCCATCTTCTGAACTCTCCTACCGACCATGTAATGGCTGTGGACATCTCTTCGGGACCAAAATAAAACTCATTTCTCACAAAAGTAAATGTCGATGACCATCCCAATACTAGGTAACAAGTTCCCCTCAACGACGAATATTAATGTTTAGTGCTTTTGAAAGAATCCATATTATAATTGTTGTTGGTTTTAATTGTTAACGAATGTGTCAGTAATGTAATGGATATGGGTTCGGAGTGAGAATGCAACGAACAGTTCCGATCAAGTTCGGTAAACTGACTTTCCCGCAAATAATACGGGGAAAGTGTTGTGGCCTTGTTAGGGCCAGAAATAAAGACACAAAGAGAGGAATTGAGTTAAACAAATATATTAACACAAACAGTTAATACAAACATATACAAACGATTGTGTTACAACAAGAATGATCGGTCCGACTGTCAGAGCTGTCTGCTGGAAAATTCCCTCTCTAAGAGGCAGTACCTGCTCCTATTTATATCTGGGAGTGTCCATGCGTGGGTAGTTAAATAACCAAAACAAAAAGATATAAATTAAATCTCTTCGTCCCCCCAGGTAAAAGGTTAAAATTTGGGTAAATAGCATGGTAGATTGGGCTCTCTAATCGTGATTAGCAACAAGTCTAGGAGAAGAACACATATGAATTTGAAACCCAGACAACATGAATACAATATTCGATAGCCTTTCACCTGGACTCAAAATCACCATAAAAGGACTGGACCTGGAGAATGCTGAACAATTTTCATGCCTTGATAGCGTACTAACATCAAATACATCCGCTGAAAAAGACGTCGATGACGGAATCGATGACGTCCATGCAGCATACGGAAATATCTTTTAAAGAGTCTTCGGAAATTCTGGTCTAATACAAACCAAGAAAACCAATGGTCTATCCTGAAAGACATGGAGTACGAATACTGTGTATCGAGAGCAAAAACACGATAGATTTCAACAAAGACAAATTTTATCCCACTGGTCCCAATATCCAAAATTTTGTTGACACCAACTTAAAAAAAAAAAACACCTTATAACACATTATAAACACATTTATGAATTTCTGTTATAAGACAAACTATTTAAATGGATGCATTACCTCTTTGCAAAATGTAACATAAATTTCTCAACGAATTAATATAATTTGGAACTAGAACCTCAAATTTAAATTTGTTATATTTTAGTAGCAACGAAAGCAGTTTTCAAGCTTTTAAACTAGTAAAGACTTTCATGAAAAACCAATCATTACATTTGTGCTAAATACTGGAATGTAAAAGAAAAAGAAAAAAACACGAAGCAAAGACTGACTATTTTGAAATGGAAAGCCGCGGGCGGCAAGCAAAAAAACAAAAACAAAAAAAAACTCCGTGAACACCGTTTAAGCTTAACACGCCATACTGTACACGTCGAAAACAACTATTCCTCTGGTCACACCGACTGCCTAAGCCGCTTTTTTTTTTCATTAGCTTGACCTTTCCAGCATCTCTCCTTTTCTTAGTTAAACAACCTAAGCTTACTTGTTGACTGAAGTGCACTTAAAATGATACGCGCTCACCTTAGTTACATGATTTTAAAATGTGTTGAGGAGGCGATTACGTATTTCTCTCTATGATGCTTTAGCTGGTTGCTGGAGCTGCTTGTAGCCATTGCTTTCATTAGTGTACCGACTTTTCACATGAAACCGGCTTATATACAAGAGATCAAGTGCTAAAAGAAGACTACAGTAAATACGCTTACAGAATATTATTGACAAGTTTTCAAGTGTAATATCCTTGAAGTTAGAATATGTTATTTTCTACTCTCGTTTAAAATGGAATAGATTATAAACATCAAATAACGACAATGTAGAACTTGAATTTCTCTTTTGTTTATATACTTTTGTTTCTGTTGGTTTTTTTTTTATATTTCAGTTGCTTTGTGCACTCAGTTCTCTTCGATATTAATGGACAATTTTAAAACATTTCTATTTTCTTTTTCATTTTTACATGATATTTTTTCCGAAGATCTCTTGTTATTTTTTAATTTTATTCTTTCATATATATTTTGAGTGCTATGCTATTGGTATATGTCTTGGTCAAAATATTTTCTATTTATTATATATATATATATATATATATATATATATATATATATATATATATATATATAAAAGTGGACATGGAAGTCAGCACTTAGAGGCGACAGTCTGTTTCATGCTAGTGCAATCGTCAGGCAAAAGCATGAAACTAGCATGAAACAGACTGTCGCCTCTAAGTGCTGACTTCCATGTCCACTTTTATATTTACACACGCTCTATCTCTGATATTGAGCACTTTATCCCATAAATATAGCACACTTTAAGACTATATTTCTACATATATATATATATATATATATATATATATATAGTTTTGAGGTGTGCTATATTAATGGGATAAAGTGCTCAATATCAGAGATAGAGCGTATGTATTAGGTCGTCCCATGTGTTCTGTCCGAATTTTAACTTTTCGTTAAAATAAACGAAATTTAAAGAGTATTTTATAATGTCTAATGGAGCTGAACATTATTTTTATGTTCAGATGCATTTAAACCAATTAAATCGTATTTCAGTGAACAATAAAATAAAATTTTGTTTGATTAAAACCGTGCTAGCATGGAAGTTCCCAAGAATCATTTGAGGCACATAATGCTTTATGAGTTCAAGAAAGGAAACTCAGCAGCCGAAGCGGCTAGAAACATTCACTCAGTTTATGGAGAGGAATGTGTGAATGAAAGAACTTGCAGAAAATGGTTTGCAAAATTCAGAGGTGGAGATTTCACCTTTGAAGATGACGATCGAACCGGACGTCCAGTTGAGCTTGATGAAAACCTTCTTGAAGCAACCCTTGAAGAAAATCCTGCTTTATCAGTTGAGGAATTGGCAGTGGTTCTCAGTTCAAACCATACAACTGTTCATCATCATCTTCAACAACTTGGAAAAGTTCCTAAACTTGGAAATGGGTGCCTCATGAATTGTCTGAAACAACCTCAAATCCCGAGTTGACATCTGCTCTTCTCTCCATTCTCGCCAACTTGTTTCACCTTTTTGGATAGACTTGTGACTGACGACGAAAAATGGATCTTTTATCGAAATGTTAAGCGTCGTAGACAGTGGCTTGGTAAAGAGGAAGGACCCCAGCCATAGCCGAGAAGTGAACTTCATTTGCAAAATGTTCTTCTTCAATCTGGTGGGATTGCCAAGGAATAATCCACTTTGAATTCTTACCACCTAATGCAACCATTAATGCTCAAATATACTGTCAGTAATTAGAGCGTTTGAACCAAGCTTTAGGAAAAAGACCTGCTCTAGTGAATCGAAAACGGGTGTTGTTTCATCAGGACAATGCGCGATCATACACAGCAAAAATCACGTCACAAAAGATCGAACTTGGTTGGAAGAAAATTCCTCATCCACCTTATTCTCCCGACCTTGCTCCTTCAGACTACCATTTGTTTCGTAGCTTACATAATGATTTGGAAGAAACAGATTTGTGACACAGGAAGAGGTTAAACCTGAAATTTGTAAGTTCTTCGAATCAAAGCCAAAAGAATTTTACACTAATGGAATTAGCAAGCTTGTTAATAGATGGAAGGAAGTCATAGATAATCAGGGAAAATACATCGTTGATTGAATTTGTAATTAAATGTAACATTTGATCACTTGATTCAAAACTCAAAATTCGGACAGACCTTATGGGATGACCTGATGAATATAAAAGTGAACACTGAAGTCAACATTCAGAGGCTAAAGGCTGTTTCATGCTAGACGCAATCATCAGACGGCTTGACAATTGCGTCTAGCATGAAACAGCCTGTCGCCTCTGTGTGTTGACGTCAGTGTTCACTTATATATATATATATATATATATATATATATATATATATATATATATATATATATATATATATATATATACGTGTATAATGTTGCTTCCGTGATTTACATTCATGCTAAATGTAAGTATTTGTTATATATTATACAGTATATTACTCTGTATATATTGCTTTATATTCACATTGAGGAGAGATTCAACCTTAATATATATCTCTCCTTCTCTCTCTTCACCCTCTCTCTCTCTCTCTATATATATATATATATATATTTATGCAAAGCTCTAATATGAATCGAGCACTCCGAGTCACTGGCGTATTTATTAACACGTAAAAATTCAGATTCCTCTTTTCCGGAAAGAAAATTTGGCATCAGTCGAGCTTCAATCCTGGTTTGAGGCAATCGGATTTCTAGCCATGCTGATGGGCTGTGATACAGCGAAACACTCTGTCTGTGAATGACAATATATATATATATATATATATATATATATATATATATATATAAGAATGAATGAATGGCTAAGCCACACGTAATCGAGGACATCCGTCTACTATTCCCGCTAGCTAATTCCTATGCTGACGCTTGCTCAGGTGCATTTATTGTTTATTCAACAACCACAGAGCCCACCTGTAGTTTATACTGCAACTATGCTTTTCAGACCTTAGTTACAGTTTCTGGGAGAGAGCGTGTTATCCTGCGTGATTAACAATCTGAACAATGCCAGCACACTCAAACCCTCCGTCACGATAACTTGTGACTTCGTGCTAGCAACAGCCATCGACGGCCCGCAAGCATTCCGTTTACCCAATTTCACTCACAAGGCTTGGGTCAACCCGTGGTATAGTTTTCAGGCACGTTCCTAAGGGGTCCCGCTAGTATCATCTCCTCCAGACAGATAATATCGGGAAGTCACTTTTTTACAAATCGATCCCGCTTCCTGTAAATATATATATATATATATATATATATATATATATATATATATATATATATACGACTGACGCTAGAGGCAACCTGACGTTTAGCCACACTGAAGAGCTGTGAATGACAGTCTGTCTGTGGATGACATTATATAGGCTCCTGAAAAATTAATTTCGGTTGAGCTCTCTGTGGGTTTGTAAATAGTGACTAGTACGGCTGATATAGAGATATATACGAGACTCTTCACCAAAAGCGAATTGAGTCCTGTCGGTCACTGTGTGTTTATCTAAAGATAAATACGCTAAAATTCACCTTCATCCTTGCCATGTGCCGACGGCTTAGTGGTAGAATTTGCGACTGACGCCAATTCAGTCGGGTTTCGAACCTAGCTAGAAGCAACCGGACGTCTAGTGGATGACATTACATATATTATATAAAATACTACAGGAAAAACTATACTTATACTTGTCTTATCAGTTAATTTGTCAATGTCGAATTCATTTCCTCTTCTCTTTTTATTAAGTTTGTACCTTTGCAGATACAATATATGAAATGCAATCATCATCATCATCCCCTTGACGTTTGTAATCGTAAATCCGAATGCAGAAGCCACATTAAATCTCCTTCACAATGGTCTATCAACGGCAGCCATTAGAATTTCTTGTATAGTCATACCTGTCCCTTGTATGACATTGTTTTTGCGTTGGCGTCCTCTCCTACGTCCACCTTTAACGATGCATTTCATGATAGGCTTTCACAGGCTATTGGGCCTTTAATGTCTCCAAGCCACGCCATTTTTCTCCATTTGACAGTGATGATAAGAGATTCCTATTGGCCCGCAAAACTTTCAACCATTTACCGTGCAAACTCATTGGTTTTCTGTTCCCAATAGAAGATGTCAAGGAGTTTTCTCCTGCATTTTTCCTCAAATGCTTGAATCTTTCACTGTTCCTTCCAACAGTGTCCACGTTTCACATCCATAAAGGAGAATAGAGACTACCAGCGATTTGTACGGTCAGTACTTTGAAAGCTGATTATGCTCCTCCATATTCCTGCCAATTTTGGCCATAGCTACCATGGCTGCGGCAACCCGTGAGCGGATTCCCGTGTTTCAGGTAACATCTTTAGACAAGATTGCTCATAAGTAATTAAAACTTGACAGAAGAAAATGTTAAAAAATAGATTAAATCAAATGAATGAGAAAAATTAATAAATAAATTACATTCATTCTCTGTGGCCTCGTTCTCAATAGCTGCTACACATGGTGTCACACTACAAAATTCAAACTTTAAGCTTGCCAAAGAAAAGCAAGATGCAGACAGAGGAATTGTAACAGACACACAGACACCACACTGGTCCTTGATAATGACTTCGATAGTCGAAAGTACAAAAATAACGAAACAAAATATCAACTTCAGGTACTTTATCCGCAACAACGAGCAAAATACTGGTCACATTATTCAAAAATTGAAAAATATAATAAAAAAGACAGCATTTGCTGATTATTTGTAATCAAACGTTTTGTATACATATATATATATATATATATATATATATATATATATATATATATATATATATATGTGTGTGTGTGTGTGTGTGTGTGTGTGTGTGTGTGTGTGTATTTAGGCAGCAATCCTTCATTCGTGCACGTTTCAGTGAATATGCCAGACAAGGAGCTTTCATTTAGTTTTTTTATATAATTTCTTATGTGATTTTTTCTTTTCGTTAGATAAATTATATAAAAACTGTTCAATTGTCCTATTTTTCTTCCGGGCGGTTTCGGCTATACATTTAGCCATTTTCAAGCTTGAAATATATTAACTGTTAACAAGAAATAAAGTTGTTGTATGTATGTACTTATATAAAGTTTTTCATTTTCAAAACAGATATTGTCTTCATGCTCATAATTGATATTATTAAGTGTTGGGCAGTTTTTATATAATATATCTATCGACGAGAAATGAAATTCGAAACAAAGCACCTTGTCTGTCATATTCAATAAAACGTGCATATATATATATATATATATATATATATATATAGACAGATAGATTGATAGATAGATATGAGTATATATATATATATATATATATATATATATATATATATATATATATATATATATATATACTCATATCTGCTCAGTAAAGTGTCCTAATATAAACAAACCAATTACTCGAGTCGATATGAATGTTTTGATTTGGGTTTATAAGGTACGCTTTCAATTTGCGTAATCCGGGATGCACTTCACGGCTAAGGTTTTGTAGAAAGTACATTGGATTTCGAGGCGGTTTTCCCTGCCTGCAATGGGGGATTCATGTTCGAATATTGTCGGAAAATGAATATTTTTCTTTTAAAAGTTTACTCGCATATTCAGGTCGGTAGACAAACCCAAATAAGAATAATTTTAATAAAAAAACGGAGGGTCTACTCAAATATGGGTATCTACTATAAATAACATTTAAGTAATAAAATATAATCAACATATACAAACATTTTATATATATATATATATATATATATATATATATATATATATATATATATATATATTGTCATCCCCAGACAGACTGTTTCGCTGTACCACAGCTCATCAGTGTGGCTAGACGTCCTGTTGCCTCTGGCTAGAATAGAAAACCGGTTGAATTCGCGCCAGTCGGAAATTTTACCCTGAAGCCGTTGGCTCACGGCAGAGAAGAAGGTGAATTTAAGCGTATTTATTTTTAAATAAACACACAGTGACTGAGAGAACTCGATTCGATTTACCGAAGAGTCTTGCATTATTAGCCATAATAGTCACTTATATATATATATATATATATATATATATATATATATATATATATATATATAAAAAATCTGCATATACTGAGTGATTTAAATGTAATTCCCTGTTTTATGTATAATGGAGAGTCCCCTCTTTTCGTCTTGTCAGAATTATAGTTATATGGGAGTGTCCATCATACATAAAATAGGGGGTCACTTTTCGACCACCCTCTATTTCTCACTCATTATGACAGACATGATTGCGGAGGTGTTGAGGCCTCACACTTATACACACACCCATACTAATATACACACTTATACACATCATACTCACTCCCTAAGAACCAAACAACACACAAACTTAACAGAGACACATATCTTTTCCAGGAACCAATAAATCTTTCAAAATAACAAGTGAATTCAGAGCAGTATGAATCCATCCAGCCCTTATCTTAAATAACAAGTCAAAAGACACTTTTTGACCAACACAAAGTCTGACCAAAATTCATGATAGAAAATATAAAAAAACAAATGGAAACTACAGACAAAATTTCATTTTCTCCATCAATTCATTCATTTCTGTAGTTCACTGCTCGTAACAAGCAGAATTTTGTTTTTCTCCTGATGATGGCCATGCTGGCCGAAACTAGTCGAGGAATCTAATTGAAATAATAAAAACGAAATAATAGTAATATTTTTATGGTCCAATATCCTCGCACCACTGTTATGGTCTAAGGTTAGGACCAAGGAAGAACAACACGAACACAAGAGTAGGAATAACAAAGATATATTAAGCAGAATAATAATAATACAAGAAGTTGAAGGTGTTAGTATGACTGTCAGTCTGGTTTAAAGTGAACTACTATTGTCTCGACTCGTTCCGTCTCGACTCGTTCTACTTCTTCTACCGTCTCTCTTGAGAGGCGCAGTCTTTATAGTGTCAGGAAGCGTTCACTGTCGTTACAGGTAAGATCCCATAACAAATATACAACACAGTATGTCTGAAGATTTTAATTTTAAAATATTTTTTATTGTTCAAACACACACACTATATATATATATATATATATATATATATATATATATATATATATATTAAAGACATTTTTATGTTTAACATTCTTTTCATAGATTTATTATAAACAGAGCATTTACTTAAATACTTGTATCTATAAAAAGAATCTTAAACATAAAAATGTCTTTAAATAATTGTCGGACTTGGTCCATTTCATAATATATATATATATATATATATATATATATATATATATATATATATGCGATTTCTACTGAATATTATTTTCTATAGTCTCCATAGACGTAGTCATTTTAATGCTCTGTACACATAGATCCACAAACGGTAATATATTATAGATGCATATATATAATATCCGTATTATGTTTTATTAGCGTGCGTTTTGCACATACAGCACAGCCTCTTGTTACAAGCCTTATCAGCAGCGTCTTTTCTGAACCAGTGCATACAAAAGGACGACCTCGAAGAAAACATTTGAAACTGTGCGTTCGGGTAAATAATTTTTAAATGATAATTTCCACACACATATGTGCCAACACATACTGACACATCATAATATATACACGCACACACATACACACACACACACATACACACACACACACACACACACATATATATTTATTTATTTATTTATTTATTGAAAGACTTTTTATGTTTAACATTCTTTTTATAAATACAAGTATTTAATAAATGCTCTGTTTTATAATAAACAGTATTAAATAACATTTACCGGCTTGAATGTCCGAGAAATTTTCATAGAAAATAAAAGTGTTTTTAAATAATTGTCGGACTTTGACTATTTCATAATGTACATATATATATATATATATATATATAATGTGTGTATATTATTGATTAAATACAATAAACGAGATGCGTTTGTGTATGTGTGTGTGTGCACTGGTGTGTATCTGCCTGTAAGTGTAAATATAGAGTTTGCTGTTTCACTTGTCTGTGGGGTAGCAACCGAATCTCCATATCAATGAGAATGTCGATCTAAAGAAGTGAGGAGGCAGAACGCGACAGGGATACCAAAACTACTTGGCTTCATGAAATGAAACATCTCTTTCGACAGAAAACCCGCACACGCGCCAGACCAGAACAATGCTTTTCGTAACTTTACTTACCAGGTAGCTGAAAACATTACAAACTTTGGACATTTGGTATTCACGCGTGAAGGTGCCCCTCAAGCTAAAAGCGTTTGGGTCTTTGTAAAGGATATTGTTCGGATTCCAAACCTGTACCTTTGTAAATAAGCAACAGCGAAAACTCACCGCATTCAGAGAGGTAACAAAATAAAATACACAATAAAATGAAGATGTATGTAAAATATAAGAAAAAAAAACACAATGAGAAGTATTGTTTAATTGTGTTATAAAGTGAAGTCCCTAAAAATCTGACGTAAAGGATATTTGAAACTATCCCCATATGTCCAGTGTATTGAGTCGACTGACGTGTCTGTGACGTAATTATTAAAAGTATTCATCGCACACTTTACTGTCTGGATAAAGAAACAATTCTACCTTGTGGTCGTAATGATGGTCTGAGCGTTGATATCATCCAAGCGGGTTGCAATTTTGTGCGGGATCCGTTTACTCAAATTATCTACTTGGCTAAGAGCTCTTATTTTTTAGCTGCTTGTTAGTTTACGGCCACATCACGTAAAACACCGGTTCCCGTATGATCACCGAAGTTAAGCAACATCCAATCTGACCACTACCTATATGGGTGACAGCTTGAGAATATCAGGCCCAGTAAGCTTGGATGTGCGAATTTTGTAAGAGATAATGGCTCGAGGTTATTAATCGGAAAGCCGAGTTTCTGTCCCAGTTGGGTTCGTTGTATCCACTTACGCGCAAATATCCTTGGCAATGGACCCGCCTCTTCTTGCCACAGCTATGGGTTAATTAGTAAAACTTGTATTAATAAAATCATTATTATCTCCCACAAGATATTCGCCCAATCTGGCTTTAAATAACCTGTAAGGGTTTGATAAGCCGGAGAAAAGAATGAATCAATGAAATACTGATTCGCTCCACAGGCATGTCTTTTAGATTTATTTACTTTCTCTTTAATTTAAATATATAGAAATAGAATCGAGGGATCACTTTACATAATGATTGTAATATAGAATTTAACACCAACTTTATATCCACATTATGATTTCTTGTTTGTTTATCAAATCCTGATTAGGCATGAATCCTTCCCTTCTCTCCCAGCTATGGGTTAATTAGTTCGGCTTGAACCACTAAACCGTTATTATCTCAAACAAAAAAATGTCTTGTAGATTGTAATCTAAATATATATTTCTAGCTTTATATAATATGCAAAGTCGTAAAAAACGAAACTAGTAAATGAATTAGTTGCTTGTTGATTAATGAGTACTAACCAGTTTTTAGAGATGCAAGACGGTTCCTACTAACATAGACAAAAAAATTAGGATGTAAAAGAAGGAACATGTCGCTAAAACACAAAAAAATAAATCCTATATTTGGGAACGGTCAAAAAATAATCCCATATTTGGGCTCGGTCAAAAAATAAATCCCATATTTGGGCTCGGTCAAAAAGTAAATCCCATATTTGGGCTCGGTCAAAAAGTAAATCCCATATTTGGGCTCGGTTAAAAAATAAATCCCATATTTAGGCTCGGTCAAAAACAAAAAAAAAATTCCAAGCTGTAATCTACTCTATATTTTTTCTAAAACCAAAAAAGTAGTAAACTCATACGATGAATAATGATTTTCCAAGTGTAGCTTAGATGTGGCACAAGGCCGAAACTATGGAGCAACCAGTGTGAATCGAACTCACTACTAAGTCGTAATTACTCTAGCGAGAAAAGCTTGCTAACCATATACACTGCCATGAGGTACCCTAATATGGTGATTTTCCAAGCTTAGATCTGAGACACGACTGAAAGTATGGGCCACTCAGTTTGGATCGAACTCACTACTCAGTCGTAATTATTCTAGAGAGACAAGCATGCTAACCATATACATTGTCTCGAGGTGCTCTAATATAGTGATTATCCAAGAGTAGCTTAGATGTGGCAAAAAAAACGAAATTATTGGCCACCCAGTGTGGATCGAACTCACTAATCA
Organism: Acanthosepion esculentum; assembly: GCA_964036315.1. Lineage (NCBI taxonomy): Eukaryota > Metazoa > Mollusca > Cephalopoda > Sepiida > Sepiidae > Acanthosepion > Acanthosepion esculentum. The sequence continues at coordinate 27,618,793 of OZ038478.1, forward strand.
GTCGTAATTATTCTAGTGAGACAAGCTTGCTAACCATATACACTGTCTCGAGGTGCCCTAATATAGTAATTATTCAAGAGTAGCTTAGATGTGGAAAAAAAACGAAAGTATGGGCCACCCAGTGCAGATCGAACTCACTACTCAGTCGTAATTATTCTAAAGGGACAAGCTTATTAACCATATACCTTGCCTCGATGTGCCCTAATATAGTGATTTTCCAAGCGTAGCTTAAATGTGGCAAAAGACCGAAATTATTGGCCACCCAGTGTGGATCGTACTCACTATTTAGTCGTAATTGTTCTCGCGAGACAAGCTTGCTAACGATTTTACCGACACGGGGTGCCCAAACTCATACAATGCATATGTTTATTTCAGGTAGCCGTCACTTGCACATGCGATTGTTAAGAATAATGCAAGAATTTTACTTCCAGCAATAAACAAGCACGATAACTAGTTGATGTGAAGTGGAGCATTACATCAGATCACATCCAAATTTAACAGTGGGTATCGCTCACTACATGAATGCATCACCCAATATTCTGTGCGTGTAGACAGCTTTCCATGTGGTTTACTTGGAATCATTCACATTAATAAAAACATTTTACAAGGTAAGATTTCCAGCAGCTGAAATAGATTACTAAATATAACATGAGCTTAAGAATATCGCCATCAGATTGTAAAAAAAAAACAAAAAAAAAACTGGTAGCTAGTCGCTTGGTCAAACAAATCAACATTCGAAAACTGAAGCAGACAGTCGAACTACTGTGTACAGGCAGCGACAGAAAACTATGCAACCAGCTTTTCAATGTATCTTTGTACAATCTGTCGTTGGCTAATTACGGGTGTTCGATGCGGTCTGTAAAATTTTGTTCAGTGCTTACAGTTGCGTCAATCACAGATCCCAGCGCTGAAAATTGACACATATAGGTCTGCCATGTTTCTCGTTGTTGATTTTTAATCCCAGCAGGATATCGCACTGAATATCAACAGGCCAGTATCGCTTCTATTTACCCCATTGCTGGTGGGAGAAGAAATGGATTCATAGATTTCCTTTGTATGCAGATGACACGAATCTCGTTCCGGAAACAGTCAGTTAATTTCCAGTTACTCCGTTGGTTACCGCGCCCTCCAGATATAACCCCCCTTGAACACCTATGAAATATGTTACAGATTTCACTTAATTGCCTGCAGGCACAAATAAGTTATAGACATCTTGTTATTCATGATGACGGTAGTCTTTGAGTATAGAATCCAGAGGTTGGCAGTGAATATTTCGAAGACAGTAGGAAAGCGTAGTTCACGTTAGCAGTGGATATCTCGTTTCAGTAGCAGAGCGTAGTTCTTTCTTCTGTTCTGCTCATCTTTGGTTCTAACAGGTTCGCATTGGACATTTTATTTTTTGTTGGAATACAACAAATGTGGCACAAGGCCGAAAAGGGGAGGGGTAAGGGCTGGTCATAACTTACTATCCTATACCTAGCTAATCAGATTCGCGACCCATTCATACATTACAATTAACCCATTCACCACAAGAACTCATCCGTTGCCATTCAAACCTTCATCCACCATAATACCACATCCACACCAGGGGAACCTACAAAAACGCGCCCCACACCATAAAAATTTTGATGATAATAACATACATTAAAATTCTAATAATGAAAAGATGAAAGTGGGGAGGGAGATGAACCCAATAACAAACTAAAAACTCAACGAATATTTAAACTAAACATAATTCGTGTTAGTAGGGCCCGTCCAACCCTCAAAATAGAGAGGCCGCTGTATTCTGCCCAGAGGACAGAATCAAGAAACACTCTCGCTAAGGGAGTGGGAAAGAGATAAAATAACCCGGACATGGGGAAATAAAAGGCTGACCTAGTCGAGAATAAAGTGGGGCCAAAACAAACTGGGGAGGTTGTGAATCTCGACTTGGATCATAACTAAAAAGATAGCCGGGAAACAGGCCGGGAACAACACTTACTCACATTAACTAGGTACACTTAAGCTTGTCTAACCTAACCAAGGGGAGGGTTCCACAGGAAACCACCCCGATGTGACTTTAGATTGACCTAGAAAAGAAAATCAAGGCTAGCCCCGTCCAAACGAACCAAGCTCGCCTCTTTTACCCACCTTTCGTTGAAGACTGTCGAATGCAATCGTTTTCTATCAGTTCTAATCTTCATCTTGAGCTGATGCTCAAAGAATCGGATTAGATCCTGATGCGAAAGACGATTGCCTCGCAAGACTTCCTGCATGCGCGTCGTCCATATCACCATTCGAGCCGTGGCTAGCAGCGTCAGAAACACCATTCGTTTCAGCCCGGAATACGGGGGCGACACATTGTCACACGCGTATGCGCGATCAATGGACACGAGTTCTTCGGGAGCGAGACGAGCCGTCAGCTCGCCGACATGGTCCCATAAGGGGCGGACCCGGGGGCAATGGTAGAAGGCGTGCGAAGCCGTTTCTTCTAAACCAAGACCACACCGTTCACAGTCTGGCAAATCCGCCAAGCCCCATATGAAAGCCTCGTCGTTGAGAGGCAGCCGATTCCGAGCCAATCGCCAGGTAAGCGAAAACTCAGGGTTACTGAGATAATCCGCCGCTGGCGCCCAAGACCAGTAGGAGCGATACTCCTCTTCCGAAAAGGAGAGCGTATCACGTAGGGAATCCTTCGCGCGCCCCTCCACTAATCCCCTATAGAAGACTTTCCTAGGCTGTGACAGGTCACTGGACCGCGGAATAGCCTTCAAGGCTAACCGACACTCGCGGAGGAAAAGCGATTGATCCCGGGGTCTACGACGGCGCTCAACCCTCGAGATGGGGGGACTGATAGTAAGGCCAGGGAACGCGTCCCTAACAATCCCCTCCAGAATCGGATCTCCTCTAGTCAATGCGCGGCGTAGGAAAGCCAACCGTGAGGCACGGATGTGACTCAGCAAGTGTGGCATTCCCAGCCCCCCATGACACGGACGTTTAGTGCAGACTCGTCTGTCGACCCTGTTACCGCGTCCCCTCCATAAAATGGAGGATAGCGATTGCTCGAGCGCCTTCCTGTGGGCCTTACAGAGAGGAAGTACTGACAATCGATAAAGAACCAGGGGGAAAATGTATGTAACACACACGTCCGCCCTGCCCTTCACAGACAACCTCCGTCGGTTCCAAGTCTTGCCGGCAGAACCGATCTTTGCTAGTACTTCTGACCAATTCTTCTCCAGCTGGAGGTCGGGTCCAAACCACACTCCAAGAATGCGGACAGGACCGTCCGTCCAACCGAAGCGGCCTGGAAGATCACGCCCCTTCCAGGCACCTAACCGCAAGCCGGACGACTTGTCGCGGTTTATCTTGGCCCCTGTCACCTTCTCGTACCGATCAAGCGCCTTCTGTACCGCTTCAATGTCGCCCCGGGACGACACGAAAGCAGATACGTCATCGGCGTACGCGGAAACCCTGGCTCGAGACCCTCCAGGAACGGCGATCCCGCGTAGGGCCGGACTGCACGTCTCGTCCTTCAGCCGGCGAAGGAGAGGCTCCAACGCCAAAGCATAAAGGAGAGGCGACAGCGGACAACCCTGACGAACCGACCTCGACAGAACAAAAGCGCCCGACAACTTTCCGTTCACCTGTACCACAGCACTGGGGGAGCGATACAGGAGGCTAATCCAGCGGCAGAAGTCGGGTGCGAATCCGGCGGCCTGCAGGACAGTAGCAAGGTAGCGATGGTCGACCCTATCAAATGCCTTGGACTGATCCAAATTGATCAGCGCGGCTTCCTCGTCGTCTTTTACTCCCTCTAGGATCGTGCGGATCAAATGCAGGTTGCTCTGAATTGTTCGGCCCCTCACAGAACAAGTCTGCTCGGGTCCCAACAGAGACTCGGCAACTGACTGCAAACGCTCCTGCAGGATCTTGGCCATAATCTTTAACTCTGTGTTTAGCAGAGTTATGGGCCTGTAATCGTCTAGTTTACCCCCAACACCCTTGCCCTTTTTCAACAGAGTGATCACACCCCTGGAAATGCGGTTGGGGATGGACCCCGACCGAAACCAGTTGTTGAACACTGCAGTCAAAATCGGAACAAAGATGTGCGACAGCCTCAAGTACAATTCATAAAGCAAACCATCCAGACCGGGCGACTTGCCTCTGCCGACCTTCTTCAATGCCTCGTAGACTTCACCCTCCGTGATCTCTCCCTCGCAGCTAGCTGCTTCAGTCGGCTCAAGCCGAGGAAAGTCAGCCAAATAGCTGCGAAACTCCTCCTCACGGAGACCAGGCTCCTTGGTAAAGCGGCTCTCGAAATGCCGCCGAAACGCCTCGCACATGTCGTCAGTCGACCGCAGAGTACGCCCCTCCGGGGTTTTGACTTGACGAATGTAACGATCACCACCTCGACGGACTTCTTCCCGACGCAGATCTGCGCCCAGGTTCACAGCTTCAGAAGACATCTTACTTAGCCTATGCCTAATTACCTGACCCATGTAGCGCTCGCTATTCGAACGTTGCAGGGCCTCCCTAGCTAGGGCTATCTCTAGGGGATCCCCCCCAGCCTCCGCCCGGGAAAAATTAGCCTTAAGCGTCTTCACCTTTTCAGCTCTATCTAGGTCGAGCCGTTTGCTGAAATCAGTGGTGAAAGACCTAATTCTATCCTTAAGTCGCTCCCACCACTTATTCCCGATAACCGCCCCCACTAGCTCCCGCTGCACTACACTAGTTAGCTGCCTCTGGAAGTCCCGCCTGTCCAGTAAAGACAGATTGAACTTCCAGTAGCCAGCCATTCTAGGCCTATGTTCTAACGCCACACGGGCACAAACGAGTTTGTGATCCGTGTAGCCTACCCAGTGGAACGTGGGACAATCTAACAAGTCTATGTCGGCTCTACGAACTAACATTCTGTCAATGTAGCTAACTACATTGACAGACGGCCAGCTACGAGCCCACGTCCACATTTTCCCCTTGGGATGATCGACCCGGTATCTATCGACGAGACCATAATCGTCGATCAGATTGACCAGGCTACGATCGCCCCTACTCCCGCTAGCGCCCCGCCCCCTGTCTAACTTGGGGTTCAGGATGGCATTCCAGTCCCCCATTAAAACTAGGCGCGATGAATCAACTAGGAACGGCCCCAACCGCCGAAAAAAGGAACCCCGCTCCTCCCAGTCGTTGGGCGCATAAACCGCAACGACCCGAAACGAACCACTTTTCACGGCAATATCGGCCACGATTAACCTGCCCTCGGCATCGGTATGCACAAGGTCCACCTTCGCATCGAGAGTACGTCTGACCAACAAAGAAACTCCTCTGGCACATCGGTCCCCATATGCTGAATAGATGACAAAGTCATCCTCCAGCACACACGCATCGGAAGTGCAAACAAAGTGGGTCTCTTCGATCGCGGCAACATCCACGCCGAAGGACAAGAGATCCCGAAGCAGGCGGGCAGCCTTACCCCAATCTCTCAAGCCCTTCGCATTCAAACTGGCTATCTTTATTTCCATTTCCTAGGCCTGCAAAAATAAAAAACGACAGTTACTGCAACAACCTAAGCACATACGGGGCGGAAATCTGCGGGTGACAAGACCCCGACGGTTTGTCCCAGGCTTCCCGTGCCCAGCTCCGACGTCATCCGTCCTTCCGAGACAATCCCGCCGACGTCCGTAGGATATGTTAATTTTAAGGCCCTGTATAGTGAGGGGTGGAGACGTACCGGGACCCTCCCTGCACAGAAGCCGTGCATCTTGGTGAGGTCAGGAGACCCAAATTCCGCTATTCTTAAATTTGGGAATGCTTCTTTGGCCTCAAACATATGGGCCCACACTTTTAAATGCTTCCCCGCATCCCTGATGAGGGCAATCACACCTGGGGCCCCTGGAAAATTCTGGGGGTCTTCCACCGACATGTTGTCAATGGAGGTGAGTTTATGGAGTGGACCTAGAAGGGATTTTTTCCTGGAAGAACAGTTTTTTTCCAGCTCCGTCTTATCCACCCTACATATATCTTCTGCTCTTTTAAAGAGTCTCTTCTTTTTTTTCTTAACCCTATCTGGGTCTGGTGGGGAGGGAATGGACGGGAGAGTGGGTGTATGCTGGGTAGGGGACGCATCCGATGACATGGGGGTGGATGATTGTGTGGGAGTGGGAGGAGGGAGTGGCAAACGTGAGAGTGATGGGGGGAGACTCCTAGGAACAGGTACAGCAATATATCTCTCTGGAGACGCCGGGGTGGATGCGCATTTGGATTTTTCCCGGCTCCTCCCTGGTCTTTTTTCTGCTGTATGTTTTTTTGTCGGGACTTCTTCTTCGTCCTCTTCCCTGTTCCTCTTCAAAGAGGAGGACCGCATTGTAGGTAGTTCTTCCACCTCCATCTCGACTTCGGGTTGCTTTGGTTGATGTTGCTTCTTGTTTTCTTCTTTCTTCCGATTTTGTTTCTCAGTCTGCTTTTTGGGAGAAGCCTCCTTTGGGGGGGACGGGAGGCTTGTTTGGGATTTTCGTCCCTTTGCCACCACTTCCTTCCAGCCGTCACTCGAACTCTTGCCAGTTTCGGCGGTTTTGGTAGCGGTCGCTGCTGTCGCTGCTGCTGTCGTTACTGGAGTAGGCTCTTTTTGTGCTGGCACCTTCTTGGTGGGGCACGCCTTTGCCATATGGCCCGGCTGTCCGCACACCCAACAACATGGTTTCCTCCCTTCCACCACCACCAGCATTCTTCTCATTCTGCAGAGCAAAATGTTTGGGATATCTTGGAAGTTTTCCTTGTCTAGGGTAATTTGAACTTCCATGTCCCCAGTGTCAATTCCTGACTTACTGCAGATGGCCTTCACTTCGCTCACTTCCCCATATTTAGAGAAGAAAGCCCCCATCCGATCTTCTGAAATGTCTATCGGTACTCCGTGGACGGTAATTTTCGTTCTGCGGGTGCCCATATATTCGGTTTGTAACCGTAAATTTTTTGTGTTTAGAACACTTCCCGCTAATCTTCGGGCCTGATCTTCAGTCTGGAGAAGGAGATCCCAAAGAGCATTGGTCCTTCTGGCCAAAATCTTTGGACAAATGTTCAATGATTTTAGAGCCTCCTCCATGCATTCTCTGCTTACCCCCATTAATTTATGGCTCTTCACGTCTGAAGTAAGCAGAGAAATCGTTCGTACTTTCGCGGCATCGAAGGCGTCCTTTATCGTGAGGAATTCATTGCCGCTGAAACTGCTTTCCAGTTTTTTCCTCTGACTGGCATAGAATTCCCCATCTTTCTTTAGCGGCCTATCTTGAGACCAGGCCGATTTTGCTGGCGACACCGGATTTGCCACCGGTGTATCAGGCACTTTTTTATTGTTTGTGTCGACCATGGCGTAGACTAAAACACAGCCACGGTCGACGTAAGTAATTTTTTCTTGCTCCTTTTATAAATAATACTTTATATCATTTCAAACAAAATAAAATGTAACAAGAACGGGACAAACCAAGGCAATAAACAATTCAACCAAAGAGCAAATGCAAATCAAAATAGGGGGAGGGTAATAAATACAACAAAAAGGCAAATGAAAGGTAAATGTAAAATATTCCAATATATACTAAAACGAAAAAGTGAAAACCAAGAAACTTCAAAAACAATGTTGGAAACTGAAAAAGTAACAAAATAAACACTTATCACTGAGTTGATCTTCAAGTTGTCTGAAATCGCAATAATAACACAGTAATCGACAAACTGCGGTTAACCGGTTCGCATTGGACATTGGTAGAGAGTAACCAAAATGGCCGCCGTTATATAAGACGGATTGAATATTTTACGCCTTCTGATTGGTTCACTTTCATTTGGGGGCACCACAAAGTGAGTCCAGTCATTTGAGTTTGCTCACTAGTACATACCTGATACACAAAAATTGTAACACATCTTTGAAAAGTGCCTAGATATACACAACCAACGACATCAGATAAACATAGTCTCCGGTCTGATTATTTAGCCCAAGGTTTCGATCTTATCCAATGATAGTTGTTGCACATGGATTACGGCTGAATGTACGTGAGGAATATGTAATTGAGACTTAATCTCAGAAACTTCACCCATTTGTAGGACTAGAAATGTCCTAATCTTCTGTCTTTTATCCGCTGATAGAAATGGAAAACTTCCTCTCAGTGTTCATCATATTATTCGGAATCCCTTTTGAAATAATTCCAGAACTCTACCGGAAAATTTGCAAGAAGCGTGTAGAGAATGACTCAGTAGCCAGGGATGTTTCCCTTGCAGAATTCATCTATGTCTAAATAATGTATTTTTTTTTATAATCATTTGACGCTAAGCAAGGTGATAATGCCACTAAAACGCCATACTGAAAGAGAACGAGAAGAATTTAGTGAGGGGAAAGGTCAATAAAAGAACAGAATTAAAGAAGACAGAAGATAGAAGATTGATGTTGAATTTAAACGCTTGAAGATCGCATATGGCAGGGCAGTAAGAAACTGAAACAGATTTCTACTGGCGGGAAGCACAAGAAAGGAAACTTAGTAAAATTAGTATAAATCTTACGGTTACTACTAGCTAGTTCATCAATAAAACGACGTGACCTATGGACACTTTTTTGTTTTTTCTCATTCCCTCAATAATACATTGAGAAGTTGTATCCGTGAAAACTGTGCGGTTTGACTATTAATTTTCTGATAAATCAAAACATTTAATCACTTTATACGTTCATTGCAAGTTCCACGGCTACAAAACACTTATATATTTGAGTTTAACAACATTATCAAAATATTGCAATGACCAGGAATTCAGGTCATTTTTTAAAGCCGGAAATCAAGTAGCGTCTCTGATATATCTTTTCCGTCTCTCCTCTGGATCCAAACGGAATAGTCAGTTATTTAACAAGAGCATAACGTACGTGCTAGTATTTATCTAAGGAACAATTCGTGATTCGGAAAACGTGATTATAGGGTCACTCTGAACTCGATGGTTACAGAGTATGTGCAACGTCGGCTCTATATACGGTTATATAATTTAGAAATTTACTAATACAAAAACTGGATGCCATTCACGGCAAGAGAGCCCAGTGTTTGCTGCTATTTAACCTATAGATGGTGGGAGAAGAGATGGATTCATGCCTTTCCTTTGTACAAAAGTTATAACAAAACCGCCAATAATTATATCACATACACGCCCATTCCTATCGCCTTGAATGTTTTTTTTTTCTGCAATGGCTTTGTCACAATCACATTTGCTGAAAGAATGTCAATTACTAATTATATGCATGTACAGTGTAACCCGGATATAAGAGAGTTGTCGGGAAGTCTCTTATATCCGGGTCTCTTATATCCGGGTTACACTGTATCTGTTTTTGAACTGGTTGCCAGAATTGATTTATTATTTGGCAATTTCTAAGTCTGCTACGAGGAGAGTATTTAGGTGATGCTGATTCACCAGTATATGTGTTATCTCCTATAAATTCCAACTAATGTCCGCTCATAATATTGACAGTCTTCTTCACATATTAGATCTGTGAATTTGGAAGTACCACAAATGTATCTGAGTGTGTCTGCAGGATTGCTGAAGGCCATAAAAGAGCAGCCAATCAGACGAATACTTTACCTATATATGGTATATTTTATTTTTTACATTAAAAGAAAATTATGGTAATTAACTATTTAAAAAAAGGTAAATAAATGGAATGCTTGTTTAGGCTTTGAGTAAATCTGTTTATTTTTAAAGAATTGCGAAAAGAATTTATTTTTTTAATCGAGTCATCTCCATGCATGGATATAAAGCCCCTAAGACACAAACAGATTAACTTTAATACAAATTTAAATATTGCATATTTAAAACATTTTCCATAATTCTGTTACTAATACAGACTCAGATTCAAATTGCAAAATGAGGTGCAGAATAACACAGTTCTTCTAAACTTTATCTTTGACCTTATTTGGTCTTATTGGTATGCACGAAAGAGACATTAACAAACGTTTCACAAATGAAACATGGTGACAGATCTCTGATCCAAACGAATTTTCAAAGTTGGCGCCTAAACTCTGGCTTAAAACAACATCCGGTGAAGAGCAGACATTTCACTCTATACGCCATCTAACATAGATTCTCAGATTTAATTTCCTGACACAGGAAATTTCATTTGGATTCATTTTTGCGGGCCTGTTTACTCAGTCAGCAAGAATGCTTTCATCGTCAATGTTCACCAGTGATCAATTGTTACGAATTCGCTCTTGTTTAAAAAGTCCATTATATTAACTAGAAATACTAAGCTCATTGCAGTGGTCTTCCTTTGTGTGCCAGGTGTTATCAGGATGTAATTGAACACGTCTACCAACACATTCCTATTGTTGCTTAAAGTAACTTTGAAAATCGTTCTCATCTTTATTTGTCTCTGTTCTTTTGTTTCCCGTGTGTTTCTCTTGCCTTCAATGTACCCTGATAATGTTAATTTTTGTTAGGTCTTTTTTTGTCTCATTATGTTACCAAGATGTCAACTGTCTCTGATTGTAAGTATAATTTACTTCTTGGGTCTGTTTACTTCGCTACTTGCATATTTATTCCAGAGTAGTCTTATCATTCGTCGACAGAATGACATCTCATCGATTCTAGTTTTTTTTTCATCTGTGAGGACATTAATAAGATGTGGCAATTCAGTACTCTATTCTTGTTTCAAACGATAGTTTCCTATATATTAAAAATATTTGTTTCTGAACGTCTACTTCCCTATTCCTATGCAGATTCGGATTTCTCTCACATTTTCAGTCATCTGTTGCAGGAGATAAATATATGTACCTGTATAATTTTGATATCCCTAACATATATTTCTCAACTCGCCAGAACTGAAGATACTATTTACCAAAAAATTTGATGGTGAACTTTTACTGAGAACATGGAATGATCATGATAAACCATAATAGAAAAATATTAAGAGGAAGTATTCTTTGAACTGTGCGTGTTTAGCAAGGAATATAGTATACGATGCTAAGCTGATTAGTGACGACGAAATTAAATACTACATAGGAAGCGCTGAATCTATACTATAATCAGAGGATGTGTCTGAACAACAGGAATTATAAAAGTCGTACTTTGAGTAGTTAAGGACAGTGGAAAAGAATCACCAACATTAATAGTTGGAAAATATAGGGTGAACCCAAAAAACGGGAACTTTTTAACAATCTAATAAAACCAAGAGTGATGGAAGAAAAATATTTAATTCATAGTAATTGAAACATTAAAACATGCCATTTAAGAAACAATGATGGAATTTTCATTTTTTTTAAATTACGTCCTGTAGATGGCGTCCTCCTGTACAAATACATTCTTGAAATCTGCTGTTGAGATTCCTCATTGATTGCTGCAACATCTCAGCTGGGATACTGTGAATTTCATTCTCATTACTAAAATGGCGAAATGTTTACTTGCTCAAGGTCACTGTCTCGCAGTGTTGCCACTTGCTCATGTCTGGCAATACGCACTTCAGAAATTCCCGTTTCTTTGGGGTCACCCTATATTGGCAAAAGTCAGAGCGTACAATGAAGTTGGTGATGGTTACACTTTGTGTTTAAGTGAGAAATTCTATATTCTTCAGCGAATGGGTGGTCAGCTTTTGAATAAGTGGAATGAAATAATGGCCTTGTGTAGGCAAAGAAATAAACGCTTCATTCAAATCATACATCCGGGGTCATGGATACCTGCTTTCCCCGGATTATGTAAGTCAGTTTAAAGCGACAAAAAGTTACATGTATTGTCCGGATTAATTTAATCCTTTAAAACCTCTGCTTACTCTACCGAATATTTAGAAAATATGGCTCAGAAAACGGCTTTCTTCATAAAGAGATTTTTGGGTCCGTCCTGCAGCTGGGAGAACCTTCTTTAGTTGAAGAAGGAAGGGATGATGACGTCAACTGACCCCCACGCACCCTAAATTTTTTTTTTGAAAGGCGCGGACATTGAGTAGCGGAATTTGATAACTATTATTATATTATATATCTATATCTACATGGTGATTGAAAAGTAACTGCCTATTTCATGTATCATGAACTTTCCCTTCTAACTATACTTTTTTACAAGACGGGAGAGTCCATGTTACATAAAAGAGGGTGTTAATTTTAAATCAGTTAATTAATAAATTAATCTATCTATCTATCTATCTATCTATCTATCTAAGTCTGTTCAGATCTATCTACCTATCTATATATATAAGTCTTTTCAGATCTATATATCTAAGTCTGTTCAGATCTATCTATCTATCTATCTATCTATCTATCTAAGTCTGTTCAGATCTATCTACCTATCTATATATATAAGTCTTTTCATATCTATATATCTAAGTCTGTTCAGATCTATCTATCTATCTATCTATCTATCTATCTATCTATCTATCTATCTATCTATGTATCTATCTACAAGTTGCGATAGGTAGCTTGTCGCCATTTTATATTTTTAATTTCGTGCATGCACGTTGTTTGTTTTTGGTTTTGTCAACTGCACAGTATAGTAGGGTCAGTTGGGCACCTTCTGTGAGAAAAAGAGCACCATGACACAATTCATTCCACCAGAAATTTGGAAACGGCATGATGGTATTCACACCGGAAACTCCAATATGAACATTTCAGAATGTTTGCTTATGAAGCCGAGGACAGGGCAGAGGATTAAGAAAGAGTCGGATGATATATACAGTTAACATCCTGGTGTTTGCAGTGATCACTAGTGATGGCTACATTATGCCTCCATACAACTTCCCACATGGCCCCAGTCTCAACAACGCCTTGAGGAAGTAGTGCAGTCCTGGATCAAGAGGGTAGCTGCTGGAAAACCCTACAACTGTCAACAGGATTCTGCACCACCCAGCGCAAACAGTAGAACCCAATCATAACTGTTAGTCAGAAGATTACACCCAATGATTATTATGTGTGGGGAACACTTAAGCGTGAGATCAATAAAACTACTTGTGACACCAAAGATGAACTGAAGGCAAAGATTATAGCGGCATTCACCAACGATGTTATTGAATTAATTTACTCTTTCGTATTTCGAGATATTTTTGCGTATATTTGTTAAATATATCTCTTAAAATGAAATGCCCGTATTATTTTCATTTTCGCGTAATTTAAACGACAATTTATCCTTTGCACCCTGTATATTGATTACTGGATGGTCTGTCTACGCAATATATATATATATATGATGAAAATGTGGAAAAGACAAAGCAAAATCCGAATATGTGAGTTTACTGTTTTTCTTTTGTTTTTGTTATATATATATATATATATATATATATATATATATATATATATATATATATATATATGGTTGGATTGATGTGAGTTTGTGACCCTGGGTTTCACGCTGTTGCGATCGTCAGACAAATTGAGCGCTTTCCAGTAAGTACCGCGCATAATATATATATATATATATATATATATATATATATATATATATATATATATATATATATAAATAAATTACGTCCCAGATTGAGGAATTTAAGAGCCGAGTTCGAATTCCATTCGAATGAATTACAATCACTTACGTGATGGTATAAATTGTCTTCTCCCAGCTATGGCTAAATAGCAGGACAGACTGGGTTCTATAGCCTTTGATTACAGCTTGTCTAGGAGAAGGACAACTCTGAATTCAAAACTTGCGGAGGGTCGTTTGGGGACCTTCTGGCACGTAGTGTACCAGGTCTCTGCATTCAGTTCTTCAAAATGGGTGGTTGATTCTGCACAAAACCATCACCACTATAATCAAACAATTTATTAATTATAGCTAACCTTAGATAATTGTCAGATATTAATGAAACTGTGAGAAATCATTCGCAAATGACTAGAATTACATTTTAATGTTTTGAAAATATATATTTTGCATCTTTTACTTTCCACTCATTTATATATTTTTTAAATTTCCAGAAATTCTTTTTTGTGCCACTTTATAAGGACATGTCCTCGGATAATTTAAATCAGCCTAATAATTTGGTCAAACAGAACGCCTAATTGTAGAAAATCTACCCTGAATTTGTAAAATAAAAAATGAAATTAGGAAATTATACTACGAGGTTCATTCAATAAATAAGGTGAATTTTTCGGTATAAAGACTTCTAATACAGATAGAAGCTTACTCTTTTTTATTTTTTTTTTGTTTTACTTCTTTTTCACATGAATTTAATTTCTTTTGCAGATTAAAAAAAGAAACTTTGAGAGTTTTGGCGATTAACAAAGATGGCCGACCAAGAAGCATTCTCCAGGATTAAACAGCGGTCAGTTATCAAGTTTTTGGTTGCTGAAGGGTGCAAACCAGTTGAAATTCATAGGAGAATCTTAACTGTGTACGGTGCCACATGTTTCAGCCACGAAATGTCTACATGTGGGCTAAATTGTTTATTGAAGGACGGAGCAGTGTTGAGGATGAAGACAGACCTGGGAGGCCTACAGAAGTGAGGTCTACTGAGGTGATCGAATCAGTCAATGACCTCATTCAGTCTGACAGAAGGGTGACAGTGGATGACATGGCAAGGACTTTGAGCTTATCTGTTGGGACAAACGCAGGGGTCATCAGCCAGAAGGAGTCATCTTGCATCATGACAACGCAAGGCCTCACACAGCAGCCCAAACGGTGCAGACCATCAACGAGCTGGGCTGGGAACTGCTCCCTCATCCCCCTTACAGCCCAGACCTTGCCCCTTCAGACTTTCACCTGTTTGGTCCATTGAAAGCGTTCACGAGAGGCACGAAGTTTAAAAGTGACGATGAAGTCAAAAGTGTTGTGAGCGACTGGCTGAGACATCAGTTCAAAGATTTTTACGCTGAGGGAATACGGAAGCTTGTACACAGATGGGAAAAGTGTGTGACAGTGCTGGGAGACTACGTTGAAAAAAAGAAAGAAGTAAGCTTCTATCTGTATTAGAAGTCCTTATACCGAATGATTCACCTTATTTATTGAATGACCCTCGTAATTAGAAAACCTTTTAACTGCTCTGAAGAATAAAATATAGTATGAATACTATTTCCATCAGAAAACATATCGAGGAATAATGAATTTTGAAAGGAAATGTTTTCATTTTTTAAAATTTCAATTATTAGGCTGGTGCAAAAATAATGTCGTTTTATATATATAAGTTGAACGTCAAAAAACGACATTATTTTTGCACCAACCTAATAGAATAAATTATAAACCTTTTTAAATTGTGAATTAATCTAAAACTCTCACGTCATATTATTAGTAAATTAAACCTGTATTTTCTAATTACAAAAGACAAAAAATTTCAATTCAATGACCGTAAGAACATTTAAAATAATTTGTTTTGTCTATGCATAAACTTGGCAACATTTTTTAAATACGGATGTCCATACACGACATTATCAGACATCAAGAGAGGTACCTACAATAGACTTAAAAATTATTTGTAATTTTCTAAACTTTTCACGACAAATGTCTTCTTAAGTAAGGCTATATCGTCGAAGACTAGAATAAAACAAAATATTAGATTGCTTAACGTAATTTCATAATTTTTATAATTACTGGGTATTTAAAAAATTGTATAAAAAAATTAAGTTTTAGTTCTGCACCACTTGATTAAATTTCACAGACATGAAGTTGACAAAAACACACATACGTCAACAAGTAAAAAAAAAATACCGACATGTTAAAAATAATGCATTTATTTAAAACGAAACGTGAGAACTATTTTATGGAATTCTGATTAATTAAACTTGAAACCAGATAGTTTTCATCAAATTATTATTTTTGAATTATTTTTAATAAAGATAATAATGTTCTGTTGTCATTTGTCAATATGGACGAATATATATATATATATATATATAAATGTAGAAATAAGATTCCAGTTCGATTTGACATACACCAAACTATTTTGAATGTTAAACTGAATTAATAGATTGGAATTAAAGTAAACTTAAAGTTTGAAGAAAAATTTTTCATTATTTAAGAGGCATTTTAAACCTTAACCACGTGACTTTATTTTTATTTTGGTGGGGGGGGGGTAAAAGTTTTATAGCAACAACAAGTAATGACTGCTTATAAACCATTATCACCTTAGAAATTATATATATATATATATATATAAATACATATATATATATATACATACATATATATATATATATATATATATATATATATATATATATATATATATATATATATATAGCCCAACAAACTATATACTATTAATAATCATATATTTGTTCTTCATCAAGTGATGCATCGACCTTCATGCCTATAGACATCTTCAGTATCAATTTAAAACTTACATCCAATTGAATGATAGGTTAAGAACAAAAAGGGAACATTTATAATTCTAAACTGTTTTCGCTTTTATAAAAGCCAAACAGGTTGGATCGGCGTTCAATTCTGACCCAGCACTTATATATTTATACAATCTATTCCGGCCATTGAATAATTTCATCATTAAACGTACTTTAAATGGATATTTTGCCACATATATATATATATTTGTGACTGGTAGCGATAATTCCAAAAAGGATATTAATCCAAGGAGAGCTCAATGTAAACTCTAAACAGAGGATTATAATAATAATAGTAATCAAGAAGAAAACCCTAAAGATTCATTCCGGTTATAATTTATTTCGTGAATATCTATATATTCATATTGTGTCTATGTATCATATTTTATTATTGCATTTGCAATAATAAAAAAAAAGAAATGTTAACCAGCTGTTAAATCAAAGGGACAAACTGATTTTCAAGTGTAGACATAAGAATAAATTTAAAATTCCTTAACAACGTTGTTTTTTTTTGGGGGGGGGTGCTCACTAAAATGTTGATTCTTTTATATCGGTGCTAGCACATATGGGTGTATATATATCCATGTTTATGTATGTATATGTGGATGAGAGTTTATATTGCGTACTACACGGTTTTGCATATATATATATATATATATATATATATATATAGCTTTCGAAATGTATTAAATCCGGCATATTTGAATTTATTTGGCTTAAACTTTATTTAAGATTCGAATATATCGGATTTAATCCATTTCATAAAATAAAAATGTCTTTGTTTACGCTAGGGTAAAAAACAGAGCAGATATGGATGTTTTGAGAATCGGTGGAGAATAAGTTCAAAGCACTATTTCGGGCTTTGTTTTGCTTTGTTTTGCCGGAAGTCCTACGTGGCCGAATCTGTTAAGCACATCAAATCTAATGACGTTTCCCTATAAGGGATGCAGGTTCGAATCATGCCAGAGGGCGCATATTTTCCGACAAGCTTCCTCGAATATTCAGGCCAATAAATGTAATTAAATTAAAAAAATCCTGTTTTTCTAAATAAACAGAGCATTTATTCGGATATGAATATCCATCTAAAATAACGTTTAAGCTAAACAAATTTCCAACCATCCATCTGGAAATTTAAATAACTTGCACAAGTTTGTACATCACAGACTCTCATCTAGCTCCAGCAACAACATTATTTTTGGCAAATATAAAACTAAATATTTAGATGCATTAAATAAATGAAAACACAAAGTTAAACTAGAATACATTCCAAACATTAGTAAGAATCTCAATAATAAACATAAGAATAGAAAACGCAATATAATCTGGTTCAACCCATTTTTTAACACTAATGCCAAAACCAACATCAGTAGGATTTCCTTAAATTTAATCCACAAACATTTCAACCATAATCCATTACTCAAAATTAATATTAGCTACAGCTGCACTATAAACCTTGAGCAACATATAGCACAGCATAATTACGTAACTTTAAACAAATACTTAAGCAACCCCAATAGCAATGTTAAATGTGTAATTGTCGAAAAGGGATTAACTGTCCGATGAACAATAAATGTATGCATGAAGGCGTCATCTACAAGGCTAGCATTAGACATAATGGCGAGACAAAAATTTATTTCGGTTCCACAGCCAACAACTGGAAAACCAGATATTATCACCATAAAATGATTCTTAACAATAAGCAATATGCAAATGGCACGGCACTTTCAAAATTTTACTGGGATATTTAACCAAATGACTACTCACCTGTAGTAAATTGGAATTTCGTCGACAAAACTACACGCTGTTGGGGTCGTGGGGACATAGTCAGCCTGTGTTTGCTGCAAAAATGCTTAATCCTCAAAAATATTAAGCTTTAAACTTGCCTTTTTTTACAATATCCCATTACCTACACAATATATTTTAATTTTATTTACACCCAATAATATATTAAGTTTATGTTAGATTTGAGCTTTGAATCTGCGTTTAATTTAGCGTTTCTCCCATGAGACCCAGTATAGTTTTTAAATCAAAGGTAATAATTCCTGCCGGATGGGTTGGAAGAACAACGAAACTTTGAACGTAGGTATATGTATATTTGTTAATATATACTTCTTAGCTCTATCTAACCACATTTGTAGCACTGTTTTGTTTACACCTTATATTGAATTAAGTAAATATGTATTCGCTTACTTGTGTAGGCACGCTAACGCACGTATATACGGTTGCTAATAACCAATTATTTGATT
>OZ038478.1:27647273-27664773 GCA_964036315.1 Acanthosepion esculentum
TATGTATTGTTGGTTGATTGCTTCTGTTTAGGAGCATATAAACCTCTATGGGATATATAATGCCGAAATCTAAATATTTTGGACAAAATTGCATGCCTTCAGCTACAGATGAAATGTGTTGTTCTTAATTCTATTGTAAAGCATATTGCTGGTCATTTAGTTATCAATTAGTATTGTTGGTCATTTTACAAGAAAATGTATTTTCATATTTTCATGGTGTTCTGTTTTTGTTTGGGGGTTCGCTCTTTGTCTATAGCTGGGATCCTAACAAGTGCTACCAACCTGGGTCATTGTGGTTCTGGAATCAAAGGCAATTAAAAAGTGATTCTAACCTTCTCAAAACATCCAGTCTTGCGATCAGAGACCTTGCTGCCAGATCAGCGTCTTCCGGGTATCCATATATTGCAGCTGTAGCGGTGTTAATTGCTTTTTGTTTATATAATATCCATATTGGTTATGCAATATTTTACTAGAAATTATAAAATCATGATGTTTCTTGTTCACATGAAAATTTGTAAGTAAACCTGAATATATATAATTGAATCTTTCCGCATAATGCGCTTCTTAAACGACAGTTTATGTTTTGACGTCTATAAAATAATGTCGGAATCAGCATTCAGAACTTATACTGAGAGCACACTGCATGGATACGGATAGAAAATGAATTCAGTAAATTCACAAAAAAGAGCAAGAGTCGTAAGACATTGATGCGTCTTTTATGCAGACGTACACAACATTGACAATGGGGTGGTCTTGAGAGAACGACAATTCCTAACACAGTTTATTACGATTGGACACAATCTTAACAACATATGTATAAAGGTGAAAGACAATAGGAAAACAGTATTATTAGCCGACCCGTTTCGTCCAATGTGGACATTTTCAAGGCAAAAAACGAAATGAATTCATTTTTAAAAAAGTAACTAACAAAACAAAATCTCCTTAGCATCTAGAAGAATTTAGAAAACACTATTGTATTCATATTGTCAACTGAAAATTACGTCAACTACTAACACATGTGGAAATGTTTTTATTGTTGTGTTGACGGATTCAACTTTTTATTTTTATATAGTTGTGTAAGTTTTCTTGGGAGAATTGTAATTCTGTTAGGAAAGGTGATATTGGGAAAAAGCCTGGGCGTAGATTTGTATTTGGATAATATTCAATGGCGGCACTTTCGAGGATTTCCTTCTGAGTGAGTTATTTTCTTTCTTTTTTTGTCAGAAAGGAAATCCTCGAGAGTTCCAGTTAATAATACAGTTTTCCTATTGTCTTTTACCTTTAGACATATTGTCCTCTTCTACAGGTTAGCTCTGAGAATTTTTTAATATAAGATATGCAGATAAAATAGTGTTTATAGCAGACATAACAAAGGAACTTCAGTAATTCCTACAGAATGGAGTAAATAAAAGAAAGAAGAAAATACAAAACACCCTTTAAACGATGAAAGGCACTCGAAAATATAAGAATTAGAGCCAGAATTGTGCAAGTAAAGAAATTTTAATTTTCTGGAAAATAACAGAGAATGGAAGATGTGACATCAAAATCAGAAGGTACATTTGAATCGCAGAAGATACTTTCCAAAGCTAAACAAATAACCCTAAAAATTGTACTAGCAACAAAGAAAAGTGTACAGAACCGTTATACAATAGCAGCCCTGCGACATAACAGTGAATGTTGGTCAGTCTCCTCACACATGACGAACAGACGTGAGCGGACACGAACGTCGTTCTACAGGTGGGTGTTGATAACACTATGCTGATTCCAGTCGTTATTGTTTCCGAGTAAATTAATGTAAACGTGTGGGGAGAATATATTTCAACAGGAGTAGATAGGTTTACCTATTGCTCTGTTCACAAACTTCACCGGCTTTTGCGCAGGAGTATAGCTATGTCCATTGGTACCATTTTATGATTGGGTTTCTGGTTCATTCTTAATTCTTTTCGTTCTGTTTTCACTCCGAGTACCCGCTTGCGCATTAGTGACATTATTGTCTTATTTGGGGTGAAATGA
Source organism: Acanthosepion esculentum (assembly GCA_964036315.1). Taxonomy (NCBI): domain Eukaryota; kingdom Metazoa; phylum Mollusca; class Cephalopoda; order Sepiida; family Sepiidae; genus Acanthosepion; species Acanthosepion esculentum. The sequence goes on from OZ038478.1 coordinate 27,649,287, forward strand.
ATATATACAAGGTGATTGAAAAGTAACTCCCAATTTTATGTATGACTGACTCTCCCGTCATTTAATATTTTTAGTTATACGGAAGAGTCCATCAGACATAAAATAGGGAGTTAATTTTCAATCACCCTGTATGTATGTGTGTGTACGTGTATATATATATATATATATATATATATATATATATATATATATATATATATATATATATATATATATGCACATTTAATTAAAAACGAGTTCTAAGGTGCTTTTATTTAGCTTTTTATATAATTTCTCGCGCGATCTAATAATTTTGTTCTTTCCGGATGACGAATTATATAAAAATTCTCCGAATGTTCTTTTTATCCGAGCGCTTTCGGCTATACATTTAGCCATTTTCAAGGATTATATTTTAACTGTTAAAATTAAAAATAGTTTGTTGTATGTATGTTTCATAAAATGTTTCATTTTTTTGTTTCAAAACACGGTCAAGATATTATGTCCATGTTCAAAGTTAATATTATTATGTGTTGGTTTGCTTGTTTTTATTAATAAGGCTTCCATTATTTTTAGCCTTTTTTTGCAAGTGGATGATGCTATTATATTAGTGTTGTCGACAAGTATATTCCGAATAGTGTCCGGTAGGTCCCCATGAATATTTAAATGAGATCTAATTGAGCTATTGTCAGAAAGGTCTAGAGTTAGTCTGCGTGTTAAACAATTTGTTGTGTGGCCGATATAATTATTTACGAAAGTAGATTCTTGAGAAATACAATTCCTTAATGGGCATTTGAAACATTTTATAAAACATAAATACAACAAACTATTTCTAATTTTAACAGTTAAAATATAATCACTGAAAATGGCTAAATGTATAGCCGAAAGCGCTCGGATAAAAAGAAAATTCGGACAATTTTTATATAATTTGTCATCCGGAAAGAAAAGAATTATTAGATCGCACGAGAAATTATATAAAAAACTAAATAAAAGCACCTTGTCAGTCGTTTTAAATTAAATGTGCATGAAAGAAGGATTGCTGTCTAAATACACAAATATATATATAAATATATGTACACACACACACACACATATATGTGCGTGTGTGTATACACACACATATACACACACACACACATATATATATATATATATATATATATATATATATATATATATATATATATTAAATAAAAACAGACCACTTTAAGGTTCCATGTAATAAATTATTTCAACACAGCCCTTTTAAAGGACCGCAGATCATCAGACTTTACTTCCAAAGGTTGAAACGAAAAATGAAAAGAAATTTACACATTTTTGACGGGCAGTACTAAGTATATGTAAATTAATGAAGTGAGGAAGTGAGGGGGGAGAGCGACATGTTTGAGTTAGATGTAACATTTCTATTCTTTCAAATTTAAATTGTTTGAGGAAATCCAGACATCGACACATTAAATCGGTTACCTTAACGGAAGTTATATATTGATATGGAAGGGGGAGAGAAGAAAAAGGTATAAAGAGAAAAAGAGAGGAAAAAGTTATGAGAAAAAGTGCCACTAACTTTCTTTGGAATGAAAGGCCCGGAATAGACGCTGATGTTTTGCTTTACTTTGAGAGTTCATAAATATCATAATGTTTGATATAAGTTTGAATGTTTAAACAGTCTATAAGGAATTTAATTATATGTTTGTTAAAGTTTTTTTTTAAACTTTATTTTAAATATGATTTAATATGAAATAGTCGATTAGAAAAATATTTATAGAATTTACATTAAAACACTAAAGTTTTATTTTCAAATATAAGTTTACTTCTAGTTGTAATTGTTTATTAAGGTGATATCTCTATCAGTTTGAATTTTATTCATGAATTTAATTAGCGACTATTTTTAGATTGGTAATTTCTCTTACTTAAAATTTAGTTTTTAAGTTAATATGGAGTGATATTTGAAGGTAATATTAGAGATCTTGCTCTATCATATTGTAAACACATCCATGCAAATTTCACATATACATACGTTCTTTTACATGTGCAGTCACTCATACAGGTACACATGTACCGATATACACGGGTAATTTCATGTATTAATACCTACATATAACTATTTAAATGTTTCCGGATACTTACACACACACACACACATATATATATATATATATATATATATATATATATATATATATATATATATATATATATATATATATATATATAGGTGTGTATTTAGAATTCCCTAAAAATTTCTTTAAAAAATATTAGGTGATGACTTTAGTATTCAATTATCAAAAATCTAAATATTTTATCATCAATAATGATTATTAAAGGGTAATACATTTAAATTCAATTACCAATTTAAAAAATTGTTCCTCTGTATTGTAAAGAATTTTAAACTCACAGTTCCAAATGTAGAATATTACGGGAGAAAATGGGGTAAAACATCAATAGCAGACATGTAAGACCTTTTTTTTCTTTGTTTTTAAATTGCACACACACACACACACATATATATATATATATATATATATATATATATAGGCTGAATCTCCCGTCGTGTTTTTGACGTATGAAGCTCAAATAGCTCTTAGAAGGAATTAAAGTGGTGGAGGCTTGTGCGGAATCAACCACAATTTTGGGAAGAACCAAATATGGAGATTCGGTGTATCGTATACCACAAGTTCCCCCAAACGAACCCCCGCAGGTTTTGAACACCGGTTTGTCCTTCTCCTAGGCAATTCGCAGCACAGTTTGGTTGAGACGAGTGGATTCATATCTTTACAAAGAGTAGGTGAACGTAATGTACTGGAATTCGAACTCGGCTCTCCTATTTCTCAATCCAATTCGTTATGCACTACCCCTCCTGTATGCGTGTGTATGTATGTGTGTGTGTGCGCGCGCGTGTGTGTATGTGACTTGTTTGGTTGCTTTTGCAGTGAAGTAGTTTCTTTTGAAGATTATGTTTTGTGTCCAGTCCCAGCTGAAAAGCGAATATTTCAAAGGATCTAATTCTCGGCCAGATCCTATCAATTAATCTTGCCCGATGCGAGTTGCTTTTAGAACTCTTTTGAAGAAATTTTTACATTTGCAATTTTCTTTCTATGAAGTGATTGCTTATCTTAATGCAAGCAAGACACGGTGAATCCTTCTTGATTCGAAGATTTCTAACATAAGAGATCCCCTCCGTTTTGAATCTAAGTCATTGAATCGAAGTTATTTTAAATATGTCCGTCCAACATTCACACGTACGCAAGCATATATATTCAGAAGTGTCATTGAAATAAGTACATGTAGAAGCTTCTGGCCTCACGAACTTATTGGAGAACCTCACATCGTATTAACAGTCGGCTTGACGATACAGGTAAGGCGAAATAGGTATAGCAGTGTCGATTCTAAGTCTACTATGTTGAACAGCAACTTTTATATCTACAATATTGTTCACTGGTATCTAAAGAACATATCAACAATATAATGGTATAAATATATGAAATATTGTTATATATAATTCTTGAAATAATTACATTATGAAAATAACTTATAGATCTCTTTCCACACACATACACACGCGAGCGCAAACGTTTTTGTTTATAATATGGATTCATATATACACACACATATATATATATATATATATATATATATATATATATATATATATATATATATATATATATATATATATATATAACAGAGAATGTCTTGTATCGAAAATATTTAACATTGAAAAACATAAAGAAAAAAATTAATTATTTTTAATAATATGTGGATATCTCCACCCTTTACCTGAAGACGGTCGCGAGACCAGAAACACGTGTTGTAAAATTATGAAAAATAAAGGATAATATTTTTTTAAAAATCCACATTACAACCAAAAAAAGGTTGCGGTACCTCTTCTTTTTAATATACACACTTTTCTCTCGTGCAGGTATGCAGAAAAATAGGAAACAACACGTTAGGTAAATAGTCCGGAGTTCCTTACTATTTTTACTTTTATTTTCAAAAAGACAGTGCTCCATACAGAAGTAGAGCTTATATTATAATATTTTTTTTTAAATATGATTCCTTCGCTATATATATATATATATATATATATATATATATATATATATATATATATATATAAAGAAAGAACCGTAAGATATATTATCCGGTGTTCCTATTGATATTTTTTATTTGTATTTTTACAGAACAGTGTTCAATGAAAATTTTCAGAGAACAAATATCATAAATTACCTGATTTTTTTAAAAATTTATTTTTAAATATTATTTAAGGGAAATTATTTAAAAATAAAATTAAAAAATGGGACCTGGTAATATACATACTTATATTCGATATGAAATAATATTTTTAAATAATTTAAGTAATTCTACTACATTTACTTGTTTTAAAAAGAAATATAGTCATTAAGGGTACGGATATTTTAAAATTGTAGTTAAATAAAGCGTATTCCCACCTAAACACCCATAGAAAGAATCCTTAAATATACAAGTACGAAAAAAATGCCGAAAACCTTTTTTGCCGTAAAAAAAAAGAAGAAAAAAGACTACATGCATTTAACGGATATCAGAATATACACCCCTACCCTACCTAAACTTAACCTCTTTTTCGAACGTAACTCATAATTGATACAACAATAGTTAATAAAAATGAACACCCTACCGCCCCTGTTTGAATGATTGGATTTCTCTGTATCTTTGGAAACAAGAAATTATGAATTATATGTGCGTTTAACACTCAGTAAATTTAAAATTTGTTATTGCAATATTCGCTTGAAGAAGAAACGGAACTAATGTTTTTATTTAATTATATAATTTAATTAAAAGGTTTTTAGCTTAAGATTTTGAAACATGGTTATTACTGTATAGCGAAAAAACATATTTTAAATCAGTTAATATATATATATATATATATATATATATATATATATATATATATATATATATGTGTGTGTGTGTGTGTAAAATTCAGTTGAGTTTGTTATATTCAATTACGTGTTGATACCCTTCGGTTAGGAATGAATCTATTTCTTCTCCCCCATCTATGGGCAAATAGCAGTCCCAACTGGATCCTCTAGCATTGGATGGCGAACGCTCTCACAAAAGGACAACTCTGAATTCAGAACCTGAGGAGAGTTGTTTGGGAAGCTTGTCTTTTACGCTGCACCCGCTCTCTGTATTCAGCTATTCCAAAAATTGCGGTTGGTTTTGCACTAACCTTCAACGCTATAATCAAATGATATGTGTGTGTGGGGTCTGGATGTTGTCTGTAGGAACCGATTTGCTGCCCTTTATACGTCGAAAGTGACAGGAAAATTCGCTATAATATATATATTAGAGTAAATAATTATGCGAAAGTGGAAAAAATAAATACAAATTAAAATAATAGTCTAAAACGCGAAGGATCTATTTATTCTATTACTTGTGATAATTGCCACAAGGATTATATCAGAAAAACCACAAGGACTTCAAATAAAATACTATATAAACACAAAACGTTCGTTAAAAAAAAATCATTAATTACAACAGTTTCTCACCGTATCGAAACTGACAACAATTTTGAATTCATGGCAACATTTTCGTTTTCTCTTTTAAATAAAGTAATGTTTTAACGTTACTTTATTTAAAAGAGAAAACAAAAAATGTTTAGAAACAGCGTTAATCGCTTGATCATCAACAGTAAGTAAGCCTCTAGTTTCTTACAAAGTTTCTGTATTCTTGGAAGCTCTTCTATTTCTTGTTTTAAAGAAAAGTGGCATGAAATAGTAAAGGATGAAGAGAAGGACGGGGAATAGATCAAGGCATCTGGAGATGTCGATTGACATTGCATTTAAATAGTTGATTATAGCTATTAGGGGAGCAAATAAGAGGAAGGGAGTTCCACAGACTAGGAGTGCGAGACATGAAGCTATTAGAGTAGAAGAAACGGCTACATTTAACTGTTTCGACAGTGAAAGGGTGGGACTGATATGGCAACCTAGTATCACGTTGAAATCCATGCAGTTTGGGAACTAGGGAAAATAGCTCGTCGGAGCAGTTACCGTGAAAGTATTTGTAGAAAAGACAGAGGGGGGCGACGGCATGTATGTGAGAGAGCGACTGTAAACGAGATGCCAGATCAGGGCCAACCATACTGCATATCCGTCTCTGGATTTTGTCGAGGACCCTAAGATGAACATCGGGGCCTCCAGATCATATATGGCAGCAATATTCCATGCAAGGGCGAATGGTTGATTTATAGATTTGAAGAATAGACTCGGAGGAGAAAAACTTTCTGGCTCGACATAGGGAACTAACTTTCCTTGCAGTAGATAAAGCTATGGATTCAATGTAATTATTCCATCTGAGGCCAGCGGACAGTGTGAGACCAAGCAAGAGATGCTCTCATGGAGTTGAGTATTAGACATTCTAATGGGGGGGGGGCTATCTGTGGTGGGTAACAGAGAGCGGTTTTGTTTTTGAGGCATTAAAGTTAACGAGCCATTTCCTGTCCCAGTCAACGCCCAATTGAAAGTCCTTTTCGAGATCAACGGCCAGGTTACTTTTGTTAGTGATACCATATTTGGAATAAATAGGGGTGTCGTCTGCACATATGCCTCCTTGGGAACTGATGATATGGAACAGTGTAGGACCCAGTATAGAGCCTTAGAGAACACCTGCGTTCGTGAGAAAGGAAGTGGAGGAGAATCCGTTAAGGACACCTTCATTACACGGTTTGATAAGTATGATTGTATTAAGTCAAATAATCGTCCTGAGATACGCATGCCACACTCGATCAAACGGTTTAGAGATACAGTTGCGGCCAAAATGTTCAGAACGGCATTGTTCTCGTCAGAAAAGTAGGTATAATGTTTTATCAAAGTTTTTTTATATTCTATAATTTTCACAGACAAAAATACGATATTATTTGTTATTGTCAGAAATTTTGGTGTAATTTGAGAGGATAATACAAAAGTTATGGATGATTTAGTAATTTACTGCAAAACCCATGGCGGCAAAATTATCAGAATGGTTGCTTTTATTCCGTGTTTTAGTATATTTAACCGGCGAACTCTAATTTTTTTAATTTGTTTACGTGACGGTTCGTTTTACTAAACATTAGTAAGAATATCTGCAGTGTACTTTGTTAATATAATGCCACTTACTCCGTTACCAATTCGTCAGCAGATTATTAAGCTTCGAAAGAAGGATAATTTAAGTATTGGGTCTATTGCAAAGATAGTTAACAAGTCAAAAAGTGTTGTTCACGGTATTCTTAAGGTCGACGATGATTGTGGTTCGTGTGAAGCAAGAAAGTCTACAGGTAGGCCAAGAAAAACGGCCAAGAGAGAAGATCGTGCTATGGTAAAGTTGATAAAAAAGGACATATTTAAAACTGATTCTGCTGTTTCTCGGGAAATGAGCATTTTACTGAAGAAAACTTTATCTCGAAAAACTGTCTCGTCGTTTAGTTGAACATGACCTACAAGCAAGAGCACCTGCAGTGAAGCCACTGATCAGCTCCAAGAATAAAAAGTGTCGTCTTACCTTTGCAACCGAACATGTGTTGTGGTCTCAAGAAAAATGGCAAACGGTGCATTTCAATGATGAATCTAAGTTTATGTTATTTGGCTCAGATGGGAAAAGGTACGTTCGTCGAAAAGTAGGTGAAAAATTGTCGCCTAAATGCCTTAAGACTAGTGTTAAATTCGGTGGAGGAAGTGTCATGGTTTGGAGGATGATATTTGGAGATGGTGTGGGCCCTTTGGTGCGATTACATGGAAAGGTAAATGCAGGAGTTTATAAACAACTTGTAAAAGATCATGTCTTGCCGGTGCTGAGAAATTCAACTAAGCGACCACCCATATTCATGCAGGACAATGCCCCATTCCACAAGGCTAAGGTGTTCATGAACTTCCTCAAGGCTGAAAAGGTTATTGTTATGGATTGGCCTGCTCAAAGCCCAGATCTCAATCCTATTGAAAATTTGTGGAATATTCTAGGAGAACGTTCGAAAACCAGAAATCCTAAAGCAACCGAGCAATTATGGAATGCCCTTCAGGAAGAATGGAATGAGATCACCCAGCAAGAAATTGAAAATTTAATTTCCTCATGCAGTCAAAGATGTCAAAGTGTGATTTATAACTAAAGGGCTTCACACTAAATATTAAATAATTCCAGTATTCTCTGTCATTTTTTATTATTTTGTTATTTTTTCAACCGTTCTGATCGTTTTGGCCGCCATGGGTTTTGCAGTAAATCACTAAATCAACCATAACATTTGTATTATACTCTCCAATTACACCAAAATCTCAGACAATAACAATTATTATCGTAATTGTCTGTGAAAATTATATAATATAAAACAACTTTGATAAAAACTTATACCTACTTTTCTGACGAAAACAATGTCGTTCTGAACATTTTGGCCGCAACTGTATCTTGAGACACAACACGAGCTTCTTCGTTATTGCGAAGTGCTTGATAAACAAATTATCGCAATGTTGTATAGTTATTATTTTTAAAATGATGACCGAACACAAAAGCTTTTTTAAAAAAATTAAAATTCTCAGCGTCTCTCGTTCGTGTACATGTATAGACTCATCAACGGAAATATAAACTTAGTCTGATGAAGTCCTAAACGTCGAAACACGTCACACGAAAACCTTTTCAATAGAAGGTTCACTATCATTCGTTTCACCCTCCTCCTCTGGTCTTTGAAACAGAAGACGAGGTTTATCCTTTGTTTCCTTTTTAGGATTGGGCTTCCGGTTCTTTTTAAAGTATTCATATTCTCTTGGACTCCAAGTAGCTCCTTGCGTCATAGTGGGATTATCGCCTGGTTTTGGCTATTTTTCTTCTTTTTTTTTTAAATAAAACAATTTTGGGTAAAATGAGGTTAGGATTATTTAAAAACAATTTTCCAATACGCCACAATTTACAAGAGCCCGAAAGGAAACTTCTAATCGGAAACACAAACATTTTGTATGAATTACATTACTGAAAACATCTCGGTGTAAGAAAGATTCTGCATATAAAACATCTCGTTCCCAATGAGGCGAGATTCACATTTCATCTCATTCAAGAGGAAATTGTCACTTGAAATATAAAAAAGAATGAAATTCCCTCTAAACACGCGAATCTCAGAATAAAGGCTTCTATTCGTATTCGAAGCAATACAAAAATACATCTTAAACTGTCAAACATGAAGAGAAATTAACAGGACCAAAAAACAAATTCCCTTGACAATGGCTAATGAAGCGGTCGAAATTGTTTGGGAAAATGGTCAATACGGACAATCTTTGCACTCCCTTAAACCTACCCAAAGGAAAAATATGTAAGAATGTTGGGAAAACAAAATAAAAAGCAATCAAATTTTCCTTGTCTGTCATATTTGTTGCCCAAATATATATATATATAGGATTAATGTGAGTAAAAGTTTGTCGCTTAGCTGATTGATGTTACTTTTCACCATCCCGACTCCAGAGTTTCGTAAACCGACCTGTCCGTCTACTCTTCAGCAATTTACTGTTTATATATAACCCTATAAAGCAAATATTCTTCCAAACAAACGGTAAATGATTGTCTGTTACTTTTCTTTGTATTTTTCCAATTTTCAAATAAAATGTACTCTCCGAAATTCATGATTTCGTCAGAGATGAGCTTTTTTTCTATTATTACCCTCTAAGAAAGGCGATAAAGCGACTAAGATGAAAGAGATTACAGAGAGTCAGAGGAACTGAGATTTTTTTTATTATAGAATGATGATTGACGTTGCAATTAAACTTGATAAAAATCGTAGTTGAGAGGAAAGCAAAAGCTAGCTGTCAATCACGTCAGTCAGTTATGCGCCAAGCGTGATACACGCTTAGGCGATCATATATCTTTCGATACATGACTGACGAGGCAGATTTTTCCCAGCAGTAGGTGGTTATTTCATTCTGCGGTAGACCAGTTGCCATCCAAGGCTTTAGAACCCGGTCTGTCCTGCTATTTCGCCATAGCTGGAGGGAGAAGAAGACGATTCATACCTTTCCCAAAGTTATTACCACGTAAGTGAATGTAATGGATTTGACTGGAATTCGAACTCGGCTCTCTGATTCCTCAATCCGAGACGCTATCCGTTACTGCACCGTGTCAATCACGTATTACGCTTAAAGTCGTGAGCTCGAGGCATCAGAAGAGAAGCACGCTAGAAAAAATATTTAAAGGAAATGTATGGATAAGCTAGGTTAGGGCGGTGGAAAAGTGACAGACATCGAGATGCCAGGTCAGAACTGACTATATTGCAGATTCGACTTTGGATTATGTCAAGAAAATCCAGATACATCGCAGAAGCAGAAGCCCAGATGTGACAATAATCGTCAATGTTAAGTTAAATTGTAGAATTAGCAGGATAGATTTTGCCAGGAAAAAGCGTCTTGCATCACGCAGCAACAGGCCTCGTTCACCAATCGCGAGAGGGGCCCCGTGCTGTGAGCGCCTATTGGGACATAGGCGGGATGTAGTTTAACGTTATACCCAGGACGGGCATTGAAATATCGGAAATTATATGTTTTATTCTATCTCAGGACTTGTTAGTTTAATTTTTTTTTTCGCAATAGAATTCGATTTATTTTGAGGGTTTCAACTGTCGGTCTTCGTGAATTCTTGATTGATTATATAGTCTTTGCTGATTTGTTCGGCAACCCGAAATATAAACTAAAATATGTAAACCTCATTTCTCTGAGAAAAAGAAAGAGATCTGAAACGAGAAGAGATGATATATTTCTTTACCGAAAACACGACTGAAATTCACTGACCGTAGGCGAACCATTTCGGCATCGGAGACGGAACTACGATTCCAAGAGGTTTCACTTTGGTACTTTTGGCTGGAGACTATCCAAGTTATTACATCCTTATCTCTGCGATGCAGAAAGTATGAAGAGCGTAGATGAGTTAGAAGCGATAAAAGGAGGAGAAAAGGATGAAAAAAGGATACAAGATGTCTTGGGGTGGGATTGACCACCATCCCTGGATGATCGATGTCTCGTGAGCAGCCACACTTCGACGGGAATTTACATACCTATTTTCCATTTACAGTTATATTATCTTACATGCAGGAGAAAGAAATCGATAGAGGTCTGCGAGTCGGGAGTCTAAGCGATATTTATTCGACTTAATATTCACCGGAATTCACCCACACACGCCTATATGAGTGTAGACACGCATGAGAGTGAGAAACCGGAAGTAAAAATGGGACTTTGTTCGGCACTCAGCATTATGCAAATGAAGTAAAGGTGCAGGGAAGATTGGGTAATATTATTGGTTAATATTGTGATATATATATATATATCGAACGTGTAGGTGACTATGTAATATATTCATAGGTATATGTAATTATTCATATTTTATAACATCTATCTCTCTCTCTCTCTCTCTCTCTCTCTATATATATATATATATATATATATATATATATATATATATATATATGAGGGAAATTTTAACGTTTTCTATGCGAAATGCGTCAGTGGCCCGGAAAGCTCAATTAAGTTCGGATGAAGAGCAATGTCTTGTGTGTGTTGTCTTTGTCGTTATGATCTGTAATATTTATAGAGTAATAGGGTTTAAATTCGGGAATGGAGCGTTTTGTTTTTAAATATAGATACTGTACACATAACAAACAACACTGAAGGCTGACTGTCAGTTTGAAGATCACAGTAAAGCGGGGAAACTCACAGTCATTATGATGTGTTGATTCCTGTGGTCTGATAGACTCTCTGTTTCCCTCTTTCCTTTCTTTCTCTCTCTCTCTCTCTCTCTCTCTCTCTCTCTCTCTCTCTCTCTATATATATATATATATATATATATATATATATATATATATATATATATATATATATATATATATATACATACATATATATATAATGTAAAATGAGAACACATGGAGTATAAGTAAAATTTAATATAAAAGAGAGCTCAATATAGAGTAGAGATAAATATTAGAAGCGTTGTAACATAATTGCCATTATGTAGCTATTTTAACATGTTTTAATATCCTAAAATAAAAAATATGTATATATATATATAAACACACACATATATATATATATATATATATGTGTGTGTGTGTGTGTCTGTGTGTGTGTGTGTGTGTGTGTGTGTGTGTGTGTTTAGGCAGCAACTCTTCGTTCCAGCATGTTTGGTCGAATAATCTAGACATATTATGTCTGTTTGCTTTCATATCGATCCTCTCACATTCACGGTTCAATTTCTTAGTGTTGGTACAAAACTGATTAAGACGCCCTAATTAGACAAAGAATCAATGTAAATTTTGAATGTGTGAGCATGAACGCTGTAAAATTCGAAAAAGTTTCTTACTGTGTAAGGGAGGTAACTTAATTTATATAAATTCTTTTTAAAATTGTAATTACGTTTCGTAATATATTGTTTTAATTGTAGTTTTTAACAATTACAATATAGATATTTTAAAATCTTGCTGTTATAAACATTTATTATAAAATCTTGCTGTTATAAACATTTATTATAATATATATATATATATATATATATATATATATATATATATATGTATTAAAATGTTTTCACTTAGCTGATTGATGTTATCTAGAGCATCCCGACTCAAGAGTTGCATTGAAGAAGCATCCAGAAATCACTCCGCCCACTCGTCAGGGGGTGGGGATTCAGCAATATACTTTTATGCGGGAGAATATTTTTAATCATTTCTCTCCATGTACGGTGATAACGACACAAAGAAACTCATGAAAGTGAAATAAAATTGGAAGACTTTATTGAGAAGAAAAGTCAATAAAAGAACAGGTCTCATGAAGACAAAAGATGACAGTTGAGGCTGGATTTAAATTCTTGAAGATCGTAGCGGATAGGGCAGCAACAAATCGGAGGCGGGATACACAAGCCAGAAGTACAAGAAGAGAAACCATTATGATAGTACTTATGGATAAATCTAGCTGTTCAGACTCTAATACACCTAATTGCCAATTTGTTGGTATGATTTAATCTATATTTAAATTCAAGGAATGAAGTTCACTAGAAGCATTTCCTTAAACATGTTTACTGAAAAGATACAAAAAAGCCGCAATACGACGGTGGGAGGAGACTGAAGTCTAGATGCCATATCAGGATGAATAATATAACAGACCCATCTTTCAATTTTGTCGAGAATCCCGAGATTTATAGCCGGATCATCAGACCAAACATAGCAGTAATATTCAATGCACGGAAGAATAGCAGATTTATAAACGTCCAACATTGATTTTCGAGGAAAACTGTCTGGTGCGACACAGCGAACAGACTTTCCTAGAAGCAAACCGAGCAATTAATTCAATATAATCCCTCCTCCACTTCATGTCGTAATTAGTTAGTGTCCTGGATGTTTGCATCAGCTATGCTGACGGAAGGCAGGGAATAGATCGTAAGATGAATAAAAGATAGGATAGAAGCGTTAACATTTACAAGTCATTTCTTGGCCCAGTTAACAACAGATTGGACGCCATTTTCTACATATTACTTTACTGTATCTATCATACATACAATTAGAGATAATAGTAAATAATTGTCATCTGCATAAACGCATAGTTGGGAACTGGTGACATAAGAAGAGTCGTTGGAGATGTAATCTTTCGGAAGGTCATTGATGAAATAATCTTTCGTCATCACCAAAAACTGAATGACAGCATCTCCTCTCAAATCTCTAGTAAAATTTTCAATATAGATTGGGGAATGGAAAGACCAATTCTAAGGAGCTACGTGAATAAATTGAAAGATTTCAATATGGGTGAGAGAAGAAACAAAGATATGTTAGAGCACTGATTAGAGGACAAGTATATAGGTGGACGGGAATATATGCAAGAAGAAAACATAACAGATGGAGTAAAAGGTTGCTTCGGGAAAAGAAGAGAGATGAAATCAAAGGTAGAATATAAAAAGTGACTTAATCATTTGAATGACTGGAGAAACGTCTTCATCATGCCTTGGATGTCGATTCGCCACGTGATGATGATACCGATGTAATATTATATGTATGAATTATTTCCAATAACATATACAAGTTATTATTCAGATATATTTACTTTTCTGTCCTGTGTTTCCACATGTGCAACATACGCACACACACACACATTTACACACCCTTCTATATATATATATATATATATATATATATATATATATATATATATATATATATATATATATATATATGTATATATATATAAAACATTCTGTATACGCTTATACGGCAGCTTTCTTATATAATTTACACATTAATCTAACTGGTCTAAAGATTAAAATTAAAATTTAAAAATAATATATGAATAAATAAATAAAAATAAAACAAAATACGATTTGCTATAATTTTATAAAATTTAATAAAAGGGTACAGCGATGTAAAAGTCATTGTAAATTAGCCACCGCAATCCCAAAACAGTAACACTACACGATATATATAATGCGTAGTCTTACTTACTTGAAAACAAGAACGGGGAGGGTTTTTTTAGGGATTAGCGTAGGGCGAGGTGTGTAGGAAATTACATAGCAAAATGAACCCTCAATATTATTATTTTGAAAATTTATTCATTAATGTATTTTTCGTATTCCTGGTTTGCAATGCTTAACTAATAATATCATTAAAAGAAAAATAATTAAAAGAAAAATAATTGAGAAACGAGTTATTTGGGGGTAGGTGTGTTTCTGTAGAAAAGTTGCATTTATTATTTACTAATATTTAATTTAATATTACTGCATATGTATATTTTTGTCGGAGACTATTTCTTTGATTATTTTTTGACCTCTGTGGATGCGTATTTATCAAAATGTGGTAAAACGACCAGTATTGTATTTCAAATTATGACTTATAGAAAAATACAGCATAAAGTAAACATATCACCGTTTCTAGTAATTATGTCCACACAAACATGTATATGCACAGAAAATGAGTATCATCTACCATGTATTCAATTGTGAAAGCAGAATAATACATGTCATGTTCTTATTACTTCAAAGCCCCCAAGAAAATTAAGTTCTGGCATTAAATGACCCATAAGAATTTTTAAATAATTTAAAAATTGCACTAGTTTTACACCGAAATTTGATCAGAATTCTGATTAAAATGCCACACTCATCAAAAGAGAAAGTAATTTACCTAGAAGAAAAATCATCGAGAGTGCTGCTATCGAATGTTATGAAAATATCAATCTACGCACCGTTCCTTTCCAATACAGTTCGAACAGTTTCGGTAATTAATTTTCTATTGTTTACCATAGCATTTTATTGTTATCAACCAGAATTAACCAGAACCATTTTAATAATAAATTTCTAAACTGTTGATTAATTGCTTTGTGTTAATTGTTACTGTAAGTATAATGATTTTATTGCAACTTTACATTTAATCCTTTATATGAAAGTGAACGTTGCAATCTTCTCATAGATAAGAAAGCAAATTAATGGATTTCTACCGACGAATACCATCGACATAGAAATTGAATTATGATCTTTTAAAGTGAATACGAACTACGAACAA
>OZ038478.1:27669773-27677273 GCA_964036315.1 Acanthosepion esculentum
ATAGATAGATACATCGATACGAGCAGACTGAGATAGATAGATAGATAGATAGATAGATAGATAGATAGATAGATAGATAGATAGATAGATGAGCAGACTCAGATAGATAGATAGATATGAAATGGACATGAAATGGACATAGATAGATAGATAGATAGATAGATAGATAGATAGATAGATAGATAGATAGATAGATAGATAGATAGATAGGAATAATCTGAGATAGAGGGAATGACATATTTCCAAAGTTGTTTTCATTAATGGAAGCTTTTCCTGGAATTCATTTTTTTAAAGCGACCATTTTTTTTCGACGTCTTGAAATCTTGTTACTTTCAAGTTTGATTTCATTTTTGAAGAGGATGAGAACTCACAGACTGTGCGTGGCCAAACTTGCTGCACAGCCTACGATCCCTGCTAGAACATCTGGGGTGTGGTGAACCGAAGACACTCTACACACACTTCCTTCCAAGCACTGCTATAAATAATGACAGCAAGTCCATTGGAACTTCGTATATTTTTATGGTCAATCTGTACCAAGCGACTTCACTCTGCATACTTTAGTTTCTTTACCACAACAATTTAGCGAATGCTGTAATAATCTTCTCCCCCAGATATGGGTAAACAGGTTCTACAACCTTGGATGGTAACTGGTCCAGGAGGACAACTCAGAATTCAAAACCTGCGTGGGATCGTTTGTGAACCTTGTTTCACGTAGTGTACCAGGCCCTCTATATTAGGCTCTTCAAAAAGTGTGATTGGTTCTACAAAAAGCCTACACCCCCTTTAATAAAATCCTATGTGCTGGTGTCTGGCTGCCGGTTTCTACGAACTGAGCTGCTCCACCCTCATACGTCGAATATATAGAAAAAGGGACAGAGAGAGAGTGTGGGTGTGACAGATCGTGTATATATATATATATATATATATATATATATATATATATATATATATATATATATATATATATGTATGCGTGTGTGTGTGTGTGTGTGTATTGGGGCAGCAGATCAGTATTTAAACCTATATTGCTAAATATGTTTATAATGCTTATTTTTAGAATGTTTATTATGTTTGACCATGAGCCGTTCTAAACTCTACATATTTGCTTTAATTTCGTTGCCAGAGCCACTGTCTTCACAAGTGAGCAATGATGAGAGGAAAAAAGATCATTCAGGCCTTCAGTAATGGTACCAACATTGATACGCTGGCCTCGATCTTCAAGGTCCATTCAAAAAGCGTTAAGAGAACGGTGAATACATTTTAAAAAGAGGGGAGTAAGGAGAAAAACTGGATCAGGATCAGGAGGAACAACAGGAAAATGGATCATCATTTCAACTGAGAGCTAAAGAGATCAATTAGAAAAGGTCCAACTCAATTCATAAGATGTTTCCCAGGCGAGAAAAGAGTTTCCACTATGACAGCCCCAAAAAGTGAGAAAAGGCTTGAAAATGAATTCATACGTGAAACTCTGAGGCAAGATATTTCTGTAGGACAGAAATTTATAAGAATTCTAAAATTTTGCTGTTACACGTGGTATATATATATATATATATATATATATATATATATATATATATATATATATATATATATATGAAGAAATATAGTCTTAAAGTATGCTATATTTATGGGATAAAGTGCTCAATATCAGAGATAGAGCGTGTGTAAATATAAAAGTGAACATATAAGTCAACACTTAGAGGCGACAGTCTGTTTCATGTTAGATGCAATTTTCAGGCCTGAATAAAAAATAAAAAACAAAAAAAAATAACAAAGCCACAATGTGCTCATCGTATTTGGAAATTAAAACATCCCTACTACACACTAAGACATATACATAATGCACACACTCAATTAAGCTGAAAATTGAATCATCCTTGATAATGGCTAAAGGTATAGACGAAAGTGCTCGGAAACATAAAACATTTGGACACTCTTTGTCCTGTAAAGACAGCTCTTGTTGGAAGACAAGAAAAATTAAATAAAAAGCTCAATCGTAGTACCTTGTCTGTCGTTTTTAATGAAACATATATATATATATATATATATATATATATATATATATATATATATATATATATATAAAACATTCAATGTGTCACCTGAAATTATTCATCCAAAAGCCAATTTTATTAGTAGATGTTGAAAACCATGATAGATAGAGAGATAGATAGATAGATAGTGATATGGAGAGAGAGAAAACTGAGATAGCTAGATAGATAAAGAGAGAGAGAGAGAGTAAGATAGAGAGAGAGAGTGAGACGGAGAGAGAGATTGAGATGGAGAGAGACAGAGAAAGACTAAGATAGATAGATAGATAGATAGATAGTAAGCTGGAGAGAGAGAGTGAGAGATGGAGATAGATAGATAGATAGATAGATAGATAGATAGATAGGAAATATTTATTTCGCCAAAACAAGCGTTGACCCGAATAATTTAGATACATTCAGTTTGTAAAGGAAGCAAACGTTTTGAAATATCGTGTTCGATTTCAAACGATTATCAGAAATAAAGTTAAATGCTTTCACTAGTATTCTCTATTCACTGAGTTTCGCCGAATATAATCTATATAATACTATATATGTATATATATATATATATATATATATATATATATATTACTATCTATATATATATATATATATATATATATATATATATATATATATATATATATATATTACTAACTTAAAATTCCTCTGGTAGAATTTAACCGTCAAATAACCTGAAAATAGATATAATTCCATGGATATAAGAGCGAACATATTTAACTTTATTATTATTATAAACACACACGCACACACATACACAAACATATCAATATATATATATATATATATATATATATATATATATATATATATATATATATATATATATATATATATATATATATATATATATATATATATATATAGGGTACGATGGCTAAAATAGGTTGCGATGGCTGCCAAAATTACACAAAAATATCTCCAAATACTAGAGAGTTAATTTTTTCAATGAAATCGACAATGGCTTCAAACGACTTCAGAATATCATGGGACACTTCTGGACGGTCTCCTTGTTTAACTTAGTGAAGGCTGTCATAATCCTTGCCTTAAGTTCATCCTAGGTGTTACAATGGGGTTTTATTGGTCTTTCGCTTAACTTCACCCCACACATAATAACCAAGTGGGTTGCAGTCCGGTGAGTTCGATGACCAGATGCAAGGGTCACCCTTGCTTGTGTGGCATGGTGCAGAGTCTTACTGCCAATCATAGAGTTTTCCAGCAGCCACCCTCTTGGCTAAGGCCAGTACTCGCTCCGCAAAGTACCGTGTTGAGTTTGAGGACCCTTCAGAAAATAAATGGAGGCATAACGTCGGGATCACTAGTGATCACTCCAAAGACCTTCGTAATCAGCATTAGACTCGTCAAGATCTTTCCGAATTCTCTGCTGTGTCCTGAGATTGACACCCATATATTCTGAAATGTTTGTATTGGCGCGAATGCTAAGCAGTACAAACATAACGTTTCCAAATTTCTGGTGGAGTGAATTGTGTCATTGTGTCACTTTTTTCTCACAGAAGATGTCTCACTGAGCTTCCTATACTGTGGAGTCGACGAATTAAGAAATAACAACATATATATATATATATATATATATATATATATATATATATATATGTGTGTGTGTGTGTGTGTGTGTGTGTGTGTGTGTGTGTGTGTGTGTGTGTTGTGACAACATATATGCATATATATATGTTGTGTATATATATTTTTCTCGCTATATATATATATATATATATATATATATATATATATATATATATATATAACTAGCTATCACTTGAATTAAAATATTTTTGCCCTTCCTTGCCTTTAAAGAAGTGCCCTTTGTCGTGCTGATGTTTCTACATGCCTTACTTCTTGCCTATCTCACACTGCGAATTTTTAGTAAGCTCTCTCTCTCTCTCTATATATATATATATATATATATATATATATATATATATATATGTGTGTGTGTGTTGTGACAACATATATGCATATATATATGTTGTGTATATATATTTTTCTCGCTATATATATATATATATATATATATATATATATATATATATATATATATATATAACTAGCTATCACTTGAATTAAAATATTTTTGCCCTTCGTTGCCTTTAAAGCAGTGCCCTTTGCCGTGCTGATGTTTCTACATGCCTTACTTCTTGCCTATCTCACACTGCGAATTTTTAGTAAGCTCTCTCTCTCTCTCTCTCTCTCTCTCTCTCTCTCTCTACATATATATATATATATATATATATATATATATATATATATATATATATATATATATATATATATATTATTTACGACTTACGATTTTACTCTCCTGTACACACTTTGCAAATAATATATTATAATGGTCATCATTGGGCTGTGGGACTTTTAATTTTCGGCAACCCGTTTTCTAAAAAATACAACTGAGCGACATGCAATTATGGGATATATCGTTTCAGTATCCTACCTTATTAGGAGTTATAAAAAATAACGAAACATTTCCCCTTATCGACGCTGGTATATAGACTAAGTAATATTTTCCTAAGTGTATAAAATTTTATTGGGACGATGAAAACGTTTAATGTTTATGCTCAAATATATCAACGATTAAAAACAACTAAACCAGTTTATCCTTCCTCCCCAATCAAAGCCAACGTTGAGGGAAACATTGACAAAACATCTAAAAACTATACCACGCCAAACAGATTTTATGTGCAATAGAATACGATATTGAAGGCTAAGTAGTTTAAAGTGCACCAACAGCTCCTTCTGCTTGCAAGGGAATGGCTGGTAGGACTTAATGTACACTGTTCCAACACTTTCAATTGATACTCAGCACTTGGAGCATGCCCGGGCTATAATACTGAGCGCACTGTTTGCTTTTAATCAAATGTTCACATATTGCTGTACATTATATTATCTTATATATAATTTACAACTTTCCATAGCGAGTATAGAAACGTGTTGGCTGATTCGTGCTTCTAACCTCTGACCCGCTTTGCCTACATATTTAACCGCGTACTGACATCTCAATTGGAAATTTATACAAATAATATGACGAGTTGGCAGAAGATTCTTCTAGATTGGTTTCGACATAGGCGGCGCACCAAAAACAATACGAGGTTTGGCGAAATAACGGCATACGCTATCTGACAAATTTCCATGACCATAGCCAGTTTTGTTTTCGTCATCCTCAGCCGTATATTGTACTGTACGGTAATAGGTATTATCCGTGTTGTATGCATGGGACACAGATAAAATTGAACACTGAGAGAAGAAGGATTTTTGAGGTAGCCTGTACTCTCTTTTCCCCAGGCAATAGCAGCTTGTCTATAACTACTATAGGTAATCTCTCGAAAAAATATTGACACCTTTGATGAATCACATGATTTCAATCACAAAACGAAGTGGATCATTATATCATAACTTCTCCTAATTCAATTCTCTATCACCCAACCCATTAAAGTATTGTACAATGTACACCGCGTTGTATAGGTTATAAGATTGGTTTATTGACAACAGCCTAGAGATTCATGACAAACCTGCCTCCTGACATGTGATCTCGGTATCAATCATTTTCCAATTGTCATAACGGAACTCACAGTGACTTTTCCATTGTTAAAGAATGCGGAGGATAGGCCAGGATGGTAAGACTACCTCGTCTAATTCCGAATATCAATGTCTAAGTTAAAAACGTAGCAACGTTTAGGCGTCGGTACGGCTTTCACCCCAGTATCGATAGTGAATTTCTGCACGTAGCAAATGATTCTCCAAGAAGAGGGTATGCAATCTCCGGAAACTCTTCCTCCCGCTGCCTCCTAAAATCATTGCTACCACGTCTGTCCCTCTCGGATAATAATGAAAATGAGAAAAAGAAACCGTCATTCGTTGACGAAGTCTACAAAATAGTGTTGGAGCCTGAAGGACTGAAGCAAGTGGTGGCACAAAGCGAAACATTATAAATATTTTCACGGCAATTCTCCGCAAGGCCTGTCCTCGTTGGTAATCCCACTTCACGTATTTGAGCGCAATACTAGATTGACATTTAGGTCCCATTATTTTCCTGTTGAAATTACTAAATATAAGCCTATATTTTATTCAAATTGATTCTTTCTAACTTCTCCGATACGTCTTCTTGTTAACCACCATCTTCAAAATTAAAGATGTCACTATCGTCATCTTCTGTCTGCTTAAAACCTGTTATTTTACTGTCTTTCTCCTGAATAATATTTTGTTGACTTTTGTCCCGGTTTGACAAACAAAAAAAAACAAAAAAAAACGAAAGTAAACAATGCAAAATAAGACAGATGCATAAATTTAATCTTCGTTTAATCTATTGGGGATAACCTAAAACTGAAAATCAGCAAAAGGACATCATGTCTAGGGCGATCTTAATTAAAATGTTGGCATATAAGTCTACATAAACAGAACAGAATTTTAAATAACACATATAATATTGAATGAAAATACATGAGTATTTCTGATATTGGTTGAATGAAGGCAAACCAAACGGACAGATTAATGTAAAAAGCAATGTATCTTTAGGGAATCTGAAGAATCAAGCGACTTCGCTGTAGCATTTGTTCTTCGAAAGCTTTCACCGCATATATTTTGAGAGGGGAAAGTTTTCTACAAGTATGTAGGTATGTATGTGGATGGGTCAATAAGTATAAAGCGATGTGTGGTCTGGTCAGTAAGGGTAAAAAAAGGGCGACCTATTTATAACACTTCAATATCAGTAATCTGTTCGTCCTGTGGCTTTATCACGTTGATAGGAATGAAAATTATTTTTTAAAAACAAGCCTAGAAATATATTGAACATAGAACATCGACATTGAATAAGTGAAGTTTGGTTATTGTATTACCATGACTAATATTTCCAACTCGTTTACAGAAACGAATTTCTGACCGAAAGAATTGGTAATATTTCTCATCGTGAATTGAAGAAACAGTATTAAGCCATGCATTGATCTTGCCTGCAGCTCGTGTATTGTGTTGACGAAGTAAAGGTTGTTCGGTGTGTATTGCTAGAGTTTGCAATGACTTCTAGTGAAACATACATTTATAGTTGTAGACATTTTTCTTCACCATATATCAAGATTTGGTAGTTTGTTCTAAAAAGTTTTAGCTGTCACTCATGGTGCGTGGGTGAGACTAAAGTCGTTTTTTTTTAGGAATAATCTGGTCTACTTAGAGCAAATCAGCTGCCAAACCACAGACACCAGTGTTAAATCGCATTGATCATGTATGAAAAACATTACTTTCTGCATTAAATTCCGGGCAGCAACACATAAGAAATTCAGTACATCTATAGATCAACATCGAATGTTTTTTCTGTAAATTTATCCACACTTATTCCAGTAACTCGGAGGCACCATTGAAAAATGACTAGCAGTAATTTTTCAGGCAAAGACAAGAGGTTTATCTTATTAGGAAGCCGTATTTAATTTAAGACATTTCA
>OZ038478.1:27682273-27694773 GCA_964036315.1 Acanthosepion esculentum
TTTTTCCAATGGGATTTAGGTCAGCACTTTGTGCGTGGTACGCTAATACCTTATTTCTGCTGCCATCTAAGGATTTTGTAACAATTCCTGCCGTGTCTTTCGGGTCATTGTCATGTTGAAACGTTCAGTGGCAACCTAAAAATTGCTATAGTGCACTTTGTTTTTGTTGTATCCTTAAAGAGGTTACAAACAGACAATTGGGGTACTAGAGTGAAGGAGCAGCAACACGCGCATAGATGAAATAAAAGAGGTTTATTGTAAAAGAGAATACACTACCGAAAGACAGAGAATCGGGTGGTAGGCTAGTAATTCCCAAGGAAGGATATTTACCAACCGTCCCACCCATAAGATGTGGCTCATGAGTGAATTTAATGTGGTGTATCAGAGCCTGTAGGCTCTGCCAAAGATTCCCCGTATAAAACGGGGTCGGGTAGCTGTTTCCCGAGGCGAGACGGGGATCCTCTCTGCCCAAAGGCAGATAGTTCGACCAGCACAGCTGGAGACAAATCTCCAACTAATTGCCGAAGCAAGCCCCAGGTACATCCTCTTCTCACTATATAAAGCTACTGATACATAGTCGATAAGGAGTGTGGGACATTCCGTTGCAATAGTTTTATATTATTTTTAAGGGTAGCCAAATACTGCTCTTTATCCATGATACCCTGTACTCTCACTAGTTCTCCTGGTCCAGGAAGTTCCCAAAGGAGGATGCTTCTACTACCTCGCTTAGTTGTAGAGAGGGTAATTTCTTTTGTGAGATTCATTCACTTTTTCCCCATACATAAGGAGAGTTCATATGATTAAATAATTATAATTTGCTTTCATCTGACCATCGATAAAATTTCGAACGTTTACCCACATGTTCTAGATGTCTTCTAGCATAAGCTAATCTGCATCTAAGTTGTTTATGCATAAGCAAGGAATCTTTCCTTGGGTGACAAGCTCGAAGTCCTGCTCCATGAAAGCATCTAGTGACTGTCTTCATCAGTTCAATCAAACCTGATGTCTTTGCATCATTAACAATGCCTTTTGTCAATAAGTGAGATTTCTTCTGGACATAAGTAACAATGCCCCTTTAAATTCTCTCAGACATTAACCGTTTTCTATCAGTACTTAATTTCATCTCAACACAATGAGTGTCGTTGTACTTCTTGATAATGGTATTAATTCTTAATCTATGAACATTTAATCGCTTCCAAAGTTTTGTATATCCACCACGTTTTTGTATGCATAAACTATCTCCATTCAAAGATTCTTGTTAAATACAGCCGTTTTCGGCATGCCTGCAGAACTAGTGTGTTATTTGTGTACTTGGCACCGACATTTGTCTTCGTGAACTTTTAGAATGTTATAGGTTCATTTCCTTACTGTATCATTTTCAAAGGGTGTTTGTATTAAAATGTCAAATAAAAAGCAAAAATATGACAATTGCCAAAGAGCAATATTATTTCATATGTTTCATAAAGGAGGGAGGCGAATACATTTGCACTAAACCAATTTCCAGATAAAAAATATGAATATGAATATAATAGACCTAAAAATTTCACGAATTATAGAAAACTAAATACGGAATCAACAATTGTGGTGAATTCAGTAAGTGCATGCAAATATTCGCATTTCCGTAGACAATATGCAAATATTTAGTAAGGGATAATAATTCCGTCTAAACTGTCTGTACATAAATATATATATATATATATATATATATATATATATATATATATATATATATATATATATATATAGGGGAGAGAGAGAAAGAAAAAAGGAGAGCAACTGAAAGAATTAGAGCTAGACCCAGATGGAAAACGAATAAAGCGAAACAGAAAGTAGTATATATATATATATATATATATATATATATATATATATATATATGTGTGTGTGTGTATGTGTGTGTGTGTGTGTATGTGTGTGTGTATCCAAATGCAATGAGAAGGTATAATATACAAATTCAAACGTTCCTGACATTAATTTAAAATAGACCACAATACAAAAGTAGAGCTATAATTCTTTATTATAGGTTATTACATTCGAACACCGCTATTACCGCTACAAAAATGCATTAATGTTTCGAAGATGAGATGCTATGTTGCATCGAAACATTAATGCATTTTCGTTGCGGTAATAAGTATGTTTGAATGTAATAACCTATAATAAAGAATTATATCTCTACTTTTGTTTTGAGCTCCATTTTAAATTAATGTTATGAACGTTTGAATTTGTATTTGATTCGGTCTCATTGCATATATATATATATGTGTGTGTGTGTGTGTGTGTGTGTGTGTGTGTGTGTGTGTTAGTTTCAATTTCTCAAAATACATTTTCCATCTGGGTCTTGCTGTAACTCTTTCGTTCACCTTCCTTTTTTCTTTCCCAAATATATATATATATATATATATATATATATATATATATATATATATATTGGATTTGCGGTCATATGTCTCTAGGGAATTTTTGGTGTGCGGAACGCGCCGGAAAAATTTGTAAAATGTATTTTGATGCACTGTGTATGTATGCATATATATATATATATATATATATATATATATATATATATATATATATATATATATATATATATATATATCTTATGTATATTTAGGCAACAATTTTTCATTAATGCATGTTTCATTAAATAATATAGACAAGTTTCGTCTATTTATTTTAAGTAAGTTCCTTTCATATTGTCTGATAAGCTTAATCACATTATCGTTGAAAGACGAAAGGAAAACACCATATTGAGACATGTTTAAATCCAATCTGAGCTTTCGTCTTACATAAGCCATTATATAAAAAATGACAATTTCAATATACAACAATGATAGTCCGTCCTTGCTTCATGAAAATTTCAAAGCAACGACAAATATGTATATACGAGACGCGGAAGCGAAAAACGCGTCGCAGCTCGTGACGTCACACATGACCACACGAGAGTGAAAAACGAGAAGTATTAAGTATGGGAAGCCGTTTGTATAAACCAGTGGCTTCTGTTATAAATTATAGGCATTTAAGAATATTTGTGGAGATTTCAGTTAATTTGTTCAGGTTAGGTTTCAACTGTTTTATGTATATAGCTTCAAGAATTTTTAATTTTTGTTTATTGTTTTCATGTTTAAGTATAGTTGTATTGTCAACAAGGATTTTCAGGCATGTTGTTTTAAATGTCTAAAAATGCTAGAGTTATCATTTAAATGTGGAGTCAAGCGTCGTTAAAGCGAGTTTATGGTGTGACCAACATAAATATTATTTAATCCTCTAGAGATACAATCTCCCAAAGGGCACTTGAATTTGTAAAGTTGTTTTTTGCAAATCGCTAACGTGGACGTGATGAAGAATCATTGCGAATAGTTAAGTTGGATATACTAGATTTAGTGTAGTATATGATAACCTAATTTTTTTGCTAGGATCTGTTGTAGATATATTAATTTTTACTAATCTTTTAGTATATTTTCATCTTGTTTATAATTAGTATGCATGTGACTACGATAAAAGATTAATATGTTTGGAATTAGTTGAAGCAGTATTATGTTCTATTTGCTTAGTATTAAGACTTCTAAGAAAGTATTATATTTTTTCATCAACTCTAAAGTTTGGAAAGATATTATTAATAAGTGTTTGTTTTATATTCTTTAGTTCATTGAATCCATGGAGACGCCACCACGTTGTATATATAAATATATATTATTACTTTGATCTAAGGAAGGGACTTCAGTAGTAAAAACTAATAGTAGTTTCCGTAATATATCCGGATTAATTCGACAAATATTCTTAAATGCCTATAATTTATAACAGAAGCCATTGGTTTATACCAACGGCTTCCCATACTTAATACTTTTCATTTTTCACTCTCGCGTGGTCATGTGTGACATCACAGAGCTGCGACGCGTTTTTCGCTTCCGCGTCTCGTATATACGATTTTCTCGTTGCTTTGAAATTTTCATGCAGCAAGGGCTGACTATCATTGTTGTTTCGTTCGTGTGTTGTTTGATATATTGAAATTGTCATCTTTGATAATGTCTTATGTAAGCCGAAAGCTTAGATTGGATTTAAACATTGTCTCAAAATGGTGTTTTCCTTTCGTCTTTCAACGATAATGTGATTAAGCTTATCAGACAATATGAAAGGAACTTACTTAAAATAAATAGACGAAACTTGTCTATATTATTTAATGAAACATCCATTGATATATATATATATATATATATATATATATATATATATATATATATATATATATATATATATATATATATATATATATATATATATGTATGGTGAGGCAGTAAGTACGGAGGTTTTTGAAAATAATAGCAATTTCCATAACTTTAATGTGGCAATAAAGATAAGGACCACAGCCTGAACAATTTGATTAGTGTAAATAGCATATCCGATCTCAGAAATATCTATACAGTTTTGGACAGAATTATTCAGCCCCAGTTTCCAAAATTACAACTAATGCATTAATACCTCAAGTTTTCTTGGAAACTTCACGTTCATTTTTTTCATAAATAATGAAATAATGGATTTGAATTAATATGCAGTGAGACTCACAACATTATTTGTATTTTAATGTTAAACAATAATAAAAAAAAACACCAAAAACTATTTAACATCGTACAAAGTCATTGGCCCTCTTGCCTCAATAATCAATTGTATAACCTTTATTTGATTTATATACTGTGTTTTACTTCTCCGAATATAGAAAAGTAAATATTTCAAGTCGGTCTTATATAATAGTATATAAAGCAATTATCAATATATTCGCGCCTGTGAATTCGTTTGAGTGCCACTGACTGTGGAATTTTCAGTATGTTTATATAGATACTACATATCCACACGTAGGTATGTTAAGTAAACACTGTGTATGCGAAGCACAGCCTAAGGTACACATCCGCAAATCTCCACGTTGCTCATCCAACGCACATAAAAACAGACAAAACTAATCAATGTTAAAACACTTCTTTCAAAACAGACAAAACTAATCAATGTTAAAACATTTATTACACAACCGACGACTTCTATTCTAATTTGATGCAACATTTTCACGACGAAAACCTCTCTCATTAATTCTCTCTCATAGAGAAAGAAAATGCACTGAGCTAATTATCCGAAGACAAACCTGAAAGCTTTGCTGACAAATCTAATTAAATTCGCATTTCTTTCAACAATCCTCTCTTGTTTTTATTTGTTTTTGGGTGTTTTTATTTGTTTTTTTTTCTTAATTCTATTTTGTTGATTAAAACGTTATATTCTATTTATTTATTGACATCAAGATTTTGATATTCACAAACATAAGCTGAGTCCGACGCAAGCTAAATGAGAAGAAATTCAAGAAAGAGAAACTTACGTTCCAAACACAAACTGCCGTTTCTGCATTTCTTCAATGAAAAATTATCATTTTCACTATTTATATTCAGGCTATTGTCTACATAGTTTTTTGTTTTTAACAACGTTACGGTTATTGTGTCCTCCGAACTTCCTCGGATATATATGATAGGCTATGAAGACCTCGTTAGCAGGCCTAGCATAAAAATAAATACACTATGGGAGACGTTAGTAAAGAAAGAAAGAGAAATGACAGCAAGTCTTCAACAGCCACGTCAGCAGCAATTAACTCACGTACAGCAACGGAAGTAGGAATTACAGTCTAATCAGCAGCAAGGTTAGGCTTAAAGGTCTACTCCAGCAAATTGTCCTACAAGACAGTGGCCTAGTTGGTAAAAGACTTGATTTGTAATTCTGGTGACATTGTGGTTGCGAGTACAAATCCTGAGTCCACTTGGACTCCGTGGAAACAGGCTAGTATAATGTAAGCCCATTTTCCCCAGGACGTGCAGCCATACATTTTGGACCCTATCTCTCGTAGATATCGTCATATTTAGATGGCTGTGGGGCCAGGTTGGTTACATATAGTTTTAAACTGTCCAAGGATTTGGACCCTGTTAGGTCGTCGATCGTCTAGAGTTGCTGGCGTTTCGTTTCTTACTGAGAAGAGGGTGGCCCTTCCTCTTGATTTAGTAACCCGTTATACTTTCTTTGACGTCTGGGCTGAAGAAAAGAAAGTCGTGCTCTTGTCGGAAGAAGAAGAAGGCTTGATCTTGGTTGAAAATTATAATTTGAATAATAGTAAAGAAAGATAGAATATTTAAGGTTGATATAGCTTTACATCTTTGGAGGGGGTAGCGACTTGGGACCAAAATATGTATTCTCAAACTCTTATCAGGGAACCGAACATCGAGTTAATTCCAGATGTGTGTGATTTGCGTCTATGTTGATCACCCAATCTTCAATTCATCTTCTCTCGATTCTCCCGACTCTCTCTCTCTCTCACTCTGTTCGCCAAAAATGCTGTATACTTGAGAACCCATCCACCCACTGGTTTTCTCACAATCGCTCAACCACAAGAGGGATTAAAAAGGGTCATTTCCTCTGTTTTTTTTTTAACTTATCCAGACTTTAAATATCACCAACCTTCAAGGCCATCCGCATTCAAAATAACAACATTACCTATTCATCTAATAAGCCTCAAGGCGAACATAGACATAAAATGTTGTCACCTGTCAACTTCTCCAATCCTTTGAACAACAGATGTTTTCACAGTCAAATTTCCTGGGAAAATTTGATTTTACCAAAAGATTTGAACTTATATTTTTTTCTGTTCCAAATCGCCATCACCAGAAGCCAGAACTTACTTGGATTGAAATGATTAAAAAAAGTTATCGCTTTCCTTCAAATTACTCTTGGTATGTTTTTTGTTGTGGCGATCTTTTTTCTTTCAGAGATTTTTTATTTCATTTTAAATCACTTGCTAAACACATTAACAATTTAACATGAATAGATAGTTAAGGAGATGCAATTCATATAACACCATGAATAATCAATGGATCATATATACCATGGAAAGTGACGAATTAATTAAACATTTTATAAAAGCATGACGGTAACGGATGAATTAAAGATATATCGACCTCTATTTTAGATGTAAATTTTAGATTTTCGATTTATTGGATGTCAATACATTGTTTCAACACTTGACGTCATTTGTTACAGTATAGGCTCATTAGTTTAATATACGATGTATATTCTTCTTTATAAAATTGTTTAATAAACAATGAATATTCTACTTTATAAACCGTTTAAATATACAATATATATTCTTCTTTATAAACAGTTTTAATATAGAGCGTATAACCTTCTTTATAACTAGTCTAAATATACAGCATGTATTCTTCTTCATAAATAGTTTAAATATACAACACATATTGTTCTTTATAAATAGTTTAAATATACAACATATATTCTTCTTCCTAAATATTTTTAATATACAACGTATTTTGTTTTTTATAAATAGTTTAAATAATCAACATATATTCTTCTATATAAAAAGGGTTTAAAAAACAACGTATAATCTACATTGCAAATAGTTTAAATATACAATATATATTCTACTTTATAAATAATTTTTATATACTACGTATAATATTCTTTATAAATAGTTTTAATATACAGCGTATAATCTTCTTTATAAATAATTTAAATAGACAATATATTTTCTTTATAAATAGTTCTAATATACAACATATATTCTTCTTTATAAAGAGTTTTACTATACATCATATATTCATCTTTATAAATAGTTTAAATATACAACATATATTCTTCTTGATAAATAATTTTGATATATATTATACAATATTCTTTATAAATAGTTTTAATACACAGAGTATAATATTTATAAATAGTTTAAATATATATCATAAATTCTTTATAAATAGTTTTCATATGCAACATATATTCTTCTTTAGAAATAATTTTATATACTACGTATAATCTTTATAAATAGTTTTAATATACACCGCATAATCTTTATAAATAGTTTAAATAGACAACATATATTCTTCTTTATAAATGGTTTAAATATACAACATATATTCTTTAGAAATAATTTTATATACTACGTATAATCTTCTTTATAAATAGTTTTAATATACACCGTATAATCTTTATAAATAGTTTAAATAGACAACATATATACTTCTTTATAAATAGTTGAAATATACAACATATATTCTTCTTTGTAAAATGGTTTAATAAACAACGTATATTATACTTTGTAAATAGTTTTAATAGACAACATATATTCTTCTTTATAAATAGTTTTAATATACAGTGTATAATCATTATAAATAGTTTTAATAGATATATTTTCTTCTTTATAAATAGTTTTAATATACAATATACATTCTTCTTTATTAACTTTTTAAATATACGACATATATTCTCCTTTCTAAATATAATATACAGCGAATAATCTTTAATATACGGCGTATATACTCTTCTTTTAATATACGGCGTATAATCTTCTTTATAAATAGTTTAAATATGTAACATATATTTTTCTTTATAAATAGTTCTAATATACATCATATAATCTTCTTTATAAATAGTTTAAATATACAACGTATATACAACGTATATTCTTCTCGTATACTGACAAGAGAGATCAGGGATCTACATAACTCCCTACCATTTGTTAACATTGTTACCACTGTTTCATATTGCGTTAAATATATCATTTGAGTGTCAAATTCTCTCATCCCACTTTTCTTGTACAAGGGTCATTCAATAAATAAGGTGAACTTTTCGGTATAAGGACTTCTAATACAGATAGAAGCTTACTTTTTTTCAACGTAGTCTCCCAGCACTGTCACACACTTTTCCAAATCTGTGCACACGCTTCCGAATTCCCTCACCGTAAAAGACTTTGGACTGATGTCACAGCCAGTCGATCACAACACTTTTGACTTCATCGTCACTTTTAAACTTCGTGCTTCTCGTGAATGCTTTCAAGGGACCAAACAGGTGAAAGTCTGAAGGGGCAAAGTCTGGGCTGTAAAGGGGATGAGGGAGCAGTTCCCAGCCCAGCTCGTTGATGGTCTGCACCGTTTGGGCTGCTGTGTGAGGCCTTCCGTTGTCATGATGCAAGATGACTCCTTGTGATTGATGACCCCTGCGTTTGTCCCAACAGATAAGCTCAAATTCCTTGCAATGTCATCCACTGTCACTCTTCTGTCAGACTGAATGAGGTCATTGACTGATTCGATCACCTCAGGAGACCACACTTCTGTAGGCCTCCCAGACCTGTCTTCATCCTCAACACTGCTCCGTCCTTCTTTAAACAATTTAGCCCACTTGTAGGCATTTTTTTGGCTGAAACATGTGGTAACGTACACAGTTGACATTCTCCTATGAATTTCAACTGGTTTGCACCCTTCAGCAACCAAAAACCTGATAACTGACCGCTGTTCAATCCTGGAGCATGCTTCTTGGTCGGCCATCTTTGTTAATCGCCAAAACTCTCATTTTTTTTAATCTGCAAAAGAAATTAAATCCATGTGAAAAAGAAGTAAAACAAAAAAAGAATAAGCTTCTATCTGTATTAGAAGTCCTTATACCGAAAAATTCAACTTATTTATTGAACGACCCTCGTAATATCTCGCAGAATGTTCTTCTGTTTCCTTTTAATTCTGAAGATAAATGTACTTTTTGTACAATTTAGTCTAGCCAATTAATTTACTTTATATCTGATTTTGTTTATATTTTTATCACATTTCTTATTAAATATCGCGTGTTGAGATAAAAAGAGATAAAGGGAAATTCTGTAACAACTTAAACGCAAATGCTCTGGGCATCATTTCTGTAAGCTAGAAAAGGTTACTTAATGAGGAATGACCAAAACGGAGGCTGAGAATGAAATGGTAATCTTTATGACATGAACAAAATACAATACTCGCCAGCGGCGTGAAGTACGTAAACCACTGCTAGTGGTGGACTACTTAGCATATTACCCCCACTTACAATAGTGTCCAACGTATTTATGAGGATTGGTACATACCAATTAGTGTTCATAGGTACGGTATATAACAGTTACATGGGCCAATGATTTTATATCTTTTCTAAAGGTCAGATTTTCTTTTCTTACTGTTATAACCTAGAGAGAGTTACTGAAAAAAGGAATAACCAAAATGATGGTTGTAAATGATACGCTAATCTTTATACCATCAACAAAATACAATACTCGCCAGCGTCGTGAAGAAGGTAAACCACTGCTAGTGGTGGTGCTAGTGGTGGGACTTTGACAACATATTACCCCCCACACCCACTTACAATTGTGCAATGCATTTATGAGGATTGGGACATACATATTAGAGTTCATAAGTACAGCATATAACAATGATCGAGGCGATTAAAGAACTTTCTATAACCTTTCGCAGTATATTAATAACCCGACATAATATTTCACTTTGTCATTAATTTTTCTAACACTGTTCTGTTATATATCATACACACACACAGGCACACACACACACACACACACACACACACATAGACACATAGAGAGAGAGAGAGAGATGGCAACTGCACTAGGAGAAGGACAACTCTGATTTCAAAACCTCCGGAGGGTCGTTTGCGGACCTTGTAGTGCACCAGGCCTCTGTATTCGGCCCTTCAATAAGTGTGGATGCATCTGCAGAAAACCTTCACCAGTATAATCACATCATATGTGCTGGTGCCTGAGTTGTCGGTTTGATCTGCTTGACACTCATACCCTGAATTCGACGGGAAATGTGTATATATATATATATATATATATATATATATATATATATATATATATATATATATATATATATATAATCTGAACAACAGTGTCTCCCTACACAAAAGCAACATAAAATTACTAGACACAGAAAACCTTTTGTATCACAAGGCCTCTTCAAATGTAACCAGGGCAAATTTTAAATTATGCCAATATATCAAACAGACAATTATTCTTACCTACAAATACAAGAAAAAAACTTCATAAACAAATTTAAACCAGAACTAAATAGACCATGACCCCACAAACAAAAACACACAACATGCTCACATAATGCCCAAATACAGTGATCAAACCACTCAGATGCACGCATACACGCTCACATTCGGGTATCTGTGGATCACGAATATATATATATATATATATATATATATATATATATATATATATACACACAAATTGACAAAAGTAAACTACTGAACTACTCACGGGCACGCACGCAAACGCCAAACAACTTAGGAATTATGTGTGTATGTATGTACGTATATATGCGTGTGTGTGTATACTTATTACATGTTATTTGGGAAATATATGTATATATATATACGTATATATATATATGTATGTATGTATTTACTGATGCCTTGTAATAGGACGGTGCGTGTGTGTTTGTGTGTGTATATGAGTATGTGTATAAGTGTGTATGTGTACAAAAGTGTATACTAATTCCTCGTAGTGAGACAGTGCGTTTGTATGGAGAGGGAATATACATATATACACGCATGTTGACAAAAACACACGAAAATGGAAATAGATCTAAGAACACACAGGGTTCATTAAAAGATAAGAATGCCGATAACTCCTTCATCATTTCTCGGACCAATCTTAATTGTTTTATAACCATTCACGCAGAACTTTTCACTGCCAGTTCATGAAAGACATTTGGGTCGCTTATACACAAAAAAGATAATGTCTCATATCGAGAATATTTAACATCGAAAAACATGAGAAAAAATTTAATTATTTTTAATAATATGTGGAAATCTCCACGCTTTGCGTGATGACGGTCGCGAGACCGGAAACCCGTGTAGCAAAATTATGGAAAATAAAGTATAATATTTTTACAACAAAAAACGTTTCAGGTTTTCTCTTCTTTTTAATATACACAAATTCCTCTCGTTGAAACTACTATAACCTCTTCCTCATATATATATATATATATATATATATATATATATATATATATATATATATATATATATATATGAATGACATATTTAAGTAGAGGAATGATAAAATTAGAGGACATCAAAATTTAAAAACGAGGAAAGTATATAAAATAAATTGTTAAAAACAACAATAAAAATTATTACAACATGGAAAAATTTTCAAATCACCGTTTGTGACTTTGCGCATGACAGAAATTTTTAACGCTTTAAACACCAACACAAAAAAACTGTTTTGACTAACACAGTTATTCGACTTAGCAATTATAAACCTGAAGATGATATATTCCTCACTCAATAATATATTCTCACTAGATAATATATTCACCAGGAGGATCATTGCCCTGGATATATCCAAATGCGCTGATAATGTGGGATAACAGGGACTGCTATATAAGGTCTCCAGTTATAGAAACTCTGCAGTGGCTCCCTCAATTATCAATTCCTTAAAATGTAGGTCCTAGAAGTCCGTTTTAACGAAGAGTCATGGAAGCCCTTATGGTCAATACCAGCATTCCACGGGCTTGTCTCATTGGCCCTACCCTTTTTCGACTATATATGAATAATCTGCCTAAGAACATGCCTCGATCATTAATGAGTATCTATGCGGATGACACAACAGTTTATAGGTGTACATCCAATAATCTGGATAACCATGATCTAGCGGT
>OZ038478.1:27699773-27724773 GCA_964036315.1 Acanthosepion esculentum
CACATGGGTGGTTAAACAAAATCTCTATGATTTATTCCATGGCGAAATCTAACCTCTATGGGTTTTTAATGGAGAATAATAACGTCTATGGGTTATTTAGTGGCGACAGCTAAATATTTTGATTGGTTTGGTTGGCTGTTTTGTTTAGCGGCTTATCAACATCTATGGGTCAATTAATGGCGCAATCTAAATATATTCATTGGTTTGGTTGGTTGTCTTTGTTTAGCGGCATATCAACCTCTATGGGTCATTTAATGCAGAAATCTAAATATTTTGATTGGTTTGGTTGGTTGACTTTATTTAGCGGCATATCAACATCTATTGGTTATTTAATGGCGAAAGGTAAATATTTTGATTGGTTGAGTTAGTTTCTTCGTTTAGCGGCATATCAATCTTTATGGGTTATTTAATGGCGAAACCAAAATATATTGATTGATTTGGTTGGTTGTCTTTGTTCAGCGGCATATCAACCTCTATGGGTTATTTAATGCAGAAATCTAAATATTTTGATTCGTTTGGTTGTCTTTGTTTAGCGGCATATCAACCTCTATTGGTTATTTAATGCAGGAATCTAAATATTTTGATTGGTTTGGTTGGTTGTCTTTGTTTAGCGGCATATCAACCTCTATGGGTTATTTAATGGCGAAAGGTAAATATTTTGATTGGTTGAGTTAGTTTCTTCGTTTAGCGGCATATCAATCTTTATGGGTTATTTAATGGCGAAACCTAAATATATTGATTGATTTGGTTGGTTGGTTGTCTTTGTTCAGCCGCATATCAACCTCTATGGGTTATTTAATGCCGAAATCTAAATATTTTGATTGGTTTAGTTGGTTGTCTTTGTTTAGTGGCATATCAACATCTATAGGTTATTTAATTGCGAAAGCTAAATATTTTGATTGGTTTAGTTGGTCGTCTTTGTTTAACGTCGTATCAACATCTATGGGTTATTTAATTGCGAAATATAAATATTTTGATTGATTTGGTTGGTTGTCTCTTTAGCGGCATAACCACCTCTAAGGCTTATTTAATGTCGAAATCTATGTATTTTGATTGTTTTCGTTGGTTGTCTTTCTTTAGCGGCATATCATTCTCTAAGGGTTATTGAATGCCGAAATCTAAATTTGTTCATTGGTTTGGTTGGTTGTATTCGTTTAGCAGCATATCAACATCTACAGGTTATTTATTGCCGAAATTGAAATATTACGAATTATTTGGTTGGCTGTCTTTGTTTAGATGCATATCAAACTCTATGGGTAATTTAATGCCGAAATCTAAATATTTTGATTGATTTGTTTATTTTTCTTTGTTTAGCGACATATCAACCTCTATGGGTTATTTAATTGCGAAATCTCAATAATTTGGTTGGTTGGTTGTCTTTGTTTAGCAGCATCTCTACAGGTTATTCAATGCCGAAATCTAAATATTACGATTTGTTTGGTTGGTGGTGTTTGTTTAGCGGCATATCAACCTCTATGTGTTATTTAATGGCGAAATCTAAATATTTTCATTGGTTTGGTTGTTTGTCTTTGTTTAACGGCCTATGAACGTCTATGGGTTATTTAATTGCGAAATGTAAATATCTTGATTGATTAGTTTTGTTTCTTTGTTTAGCGCCATAACCACCTCTAAGACTTATTTAATGTCGAAATCTACGTATTTTGATTGTTTTCGTTGGTTTACCGGCATCACTAAGGGTTATTGAATGCCGAATTCTAAATATTACGATTTGCTTGGTTCGTTGTATTTGTTTAGCGGCATAACAAATTCTAGGGGTTATTTAATGCCGAAATCTAAATATTACGATTTGTTTGGTTGACGGTGTTTCTTTAGCGGTATATCAACCTCTATTGCTTATTTAATGGTGAAATCTAAATATTTTGATTGGTTTGGTTGGTTGTTATTTCTTAGCGGCATATCAAACTCTACGCGTGATTTAATGGCGAAATCTAAATATTTTCATTGGATTGGTTGGTTGTATTCGTTTAGCGGCATATCAACCTCTACAGTTTATTTAATGGCGAAATCTAAATATTTTGATTGGTTCGGTTGGTTTCTTTGTTTAGCGGCTTATCCACCTCTGCTGGAGAGCGCTCATATGATTTTTTCGAACTTTCAGTCTTACAGGCACATGTACTTGCCAAACTACTGGCATTTACACATAGCAAAGGTAATGCACGCTGGGATCGTTTCCTCGGGCCGATATTACGAGGAATCAACCATGGTATGATTCGAGCCGTGCTCTCTAACTTTATAACCATTCGGCTATAACGTATAAATACCGCACTCCCTCCGCTGTCCTCTACCGTTACAAGAGCCAGAACTGGCCTGAAATTGGGTACTGATACCTTATATGGACTAGAGTGTTTCCTTTCCAGTCTTGATAGAGTCCGCAAGCGTCTACGCTTCCGAATTATCTTCCACTCTACAACCCATTTCCCACAGTCGAAATATCGCAAGCCTCTCGCCGCTCTATCGCTATTTTCATGGAAAATGTTCAGACGAACTACATTCCTTAGTTTCATCAATTATAACCTTCACTACTAAGACACGCCACACCACGGCCATTGAAACGAACCACCTTCATTCTATTCGTATAGCATCGGTGAGATGTATGTTCAACTGGAATAGCTAATTCGCACGAACTGCTGATTTGATGAACCGGCTCCCAAGAGGATGCTTTCCAGATCAGTACACTCTCAGCCTGTTCAGACCTGTTAACCTTTATCTTCCCATCATATCCGCATAATCTCTGCGTCTTACTCTGTAATCATCTACATCGAGTGGCTCCTTGGCCTTGTCAGTCAGTTATGTGCCATGCGTGATACACACTTATGAGATATTTTGTATCTTTCGATGCATGACTGATGTGGCAGATTTTTTTACCCAAGTAGGTTGCCATATCTTTCTGCGCTAGACCAGTTGCCATCCAAGGTTATAGAACCCGATCTGCCCTGCTATAAATAGATCAGCCAGTCAGTTACGTGCCATGCGTGATATACGCTTAGGCGATCATGTATCTTTTGATACATGACTGACGAGGCAAATTTTTCCCATCGTAGGTTGCCAATTCTTTCTGCGGTAGACCAGTTGCCATCCAAGGCTATAGAACCGGATCTGCCCTGCTATAAATAGATCAGCCAGTCAGTTACGTGCCATGCGTGATATACGCTTAGGCTATCATGTATCTTTCGATACATGACTGACGTGGCAGATTTTTCCTGCAGTAGGTTGCCATTTCTTTCTACGGTAGACCAGTTGCCATCCAAGGCTATAGAACTCGATCTATCCTGCTAGAAGAGAAGTGTGGGTGGGGGGAGAAGAGGATTCATACCTTTACCAAATGTATTAGCACGTAAGTGAATGTAATGGATTCGACTGGAATTCGAACTCGGCCCTCCGATTCCTCAATCCGAGACGTATCCATTACGTGCATTGTAAAGAGTATAAATCATTTAAAAAAATATCAGGCAGGAATTATATTCTATGGAAAAGAACACGTACTGATTTTCCCGTCTTTTTCTGTTGTTGATCCGTGTGCTTTGTAGATATGTGTGAAAGAATTTGCTGAAATTAAAATAATTTCAAGTAGCCATTTTCCAGGAAGAATCATAGAGAGTCTATACATTATGACCTACGTATGGTCAATTTAATGTTTTAACTGTCAAAGATATATATGTTGCTACAATGATATAGGATTCAATGTGGCTTTGCAAATGAGGTAGGTATTTTAACACGTAAGAACATAGATTAGAATATTTTCTATACTATTTTTTTTGCTTTCTTTTAATATAAAAGTCTTCCAAAATCTCTAATGTAAATTTTTTTCCGGATTCCGTGACATAAAATTATTGTGTTATTGACCGAAACCTGACGGAAATTAACAGCAGCCCCTTGGGTTTCTGTTTTATATTTGCGTATCGACTTTTGCCCAGAGATGACACGCTAATAATCTAATGCTTTTGTATAACCAGTATATGACGATGCTCTATTTAAATTACCAACAGGGACACGGTCTCCTGAAGAAATGGAGAATTGGTGGACAACATTGGTCTTTTGAAAATTCATTATATTTTACATTGCTTTTTAATTTTTTATGTAATTGGAGGGATTATTGTAGGTTATTGTAAAACAGGTTAATAGTAATTGTTGTGGTTTAAATCGGGATTTTATGTGTATATTAGCGTGATTAATAGCGCGTAAAAATAATTTATTTATTCTTCAAAGATGTGATTAGGAAAGCCATTGTTGATAATGTTAGATAATTCTTATAGAAACAACTTTTACGAGAGGTGCTTAATTTGCCATGGTCATTAAGCTTTTTTTTTATGAAGGCTCTCTTATCTCTATAAGGGAATTCACTCTGGTAGTTGAGGAGACAGGAGTTAATGCACGTAGTCTTTT
Source organism: Acanthosepion esculentum (assembly GCA_964036315.1). NCBI lineage: Eukaryota > Metazoa > Mollusca > Cephalopoda > Sepiida > Sepiidae > Acanthosepion > Acanthosepion esculentum. Next base: position 27,704,178 of record OZ038478.1, read on the forward strand.
TTTATTATTGAAGTAATAAGAGATATTGGAATCAATAAGTATATCATGAAACGGGATCCCTTTACTGAAGATGATTCCATATGTAAAACTGATAACGGATTTATTTGCAATGGTCGAGGTTGAATGTCGAAAATAAATAATGAAGATATTTTACACACTGACACTCACCAGCTCATAAACGGTTGCCAAACGCAATACTCTAACATGGTTAAATCGAACTGTGTAAATGTCCTCCACTCCGATAGACCATAAACCAACGCAGAGACCTATTTCTGCATTCCATCTGTGTGGCTGATGCTAACCCCCAGGAGCGTGGCTCGTCCCACCTACTTGGGATAGATAGATAGATAGATAGATGAAGAGAGAGAGAGAGAGAATTAAGGAACCAACAGAAAGATAGATAGATAGATAGATAGATAGATAGATACAAACTGATAGCGAGAGACAGAGAGAGAGAGAGATAGAGAGAGATATAAGGAATATATATATATATATATATATATATATAGATAGATAGATAGAGAGAGAGAGAGAGAGAGATAAGGAACCGACAGATAGATAGATAGATAGATAGATAGATAGATAGATAGATAGATAGATAGAGACAGAGAGAGATGAGGAACCGACAAATAGATAGATAGATAGATAGATGAAGAGAGAGAGAGAGAGAGAGAGAGAGAGATAGAGATAAGGAACCGACAGAAAGATAGATAGATACACCTATTTTAAATGTTAGTCTATAGTATTTTGGATTCTACTATTTGCGTCCTGGGTATGACGATAAACTACATCCGCGTCCTGGGTAAGACGATAAACTGCATCCGCGTCCTGGGTAAGACGATATACAACGTCCAACAGCAAGGCCTCTGATCAGGAGGTTTTGAGGAAGGTGGAATCACCTCTTAATTGCTGGTGTTTCCAGGTCCACTCTGAGCCGGGGTGGTACCACCTGTTAGGGTCCCAGCTATGCGAAAATAGTTAACACCCAAACTTGTGTAAAAATAGTTTTTCATACCGGAAATACTTTGTAATAAATAAAAAAATTACCAGCAATATTTTTTTAAGGAAAAATTATTATCAGCAATACTTAAAAAAATATCAGTAATACAAACAGCTATACATTCTTTGAAAAAATAATCGGAGAATGGAACTCAGAATACAAGAGAGTGCGAACAAAATATTACCGAGTGAGTAATTTAAAACAAAATCTTTTTTTGAAAATAAAACCATCAAAGATTGTAAATTTCGTAAAAGAAGTTGGATTGTACTCAAAAATATGAGTAATTGAAAAATGGTTCAAATATATGTGTATACATACACATCTTTGTTACCAGACTATTGCTATGAATCTAGTCAAAAATTTTGTTGGCATTAAATGACCCGGTGAAGTTTTGATATGCCATAAAACAAAACAACCAATCAAACAACCATCTTCTAGTTAAATAAGCTAAAAAAGTAAAACAGAATGATAAATAGTATCGTAAGTAACGCTATATTCGTTACGTAATCGCGTACAGCCATGAACAACCGAACGAGAAAGAGCTAAACGTCTTATAAACGTAAACAATGGAAAATATGTTTGTATTTTATAATATGATACTAATATGTGGATATTACATGCATTATTATTGGATATAGTTAAGGAAAACATCAGTTTTATCAAAATCATGTTTATTTTAAATACAACTCTACTTTTTGAATACAGTAAATGGATATATATTTTAATCAACGGTGTAGCCAGGGTCAGCATTACATATGCTAATTTTATATCTCGTGAGTGGTGCGACCCCCTTAAAATTAGCTTCAAAATTACGTCTTCAAAAGTCACATGATACGCGAGTATATACGGTATATATGTATATAGCATATACAGTGGCCTAGAAATGGGAGATGAGATTAATACTGAAGAACAATGCAAAAGGGATCCCTCACTTTCTATCATCCTTTCGTTTGATTACCTATAAGGATGTTTCTGAATTTCATCTACTAAGCCCAAGAAGTGAGGGTATATATTTAATTTTAAAGATCAATTCAAAGCTGATCCCCCATTTTTTACCATCCCTTCCCGTGATTATTATTTATGGACTACAGTAAATAGATATATAGTTGGGTCAACCACGTAGCCAGGGGCAGCAGTACATACGATAATCTCATGTATGATGTGACCCCCTTAAAATTAGCTTCAAAATTAGGTCTTCATAACACACTGACAGTTGCTAACACACCAACAATGACAAACGAAATCCTCTAACAAATTTAAATCGTACTGTGTACAAATGTTCCACTCTGGGGGTCCATAAGCTAACTCAGCCACTGTCTTTTATCATATCGGTTGCCAAATCAAAACAAACCCTTATTTCATTGTGGCTGTGATGAACGCCGCCGAATGTGTATCGGCAAATTAATCCAAGTGCTCAACCACTTGACTTTTAGCGAATAAATGGATCAATGAATCAAACATTTGAGAAAAAGTGACAAGAAAACCAGAAAATGAGCAACCCAGAAATGACTCTCCTGAGTTGGAGGAAGTAAAAAACATTTGTAAGCAAGTCAAGCATTGGAGGAAGCTGCCGAAAAGAACGCCATCTTTGTTTAATTCCGTCTTTTTTATTGTGGTTACTTTGTCAATAACATGCATATAATTTCTTTTGAGACACCTGGAATGCTGGGAGAGTCCCAAAATTGAGATATGTGATTATGATAACATTATGCAAGACCTCTGTGTGGATTAACGTGGTATAGCTTTACTATAACCGGCGGATAACAATCCTAGTTGGGATTTTTCTTTTCGTTCACATTGTGGATACGACACTGGCAGAATCGCATTATAGTCAATAGAGGCACAATTGCACTTTGCGACAAATAAAAGAGAAATCGTATTAACAACAACAAAGCCCGTTTCGCGTATATGTAGACGTTACAAATAGCTTTCGACATTATAAACATTTAATTTGTACGGAAGATCATGTCACCTTGGGCTGCCCTCGCCATTTCATAATTTCATACAGTCCCTGATATTAATCTCGAGCTTCTTGACAAAATCTAAAGAAAGGTCCGCAATGTAATCGATCCTGACTTGGCATCTCGGCTTCGGTCATTTTCTCACTGACGTGACGTGGTTTTTGTCTGTCTTTTCTACAAATATGTTCATGGCAACTGCTCTGGCGATTTTCTTTTCCTGGCGCCCTGACTACGTGAATTTTCCTGGCGCCCTGACCACGTGAATTTGGCATCTAGTTCCCACCCTTTCAACTTTGAAATATTTAAATGTAACCGCCACGTCTATTCCAACATTTTTCTCGCACTTTCCGCCTGTGACACACCATTCCGTTTTCATGTTTCCCTAACAATTACAATCCTCATAAATTTAAATGCAACATCAATCGTTGTTGAGGTAGGATCCACCTAATCTGCATAGTGGAGTACCGACGATATAAATATGGTTGGTACCGGGAAGACAGGGAAAGCGAATCAAGAGATTCAACTAGAGACTCTGCCCGACTGCGACTTAGTCAACACATTCTCCAGGAACGGTCTTCCCAGGAATATACAAAAGACTATATGTAAATATTGTGTACACTTTCTTGTTTCAATACATTTTGTTCTAAGTACATTTTGTGTTGCATTATTATTCCATGCATTAGTCAAGTTTCAACAATCGTCATCTTTTATCTTCTTTAATCCCGTTCATCTTTTATCTTTTACTCCCCCCTATTTCAGTTTATTTTTCTCTCACCCATACTTTCTCTAGCCCCCTACGTTCTAGTGGCACTCCTGCCTTGCTTCGGGTGAACTGATTAAAAAAAAAGAAAAAAAGATTTTCATGATTGCATGAATATATCAGTTAACGATGGGGTTTATTTTTTAACCCATCAAATTACAAAATGGTGTCAAGCAAAGTCACATGACAGCACCTATATCGTTCTCCATTTTATTTTCTATTATTTCTCTTGATTTCTTTACGGACTGTGTCTCGGGTATTGATATATTCAGTATCGCAAAACTGGTAAACTATTCAACATCCCACGCTTCTCATCTCAATCTAAGATTTTTCAAACTCTTCCTCAAGATCTTCTGAATACCGATGACTGAACTGGTCACGCAAGCAAATCAGGAAACGCGGGCTCTGACTGGTAATCTTTCCCTTTGTGTAAAAAACTTTCAGCCTCAGTATCAGCCTGGAAAAGACAGTTCACATTTTCCAAGCGGCTCTTTATTTAGAACCATCAATATTTGCAGATGGCCACAAACTGAAGCTGATAGACAAATTCACATATACTGGCAATTCGGTCTTGATGACGCGATATCTATTTGAGTGAAAATGGCAAATGATAATTTTGCAGGCCTAATGATTAAATCTTTTTTTTTTTGTAATCATTTCACCCCAAGCCAAGCAATAAAGCCACAAAGTGTTTACTGGAATGTTTAAATTATATTTATTATTCGGTGAAAACTAAACTGACACCCGAGAATTATGTGGCTTATGATATCTAAAAATTCGACCCAACATCGAAAACAAAAACTGATATTGGAACACTGGAATTCATTCGAATGTTTTATTTTCGGAAATGTCTGTGTGAAGTGAGACAAAATGTGTTCAGGAAGTCCACCACTGACACAATCAACCAGTTGCGTAATCGCCGCCACAAAACAGAAAAAAAGTTAAAAAGATGCGTTTAGATAAGCAAACCAGCAGATGCCATATTCACAAATATGTCAGCTTAGAGTTTCTTCAATTTCTCTTTCGTTTTTAGCTCATTCTATTTTTTAAAAATATTATTCACGTTAACTTAATCTTCTCGCTCGCTTAGTCAACAATTTTACCCACTACTTTGCCTGAGAGATATTGTTTGTTCTGTAATTGAACCATAACGGCAGATTACAAGGGTTTAATGATTTTGGAATACCAAGATATACTCTCCAAATTTATCCGTCCGTTTTGTTTTGTTTGTTTGTTTTTTTCTTTTGTTTTGTTTTGGCATTTTTAGCCGGCTTATATATATATATTTTTTTTATCGAAAGCTTCGGAGATTACTATGCTTCTGTCAAAGAAATATGTGAATTCGACAGACGATCAAAGTATATGTGGACATTTGTTATTTATTTATTTTTTTGTCTGGGTTGGAAGTAATTTCATAAAAGCGACATACTCGTCGGACAGGAACAAAATTCGTAAAATTGATTCATGTCAGAAAACAAAAAACTAATAAATAATATAATATATATACGTTCATATTCATCAAAATCATACGCACACTCACATACGCACACATACGCACGCACACACACACACACACATATGGTTATTTGAATATAAGGGATAAATTACTATATATCAAAGCAATGTTAGGAAACGGAATAACAAAGTTGGAAAATTCTGTGAAACACGTTTGATCGTCTAAATTTCCTCAATACTTGTAGAGTCTGATAATAATTTCGATATAAAAATCTACTTTAATTAAAAGAGGAAGTCATTTGCTAATACGAAAATATCTAGAAACTGCACAGATTCCTAAATCATCTCCGGTAAATTTACGTCCAGTTTCATACAGCATTTCACTATTCTTGGCCGAAATTCTGTTGTCACAATGCGTGATATTTAAAAACAAAAAAAAAAAAAAACAAGGATAACTTGTTTTTTTAAAGCGTAGGGAAATTGTGATCGTCTACGATCTATCTATCTATCTATCTATCTATCTATCTATCTATCTATCTATCTCAGTCTGTTCATATCTATCAATCTATCTCAGTCTGTTCATATCTATCTATCTATCTATCTATCTATCTATCTCAGTCTGTTCATATCTATCAATCTAAGTCTGTTCATATCTATCAATCTATCTCAGTCTCTTCATATCTATCTATCTATCTATCTATCTATCTATCTATCTATCTATCTATCCTCATTCTGTTCATATCTATCAATCTATCTCAGTCTGTTCATATCTATCTATCTATCTATCTATCTATCTCAGTCTGTTCATATCTATCAATCTATCACAGTCTGTTCATATCTATCTATCTATCTATCTATCTATCTCACTACAAGTCCGTTTAGGTCGATCGATCAATCTATCTCGGTTTTTTATCACTTATTCTCCATCTTAATATTCTTACTATTTTAGCTTCTTCAAAAATGTATATCCGGCTATCTATGGGAGAGTGATACTTAACTATATATACCAACAACTAAATTGAAATAGGAATAGGATTCTTAATGAAGACATCATTGAAACAAACAATCTTCTGGGGATAACATCAATCAGCTAAGTGACAAACAATTTACCATACCGTGTGTAACAGCAAAATTGTCCAAATCGTATAACAGCATAATTGTTTATCCCACTAAATGTTTAATATCTAAAAAAGAAAAAGTATTTGAGTTTCTATTTTCCAGGTTTTCAGATAATACGTTTAGTCATCATTAAAACATTTGTCGTAAGCATCGCTGAAAAAATTCTTTGAGTTATTCAGCTAGAAAGAGAATAGGTTAAAATCGTTTTGTGTCAGCGTCACTGTCTGGCCAAATGAGGAATGGTGAGAGAAAGCATTCAGGCCGTCAGTATTGGTTCCAGCATTCATAGTCTGGCTTCCATCTTCAAAGTCCATTCAAGAACCATCAAGAGAGAGGGGAATAAGTTTAAAAAAGAGTGAAGAATAGAGAGGAAAACTGGATCAGGAGGTCGCAACAGGAAGAGGGATCATAATTTCCACTTAGATCTAAAGAGATCAATTAGAAAAGATCCAAAACAATCCATAAGAGGTTTGGCACGTGAGAGAGCGGACTTTCAGCTATGACTGTCCAAAGAGCAGTGACAAAAGCCTTCAAAATGAAATCGTACGTGAAACCCGTGAGGCAAATTGTTACTCCAGAACAGGAAGTTAGAAGCTTAGAGAGGGCGAACATCAGCTTTAATAAGTTGGAAAATGATCCTGGACTAATATATATATATATATATATATATATATATATATATATATATATATATATATATATATATATGAACTTTATTTCAATCCTTCATAAGCTTCCGATCCTTAGTTCTGATTAATTAATCGTGAACATTTTCATTTTTGATCGATTTCATCACGATTCTTCTGTTAAGCTTGGAGAGTAATTACACATTCTTATTACTCAAAGTAGAGTCCAACAGTGTTTTAAAACTTCGGAGAATTCCAGTAAGATATCTTTAATCATTTCTAAGATACAACGTTTCAGAGCTTAATCTAACAATTGGACAATTGTGCTGTTACATCCGACACACACACACACACACACACACAAATACACACACACACACACACACATATATATATATATATATATATATATATATATATATATATATGCGTGCGTGGTTAGAACGTTCGAATCTCATTGTGGTCAATTTATCAGGAAGGTAGGCTCTGTGGGTGTTGTACAAACACATATATGCCACTGCAACAAGAATTGGGTAGCCACCCTAGTAGAGAGATACGAACTGCTATCCCCCATATATATATATATATATATATATATATATATATATATATATATATATATATATATATATGAATGAAGAAATATAGTCTTAAAGTGTGCTATATTTATGGGATAAATGCTCAATATCAGAGATAGAGCGTGTGCAAATATAAAAGTGAACATAGAAGTCAACACTTAGAGGCGACAGTTTGTTTCATGCTACATGCAATCGTCGGACCACGATTATATATATATATATATATATATATATATATATATATATATATATATATATATATATATATATATATATATATTCTACTTTATTTACATTATTCGGACTATTGTCCTCATCTTTGTCTCCGGCCTTCTTCAGGTGGTTGTAAAATATCAGAGAAAATACAAAGGATCTGCGGTCTATATAACATCAGGACAACATTCAAAAGCTTGACGACACTTCGCAGATATCCATGCCGAGTAAGACCCTCCCCCATAGAGGAGAACATGACTAAAGAGTGTGTGTACGCCATTCCATGCAGCTGCGGAAAGAAATATAAAGGAGAGACAGGCCGCCCCCTTAAGGTGAAGCTTCAAGAAAACCAGAAAGCTGTAACACGAGGGGAAGTGGAAAAATTCAGGCGTGGCTGACCACATATGGAGAGAGGAGGGAGATCACCGCGCTCTGTGGGATCAGGTTGAGATCATAGACAAGGAACACCATTTGGAAAATTCATAAACTTAAGGAATCAGCACATTTGCTAGGCCACAAAAATCTCCTGAGCCGACCAAGCATAGAAATGAATACAATATGGGAACCAGTAATAAGGAGTGCCAGAGAAAAGCGATAATAACAACAAAGTGGCAATATGAGCTCTGGTAAAAACTGCAATGATAACAGAAAAAATTGCAATATGAGCACTGGTAAAAATGGTTGCTGTAGACATCAGTTTTATAATACACAGAAATTCATACACAGATGTCCTCAAGGACACATGGCACAGTGGATAAAGGTGTTGGTTAGATCAAGTGACAGAACCCAAAGCGTGTGAGTTCAATACCCGGTTAAAGCAGTGGAGAAATTTTCAGAGGGAAAACTGATAACTGACATCCATTAAACATGGCACGTGGAACAAGAACAGTCTACCCCAGTGAGCGAAATAAAAGGTTCAGTTCGACATTCCAACCACCTGAAGAAGGCCGGAGCGTACAACGGCGGAAACTTTGTAATAGGATAGATGAGGACAATAGTCCGAATAATGTAAATAATGTACATAATACCTCATCTCAGAAATATGCACTCGTCAGCCGACAACCAGTAAAATAGAAAATATAGAGAATGGGATAAAAAGGTTTAGACAGATAGATAAATTTGAACAGGAGATAGATAGATAGATAGATAGATAGATAGATAGATAGATAGATAGATAGATTTCTATAAGTTTACACTTATATGTGTATATTTTTTATTACATTTATTGAGCGAACCTCATCAAACGCAAAGTTTAAACTGACGTCGTTTGTGATCACCAAACTCACTGCAGACGAAATGGTCTGTCAGGTCGGTTTCCTTAACACATATGTAAAGTAAAAGACATTTCCTTTTATCGAAGTATTTTTTTTATTTTTTATCAAAGAATATGTAAGTGCTATATCTAAAACACGGCTTGGATTTATCAAAGAGATACGCCTAAACTTTGATGCCTTCCAATGCGTTTATAGATATTGACACAAATTAATGATCTGGTTTTTATCTGGGTGTGTTTTGGCTAATCTGGCCTTGCATTGTCCCTCTGATGAATCATAAACTTTGTGTTGAACAAAGCTGAAAAAGGTCTGACCGAAATTTTATTTTATATTATTTTCTTTTCATGCGGTCCAGATTTGTGCAATAAAAATCGGTTGTGATGGCGATGCCTTCCTGAAAAAGCAAAAAAGACCCCTTTGAAAATTGAATTAAGCTTTGCTTTAAATATTGACATAACACTTTTTGCCCAGAACAACAAAGAATGAATGCTTTAGTCCCGCTGTATGGTTTTGTCACTACCAACATAGAAAATGTCATTTTTTCTTACAAACAAGCGGAAGTATTGTTAAATCTGAATATTTCATCTCCATATATCCTAAGATTAAATATTTTTCGAGAACTATTTCAAGCATATATGTGTGTGCGCTTGTGTGTGTGAGTGAATGACTGTGGGTGAGTATGTGCTTGCTTATAAAGAGAACATATAGCGATAAAGTTCTCAATATAAGATACTAGGTGTTACTAAGAATGACAGAATCTGAGAAAAGTACAATAAAGGAACAAGTTTCAAGGGGACAGAACATAGTGGTTGCCGTTGTTTTGACGAAAGAAAGAAACCGAGAAATATTTCTACAAATGCGAAAGAAGAATCGGTTAGCATAGAAATTATGGTTACATTTAACATTTTTAGCAGTAAAATGATGAGACCTATCTGTCAATCTAGCACTGCGCTTACATTCGTGAATTCCAATTACTGAAAAGGAAAGCAAAATAGAGAAATGTGGCACAAGGTCAAAAGTGTGGATAGTGAAGGGTGGTCATCTCCTGTTTTATAATTAAACTAGCTAGCCATAATAACTCACCCAAACTTACTACAACTTTCTTTATACCAAAACAACATATTCTTACTTACCATTCTAACTACATTCACCATAATTCCTCAAGTCTTTATGATGTTCTAACTAGTCACCATATATACAATGTGTGTGGGGGCAGCGGAATAAAACAACATTTTAAAATCTAACCCCAGTGTGTATTTACAATGCCCCCAAAAGGAAAACTAATCAGAACAATTATTATGTAAATATTTATAGAAATGACACAGGGAGGTTATGTTATGGCGATGGGAAACTAATTGAATAGGGGATGTCAGGTTATGACCGATAACATTTGAATTTTACCAAGAATCGCTAGATACATAGCAGAAGCTCCAGTTGAAAAGCGAGACGATGATTGAAAGGACTGCTGGCTTTCCTCCCTAAGGAATCTGTATCCGGTGGGTCATATTGATCCCGCTAATTCTTGCCGCCGACTGAAAGTATTCGCGCCTTTTTGTAATTACACAAAACATAAAGAACGGCAATCCACCACTATCAAAACCCATCGCCCAAGGAGTCTTCCTACTACGAATTTGACATTCTTGACTATTTCACATATTTTGTACTTTATTCTAAATTGCCACCTATGATTACTAGTTATAGTTGACATATCCGTAATTCCCGTCGAGTTCCTAAAAAGGAAAACCATTTATGATTCATTACATCGATTATTAATAAAATATTTGTTATTTTTTTGTTTCCGCTGTTATGTCATTTTATTGGAACCTCAGTCTTTCAAGGGGCTTTCATTTGCAGTCCTCATGAACCTTATCTTTTACAAAGCGCGAGACATGATTGAGCATCAATGCGTTACTGCTTCGACCAAATCATGATGTTGAATTTTTCGAGACCACTTTAACTTCCATCACCTGATTAAGTCTTTTATAGGCGACCGTGCCTCAATTAAGACTTTATTTTAGATCACAAGTTGGGAGTTAGTTTGAGGTTGTCGCTAATGTCGCCATTATAGAGCTATTACGCTATGTTCCACATGAATGATTGTCTGATTAGAAAAATCAACACACGTGAACATTTCGTTTATTTCACCATTCTGACATATAGCTAGTAGACATGTCTTTTGTGCTGCCATAGGAAGAATATGTATCCCAAGTGTACTTTTCAGTCCATAAAAAGAGATGTGAATATATGAAATCTGTGCACTATACAAATAGCTATATATCTATCAGTCTGCGGAACTATATAAAATATAGATTTCTATATATCAGTAGATAGTTAGGTAATTGAATGACAAAGTTAAAATAATTCTATGTGTATCAATAGGATATAGAATCCAAACAAAATTTGATCAATTTGACAAAGTGGAAAATTGTTCTACCGGCTTTATTAGGCGTTTTGCTACAGTTAGATCGGCTTCCTCAGATCAGAACGAAAGCAACGTGTGAATCTTTGTGCGTGTGCTTCAATATTAAATAATTAATACTTGTTTTTCGCTAACCTGGCGTCCCCAGGTCGTGATGATAGAAGATATTTGTGTGTTTTTTGTATAAAAGTAGTTATTTTAATTTACCCTGTTTACTGTTCTGTTCAATTGTTTCCTGTTTTGGCGAAATTTGATTTTATATTCTATCAGCTTTCTGCATTGAATTTGAAGTAAATCCGTATCCAGTTTTTCCAGAATGAGTTAAAAATTTTTTTACATAACATCTTATTTCCTCTAAGAAGACATCAAACTAAAGTAATGTTTTTATTGGTGGAATTATATATATATATATATATATATATATATATATATATATATATATATATATATATATATATATATATGTATATATATTTATGTATATATATATATATGTATATATATATATATGTATGTATATGTATATATATACATATATATATATATGTATGTATATATATATATGTATGTATTTATATATGTATATATATATATACATACAAATATATATATATATGTATGTATGTATGTATATATATATATATATGTATGTATATATAGATATGTATGTATATATATATATATATACATATATATATACATAAATATATATACATACATATATATATATATACATATACATACATACATACATATATATATATATATATATATATATATATATATATATATATAAATGGTGATAGTCGTTGTTCTATAATTTTCATTTTCAGCAGGCTGTACCAGGATTATTTTATATATATATATATATATATATATATATGTGTGTTCGTGCGTGTGTGTATGAGCGCGCGTAATGTGTGTGTGTGTGTGTCTCTCTCTCTCTCTCTCTCTCTCTCTATATATATATATATATATATATATATATATATATATTTATTTATTTCGGCAGATGCAAAACTACCAACGTCCATCCGCAACATACTCGTAGAAAATACAACTACAATAATTTCATCCACTTGTAAAAAAAAACACTAAAAAGAACAAAGAAAATGCCAATACTTAATTACATTAACTATGAATACGGCCACAATGTGGTTACCGTGTTTGGAAAAAATCCCTATCACTATAGATACACAGATATTAAAATATATATATCCACTTAAAAGTAATAATAAAAAACACCCTTAGCTAATAGAAGAACCGAAATTGCTCGTATATCTAGAACAATCGTTACGGTTTGGGTTATATATAGAACACATTACGGTTTGGTTAATTTTGTTTTACAGCATATCAACCTCAATAGGTTATATAATGACAAGATTTTTAGGATAGTTTCGTAGGTAAGAATATGTATTCTTTGAAAGAAATCAGTTTTTAGATCCGGTTTCATTGACATATTTTTGTAATTAAAAAAATATGTAATAGTGGTATTTTTCTATAAAAATGTATTTTTATATTTTCATAGTGTTTCGAGTGCTGTCTTGAAATTAGCTACCTGCACATAGGTGGGATGCTACCACCCCGGTTCAGAGTGGACCTGGGGACAATAGCAATTAAGAGTTGACCCCACTCTCCCCAAAACCTTCCGATCAGAGGCCTTGAAGTCTGACGCGATTTATCGACATACCAAGGACTACACACTTTTTTACCCAGCAAGAAATCACTTACACGAACACAAGATGCATTGAATAGAAAGGTTAATCGCAGTACCTTATCAGTCGTCTCTTATGAAACTTCTATAGAAAAGGATTTCTACCCAAATACACAATTATATATTTATATATATATATATATTATATATATATATATATATATATATATATATATATATATATATATATATATATATATGCACACACACACAAGTATAGGATTGGTGTATACGGAATAAATTCCAATAACCAAAATATACTATTCTTAAAAGAGTGCTTTTATTTTATATATATATATATATATATATATATATATATATATGTGTGTGTGTGTGTCATCCACAGACAGACTGTTTCGCAGCTCATCATTGTGGCTAGACGTCCGGTTGCCTCTAGCTAGGATCGAAACCCGACTGAATTGGCGTCAGTCGGAACTTCTACCACTAAGCCGTCGGCTCACGGCAGGGATTAAGGTGAATTTTAGCGTGTTTATTTTTAGATTAAATAAACACACAGTGATTATATATATATATATATAGTATATATATATATTATATATATAGATATTATATATATTTATTATATATATATTATATGCATATATATATATTATATATATATTATATATATTATTATTATTTTATTATATATATATATATTATAGATATATTATATTTTATTATATATATTATATATATGTATATTATATAATATTAATATATCATATATTTTATTATATATATTATATTTATATTATATATTTTACCATTTTTACCATTACCAACGATTAAAGCGTCCCCCGTTGTTAATTTTTATATCAGGCTCTTTAAGAATTTAACTGAAAACTTTCTACTTGTCATCTTCAAGAAGAAAATAGAAAATATACGCTCATGTATTTATTTCATGATTCCAAGCTTAGTTTTAATGCATCTGTGAACATTAACATAACAGTAAGTATGGAATCCACATTTTATTGTTCTGTAAGCTGGATCCTGAATTTCCACTGTGGAGATAAGAATATTTAAGATTAATGCAGTACAGAACATCCATCTGTAATTAGTAATCAACATCTAAAAATAATAAACCTTGATCCTTCGTATTACTCAGATAGATGACTGCTGCGTAGCTGTGCGACTGATCTGGCATGTCGGCAAGGGATGCAATCTTGCAAGTCCAAGGTAACCGTGACATATTTGGTAAGGATGTGAGTATAATACTTAACGTATTTTGCTTGCATACAGGCAGAAAACGGATTCAATAAATATACAAAAAAAAAGCATTGTAAGACAAGGATGTGTCTTCTGACTGGACTTCTTCAACTTATACACTGAGGCAGTCAGATTGAATTAAAAGTCCTACCAGGATTGATTACTGGCGACCACAATTTTAACTACATTAGATATGCAGATGACACACTGTTGATAGCATACACAGAAAGGCAGCAACCGTAACTTATACATCCGGATGTTTTTGTTGAGACACTATCTCTAGAAATACTGCCAACCAAGGCTAAAGTCTTCTTTTATGCCATGAAGCGAATTATCTTTTACCAGACACCAACTTGGAATTCAGCATCTGCAAATGTCTTGCATGGGATGCGTGTAACAAACTTCACAAGATTTGGCGCTCGAGCCTCCATCCTCCTTAGAAGTCAAAACTTTTCGAGCATTGATTGAACCAGTCCTAATGTATGGATCAAAAACTTGGACATTATTTGCTCATCTTTAAAGATGACTGGACGGAGCCTATGCAAATGTACTTGCAAAAATCCAGAACATCAGTTGCAGATCCTATTGACTGGTGGAAGACTCTTTGTCTGACAACAGGAATCTGCACTATTCCACACAAGCGGGAGACACTGTCATGACTGTCAGAAAATTTCTCTGACCATATCACCCCTTACATCTGGCTATCTAATTCCCCAGACCAACGAAACCTCTTGTAACACAAAAGATAAACTGAATGCAAGGTTTATGATAGCATTCACCAAATTAAACAAGGAGACCGCCCAGAAGACTTGTAAAATATTCCGAAGTCGTCTGGATACCGAGTTTGAAACCAATAGCGATTTTAGTAAATAAATTTACTCTTTACTAGCACAAGATATTTTCATGTAATTTTGGTAAATATATCTGTTAAAATGAGATATCAGTGTTATTTTCATTTTTGCGTAATTTTTATGACAATTTATCCATCGCGCCCTATTTATATAAGAATTTCAAAATGTATAGAAGGCGTACCTATAAGAACTTCAAAGTCAGCGCCTATATAAAAATAAAATTATATAGTCAGCGTCTATATAAGAAATTGAATCATATACTCAGCGTCTATAGACATATTTCTAATTATATACTCGGCGTCTATATAAGAACCTCAAATTATATAGTCAGCGTCGATAACAGAATTTCAAAACATATATTTAGCGTCTATAAAAGTAATTATGCTGTTCGCTTCTATATACAAAATCCAAATTTAAAAATTAGCGTCTATATATTGACTTCAAATTATATGGTTAGCGTCTATATACGAAATTCAAATTATACACTGTTTTTACAATAGAGACAACAGCATTCAACACTGCAAGAATCCATGTAGTAAATGATTTTTTTAAAAAGCATATCTTCACGCGAATGTTTAAATAAGAAGACCTTGGATAATGTTGAATCTACTTCAAATTCGATTTGATCTCCCCCATCTTTAATTCACGCTTTCTGTTATCTTTCCCTGACTGCCTCCTTTCCGTTTAATTTCATTTACGATGCGTTGCTTCGCAGGGAATATATTTGCCCAATAAATTTCAGTTCCTCACATCAGAACTTAAATCAAATCAAGACGCGAGAAAGATGCCTGTCGTCGGAATAAAAAGAAAACGGGGAAAATAAACAAAAAGAATACAAAAACAAAATGTTTGTTAAGTAGAAGGAAGTAATTGGAACCCTGAAAAAAATATGGAATCGCTAATAATCTGTAGCGAATATATGAGGGGGTATAAAAGAGTCATGCAATTTGTTTTATTATATACGAAATAAGGAAGTCAATCGAACATCTCAGGCAAGAAGATACAGCTATAAATCACAAGTTCACATCTCTACTTCTGAACGTATTCTTAACCTCTTTAAATGGCAGTGTTCTACCTAAGAAGGAGGGCATGAATTCCAGCCTCGGAAATGTCAACTGGCTGCTGATGTAACAAAATCTTAAACAGCAGTTTTCACTCCTTCATTACAATCTGAGTTATAACTCTCCAGACCTCCATCTCTCTGGTCTAATGCAAGAGACAATGAGCAGCAGATGTTATGGTAATGAGAAAGAATTGCAAACAGCTGTAAGGAATTTGGTTACATCAGCAGCTAACGGAGTTTATCTAAGCTAAGATCTTCTTCTTTATGAGACCTGTCCCCTGGGGACGTAGACGATCATGGCTCTCCACAATTTCCATTCTGTTGTAACATACATAAAAGAACGATAATGGATGTGTCACCATTCAAATAAATACTGTAGCAAATACTCTATGTTGGTCTGCAGTTGAATATTCGCCTACAGCTGTGCTGGTCAAACTCTCTGCCTCCGAGCACAAAAGGGTCCCCAGACCAGGCTATGTCAAAGGCAGAAATTTCGTCTCGGGAAACAGCTACCCGACCCCGTTTTATAAGGAGTCTACAGGGAACTTTTGCCCGGACCTACGGGCTCAGATAACCCACATTAAATTCGGCATTGTGCCACATCTGACCACATCTTGAGGCGGTTGGTAGATATCATGCATTTGGAGATTCATTGTCGAATTCGCCTGACTCACTTCTAGCAATTGACTTCTTCTACACGCCGCTGGCGAATCTTATATGTGTTGTTCGTGTCCTAAGTCTCATCTTTCATTGCCAAACTTCGTTTGATTATTTTATTCAGTAACCTTCCCTAGGTAGCAACACAGTCCCTTGTAGATCTTAATAAATTTTGTCTTTCTATTATTTCTTCTACAACCTGTTTCACCTTCCATTTACTCAAGCTCACTGTGTATGTTATGTGTTGCTTTCCGATTTTGTGTTCAACCTATCCTGTGAGTATCAGATTTTCCAAGCCGTTTTCCTTCGTTATGCAACTTAAAAACCTCAAATGTCTATTCCTGATGTTAAGGTTAAGTTTCCTTTTTGTCTCCATTTTCTCTAGAACTTCGTCGTTCTTAACATGTTCGGTCCAGAGTATACTCGGCATCCTTCTGGAGAACCACATTACTGTTACTTCAAGTCTGTTCTTCATCTTTGATGAGATTGTCCAGCACCCGCTGCTACAATGGAAGACATTGGTAACATTTTAATACTCTTTCCCTTGTTTCTAGCGAAGATATCTTACCACTGCTTAGGTTTTGGAATGCATATTTGGCTATCGTATTATGTCTACTCATTTCAATACCGCACATTCCGTTCTCTGTTAAAACACTTCCCTGATATTTACATTTCCTTACTTGTTTGATTCCGGTTTTAATAATTAAGCAATTCGCCCTTTGGGTCATCCTTTTGCTAACAGCCATGTATTCTGTCTTTTGCCACTGATGTTTAATATCTCCATTTTTAGTTGGGACACTGTTATTCGAATATGTGGTAACTATGATAATAGGGATCTTCAACTGTGATGTATAGCTCTAAAATTAATGTACGACTTTTTGACTTAACCTAGTCTAAATAAAAAACACGCAAGTAGGAACATGTTTCCATGTTGGCGAATATTCTATTTATTACTAAGTTAATTCAAGTCTGACACTGAGCTGCTATAATTCAGACACCACTGACAATAAATTGACCCCCACTTTGGGTTTCAGATAAATTCTTTTTGTTTTAAGAATTTCACCCCAAGAAAATCAAGAGTGCCACTACCACGCGAAGGGTTACAGACAGGTGAGAACAAGAGTAAAGATGCGTGTTTGAGGACAGGATACAGAGAACGACAGCGAACAAGATCAAGGTACCAGAAGATGTCGATTGACATTACACTTGAATATTTGAAGACTATAGTCATCAGGGAAACAGGTAAGAGGAAGGGAGTTTCACAGACAGGAAGTGCGAGAGAAAAAGCAGTTTGAGTAGAAGAGACGGTTACATTTAAATGTTCAACAGTGAACGGGCGAGACCGAGATGCCAGCCAAGTAGCTAGTTTAAATTCATGCAGTCAGGGAACCAGCGAAAGTAGCTTGTCGGAACATTTGCTGTGAAAATACTTGTAGATAGAGGGACGCCACGGCACGTCTGTGAGAAAGTGACTGTTGACGAGATGCCAGATCAGGACCTATCATTTTACATATTCGTCTCCGGATTTTGTTAAGGTTCCCGAGACGTACAGCGGGGGTACCAGACCATATATAAGAGCAATATTCCCTGCAAAGACGGATGGTTGATTTATAGAGTTGAAGGATGGACTCAGACGAGAAAAATAGTCTGGTACGACATAGGGAACCAACTTTACTTGCGGTATATGAAGCTATCGATTCAATGTATTTCTTGCATCTCATGTCAGCGGACAACGCGAGACCAAGCCGGCACAGCGAGACGCTCTCATTGATTTTTGCATCAGCCTTTCTGATGGGAGACAGAGAGGGTTCTCTATTTTCAGAATGATTACCGATTAAATATTTGATTATATTTATTTAATCATATATGTAATACACTCAGGGATTATCAGATTTTATTCATTAGACGACACGATACAGTGATTAAGATTTTATTCAATTATTCTTGCATTCGTACAAGTATTTATTTTTCTGGACCTAAAGTATATGTAAACACTGACCAAAGCTTCTATATATGCGAGTGCATTCGGCTATTCGATTAGCTATTTATTAATAATAACAAAGAAAATACCAAGACTCAATAATATAAACTACAAACACGGCCACGACATGCTGAATGAGATCGAAAATAAATTAAAAAAACATTATCATCACCATAGATTATAGATACACCTCTATAAAAATTAACATATTCACTTTAAAAAAAAAGAAGTTTATAATGGCTAATAGAATAGCTGAGAACATTCGAATATATAGAACATATATAGAGTTTTATAGAATGTTATGCCGAAAAGAAAAGAATGCTAGAAAAATTGAATGGCATTTTTAATCGCAGTTCCTTGCCACGCTGCTTTAAGGAAACTTGAATATATATATATCCTTTACGTGGATATATGGAAGGCAGGCTGTGTCCCACAGGATTATAAAGACGCCTCTATCAAACAGCTTTACAAAAACAAGGGTTCCAGGTGTGTCTGTGATAATCATCGGGGGATATCACTACTTTCAATTGCAGGCAAAATTCTAGCTAGACTGATTCTAAACAGAATCATTATACACCTTGTTGACGACATCTATCCTGAATCACAGTGTTGTTGTCGGTCGGGTCGTGGCACCATTGACATGATATTTTCTCTTCGTCAAATTGCAGAGAAGGTTCGCGAGAAAAACCAGGAGTTGTACATTGTGTTTGTGAACTTGACGAAGGCCTTGAGCACTGTGAATCGAGAGGCTTTTTGACAAGTCTTGAAGAATATCGTCATTCCTGAAAACATGCTAAAGGTCATCATCTCATTTCATGAGGGAATGAAAGCTAATATCGTATCTGATGGTATCATGTCAGAATCCTTTGGTGCCATAAATGACACCAAGCAAGGGTGTGTCATGGCCATTGTCTTTTTTCCCCTTTTCTAAAAGGTCAGCCAATCTAACAGTGATCTCATCCTACAATCCTCTTGCTCCATATGTGGCCTCCTTTGTAAATCTATGGCGGGTCTTAAGTGCCACAAGATTATCGCACAAAATTTCATAACTGAATCAATTAAGCTGTCAGATCCTCATACGTCGTGACCGACGGGAGAGTCCATTATTATTATTATTATTTTTATTATTATATATATATATATATATATATATATATATATATATATATATATATATATATATATATATATATATATATATGGAGATAGATAGAGAGAGAGAGAGAGAGAGAGAGAGAGAGATAACGATATATATTTTTATATGTATGGAGAAAATTGTAAAACAACAAATTATTTGAAACGCGTTTTATTCGTTAGGACTTCATCGGACTGTGTTTTTTGACGTTTTTGTGACTACAGATGCGCATGAACCAGAGATGCTGGTAGTTTCAACATTTTTTCTAAAACAGGGTTACGTGACTATATTTGTAATGTAATTTATTTCTATCACTTTAAGCGTTTCAAACAGATATCCCTATCTTGTTTTCTTTTTTTTTAGAGTACTTTACGTTTATCGGAGATTTTAAATATAATAAATAAGCATAGCGTCATGGTTCTAATCTGCGCCTCCTTTATAGCAAAGTAATAAGTAATATATATGTGGGTGTGAAAGAAATTATAAATGATGTCACTAGCTTGCATCTAATAATATATATGTGTGTGTGTGTACGTGTGTGTGTTTGCGTCCGTGTGTGTGTTTATATGCGTGTGTAAAAT
>OZ038478.1:27729773-27827273 GCA_964036315.1 Acanthosepion esculentum
ATATTATTGTATGAAAAGATTACTTAAATTTTAAATATGAATTTTATCCCGACATCGATGTTTCTTGGTAAAATTTCCAGTCTTCAGGGGTTGTGGTTTTAAACCTCAACTCTGAAGACTGGAAATTTTACCAAGAAACATTCTGGTACGTATGATTACCGACACGCATTTTTATAACTGTTATGGTCCAAGTTCCTTGTACCACGGTGATGGTCCAAGGTAAAACCAATGAAGAATAACTCGAACACAGGTATGGAATAACACAGATATATTACAAACAGAAATATGTACAAAGAAGTAGAAGTATTAGTAATGACTATCAGATTTGGTTAGAGTGAGCTATGTTGTCTGGACAAGTATCACTATTCCAATGTCTTACAGTAATCGTCTGACTGTCTCTCTGTTCCCTCTTGAGGCGCAGTATTTATGATGTCCGGAATAGTCCATTATTACTATGGGTAAGTTCCCATAACAATAACCTGAAAATAAAATATTATTTTTAATTAAAAAAATAAATAAAACAGCAATTTTATTAACAAATGATTGCCCACAATAACGCCTGATAATTATGCACCAACCCATTATATACATAAAACGATCCATATATTCAGTTAAAAGCGAAAATAAACCTATCCATGATAAAGGCTAAAGGTATCTCCGAAAGAGTTCTGACAAGAAATGAAGTAAAGAACACAATATAAAATAAAATGAAAACTGAACTGCAATAACTTCTCAGTCATTTTTAATGAAACTTTTTGCCTCATATATATATATATATATATATATTACATAATCCATCTAAGTTTAGTTTTTGACCACTAGGGAGAATCAACCTCTCTACTCAGTATTAATGGTCGTCAGGAGTAACGCACTGAACCTCAGCCCCCGACAAAGCACACAGTTCTTACGAAAGCCAAATTATAACGTTCTGATTTCTTAGTCAAGTAGAACTAATAGAAGATTTTTTCTAACCAACTACTTTTTCGTGTGACCAGCAAGTTGTGCAATCGCGTAAAATAATTCGAAAACAAGCGCCAGTCAAACACCACATTTTTAACGCTTGTGATAAAGTTAGAAAGGCATTTTCATCAATGGCAGATTGCCACTGCTTTTGATTTCAACAATTTTATATTCTTTATTCTGAGCTGTGTAATTTGTGTTTCCAGCAGACCCCACTTATCTTGATCTACGCGCAATGGCTCTTTTTTTAATCAGTTCCTCCCAAGCAAGGGGATAATGCTACTAAGAAGCAATGGTCTTCTGGGAGTGAAAGATAATGAAAAGACTTAAGAAGGAAACCAAAACCCAAACCTAAACCGGAAACAATGGGTAAACCACTACTCCTGTTCATAAGACCAAAGAGGAGTGTGAAGTGAAGCCTATCTACTTCTATTGAAAAGAAAAAACAAGTAAATAAAAATGCAGGTGGAGATTTTACAAGTATAGGTTGAAGTAGAAATGAGATGGAAAAAGACAGCCAATCGTAAACAGTGAATACAATTTTATTACTGTTCAAAATTGCGGTGGAGAGTGTGAACTGAGCGATAGTCAAAACAATCTACTAATAAATAAATTTCCAGTGTCCAGGTGGAGTCGTTAGAAATATACAGTTAAGAGACATTAGAAGTAACCGGAGACCCAACCCTAAGTAGGAAAAAAAGACGAGGGATGAGTGTGAACCGGATAATAGGCCTATCTACTCCTATCGCGTAAAAAAATAGATAGTAAATAACATTTCAGTGTTCTTGCCGAGACGTTGGTAGTATAAAGTTAGAATAAATGTCACCAGGAACCTATAGAGATTTTCCAAGCGTAGCTTAGATGTGACACAAGGCCGAAAGTGTTGGGCACCCATCGAGGATCGAACTCACTATTCAGTCGAAATGGTTTTAGTAAGACAAGCTTGCTAACCATTACACCACGCCGAGGTGTCCAAACCTGCATAGCAACCCTAAAAGGAAACATGGGATAAATCTCTACAACCATGCAAAAGCATGGGGAGGAGTGTTAACCGGTCGATAGGTGAACTTATCTCTATCGATTAAATTATAAATTGCATTGAATTGTTATTACACGAAGGCTGTTGACGAGTAACGTGTCAAACTCTACTCAATGCATTTAGTTTATTATTGTTCTTTTGTTCTTTTAATTGAATCTGCTTTTTAGACGCTCATTCCACATTTGTATTTTAGCGTATCTTATAACTTCAATGATAACTCGTTCTTCATTACAACAATAGAAAACGGTTCTATGATAATAAGTAAAAAAAAGGGCAAATAAGCTGTGTTCAAATATGGGATAAAATAGTTTATCGAAAATAACAGGAGGAAGTGGAGTAAAAATAAACGCAAAGTTTTGTCTCTTCTAGAAATGGCAAAACGGGCACAAATTTCAACTTTTCTTTATCTTTCCTGTGCTTTTCCTCTTCTGTTCATCTATCGAAGCGATTCCAATTTCGCCTGTAAAACTGGGATCCGTTGGATGAGTCGAATACATCAAAGTTAAAGAAAGAAAGTAATTCGTATACATTGTAAAAAGAGGCATTTAAATCGTATGTAAACACAGGAACTTGGACAATAAGTCTAAATGCCATGCAACAATGAAATGTATACAGTACTAACCCATCACACGTAATCGTTAACATATAAACAAGAGAAAATAAAACAATTTTATTCAGTTGCACAACTCCCTTTGGACAAAGCTGTGTGATGAGATTAAGTATTTGCGTATCGACGAAATTGTTCGAAAAAAAATTGTTCGGAAACACTTATTCGAAAAACATTTCTTTGAATAGTAAAATGAATGAAAATTAATTGAAAGGACAATTCTACAAAATGGTAGTTATTCGAAATGCAAAAATATTTATTGCAATAAAAATGTAAAAATTAAAAGAGAAAATATGCCAATAATAATTATTCAAAATACAAAATAAATAAGACATTTTTTTAGATTAGTGATGATTTCAAACAGCAATAAGATTAGATTTCAGTTATATTATGAACTCGTTCATTGAATTATTATATTCTAAATTGTTAACTTGCATTTGATAATTCTTGTCAGTCTGTGATGAAGTTGTTATGATTTGTCAGGTTTTCGGGTAGAAATATGCTTTTTAGTCGGTACAATTGGTGATAGTGGGGAGGCCTATGAAGTGCTAGGAAAACCTTTTTCTCCGGTTTCTTCATTCAAAATTTGGGTTTGGCTTCTAATGTATCGGTTGTCTTATAAGCAGCGCAATAGCCTAGCTGTTTTTTTTCACTCAGTCAATCTTACATTTCCTCTTTCTTTTCTTTTAATCATTTTCCCACAAGCAAGGCAATAAAGCCACTAATACGCAAGATATTATTGACTGTTAGAGAATACGAGAAAAAAAAACACTATCAAGAACAGAGAACAATAAAAGATAAGGAATTAAGTAGACAGAAGAAAACTACTGACATGAAATTTACATTTTTGAAGATGAAAGTTAGCTGGGAAGTAAGAAGCCGGAAGAGTTCCACAAGTGTGAGAGAAGAAACTATTTGCATATAACTTACGGTTACATATAGCAATTTTCAACTTTAAAATGTTGGGACCTTGCCGCCAATCCAGTACTGCGCTTAAATTCATAAAGTCTAGGTACCATAGAGGAAAGGTCATCAGGACAATTACCATGAAAATATTTATAGAAAAGGCACAGAGAAGGTATTATGGGAAAGTGACTGAAGCCGTGATACCAGATCAAGACCAATAACATTCTTTATTTGGGCATCTGTTTTCTTTCTTTTTTTTATCTTTCAGCTTTACTTGTTTATTTTATATCTCCATGATTCAATTTGCTTGTGGTTGATTTTAAATGTTCCCTTATTTTTTTTTTTTAGCTTAATTTCGAATTCATTTAATAACGTGGAGATTTCATATAAATATATTTTTTTAATTCGTGATCACAAGCGTTTGGACTGACATGTCTTGACAAAATAACAATTCATCTCGTGCCAAACTTCTGTGGGCAGCGGCGCAAAACCCAGTCTAAGCAAAACAATTTCTTTCTTCCTCAATGCTTTTTAATTTTTGAAGAATATCAACGGAAAATATTTTCGATAAAAAATGATATTAAAAAAATCTGGCAAAAACACATCAGGAAGAATTAAGAAAAATATCAACTAAATCCGGTAAATATTCTGATCTTTTTTTTTCTCTGAATCTCCTGCGCTGACACGATTTCATTCTTTATATCATTTACATTTGAACTATTATCCCTATCTTCGTTGTTGGTATCAAAAGTTTCTGAACATTGTGCCCTCCAAATCTCGTCAGGATCTTGTCAATGCAGAGAGATTGAAATTCGGCGTCCCGTACGTTCACCGAAATTAAGCAGTTGGTCAGTTTATAGATGGGGGACTGTTTGGGAATATCATATGCTGTAAGTCTGGGTGTGCTGTTGGTGTAAGGATAATGTGTCGGAATTGTTAATCGGAGAGCCGAGTTCCAATTCCCGTTTGTTTCGTTCTATTCACTTACGCCCAAATACTATTAGGAAAGGCATGAATCCACCTATTCTCCTCAACCTAGTTATGGGTTAATTAGTTAAGACCTGTATCACTAAAAGATTATGATCTCCAAAACACATTTTTAAGCGTTTCACCCCAAGCAAGGCGAAAAGCCACTAGCACGCAAGGGGTTACAAAGAGTTGGAGCGAGAGCAAAGAGAAGTGGTAGAGGAAAGAATGAAGAGAAGGATAGGGGATATATCAAAGCATCTGGAGATGTCGTTTGACATTACATTTGAATAGTTGGAGATTATAGCTATCAGAGAAAGAAGAAATGGGGAGGGAGTTCAACAGGCGTGAAGTGCGAGATATGAAGCTATTGGAGTAGAAGAGAGGTCTACATTTAACAGTTTCAACAGTGAAAGGGTGGGGACGGGATACCAGCCTCGTGGGACGCTTGATTTCATGGAGCCTTGGAACCAGCGATAGCAGCTCATCGGAGCAATTACCATAGACGTATTTGTAAAAGAGACAGAGAGAGGGGAAGGCGCGTCTGTGAGAGAGAGGCCGCAGACAAGCATCCAGATCAAGACCAATTACATTGCATACCCGTCTCTGGATCTTATCAAGAACCCCAAGGCAAACAGAAGGGGATCAAGACCATATATGGCAGCAATACTCCATGCAAGGGCGGATGGTTGATTTGTAAATTTGGAGGATCGATTCCGAGGAGAAAAATTTCCTGGCCAGGCTCAGGGAGCCAACTTTCCTTGCGGTGGATGAAGCAATTGACTCAATGTATTTGTTCCATCTCAGGTCAGCAGACAGTGTGAGACCGAGCAGCCGTAGAGAGGAGCTCTCGAGAAGTTGAGCTTCAGACATTCTAATGGGATGCAGGGAAGGATCCTTGTGGTGATTAATAGAGAGCAGCTTTGTTTTGGAGGCGTTAAAGTTAACCAGCCAATGCCTGCCCCAGTTCACAACCGATTGAAGGTACTTTTCGAGACGAACGGGCAGTTTAATTTTGTCAGCGACACTAGATTTGTTTCTGAGGCAGGAGTAAATTGTGGTGTCATCCGCGTAGATGCCGACTTGGGAATCTATGGCGTCAGGAAGATCATTTATGAATATAAGGAACAGGGTAGGGCCTAAGATGGGGCCTTGCGGAACACTTGCGTTTGTGGGATAGGAGAAACCGTTGAGAACGACCTTCAGTTCACGGTTTGACAGGAATTATTGTATTAGGTCAAACAATCGACCTGTAATACCATGGCCCTGTAGCTTGCGACAAGGCCGGCATGCCAAACCCTATCAAACGCCTTGGAGATGTCAAGGGACACGAAGCGAGCTTCTCCATTATTATGAAGAGCTTGGTAGACAAATTCAGTGATGGCCGTAAGTACATCAGCTGTAGATCGGGTAAAGCGGAATCCATGTTGCTTGTCTGAAAGCAGATCATGCTCTTCGGTGTTGATAAGGGCTTCGAAGACTTTGCCAAAGAGGGGTAGGAGACTGATCGGACGGTAATTAGAAGGGTCGGAGGGGTCACCAGAGTTCTTAAAGACAGGAACAATGGATGAGGACTTCCAGCAGTCAGGAAAACAAGATTCCTTGAGGCAGTAGTTGTATAATTTAGAGAGGGCGGGCGCCAATTCAGGCGCGCATTTCTTCAAGACAATGGCTGGAATCCCATCTCCACCACTAGCCTTGTGGGGGTCTAAATTAGAGATAATGCCCAATACCAATGAAGGGGATATGTGTAACCCGCTCAAAAGAGTCTCAGTTCTGAGAAGGAAATCGGGTATGGGTACACCGGAAGAGTCAAGCATTGAAGTGAAAGAGAATTTCCGAGCAAAGCATTCAGTCTTGTCGGCAGAGGAGGTCAGGACCGCAAACTGGTTGAACAGAGGATGTATAGAGGGTTTGCAATTGTTCAGAACGCTCTTTCAAAGACGCCAATAATCCTTGGGGCCGAATTTGCGAGATGCAATACGTTCCTTCATCCGATCAGCAAATAGAGACTTAGCTTCGTTGAGGACACGCTTACACTCGTTACGGGCGGAGGCAAAGAGGCGTCTATTGCAGTCGGGCATATCGCTACGAAATAGGTGGAAGAAGTGGTTCCTATGGGCAATGGCGGCTGAGCAAGCAGCGGAGAACCACAGGAAGGAACGCGATTTGACCTTGAATATCCTTGAGGGGATGAAAGCGTCAATTCCAGCTTTAACCCATGATGAGACCTCACACATCGATGTACAGACCCTGCTCGACATTGCTTAACTTCGGTGTTCATAAGACAACTGGTGTTTCAAAGTGATATGGCTGTAAGCCAGTCAGCGAAAAAAAAATATATGGAGAGACATAATCGCCTCCCTACTGAAGTACCATGAATTTTATGAAAAATGCATCTGATATCTTCAATTTCAGTTTCCCGCTTTTTTTAAAAAAATATTTTTATTCCGTCATTTTCAGTTTAATTTTCTTATTTTTTTCTTCATTTTTTCTTCTTTTTCTTCTTTCTTTTTTCTTCTTTCTTTTTTGATCTTTCTTTTTTATTCTTTCCTTTTTTGTTCTTTCCTTTTCCTTTTTTTCCTTTCTTTCTTTTCTTTCTTTTTCTTCCCTCTTTTTCTTTTTTGTTCTTTCCTTTTTCTTCTTTTTTCTTCATTCTTTTTCTCCATTTTTTTTCTTAGTGTTTTTCTTTTTTATTTTTTTTCATTTTTTTCATCTTTCTTTCACCCCTTTACTTCTTCACACACACGCATTTACATTCTTGGACGTTTTAAGAATTCAACCGAAATGGATATATACAGACAGCCGATTGAAAACGGCAAGGTGACCTTCGTAATTGATTTAGGCTAAATTTAAGAGAAGTTATCAGACGGTGAATTTGGAAAGTAAATGGGCAGATAACTCTTTCTACTTCCATCGAAGAAGAGGACATTTTTTTCTCTTTCCCTATTAATTGTTTTTACTTAGCATGACTAGACATATCACGTCAAAAACATACCGCACTTAAATATTGCCTGGCAATTATCTCCATGGATATAGAAATCTTAATATCATCAACTTACCTAAATTTTCTATTAAATTATTTTTATTAATTTTTTGCTTTGTCCTTTCTTTATTGTATTATTGATTTGTATCATAAAATTTGAGAGAAAATACATTCCAAGTGATAAGTGTATCCATATGTGATCATATTAAAGAAGTTAATTTATTTTCCTTCTGTATCATTCTTCTTCTACATGCAGTATCCATTCAGGACGTGGACGTTAATAACCTCTCACCCTGTGTAGCTACACCTCTCCATTGACAGAATTTCGGAATATGAGGTGTAAGGAACATGTCGCGTCCTGTGTGTGAATATTTGGACTGGTGGAATCGAGGAATGTAGTTTCTTCCGAACATCTGTGTTAGAATAGAGAGAGGCAACCAACGTTTCTTCTCCGAGAAACAGGATTGGAAGTTAGAAATCTATTCTTCTTCCACAAGGGGGCGCAAATGTTTTTGAACTCGGCCGAGTTTGGCAAATGAGGATTGTGCAGTTTCCGGTCCGGATGCCGCACCAGTTTCACCAGTTTCCGTCTGATGTGGCTATCGTAAAGATAGGGCACAGCAGGAGGAGTCTGTTCTTTTTTTTACTGGAAGCCGACCACTAAGGCAGGATATGACACATTTTCTTTTTTTATGTAGATTGCCTTACACAGATATATAAATATAGGCCAAGAAAAATAAATAAATAATTAGCCAATCCCAGCGACCATTGTCACCCTGGCGTCGATATTACATCAACCACTGCCTCTCTTAATGCAATGAGGAAGGTACTGCAACAAGGCTGGAATCTCCGGAACCGAATGCCTTCTCCTAACTAAAATAAACAGAGAACAAAATTTGGAGCTATTACACCACCCATTCACAGACGTTCGTCTGTATTTAGCCAACTGCATGCCCCATGCTTTTGACTTCGATATTCCTAGTGAGAATCAAATTTTTCCAAACCCTTCTTCCTCGTTGTGTGTCAAAGAAATTCCAACTCTATCCTTGGGATTTGAGTATAAGTTTTATTTTTACTTCTGTCATTTTAACCATATCTTTATTTATCGCTAAATAAATTGTATTGTCATCATTTTTGTTTGGAAATATATATAAATTGCCTCCTGTTTTCTCATCTTCTTTGGCGAGATTACCCAGCCTTCCCTACCATACTTGAGGATTGATATTACATGACAGGTCAGCAGGCATTTCCTTATTTCTAATGAAATCTTCTTGTTTCTTAATATTTTACTTAGCTTGTGGAAGGCATCTTTTGCTAAACTACTACGCGTTCACACTTTCCATCCTCTATTAAAGCACTTCCGAACTATTTAACTTTTCTGTACTCGTTTCATGTTGACATGACCAATTCCTAGTTAGCATCCTGGGCGTTTACTCTTGTTGACAAGCAAACATTCTGTTTCCATACAGTTGATTGTTAGTCATTTCTTCTCGTTTGCCTTTACTATCTTGTGTAGGTGTCCTGTAGCTACCCTTCTACGTCAGCTATGAGATCATTTCCATCTGCATATCTCATATTATTAAGATTGCACCCACCGAGAATAAATCCTGTTCGGGTGACCAACTCCAGCAGGATTGCCTCGCTATAGAGACTGAATAACTCGGTGAGAAGACATATTCATGCATTACGCCTCTTACTATTGTTATTTATCAAAACCATTTTCTACCCGCAAAAAAGGCGGTTAGTTTCCAGGATATATTCTGGATATTCTAACACCTTTTCCGAATAGATGTAGTTTTCCTAAAAGTTCAAAAATATTTGTGCTGAATTTAAATGTGCTACTAGATTGGCATTTAGGTCCCAGCCTTTTACTGTTGAAACTGTTAAATGTAACCGCCTCTTCTACTCCAACAGCTTCTTCTCTCACACTTCCCGACAGTGGAATTCCCTTCCTCTTACTTGCATCCCTGATAACTGAAATGTTCAAAAATTGAAATGCAACGGCAATCGTCATTTTCCGACGCTTTGCTCCCCGTTCTTCTTTTTTATAATTTCCTTAGTCCCCACTCTCTGTAACCCCCTGCGTGCCAGTGGCACTCCCGTCTTGCTTAGAGTGAAATGCTTTTTAAAAAAAACTTATCAGGTGCTTTTACATAATCTAGAAAAAGTATGTGTACATAGTTCTGCATCTGCCTGATGCTGTATCATTGCGAACATAAATATTGCATTTCTTTCAGTTGAATTGTACATGTCCTTCTCACGGTCTGATGTTGCTTTTTGCTTTATTCATCAGAATTCGGATTAATAGTAACTCAAGAGGCGATCTACGTATTGGAGACGTTGGAATCAAGCTGGAACAGAAATCATGACATCTGGCAAACGGTTTAACAGTCGATGGGAAATGGGGACACTGCCATACGGAAGAACCCATGAATAGAGACATGCTTTCCAAATGAAGAATTAAGAGGAAGAACAATTTCAATATAAACACAGAAATGCGGGCTGAACTGTATTTATTATCAAATCATCTACATTTTTCTAAATAATTTCCCCGTAAGCAAGGAAATAAAGCCCCTAAGACCTAAAGTTACAGAATGTGAAAGAATATGAGAAAAATATTATTAAGAACAATAACAGAACAAGAATGAAGAATACAGAAAATGACGATTGATATTGCATTTAAATTTCCCCAATAAGACGCAAAGAGCTTACTGAGTGTTAGAGAATATGAGAAAAACTTCTATTAAAGAGAGACGACTATTATTATAATAATTACTATAAACCTAATGAGCTCTGGTAAAAACATGAAATGTAAACAGCAAAAATTGCTATATGAGCACTGATAAAAAAAGGTGCTGAAGACATTAGGTTTATAATACCGAGAATTTCATACACATATGTCCTCTAGGACACATTGGATAAAGTCGTGACAGGACCCAAAGTGTCTGAGTTCAATACCCGGTTAAGGCAGTGAAGAACTTGGAGAGGGGAATTAACAGGAGATAACTGACAACTGACATCCATTAAAACATGGCACATGGAACTAGGACAGTCTACCCTAATGAGCGAAATAAAAGGTTCAGTTCGACATTCCAACCACCTGAAGAAGGGCGGTGCTTACAACGGCTGAAACGTTGTAATAAAAACAGCGATGAGGACAATAGTTCGAATAATGTAAATAGTGTAGCATAATCTAATTTTGTGCCATGGCATTACCAATTCTCTACATCTACTGGAAGTAACGTTTGCCCTTTACTAGGTTCTGCTATATATATCTACCGTCCATTTTTTATAATAGGATGATATTTACCAACTGTCGGAAGTCTGAAATATGTTAGAGTTAAAGGCAGTCGAACAGTGGACTGGTTTTGTATTAAAAATCCTTAACAGTTTTTTTATGGAAAAAAATTTTAAAATCATAAAATAGTGATTTTAATGTTTGCATACTGATTTAATGTCATTTTAAAAAAAAACAGTAAAAGGTCATCCTTTTTCTTGGGAATTTTCCAGCAATAGTAACGGATAATAGCCGTTTCTCTCCAGGGAAATATTTGGCATTCACTGACCGAGCAGCCAGTACTGCTTTCGGTTGAAATTTATAAACTAATTCTCCAAAAAGAGTTTTTTTCAGCAAAACAGGTTTCTCAAGTCGAGTAACTGTTATCACTTTTTTTCAGTAGTGGTCTACATCCGAGAGCAAGGCCTCTGATCGAGGGATAGGAGGTTTTGAGGAGCGTGGAACCGGTTTAACCCTGACCCGAGGTGGCGGCACCTGTTTGCGTCCCAGCAAAAGTAGCTTTTTAAAATAAAACGGGCAATAATGCATTTTTATAGGAAAATGACAATCAACGCAACCCTTAAAAAATATGAAAATATTTTAGAGTAAAATTGCCAACAATGCATTTTATGCTCTACCAACTATTTAACTATAATAATACCTTTACATTGAAAGTATAAAATATCTGTAGCTGAAAGCAAATAATTACGTGTAAAATATTTAGAATTCGGCATTAAATTAGCCATAAATGCTGATATGTCCCTAAACAAAATCAACCAAAAATCGAGTATTGGTACCGGTTTTCTACAATTTTTTTTATTTGAAATAGTGTGGATTGATTACTATTATGTAATGAATTACTCTTCGAATTACATGTACTATCCATTTCAGTTGTTGCGGCTGTTGGTAGTCCTCAATGGATTGGGTTTCTGTTATTATGTACAATTCTTTGTTCGTGATTCTGTAGCGCCAGTCCACAATCTTAAAAAAGGATTATCATTACCAAAACCCTTTGCTTTCACTCACTTAAAGTCTTTTTTTCACCATTGATTTTAGGGAGGGTTGTATACAGCTGACAGTTTAAATGTTTCTGAATGGGTTTGACGCTATGCATACCATCCATATGAAAGTCTCGATTTCATAAAGATATATAAGAACATAACCCGTGTTTTTATGTTTTGATTTTGTACTAATTGGTTGGTCGAAACTACCTCTGACCCACCTATTTTATGATCAATTTCCTTTTCTCCTATACTTAATTTGATATAACGCATCAATACGCAGAGATATCTGAAGTGTTTAGTATTTATCAAATGTCTTCTGACATGCGTAGCTCCAATGCTATTGCCTGACTACGTTAGAAACTTTTTGGTAATAGTTAACATATAAACAATGTTTTCTCCGAAATTTTATTTTTTATAAGGACCTGACAATGCGCAAAATAAATTAGGTAGTTCAACATTATGCTGAAAAAAAAACAGGATATCATAAAGAAAAAAGGCTCCAAACTTAATAAAAACTAAATTTTACCGTGAAAATGCTTATTGAAAATTATTATTATTAAAAAGGAAGACCAAAGTATTTATTTTTATTATTTATTACTTTTTTAAAATCTTTTCTAGCACACTCAAAATTTTGGTAAAAGATCTTGCGTCAGCGCTTGATGTACAATTTTTTATTAGTGTTTCGGTGCCATTTTCCAGTGAAAAACACAGTGATTTGGAAATTCGTAAAACAATCAAATCATTGTCGAATTATAATGAAACTTTCAGGACTTATTTATAAATAAATAAAATTATTTTTGTAAATTCCTTTTTAGAAATTCTTTCTAAAAATATGTTTTACATATGATAGACCAACTTCGATAATTTCATGAAATTTCGAGAAATCAAACTTACATCCGAAAAATGTTTTCATTAGTTAAAAGCAGGACTCTTTGGATAATGTAATGATTAATTTATTTTTCAAACTACTACTCATTTCCCGAACATTTGCTCCAAATCGTAAAATAAAAAAATGCAATAAAACTATGACATTATTTAATTACAAAAGCTTTTAATTGCTTTTATAAATAAGATTTAGTAAAAACACTATTTTCTTAAGAAAAACATTTTTGATAAATAATTAATTTGTAAAAGAATTGTTTTTATTTTTTAAATTTTAAATATAATAATTGATAATATATAATTCTATTAAAATTCTGCAATATTGTTATTAAGTGTCATTAAGTGAAAACTATATTTACTCATCAAAAATTGAAAACATTAACAAAAATCTTTTCGCACCAAGATTTTTAAAATAATTTTAAATTTTTTGTATGAATATAAATTATTATGTAACGTGCCCACATTTGAAAGTATGGTCGACCACACACGATATTAAAAGGAAAAAAGAGCTTTGGCTATAGTAAATTTAAAGTCAATGTGTATAATAACCAACATTTTTAAAATTACTGAGTACTTAAAAATTATATAAAATAGGCACTCACGTCATTTCCTTATCTGTCATCGCCTCGTCCATTACGTAAAACATGGCGATGTCGGTTAAAAACACAGCTACTGTTGTGTTTTAAAAATACATTACTGTGTTATTCTAGACGTAAGTAAATAATATTTTTGAAACAACGTAAAACATGGCGCTGTAGGTTAAAAACACAGCTACTGTTGTGTTTTAAAAATACATTACTGTGTTATTCTAAACGTAGGTAAATAATATTTTTTCGGAAACCAAATGAATTATACTTTAAATCAGCTAATAGTCCTCAAATAAAGTTTAAGAAAGTATATTTTATTTTTTGGAGATTTTTAATACAGATAATTACATTGCGATGAAAGACGGCTAAATTCAGCTATTTTAGAAAAAAAATCGATTCCAATCAATTTTCTATGTCGTTTTTCACCGATATCCTAATTAAAATAAATAATTACTAATTATTTTGTTCTGTATTATCGAAAAATCTAACTAGTTATATCCGTTTGTTTGAAATGTTTTGATAGTTAAAATGTGTCATAGGGCTGATTTGATAGTAAATAGATCTTATTAGTGATTTCAGAACTTGTAGAATGTCAAACGACGCTATAAATTGCTGAAATAATCGGCAGGTTCTACCGAAATATGTGGATTTTTCTTTGAAGTTACCGGACAATTCCGATACCGGCCTGATAATGGCAAGTTCTTTACGTTATGTTACGGATCTTCCTTTCCTACTAACAAAGAAATTATTTTTTAAAATTCGTCTTTATCAAACTTTGATTGTTTTTTATATGTCCCGGAAAGGGATATATTTGATCGAAATAGCTAAGTGGTTTTGGCTATTGTAACTGAGTCGTACAATCTAGCAGGTAGCATTAATCGACTGGTGCTCGTCGTAGTCGTAGTCAATAGATTTAGGCAATAGATGTAGACCAATAGGATAGCCAATGGCGTAGTCCAATGAGCGTCGTCATAGACTTGGTCTCTATCGGACCTCCACGTCAGTCTGTATTTATGGCTGACACCAGCCAATGATATTCCTGTGAGGGCGAACATATGTGTATGCATATTCATTACATCAGTTTTTCATCGATAACGTTTCGGAAAACAAAAGATATCTGGTTGTAAGTCAAGCAACAAAACATGTAATATTAATCACTGGGTATCCTTTAAAAGAAGACTAGTGGGGATACCAGCGTTGCCCGGAAGATCTCTGAAGAATAGTTTATTATTGAGAATTTATTGATATTTTTCAGACATCTTATGGATAATATCTTTTTATTCAGTCTTTAAAAAATAAACTTCATTGTGTTTTTGGGAAAATATTAATAAGTCAATTTACTATAGATGTGAAAATAAATTCAAAAAAATATAAATTTTACAAATACATACGTGTATAGCGTTTAGCAGAATGAAAAAAGTAAAAAGTAATGGTAATCACTAATATGGAATACGAATTGTTACCTTAGTTTTTACTTTTTAATTCTGAGAATTTCGAATGAATTCTGATGCATTTTAATTTTAAAATATCTTCGTAAATACAAACCATACGATGATATTTTTTTTTTATAAAAAGCTGGCTTGCGTGATAATGAGTCTGTATATATATTCACTTTGTCATGCGATATTGTATTTTTTTTTAAATTTTAGCAGGACACACACACGCATACAAACAACTGTCCGTTATATATATATGTATATATGGAAATCGAATGTAATACGCAAAAGAATACATTTGGGGTGAGATTGGGGATTGATGTCATTACAATGGCAGATCAGGCGTGCATCGATTCGTGGATGCACATGTAGAGCAATAGTGCAAGAGGAAGCTATGCACATTCAGAAAGATAAATTTTATGTTCGGCGATGTTGCATCCCATTCGGCAAGAACTTATATATACGCTTGTATCTGTGTATATTATGTGTCATTGTTGGTATCATAAACTGAGAGGAACACAGAGAGAAGCACGTGAAGAATTAAACAGAAAGAGAGAGAGAGAGAGAGAGAGAGACTTAGATGGAACTAGGTGACAAAAAAGAGTCTGACATAGAAAAGGATTGGAGAGAGTAGATTAGATAAAAGCAGTTGTTTGTAGTGCGGGGGGTAATCATGTTTCGGTAACTAAGGATCATTTGAGGACAAATTCGGCCCATGTATTACAAATGACATTTTAAAATTTAAAATCATTCTTTTTATTTATTTTTTTTTGTATATTCGCGAATTTATTACAGACCGAGATAACACAAACAGCATTGACCGTAGAAGGACATAGAGAGTAACAGAGAAAGGTGGGGCTATGTAGAGAGAGACAAAAAGAGAGTACAACACAGACGGGGATTAGACCCGGTCATATTAGGGAGTGGCAGTTGTGTGTAGTGGCAGATTAAATCAGGTTTTGTTACCTAATGAGCTGTTGGGAATATTTCAGTATTTTTAAGAGGCTATGTCACTTTACTTATAAATATCTTAATAACATGGGAATGACCATGGGTTGAAATGTACAGAGAGCCACATTAAAAAAAATATTTATAATCCATGTAATTTAGACCGAGTCTGCTAACAATAAAATATCCTAAATAGGGAGATCTACTTTCGGGAACAGAAATTTATCAGCAGTGATTATGTTTGAAATGCTATTATAGACACTGTGCACTATGATATTAAAAAAATAAACTTCAAATTTCCCATAGCCAACGAATGAAAGACTTTTGAGACTAGATCCAAACATGCAAAGGTCAATTTGTATTAACGGTGTTGTTTTAACTATACAATATTTTAAAATCATATATTACTTTATATATTATGTATAAATTATATCAAATTATGAATTTTTTATTACACTAATTAGTATTATTATATGATGTATCTATTATTATTATACTATGTTATTATTATACTATTATTATTATTATTATTTATATATTTATATTCATATATTATTTATATATTTTATTTATTATTTATTATTATTATTATTATTATTATTATTATTACTAAATTACAAATTATGAATAAATCATATCATATATTACTTTAAATACATCGTAATTACATTGACATTGGTTTTCAGATCAAAGTATTTGAATATTAAAGACTTAACTCACATCGTTTTGAATATTAAAGACTTAATTCACATCGTTTAATTAAAAAGTTTTATGATAATATAATATTAATTGACGATACGGTCATATTAAAGATGGAAAACCAGATAAAATTTTTAAAACTGTTTCCATATCGTATGGTTAATCATGCGTCTAACTCACAAAATCCCTCTCATGTGTTCAAATTGATTGGTAAAAGAGCCTGTGACCCTTCAGATAAGAATATTGAAGATCGGGCTATTGCTTTGGCTGTCCTGAAGGCAGTTGGCAGGGTTTTGCTTGCAGCTATTCAGTATTTACCAGGATTCCCCACAGAGTGGAAATACTGAATACCTAACGGCAAATCTCTGTCAACTGCCTTCGGGATAGCCAAAGCAATAGCCCGATCTTCAATATTCTTATCTGAAGTTTCATATGGCACAAGGCCGGTTTAACGTGAGTCTTTCCGAGCACTTACGCGGGGTCTGGTGGCTGTGTATCTTCCCAGACGAGACTGTGACCGTAGGCCTAGCCTCGTCTGAGTTCCTCTCCGAAGGAATGCATAGAGGTATACTCTATACACTTTGATATACACTAAGGCAGCAGGTATTCTTCGCAGGTATTCTGGACTAATTTTGTTATCAGATTTCAGTCTTTTCAATGAAAGCTGACCTGAACGGCGACTCTTCCAGATCTTTTTGCATTAATGCAGATGTCCTACAGGGCTCGATCCTTGGACCTATGTTGTCTCTAATTTTCATCAGCGACATTCCAACTCGGTATCTATGCTGATGACACAAGTATATATTCAGTCAGTTATGTGCCATGCGTGATACACGCTTTGGCGATCATGTATCTTTCGATATATGACTGACGAGGCAGATTTTTTCTCGCAGTAGTTTAAAATTTCTTTCTGCGGTAGTTGCCATCCAACGCTATAGAACCCGGTCTGTCCTACTATTTATCCATAGCTGGGGGGAGAAGAAGGGGATTCATACCTTTCCCAAGGATATTAGCTCGTAAGTTAATGTAATGGATTCCATTGGAATTTGAACTCGGCTCTCCGATTCATCAATCCGAGCTGCTATCCATTACTCCACCGTATTTATTTCATTTAACTAAAGCTGATGGTAAATTGTTTTCTTCGTGACTTAATTGTAAGTTTAGTCGTTTTCTATAAGATCAAAATGGCAGCTGATCTAAAACTTGACCTACCGTCTGTTGTTAACTGGGGCAAGAAACTGCATGTCAATTTTAAGGTCACAAAAATAAATAAAAAAAAAAACAAATCTCTTTTAATCGTCGGAAAAAATCTTTATTCTGTTCCATGAGCATGGCTGATGTAGACGTCCAGCAGACTGATTAGTTGTGCCTTCTCGGGCAATTTTTTCCCAGAGACATGAAGTGGAAATTTATGCTGAATCAATTGCTAGGTCTGCTTCTAGGAAGGTTGTTCCACTGTGTCGTCAGAATCTATCTCATCACATGTATAAGTCTCATTTCTTGATCCTTTGAATATTGCTGTCACTAGCCTGGCGCTTCTTCTATGTTTATAGAGATTCTTGATTAAATCAAAAGAAGAATTTATTGGTCCTGATCTGGCATCTTAGCTTCAATCATATTCCCACCGAAGTATCGTAGATTCCCTATGCCTTTTCTATAAATATTTTCATGGTAAGTGTTTTGTTGAACATTTCCTCAATACATAGACTTTATGTATTTAAGCGCAGTAGTAGATTGGCGGTTAGGTCTCATCATCTTGCAGCTGAAATAGCTAGATGTAACCGTACGTTCTATAGTAACATTTTTTCTATCGCACTTCTCGCTCGTGGAAATCTTGACGGTCATCTTGCTTTTTATTCAACATTGATCTTCAAAAATGTAAATTCAATTTCAATCGTGAAATTGCTTCTGTTTTCTTAATTCATGTTTTCTTATTTTTCTTTGTACAAATTATTTCCTTTCTTTTCATATTATTTCACACTCAGGACCACTTGATTCTTAGTGGCTTTATTGCCTTGCATGGGGCGAAATAGTGATATCTATCTACCTATCTATATATATATATATATATATATATATATATATATATATATACATACATACATATATATATATATATATATATATATATATATATATATATATATATATATATATATATATATATATATATACCCAAGTATAGGATTGGTATATACGGAATAAATTCCAATAACCAACAATTATTATTCTTAAAAGAGTGCTCAATGCATCATCATCACTTGATAAGACAACAGAAGTGTTGAAACAAAATGGCTATTTTTGTAGTGATTTTATAACATATTTATGTTATAATATTTAAATAAATAATTATATATATATATATGTGTGTGTGTGTGTGTGTGTGTGTGTAGAGAGAGAGAGAAAGAGATAGATAGATAGATAGATAGATAGATAGATAGATAGATAGATAGATAGATAGATAGATAGATAGATAGATTGTGTGTGTGATTAGATTGCCTCCAACTGATCTTCGAAATTATTAAACTGAATGCGGGAAGAGATTTCTGGCATTTGCGTTGGGCAAACACATTTGCAAAAGATTCAAATTGTACATGCATGAATCGATTTTGACGGAATAATTATCAGATATAAAAAAATTCAATATTCTTCTCTGCAATAAAGTATCTTTTGTGAAAATATCGACAAGGAAGAGGAGATTTGAATGCTGGCAACGTTTTCCGCTTTCGACTTCTTGATTATTTCTATCAAATCCAAACTAATTATTTTCTGTTTTATTCGTAATTGCACGAGCCACTGCTCAGGTTCAAGTGGAGGTCAATTGGCTTTTCGTGTTTTCGATTACTTCTGTAATTTCGCCAGTTGAAATAATGAGAAAGTAATTTGTTTCAAATACAGTTTGATAGTCAAAGATTCTCTGACTTTTATTTGTGTTTCGAAATTTTAATTTTGGATGACTCATTACCTACAGCATTTTTGTAAACAAGATGGCGAAACCACTTGTTTTTTTTTTTTTTAAATGTTTTCCAGACTTTATACCCGAAGATATCGTCCGTTTAACACAACTATCATTTGTATGAACTTTCATATTTAAGCTTTACCGACTGAACTGTATGACTCTCGCCAGATTACTGATTTGTAGGATTTTCGTCGTATCTTATGTGCCAGATCTTTTCCCGACGTCGTCGCTCACAGCTCTTCCGAACTTCAGTTTTATTTCTGTCTATATTTAGGCGATGAGATATTTCAATTATTTACACCATTTACATTATTCGGACTGTTGTCCTGATCTTTGTTACGATATACACGACGTTTCGATTGTTGTAAGTCCCGGCCTTATTCAGGAGATTGGAATTTCAAGGACACATGGCTCAGTGGATAAAAAGCGATGGTTGAATGCAGTAGGCCCTGAAGATGACGGTTTGGTAATGTCGAAGGTATTCATAATAAATGAATATGCGCAATATGGTACCTTTCGTCCTTCCTTTAATAAGGAATATTGTCCTTGAATATGAGAGGGGCCTATGACTTGTCTAAATTATTTAATGGGACATGTATTAATCAAAACATGCTGCCAAAATATACGATATATATATATATATATATATATATATATATATATATATATATAGTGTAACCCGGATATAAGAGACCCGGATATAAGAGAAATCCGGATATAAGAGAAACTCGGATATAAGAGAGATTTTCTCTGGTCCCAAATTAGAGCCTGTGTTAATGTATATATAATAGACCAAACCCGGATATAAGAGACTTCTTCTCCGGTCCCGACAACTCTCTTATATCCGGGTTACACTGTATATATATATATATATATATATATATATATATATATATATATATGTATATATATATATATGAAATTGACAAAGTCCGAAAATTATTTAAAGACATTTTTATGTTTCAGAGTCTGTCTATATTTCTGAGATGAGGTATTATATACAGTATTTACATTAGTCGGACTATTGTCCTCATCTTTGTCGCCATATTTGTCACAACTGATAACTGATAACTGACATGCATAAAACATGGCTCGTGGAACTAGAACAGTCTACCCCAGTGATCGAAATAAAGGGTTCGGTTCGAAATTCCAATCACCTGAAGAAGGCCGGAGCGTACAACGGCCGAAACGTTGTGACAAATATGGCGACAAAGATGAGGACAATAGTCCGACTAATGTAAATACTGTATTTTTATGTTTAACATTCTTTTTATAGATACAAGTATTTAAGTAAATTCTCTGTTTATAATAAACAGTATTAAATAACATATACCGGCCTGAATGTCCGGGAAATTTTCATTTTTTCGGAGGACGAATATTTTCTATGAAATTCAGGCCGGTAAATGTTATTTAATTACCTGGATGTAAAAAAGACATATCTATTTCTATATCTGATGATGATTGTATGAACAATCGAAATCTTGTAGTAAAAAAAAAAACTTATACAACTGGAATTTATAAACAGGTATCATAACATTCATCTACAGGTTCGACGTTAATGTATTTTATTAAAAATTGTTTGCGAGAGTGATTCTTGCCATTTATATCATTAACTTTACTATCTGCTTTTTGTATGAATGATTCATGTAATGTAAATTGAACTGCAACACATACTTGATATTAAAATAACTGATCCGATGTGCAAATTTCTTATAATAATGGTGACACTCCTCCATTTATTGAACAATTTAGTTCATGCCATGTTGACTGGAAAAAAATCTACCTCTACAAAAGAATTCTCATATTACTATGGTAGTACAAAAACGCACAATTCAAAATTTTAAAAAAAATCAACCTCAGCGTTGCGACCGCACGCTCCCAAAAAGTTTTGATTGTTAACAATAACACATTTCCCAAAAAGACTATTTCGGTGTACATCTTAACTTTCGTTGTCCTGTTATTACCTGGATGTAAAAAAGACATATCTATTTCTATACCTGACGATGATTGTATGAACAATCAAAAGCTTTTAGTAAAAAAAGACCTTATACAATTGGAATTTATAAACAGGGATCATAACATTCATTAACTGGTTCGAGTTAATATATTTTATTAAAAATTGTTTGCGAGAGTGATTTTTGCCATTTATATCATTAACTTCACTATCTGCTTTTTGTATGAATGATTCATGTAATGTAAATTGAACTGCACTACATACTTGATATATATATATATATATATATATATATATATATATATATATATAAAGAAAGAACAGTAAGATATAAAATCCGGTGTTCTTATAGATATTTTTATTTTTACACAATAGTGCTCAATGTAAATATACAGAGCATTAATATTATAAATTAATTGATTTAAAATATGGCTTTTTCGCTACACAGTGATAACCATGTTTCAGAAACATGGTATCACTGTGTAGCGAAAAAAACATATTTTAAATCAATTAATTTATAATATATATATATATATATATATATATATATATATATGCATATATATATATATATATATATATATATATATATATATGCATATATATATATGTGTGTGTGTGTGTGAGTGTACGTGTGTGTATTCTCATATATATATATATATATATATATATATATATATATATATATATATGTGTGAGGGGAATACAACGATATATAATTTTGTATAATTAAAATCATTAATTAAAATTAAACAAAAATTATATATCGTTATACCATCTCCACATGTCTATATATATATATATATATATATATATATATATATATATATATGGAGTGATGATATAACGATATATAATTTTGTATAGTTTTATGTATCGAGAAGAGAAATATACTGAAAATACATACAAGGCCCATCAATACCCTAACTGTTTCATATTCAATGCGAAATAAAAGTCTCATCAAATATTCTAAAATAGAAAAGCTATCCTTCCTGACAAACCCAACAAACCAAAAAATATATCATTCAAACTCTATCACAACGACAACCGAAAAAAATTTACATAAAATTTATCGCAACTACATCTAAGACAATCAAAGATTTAATCAATAAAAAAACAAAATAACAACCCAAAACTTACAGGAGAAATTTACTCTATTTATTTATTTATTTTTATTTATTTATTTATTTTTCCAAATGGCTGTTTCATATATAAACGCGACGCACTGAACTACAATTTATTTTTTGACAACATACTAAAGGTTTTTTTTTCCATTTTATGTTTGAGTTAAGCTTTTATTAGACTATGAAATTTAATTTTTTTTTTTTTTTTGAAAAAACATAATAATAAAATCCTGGAAAAACACGAATGCTAAAACAGTATTAATAAAAATCTTAAACTAAAAGTAGACAAAAATAATGAAAAATTATGTGATTGTAGAAACCCTGAATACTGCCCGTTGGAAAATAAATGCCTCAAAAAATCTGTGATATACCAATGCACTATCTCATCCATTGAGAGTCTTAACACTGATAGGATATACATTGGGTCAACAAAGAATGAATTTAAAA
This sequence comes from Acanthosepion esculentum, assembly GCA_964036315.1. NCBI lineage: Eukaryota > Metazoa > Mollusca > Cephalopoda > Sepiida > Sepiidae > Acanthosepion > Acanthosepion esculentum. Next base: position 27,752,555 of record OZ038478.1, read on the forward strand.
TTAGATGGAGACAACACAAAAGCTCCTTCCATAATATTAGAAATAGAAATCAGACATCTCTATCCAAATATGTTGACATTTAAAAGAAATGAATAAAACACCATAAGTAAAATGGAAAATAATAAATAGAACACGAACTTGTAAAAACCTAGGATGACCCATGCCCTTTATGCCTACATGAAAAACTACACATTATTAAGTTTCTAAATAATGAAAATTCATTAAACAATAGACATGAGTTAACGGTTTTTTGCCGACATCAACAAATTTTCGCCTTAAATAATTAGCTTAAAAAAAGATTTTCATAGTCTAATAAAAGGCTTAAAAGCTTAATCCAATCTTAAAATTGAAAAACCCTTTAGTAAGTCGTCAAAAAAAACAAATTGTAGTTCAGTGCGACGCGTTTATATATGAAACAGCCATGTGGAAAAATAAATAAATAGATAAAATAAAACAAAATTCTCTAGACACTTCACGACATATCACGGTGCCAAAAACTATATTTCGCTTTGACTGACCAGACGATATGCGTACATGAATGTCATCGTTCGCTTGGAAATTTCCCCACCCTACCCCGGCTTGACCTCTTTCCGAAGGCTACTGAGATGTGGATATAAATTAACTGTTAGACCCCTTATAAATGGTCGCCCAGCCGTTTACATAGTAATTAATTTTGGGAACGAATACGTAAATTTCAAGATTGGTTATTCCTAAATTTTCGTATTGAGGATGAAACAGGGCTGGATACTTTAATTCAATTTAATTTTAATAATTATATTTAGACTCTCGACTCTCATTTTTGAAACATGTGAAGTCTTATTTAGCGAAGGAATCATATTTTTTTCAAAATAATTATAATTTAAGCTCTAGTTCTGTATGGAGCACTGCTTTTTTAAAAATAAAAACAAAAATACTAAAGAACTCCGGACTATTTACCTAACGAGTTCTTTCCTATTTTTCTACATACTTGCACACACACACACTCACAAAATTCAAAAATAATGAACCGATTTCATTACTCAAAATTGGAATAAGAAAAAGCAATAGAAAACATCACCAAGTCACAAGTATTCTACTCAGATAATGGAACCCGGACCATTTCGATACAACACAAACGGCATACCAACGTTGCCATTGATATAGCACCGCTACTCACTCAGTTTCGCTGTTTCGTCCTACAGGAGACGAAGATGAATGCCAAATAGGACGAAATGGCCGTCCAGTGCTTTCTGCATTCTGTTGAATATTATTCTGGTCCCAATAAATTAAAACATATCAATATCAATATATATATATATATATATATATATATATATATATATATATATATATATACGGACGAAAGTTATAACTGTTATACAAATAAAAATAATAATAATAAAAAAAAAAAAAAAAAAAAAAAACATTAATAAAAGATAATATACTACGTTACTTAAAAACCGAAAGCCAAAAAGATATAGTGTAACAAATAAATAACAACAAGTATAATTAAATCTATCTAAATACATCCAAATATATAAATAAACTAACAACCGATTACGATAAACTAGCCGTTTAAAAAACAAAACAAAACAAAAACAAATAAAGATAACCAACCTAAATAGATAAATTAAAAACTGTTCCCACCTAAACAATAGTCAGAAAAAACCACAAATTCAACAAACAGATTTAATCAATGACAAATAAACAAATATATAAGATAAAAAATAAAAATGAAAATAAATAAAAACAAGCAAAACAATTTGACCCAAATAAATAAGCGAACAAGCGATTTCCGGTAATGACGGCCATTATAGACTACCAACAATAAGCCATATAAACAAATTTTTACTACGTTAACCAAAAACACCGATCAAAATAAAAGAATAAATAAATAAATATATAAGATAAAAAATAAAAATAAAAAAACAAACAAAAAACAAGCAAAACAATTTGACATAAATAAATAAACAAATAAGCCACTTCCGGTAAAAGTAACCGCCAAAATAGACTACCCATAATGCACCACTGACCCTTATATAAATAGCCGAGAAAAATAACAGCACTAGTCGCCTGACGATTGCACTAGCATGAAACAGACTGTCGCCTCTAAGTGCTGACTTCCATGTCCACTTTTATATTTACACACGCTCTATCTCTGATATTGAGCACTTTACCCCATAAATATAGCACACTTTAAGACTATATTTCTGCATATATATATATATATATATATATATGAGGCTCAAACACTAGTATTCCATAGTTATAATTTATTACATTGGAATCATAACCACGATTCAAATCATCACACCTACTAATTATGATGATTTGGATCGTGATTACGATTCCAATGTAATAAATTATAACCATGGAATATTAGAGTTTGAGCCTTTTATATTATATCCTTACTCTGTCCTGGACATTGAGTTCTACCTGGATTCTACCATCTTGGGATTATATATATATATATATATATTGACCACTAATATTATTAATATCTATCTATCTATCTATCTATCTATCTATCTATCTATATATATATATATATATATATATATATATATATATATATATATATATATATATGTGTGTGTGTGTGTGTGTGTGTTTTGTGTCTGTGCGTGTGAGTGTGAGCATATATATATATATATATATATATATATATATATATATAAATATATATATACATATATGCGTATGTGTGCGTGTGAGTATATATATATATATATATATATATATATATATATATATATATATATATATATATATATATATATATATATATATATATACCTAAGCTTACTTACTTACTTAAACGTTATTTTTAGTGGATACCCATATGCGAGTAGAGTCTTCATTTATTTCGTATGATAGCCTCCAGCCAAGTAATAATTGCTAAACGTTTCTACTAAGGATATTGGTTCACTTTGTCCTAACCACCGGAATCACTCTTGGACGTCTATAAATGTGCCATTCGTCTGTACATTGACTAGTGATGGCATACCTGGCCTGGTGCTATATATTTCAAAATCAGAAGAAATGTATTATAATGTCATCCCGTCTTGAACTGACATCTCATCTCCAGTCACTTTCCCATACTGACGAGGCTTCAAGGCAATTGTTCTAACGAGCATTTGCTCCTTGATAGTTTAACGACACGAATTTAATCATTCAACTAGATTGGTCTTACTTCCGATTCCTTGCTCCCCGTAAATGTAACTGCAATATTAATGCTATCTTTTTGTCTTCCTGAATCCTATTTTTATTTTATTGTCATTTCACTTCATTACCGTTCTCTCATTTATTTTTTCACTTTCATTAATCTCTTGCGTCTTAGTGACATTATCGCCATCCCTTCGGAGAAATGATTCAAAAAATATATTTAGGTAACAGATTTTCATTCATTTTTTAAAAATTTAATTCAATGGTTGTATTCAGTTAGATTCAAACGTCTGAATATTTGCATAATAATGACGCCTTGTGAAGATTAAACCGAACGTAATTTCTTGCGAAATCTATGCTCAACAACCGTGTAGCTTTTTTTATTACACGATACCACAAAATTATAGATTTTATATCTACTAAGTAAACTGCGAAGGACACTCCCCGTGTGGGATAACTTCCGAGACCTTAATCGTATGTAGACAGATAGTATCTAGCAGATATTTTTCCGACTCGTAAACATATAACAATGTAAGTTATGTGATCAATGATTCAGTCGGTAGATATTCGTAAGATTTTGACAATAGTTCTTTTTTTCTTTTCTTATTCAGTTCAGAACTTTAAATGTTTCACTTTTAGAAAATATGCCTTCTCCTATTATCTTTAATAACTAATGTACTTTCGAGTGTTAGTCCCGTTCATTTTGGCCTTCATCTTCGACCTTACCACTTTCACTTATTATATACAATAATAGAAACGAATCAATAAATAAGAAAAGACTAAAACTAATAAAAGTATCAAATTATCATTAAATACATGAAAACAGAAATATTTGTGAGATAAATAATAGAGGAAAAATATCACCACTGAAGCCCCCCACCAAAAAAAAAACAACATTACGACTCGAAATGCTTTGCCAACCATTTTGAACATACGTCCCCGTCTATAAAAGTATTATTATATATATATATATATATATATATATATATATATATATACATGTGTGTGTCTGTGTGCCTGTGGTGGTGGTTAGAGCGTTCACCAGCCCGACTGTTGCCGCCCGTTGGCCGTTGAGATATGTGTAGATCTTTGTTTATTCTGCCGTTGGGGCCTACTGTGGTTGCTCGCGTTCAGTCTGGTCCTTCCTCTTCGACCTTACAGCCATGGGTTGTCCTACAGGAGTCGGAACTCCAGACGCCCTCGCCGTTGAGATCAGCGGGACAAGTAAGCCCTGTACCATGACGAAGAACGACCATATGTATTTCACACTGTATCTCGGAGTGAACAGTTCGTTATTAAATGTACCAATTTGAGTTATTATTACTTTAATGACAATAATAGAAAGGAATCAATAAATAAGAAAAAAACTAAAAGTAAAACTAATAAAAGTAAAACTAATAAAAGTATAACTTATCATTAACTATATGAGAACATATTTTACTGTTGTTGTAGCTAAAAATAAGTATTTCAGAGATAAATAAGAACGAAAGAAAATTCACTACTGACCAAAAAAAAATTAAAAAATGATACGAATCGAAACCAACATTTTAAAATATGTAACCGTCCATAAAAATGTTATGTTACTGCAATAAATAAATAAGAAAATAGGCAAAGATCTGCACGAACTCAACAGCCAAACCGGCAGAAGAGGGTAGCGCCTGTCGGGCTGGCGGAACGAAGGCGGATCTTAACAGACGAAGCATCCGACAGCCCGATGCAACCAGGTTTGCCAGATCTCGCCTTTGAGTCGCGAGGGAAGCGTTTCTGGCTACGTGTATAGACTTCTCCGCGCAGAGTTATCCACCAAAATCAAATTTACGCGAATGGCCTGGTCAGACTCTCGTTCATTCACAGCTAACTCTGCCACCGCCACCCAGGGGCAGAGAAATAGAATAAGGAGAGAGGATGATGATCCGACGATCGGCTGCGAGCCGGTGCCAACAACAAAATGAGCGCCTTGTAAGACTTCCAATCTAGTAATATTAATTTCACTGTTTAAAGCCTACTCAAACACATTCCCCCACGAGATATCACGGTTATATTAATGAGAAATTATATAGGTTTAAATGTCCAAAGATAAATATAAATAGTTATTTTTAAATGGATATTTTTATATATACATGCTGATTGCCATATCCTCCGAAGATGAGACTCACCCAATCACACCGAGCATCATTTGTGACGGATTCCGTCTCGCTTTCGACATCCGTGATTCTTGAAGCCAGCTTTCGTTTCCATAGGAATGAGGCATATATGACAGATAAACACTGTATCCTTGACTGTGTTGATTGGACCTGCATGCCCTGCAACCTATCCGTGTACGAGCATAAGCCACGTCAGTCCCGATATAATGATCTGCAAACCTTGTTCCAAACAAAACTTGCATTGATGACAGGACGGCGAGGCAGGTTGTCATAGTTGGCTGGCAACGGGTTACTGTGATGACCTTTCAGATGGTTTACATAGCCAGCTCTCGCCAACAGCATATGCTGATAAACACATCATATCTCCAAGACTGTATATTAACTGGCACGTCATATCTCCTAAGAGGCACATACTCTGATTTGCAAACATACATAGATACATATATAAATATATACATTTAAAATTTCTGTATTTAGGCAGCAATCCTTTTTTCATGCACATTTCATTGAATACGACAGACAAGGTGCTTTGATTTAGTTTTATATAAGTTCTCATGAGATCTAATATTTTTTTTGTTTTTGGAAGATAAATTATATAAAAATATATGCATGCACACACACACACACACACAGACACACAAACACGCATATATATATATATATATATATATATATATATATATATATATATATATATATATATATATATATACACATACACACACACACACACACACACATACACATATATATATATATATATATATATATATATATATATATATGATTAAAACTAAAATAAGTAGACACAATACTTCTAAATTATTTAGCCAAACCTGCTTGGATGAAAAGTATGCTGCCTACATATATATATATATATATATATATATATATATATATATATATATATATATATATATATATATATATATATATATTAATTTTTAAATGGATTCTTTCGCAAAACAGTTGATTTTAATTTATGTAATCTTCAATGTTACCTCTAATCACTTGCAATACATACAAATTGTAACCCGATACTTCGAGTTTATTTTGCTGCAAACAAATATTAAAATATTGACATAGATTATTTTTATTACCCGCTTTTTAAAATGCCTCTCATCTTTAGGAAGCAAGAGAGTTAATTTCACCAACCTTTATGAAATTCAACCAAGAACGTGTGTCTGTCTAATTTTTTATTATAATATAATTTTTAAGCAACACGCTAATGGGTTGATACTATTTAGATTCTTCGGACGTTTGTCCTCATCTTTATTGTCATATTCACGCCGTTTCGGCCGTTGTAAGCTCCGGCCTTCTTCCGGGTATATACGTTGGAATTTCGAACAGAACTCTTTATTTAGTCTACTTAGTTTATATTGTCCCAGTTCCACATGCCATGATTTTTCTTGATATCTCAGTTTCAGGTATTTCCCTTCAGTAACTCAAGTCTTTATTTATTTCTTGTGGCCAAGTAGTAAAGTCACAAATCTTTGAGTTAAGTCACTGGATTACTTCAAACAATCAACTGGACCATGTTAGTATAGCTGAAGTTATCACAAACATTATTTGTTGCAATTTAAACTATAGTCTCCCTACTGTGTTATATTTACAGTGCTATTACTGTGCGTTATTGTTGTAACCTAGGGAAGGTTACTGACTAGAATAATCAAACGAGGATTGGTAATGAACGATAATACTTAAAACAAGAACAACGCATATAAGATTCGCCAGCAGCGCGTAGAAGTAGTAGTCAACTGCTAGAAGTGAATTCCACAATGAATCTACAACTGCAGGATATCTACCAACCGCCCCACGCGGTCAGATGAGGCACAAGGTTGAATTTAATTTGGGGTATCCTAGCCCGTAGGCCCCTGCCAAAAATTCCCCGTAGACCCGTATAAAACGGGGTCGCGTAGCTGTTTGCCGAGACGAGCCTCTGCCCTACGACATAGCCTCGTCTGGGGATCCTCTCTGCCTGGAGGAAGGGAGTTTAACGAGCACATCTGAAGACGAATGTGCAACTGCAGGATATCTACCAACCGCCCCACGCGGTCAGATGTGGCGTAAGGCTGAATTTAATGTGGGAACCCCTAGGCTCTCCCCCCCACACACACACACGCACACCGTAGGCCACGTATAAAATGGAGACGGATAACTGTTTTCCGAAGGAGCCTCTGTCCTTCGACATAGCCTCGTCTGGAGTCCTCTCAGCCCGGAAGCAGAGAGTTTGACCAGCACAGCTGGAGACGAATCTCTAACTGCAGACAAACATACAGTATTTACTACTCTATTTGCATGAATAGGGACATACACAACATCGTCCGTAGGTATGCTACAACAATTATATTTTACCAGAATTAAATATATTTATAGAAACTTAAAGTATGGACATGGAAAAAGAAATATTGCATTTTTGTAAGTATTATAAGTATTTGTTAGTTTAATGATTAAACTTGCTTTTATTTTTTTTTTGTTTAATAGTCTGACTATTCCCTATGTTAAATAATAAATCATTTAATTTTTGCCCTAAAATTAATGACAATTTATTGTAATAAGTTACGCACCGTAGCAAGACCAAATATACTTTGTACTCACCTGTTTGCATTTGTTCGCAAATATTTAGTTTCAATGGGTGAATGTACAGATCCGAGGGTCATTCAATAAATAACGTGAATTTTTCGGTATAAGGACTTCTAATACAGATAGAAGCTTACTCTTTTTTTTTTCAACGTAGTCTCCCAGCACTGTCACACACTTTTCACATCTATGCACAAGCTTCCGTATTCCCTCAGCGTAAAAATCTTTGGACTGATGTCTCAGCCAGTCGCTCACAACACTTTTGACTTCATCGTCACTTTTAAACTTCGTGCTTCTCGTGAACGCTTTCAAGGGACCAAACAGGTGAAAGTCTGAAGGGGCAAGGTCTGGTCTGTAAGGGCAATGAAGGAGCATTTCCCAGCCCAACTCGTTGATGGTCTGCACCGTTTGGGCTGCTGTGTGAGGTCATGCGTTGTCATGGTGCAAGATGACTCCTTCTGACTGATGACACCTGCGTTTGTCCCAACAGATAAGTTCAAAGTCCTTGCAATGTCATCCACTGTCACACTTCTGTCAGAGTGAATGAGATCATTGACTGATTCGATCAACTCAGGACACCTCACCTGTAGGCCTCCCAGACCCGTCTTCATCCTCAACACTGCTCCGTCCTTCTTTTTCACAGTTGACATTCTCCTATGAATTTCAACTGGTTTGCACCCTTCAGCAACCAAAAACTTGATAACTCACCGCTGTTCAATCCTGGAGCATGCTTCTTTGTCGGCCATCTTTGTCAATCGCCAAAACTCTCAAAGTTTTTTTTTTTTAATCTGCAAAAGAAATTAAATCCATGTGAAAAAGAAGTAAAACAAAAAAGATAAATAAAAAGAATAAACTTCTATCTGTATTAGAAGTCCTTATACCGAAAGATTCACCTTATTTATTGAATGACTCTCGTATTTTAGAGGATGTAATGGCAGGACAGAGGACAGAAGTCACAGAATTTTATATATAGATTTTCCATTTTTACTCAGATATGATTCGAAAATTTCAAACATACAAAGTAAAATTAAACAAACTGAACTTTACTTTTGATTTGAACGCATGTTTGAATATATAAATACAAATAGATCATTACACGCATTTAATTAACAATTCATCAAAACCTCGCATATTTTTCGACGATAGATATTTATGTTTACAATAAAAATAATTTTACTAACTGGAAAAATCATTGTTCTAAACGCCTGGTACATCAAATTAAAAAAAAATAATTCAATTACCAAAATGAATATTACATAACATTAGTCACGATTAATTTTCGAAAACGTAACAGATTCCACACGCAATATCCGTGTTGATCAACAAAAGTAAAAGATTTTACTGGTGTGTATGTTATCACAAAAGAATTAATCTATTTTAACCACAATATTAAAAATCTAATTATTAAACGACTATTTATATGAAGCATCGTTAGGGTTGCACGATTACATACAATGCAGATCTTTAATAAAACTGAAAAAGTTTAAATAATAAAAAGTTTTAATAACGAATTTATTTGGAAACTATTTCTTATAAATAAAGTTAATTATTCGTGAAAGTTTCTCTCATCTATACGATGAACGTTTAGTTTTGTCAACAATTTGGCATATTTTATTTTCATAAAATAAAATTCTGTTCTGTTTTATTTTATAATTAAAAATTATTTTTGTTCTTATAACAGTACTAATATCCGCGTATATATTATAAAAAGAAAACCTTGTTAGAAAGGTATATATATATATATATATATATATATATATATATATATATATATATATATATATATATATATATAATTGTTTATTTAAAATCACTACAAAAATAGCCATTTTGTTTCAACACCTCCGGTGTCTTATCAAGTGATGATGTTGAATGTAGAATATATATATATATATATATATATATATATATATATATATACCTTTCTGACAAGATGGATATTATCATGAAATGCCGAAATTCTGTTCTGGTTTACAAGGATGAACAGTGGACCAAAAAGTCTTGCAGCGATAATTTGGACATTTCAATGGGTTCCTTGGATTCTGCAGAACCTTCTGACCTGGTTGAGTTATTTCTTTTGCATAATTTAAGTACCTTTGATTGTCTAGATTCTGATAGTGAAGGATTATATACAGATGATGGGTTATTAGTTGTTAAAAACTCCACTAAAATTAAGGTAAGCCGTATTAGGAAAATGATCCATACGGTATTTAAGGATTTAGGTCCTAGGACTATAGTTACAACTAAGGTTAAACAAGTAGATTGTCTGGACGTCACCCTAGACCTTACTGGCAACACTTTCCAACCATTTTTGAAGGTTAATTCCAACCCAGTATACGTGCATCCAAATTCCAACCACCCACTTCAGTTATCAAGCACATACCCTCCTCCATTGGATTTAGGATTAGTACTAACTCTTCTAACAAAGATGTTTTTAATAAACATCGTGATTTTTACAATTCTGCCATCAAAAATAGTGGATACAAAGATACTACTATTCAATATAGAAACCCGGTTAATTGCAACTATAATAAGAAAATAAGATTTAGAAAGATCATTTGGCTTACTCCCCCTTTCAATATAATGGTTAAAATTAAATTAGGACGTATATTTCTAAACCTTATCAAGAATCATTTCCCCAACCCAGAAACTAACCCACTTAGTAAAATGTTTAATCCGAACACCCTTAAATTATGCTATACTTGTGCGGATAACTTAGAAAAAATAATTAAAAAACATAACAACAGAGTCTTTAACAAGTATAAGTTCTCAAAAAAAACTTGACTAGTCACCAGGTTTATCCCAGTTTATTGGGACTGCTGGCATGTACCCAGGGAAGTTGTTAAGTTGTAGCGTACTGCTTATAATGACTAATTGTTTATCTAATGTCTCTGAGTCTCCCCATGACTTTTTCTCGGTGGTGTAAGCAGCGGGCGATCCCTTTCTTTACGCTGTATGGATGGTGGGAGTTGAAGTTGAGCTACTGTCCGGTGAATGTCGGTTTGCGGTATACGGCTGTCTTGAACCCATGCTCTGTTCGAGATATTAGAACATCCAGGAATGGGAGTGTGTTGTTACTCTATTTCTCCATCGTGAACTGTATCGAAGGTCTTATTGAGTTCACATGGTCCAGATGAACCTGCATATCTTCCCGGTGTGTCCAGAGTATGAAAAGTCATCTACGTATATTACCCATAGAGTTGGCTTTTAATTTATAGATTCTAATGCCATATCCTCAAAGTATTCCATGTATATATTCGCCATTGGTGGTGATAATGGCGAGCCCATTGCTAAGCCGTCGTCATTTCGATATATGCGTGATCCCATTCCGAAGTGTGACTTCGTGCTAACACAGCTATAGACGGTTCCGTCTACCCGAATTTCAATCACAAGGATTGGGTCAACCCGTGGTATGGTTTTTTCAAAGTGATAACTTCAGGAAGTCTCCTTCCTGAAAGATCGACTATGGTGAGATTTGAACCCTTGTCTCATGGCCAGACCGCGAACATTCTAACCATTCGGCCATATATAATATTAGTCGTTTATATAATCTTAAATATAAACGACTTATATGCTACTACAAAAATTAAAGACATATTCAATAATAATAATCATACTTACAGAGTTGGTCATAAAATAACATATATATTTCATATCTCTTGGATTCCCCCGCCCCAACCTTTTTAATAGCGACCAACTGAAAATATCGCTTCAGATGGTACGGGTGTCGTAGAATCTTTCCTTATATTTCTGCCCGCTATTTAATCCATGATGCATAAGCCTGCTCAAGCATATTCGTGTTTGTTCTACACTCACGGACAAACCTATTGTTTATTCTGCACTTGACTGTAACTGTCTTACAGTTTAACGAAAGAGCGCATTATCTGGAGTGGTCAAAATGTTGAATCATTGCAATATTAAAACACCCGCATGATTGCATGTTTGCCCAAGCATCGAAACCTTTCGAACAGTTTTGTCAAACCCATTTTCTCACAGGTTTTAGGCTAGCTGGTGGTAACCCAAGAGCAAATGAATGCATTAGGACGGCTCTGATGGACAGATGCGACTATATTTAAGTATTTTGCTGGGTGTTGTTCCTAGACGGTTCTCAAGACCTAATGGAATGTTTAGAGACGATTTTCAAGAGCTGATGTGTTCTTTTCTGACGATTTTCATGAATATTTCTTCGATTCTCCTAAAGAGCAGATTGATTATTTTGCGACGGTTCTCAAGAGCTGATGGTTGTTCTCCTACGGTCTTGACAAATTAATGCGTATTTCTTCGATGGTACTCAAGAACAGATCGATTGTATTGCGACGGTTCTAAAATATATATATATATATATATATATATATATATATATAAAGAAATATAGTCTTAAAGTGTGCTATATTTATGGGATAAAATGCTCAATATCAGAGATAGAGCGTGTGTAAATATAAAAGTGAACATAGACGTCAACACTTAGAGGCGACAGTCTGTTTCATGCTAGCGTAAAAATGTTTCAGCGTAAAAATATTTAGACTGATGTCTCAGCCAGTCGCTCACAACACACTTGACTTCATCGTCACTTTTAAACGTCGTGCCTCTCGTAAACACTTTCAAGGGACCAAACAGGTGAAAGTCTGAAGGGGCACGGACTGGGCTGTAAGGGGGATGAGGGAGCAGTTCCCAGCCCAGCTCGTTGATGGTCTGCACCGTTTGGGCTGTGTGAGGCTTTGCGTTGTCATGATGCAAGATGACTCCTTCTGACTGATGACCCCTGCATTTGTTCTTTATGTCTTTCGCAGTCCTTGCAATGTCATCCACTGTCACCCTTCTGTCAGACTGAATGAGGTCATTGATTCGATCACCTCAGGAGACGTCACTTCTGTAGGCATCCGAGGCCTGTCTACATCCTAAACACTGCTCCGTCCTTTTTTTAAACAATTTAGCCCACTTGTGGACATTTTTAGTCTGAAACATGTGGCACCATACACAGTTGACATTCTCCTATGAATTTCAACTGGTTTGCACCCTTCAGCAACCAAAATCTTGATAACTGACCGCTGTTCAATCCTGGAGCATGCTTCTTGGTCGGCCATCTTTGTTAATCGCCAAAACTCTCAAAGTTTTTTTTCTTTTTAATCTGCAAAAGAAATTAAATCCATGTGATAAAGAAGTAAAACAAAAAAAAAAATAAATAAGAGTAAGCTTCTATCTGTATTAGAAGTCCTTATACCGAAAAATTCATCTTATTTATTGAATGACCCTCGTAAATAGTGTAAATAATGATGAAACCTCATTCCAGAAATTCAGACAAAGTTATAGATGTGCTTACAAAACATACAATTCAGCAGTTAGTAGAACATAGAAAAACATGCCTGTTACACAAGTAGGAAAACCAATTTAAACATTACGAATTAAGCAAAATATTTCTTAAATTTCTATTTAATTTAGTGCACCCAAAGAAAAGCATCAGTTATTTTCCCTAATGCATTTAAAAATACGGCGCTTTCAATGCAAATAACACAAAGAAGAGATATTTAAAAAAAAAAAAAACTTGTGTGTTAGTGTTAAAAGCATTTTAAGATTTGTTCAATCCTAGAAACGGATTTATCCAAGATATTCTAAGCTGACATATCCCGACATTGTTTATAACCAATATCTTCACAGACTTTCACCGCCGCTGAGTCCGCAATCACTAGCATTTCTTCGAAGCTCAATGTGTTTCAGAAATAAAATAAATAAATAAAAAATAACCCCATGCCATCAGTCACGAGAAAGAGATTTAGAATTTGAGAGCTCTTTTCTGAAGGATCAAATAGGACCTGTTTCACAATGTTAACAAATAAAGAGTGAAAATTATTAAAATAACAAACGCGCACGAAAAAAGGATGAAAACTAACCGTAATGTGTTTAAATGAGAGATTGAATGAGTGTGTCAGTGTGTATCTTTATCTTCAGGTGCATTGCTGCTATATCCGGGCTGTAGCTGCAGCCGCACAATCTTCAATTACCAGTCTTGACAGTGTTCGAAATTGTTTACGCAGTCATGTGGCAACTGGTGAAATCAACACCAAACTTTAGTTCGACTTGTTCAGACAATCACAGCTAAGACAAAACACGCTCCGTCCACAAAGTCGAAACACCCACACTCCCTCAAAATTTGAAGCATACATGAAAACGGCGGCTCATAGCGGAAATGTAGTATTCTATTCTGCACTGCTTCTTTCTACAAAGAGGAAACGTCGCAAGTTTTATGCAACTTTGTCGCTATAGCTATGGCAAATATTCAAATGGACTCCACTCTTTAGTTCCACCTTTTTCAGAAGGTTATCGCGAAAATCTGTGATGCCATGTCCACAGAGTCGAATCCTCATCATTCTCTCAAAAGTATAGTCACACATAACAGATTATACAAGAAATGAAATATTGACGCTATATCTTAGTTGGAACTGCCCAGTCCACACTATCCAGGCTTGATAGAGTTCAAAATCGCCTGGGTGGGCTTGCGGAGTAGCGCATCTAAAATGGATTATAATCCCCCCTCATCGATTATAGAATGGATTATAATCGCCCCCGAATTATAATCCATTCTAGATCCGCTTTTCAACAGACAAAACGTTACAAGCCTATTGCTATTCTATAGCGTTAAAGCTTTCATGAACACCACAAACTCAACCTGTTCATGTAATGGGAATATCATTATCTATTAAACAATAGTATTATATATAATATATATATATATATATAATTAAGTAATTCACTGAGTCTGAAAGAAACCTCAACAGAATGCAGAAAGCACTGGACGGCCGTTTCGTCCTATATTTGGGACTCATCAGCAGTGCGCAACCACTACTGAGAATTGAAACCCTGAGAGTTAGGTTTCAATTCTCTGTAGTGGATGCGCACTGCTGATGAGTCCCAAATATAGGACGAAACTGCCGTCCAGCGCTTTCTGCATTCTGTTGAGGTTTCTTTCAGACTCAATGAATTACTTAATTATAATTATGAAATCTTCCTTACAATTTCTATCATATATATATATATATATATATATATATATATATATATATATATATAGTTTACGAAAAACTAGGTAATCCGTATGGGTAGACCCAAGGAGGATAAAATCCAGAGAGCTCAATGTAAATCAGAGCTAATAATTTAAATAAAAACAGACCACTTTAAGGTTCCATATAATAAATTATTTCACCACAGACCTTTTAAAGGACCGCAGATCATCAGACTTTACTTCCAAAGATTGAAACGTAAAAAAAAAAGATGTCTCGTTTCAACCTATGGAAGTAAAGTCTGATGATCCGCAGTCCTTTAAAAGGGGTGTGGTAAAATAATTTATTACCTGAAACCTTAGTGGTCTGTATTTATTTAATATATATATATATATATATATATATATATATATATATATATATATATATATATATATATATATATATTTACAGAAGACGAAAAATACGTTTACATCGAGAAGGCGAAATTTTACATTTAAGAGCCAATTTCGTTCAACAGTTTATCAAAAGGAGAACAAAATACTCAATGGCACATTTGCAAATAGCGAATGGCGGGGGAATTGGAACATGATTAAAATAGATTTTAATTGTGGACAAATTAACGACTAAAAACAAAATAAAATGTTCCAAAACGAGTATAAAATAGAAAAAAAATCTTATTCACTCGATCAAACGTAAGGAGCGATTGAAGTGTTCCTTTTGTTTACATAGGCTTGGCTGATGAAATTTAATATCCACAGCCTCAAGAATTTTAAGATGGTGGACCGAGTGAGCTCTATGTAAGATTGAAAATAATTTGTCATTTTAATCGGCGGTACAGCCAGTATTGTCCGATAAATGTTGCCCAACCGAAGAGTCGTGCACAGATTGAATGTTTTTTCATATGATTCTAACATCTAGAACGCAAATAGACAGGCACGTGTTGCGTAATGCGAGTTCTCAGCCTTTGATTGGTTCGTCCTATGTACAACGCACCACAACGGCATTTAAATTTATATATAACAGAACTATTCTGAAGATAGGACAACCGATCTTTGCTAAAGGCTGGAAACGTGGATTTAGTTTGAGAGACCGCACCAACTTATCGGCGTTATAGCACTAGGTAATCCAGGCCGAATCTCTATCAGAAATTAACTGGTATTTCCTACTTAACCATGGAAATTTCAGATAAATTTGCCACCGCTGGGCCCTAAAACCACTGGCTCTTTAAACTGACTGATTTTACGCTCAATAACGGACTTAATGATATTAGTAGGAAAAACATCTATAAAGATTTCTTGGGTCCTGGCAAGTTCTTCAATGTAACATGCTAAGAGAGTAAATCCTCAAAACACGGTGGACCAAGGTGGGAACTAAAACAATCTTGTGGACCTTAAGAACGAAAGATTTCCAATTCCTATATAAGCCTTTGAAAAGGGCAACACAATATTACATTCAACATCCATAGTAAATTGAAGCGATGGATGAATAGAATTGAGTTCCCCAAAAGTCAGTGGCATAACTAGCAGAATCAAAAATAGAAAAGCTTTCATCAACGTACTGCATATAAACACAGGGCTTCTGTCATTTTTCAAGCAAAAGTCTCTCATGAAAACCTACGAAAATATTAGCTAGTATGGGACCTAAGGGACTACCCATTGAAGTCCCGTCTGCCTGGGCGTACATGATATTGTCTAAACTAAATTCAACCCCTTCAGTCACCAGACGCATGCATTCTAAAAACAATTTTTCAGCGATGCTAGAAAGGCCCAAAATACCTCTATAAAGACCATCAGTACATATATAAGTAGTGTCCTGAAGAGGTATACAAACTGACGATATCAAAAGACACCATAAGTTTATTATCTGAACCAATTTCCAAATTTTTCACGAAATTTGAAAACTTGAAAGAGTCAGAAACATTACGGATTGAAAAGATATCAGATACATGCAGAAGCAATTCGGCCAACCATTTCGCCAACTTGTGATGCACGGAGCCTATCATACATAAGATGGATCTGAGTGGCACACGAGTCTTATGCAGTTTAGGCAGTTCATACATCCTGGGACGTTGAGTACCGACTGGTCTAACACTATTGTAAACATCTTTAGTTATTATATTGTTCTTGTATAGTGAAAGATTTGAGTTCTCGCTTCAACCTCACTAGAATTATCGCATGTACTAGGAGGACCAATCTTCTTGAATTTAGAAGAATCATTCAAAATAATAGCTATCTTGTTAATATAATCTTGATAGTTTCAGATGACTAGGCCAGAACCCTTGTCAGGCTTAATTATGTAAATGTCATTTCGAGACTTATAGGATTTTTATAGTCCGAAAATCAAAATTAAAGAAGATTTTGATAAGCTTTAGCAACAAGCAAAAGCCAATTTGCCAAATGTTAACTACAGAATTGTAAAGAAAAGAGTAAGGAAATGACGGAAGACATGATGCCTTAGATGAACAAGAGATAAGTTTAGGATAAAATGCTTTATTACTTTTTTTCTCACTCCAAGCAAGGCTGGAAGCCACTAGCACGCAAGGGGTTACAGAAGGTTTGGAGGAAGAGCAGATAGGAGTGGTAAGGGAGAGGATGTGGAGAAAGATAGTGGATCGATCAAGGCAATGGGGTTACAGAAGATTTGGAGCGAGAGCAGATAGGAATGAAAGGGAAAAGATGTGGAGAAGGGAAGTGGATAGATCAAGGCAACTGGGGATGTCGATTGACGCTACACTTAAATAGTTTGAGATTATATTTATCAGGGAAACAGGAATAAGGAAGGGCGTTCCACAGGCGAGAGGTGCGAGACATGAAGCTATTGGAGTAGAAGAGACGTCTACATCTAACAGTTGCAAGGGTGAAGGGGTGGGAACTATACTAGATGCCCTTGAATCCAATTTAAGAAGAGCTACTCTGATGAGCAACAATTATGTCGTGAAAATCCTTTCCTTTCTTGCCAATCTGATATTATTTAAGAAAGAAATTCAACAAAAGGTGTTGAACCTTTGATAGAAGCATACCCAGAAGACGTTGACCTGAAACTTACTGATGAACTTTTGTATTTTCACATACACGTGTGACAAAGCCATAGGCCTACAGAAAAACACTCTCTGTCTCATATAGACCGTTATCATATTAAATACAAGGAAAACATCCAGATGGCATTCCTTTATGTGGAAGCAATCAATCTCAGCTTAATGATCACTAACTATTCAAGAGAAAGGTATTTTTTAAGACTCAAAATAATTAAAAATGAAAAAGGGGACACTATGATTCAGATGTTTCCACTCAGCATTCAGTGCATTAAAAGTGACAAACTTGATGAACTTTTAGATGATTATGCTATGAAGAAGGCCAGAAAAAAAAACTTTCTTACTCTTAGTATATTTGATAATTGTAGCTTCTTTATTTTTAATGAATATTTTAGCACTAGCTGTTGTATGGCAACATAAGGTAGGATCTAAAATAGTCATATTATCAATGCCAGATAGTCATTATCATCTTATTAATACTTCCCAGGTAATAAAATCCGTAAGCTCTGTTTGTTTTTTTAATATAACAGTGAACATAGAATTGGCAAGAGCGATAACATCTACTGGTCTTGAAAAAATATTAGCCTTAAAAATTATTAATTTAAAACTAAGTCGTACTGGCTCCTCGGTCAATGAATGACGAATGTTTCCTTGTAAGGAAATGATTATTATTATTGCCGTAGTTATATGTATACGCGATCACAAGCTAAAGTTAATGAATGAGAAAACCATACAGTCTTTTTCTATGGGCATTGAATAAGATTGATACACTCCTTATTTTCGAATGTATGCACATATTATATATATATATATATATGTATATATATATATATATATATATATATATATATAACCATTTAATGTAATCCATCTATATTACGTGCACGTTTAATCTTAAGTACATTGAGTGCTAGGATTTTATTTCACGTCAATCTCTCTCTCTCTCTCTCTCTCTATCTGTCTATCTATCTATCTGTCAATATATATATATATATATATATATATATATATATATATATATATATATATATATATATATATATATATATATATATGTACGTATAAATATAGGCTTTCCTAATTCTTCCAACCTCATCTGCGTTCGATTGTTGACATTAGACGTCTGTCTAAGACAAGAAGATTTTACTGTTTGTGCATATTTCTTACTTAATCCGGGATTGACATCTCATTGTGCAATCTTCCAGAGTGCTCTTGGATAACAGAATATATCCATGCGACAGCGGGAAGCCTTCCTTGAAAGTGTTCAATCGTAATTAGACTTGACAAGTTCTTATTTTTCTCAAGCCAAATAGAAAGTTATGAAATTGAAGATATTCACTTAAACATATTTGAGGACTTTCTGAAATAACTTTAAACGAAGCCCAACTCGTATTAAAATATGTTTTCTTTGTCAACTGAATTGCCTTTTCGAAGGTTATCGTAATCATGTTCATTCAAAAGTCTGACTCCTGTTCTTCGGGAAATGTAAAATCTATGAGAAAGTAATTCTTTTTCTTCTAATCTCATTTTAAACATATTATTAAGAATGCCTAGAGTTTTACTATCAATGTAATATTATGTAACAGAAAGCAGAGAAAGTTACTTTCTCTTCTGTTAATTATAATCTTTGACTGCTTAATATAACCTGTGAGCAAACATGTAGGTGGTGGATTTTATCCTACGTAGAGTATAGGCTTGCTTGGAGGGAGTAGCTATTCTGCCATAGAATTACAGTTTTTTGTATGGTAAAATGGTACGTACATTCGCAGTGAATGTTAGCGAATGATTATTAATGTCCTGGTCTTGAGCTAACTCCATTATGAGAAAGTTTAGGTGAGTTTAAATAATCTTTGACAGAAAGAGGTAAATCACATGAGTTGAAAACCACAATGCGGCAGGTTATATGTCGATTTTTCTTAAATTATTATACATCCAGTACATTGCCCTATACAAAAGAAGGAAGTGGATTACTCAATAACATTGCTGTGAATGAGCTCTGAAAAAAATAATTCGATTTATTATTTTCTACGGCTTACCAATCTTTTGCTGATTAATTAAAGCCAGAAAATATTTTAGATTGTAAGGATATATTTCGTAGAAAATAATGATTTAATTATACAAATTCTACTAGCTAGGGGGGAATGAGGTGGATTCATACCTTTACCAAAGATATTAGCGCCTAAACGCATATAACGAACGCGGCAGGAGCTGGAACGCGGCTCTCCGATGCCCAATTCCAAACCGTTATCCATTACATCACCTGCACACACAAGATTATAGCACCTGATATGAGCAAGCTATCACTCTAGGTACTGACCAGTTTCGCCGTTGCTTAAATTCTCTGGTCGTACGACAATATGTGTTTCAACGCGATATGGCCGTAAGTCACAATGAAGGATGGAGAAGGAATAAATATATATTATGTGTATATGTAAGAAAGATATCGATTGACCCCAGATTTTGAGAAGGTATATTGTAGTGGTCAGTGAAGCATCCTCTCGGGAGTCTGTCTTGGGAATAAATGCGGATGAAGCCAAATAGATTTGTGCTGTCATTATTGCTAACAGAATATATTCAGGTGAGTCATGGGAGTGACTACAGTTTTGTGCAGTCACATTGTTACACGAATATCTGTGTAAAGTCGTTTTTCCTGAATGCTGTCTACCCCTAAGCAGAAGAGTATAGTTACTGCACAGGGGCCCCTGAATGTACACAATACGGATAGTATCTTCAGAAACTGGATTACCACAGTAAATGAGTCCTGGGTTCTACAGTATGGAGTGGAGCATCCAAATCCACCTAGGCCGAAAGTATCACGCTTCATTGGAAAATTAATAACCCCAGTGTTTTGGGACACAAAGGGTTAGTTATATGAACCATTTACGCCCAATGCGTTAATGTTACTAACTATACTACTCCCAGGAAAGCTCATTTTAAAAACTCAGGGTGAGGTTTTTAGATTTAGGCAATATCAGAAAACTATGGCTTTGCAAATGGCAACAGCTTAAAGACCATATAAACAATGGTAGCGGCTGACAAGATAATTGTCTCAGTAATTTTCCAATAATGATGAGTCGGTAGAGGCAAGCCGCGAACCCTACACGCAAGCCTGCAACGGCAACGCCAGCGATTATCAGGTGGCAGCCACCAGTGGGCCTCTCACGGTCCGCCAGTGGCGAAACGAACACGCCGACAGCGGGACACCAGCGGTAAAGGCTAGTTGCATGCCAACCAGTGGCAGATTGGTGGCATGCCTATAGGGTAAGAAACTTCTACGGGGGCGGGGGTATGCATTCGAAGTGTGAACAGTATGATTGAAACGGAACGAGACTATTTTGAAATGAAAATTTGGAACGTTGAGGTGTTATTATTGTTTTTGTTGTATTTTTGTGCCTCTGTTATTAAATCAGTTCCAATTCAAGACAAAAATAAATAATAATTCCTTCTGAATGGACCGTCGAAACTAAACCGTATTGTTCAGATATAATCTATCAAAATTTAGCATCTGCCTTCTATTCTGAAATGTCTCAGCCTTTTAATGTTAACGAAAAAGAACTTACTTATGTCAGTGGTGTCATGGTAACAAGCAGAGTTTCCAGTTGACAAATATGCTGGAGTCCTTTGTGGGAAACGCCATCAGCTTTATCGTTGTGTTTTCTTTAATTATGCCACCGATCTGAATGCACCCTACTTTCAACAGTGATTTCAAAAGACAGTAGTGACGGGGAGGCGAATCCGGTCTGTACGTGTCGAAGGCTGTCAGATTGAAAATATTTGTATGTTTGCAGTCTCCAAATGCCCTAAAACTCACATTATGAATACCCGATTTCTCAGCTGCACACATAAAAAAAAAGATTTTCAAGTGTTCTCCGTTATGAAGGCTTTCCAGAGCGTGGATCACAGTGAATGAATGCACCGGCAAGTTTTTTTACCGTCGATACAAAAAATTTTTGCTTCTCTTATTAAATCATCCCCGAATGTATCCGTAATCGTAAGCCGGAAATCTGCCCATTCGATCATTAGCAATAAAATGGTCAAACCGTACACAATGATACCTGAATAACTCCTTGGTATGATGCCTGTCCCTTCGGTATCTGTCTATGTTTCTGAAATGAGGTATTATGTACAATATTTACATTATCCGGACTATTGTCCTCATCTTTGTTGCCATATTTATTACAACGTTTCGGCAGTTGTACACTTCGCCATTCTTCACATGATTGGAATGTCGAACTGAAACCTTTATTTCGCTCACTGGGGTAGACTGTTCTAGTTTCACGTGCCATGCCTAATGGATGTCAGCTATCAGTTATCGCCTGTTAATTCACTTCTGCAAGTTCTCCACCGCCTTAACAAGGTATTGAACTCACACTCTTTGGGTCCTGCACTGGATCTAACTAACGCCTTTATCCACTGTGTCATGTGTCCTTGACAGTGGATAAAGGCGTTAGTTAGAGTGAAATAAAGGGTTCAGTTCAATATTCCAACCACCTGAAGAAGGCCGGTGCTTACAACAGCCGAAACGTTGTAATAAATATGGCGACAAGACTGAGGACAATAGTCCGAATAATGTAAATAGTGTTCCTGTACCTTATGTTTCTTTTTATCGTCAAGGCAGGGCCAACGATTCTAAATATATTCGGAATGGTTTCATACTCTCTGGATATCCCTCTATTCAGTTTGCTTATATTAAATCAGTACAGGTTTGCATTTATGAAATTTATTTGTTTTTATGGTCTATCAACCCATTGTCGGTTATTTAAAGCCATAATACATTTTTAGATTGTAAGAATTTTTTGGAGATAATAATGATTTAATGTTACAAGTGCAAAAAATTAACCCATAGCTGAGGGGAGAAGAGGTGGATTCATGCCTTTCTCAGGGGTATTTGCGTGTAAGTGAATGTAAGGAATTCAACTGAAATTCGAATTCTGCTCTCTGATTTCTAATTCCGTGACGTCATCCATTTCACCGCACGCTCATCTATCTGGTATTCCCAAATGGTCACCCATCTAGTTACTGACCAAGCTCATTGTTGCTTAACTTCGGTGATGCACGAGAGCCGGTGTTTGTTTATTTGATAAAGCCATCAATTTCATGCAGAATTTTGTTAAAACCTCTGCAGTTGCAATTATTTTAGAGCGAGTATCTCCATCTTAGTTATTTGTATCTAAGTGTTTTTTCGGGTTTTTTTTTTTTTCACAAATGGAATAGAGGTGAACGAGTGTTTAACAGCAAGGTATATCTGCTCAGTGGAGAGATTTCAAATTCAGGTTGGGATAGAGGGGTGTTCAATCTGAAGTGATGCAAAAAATCCAGAGTAGAATCAGCAATGTTATTGGTCCTGACCCGGCATCTGGGCTTCAGTCCCTTTCCCACCGCCGTAACGTAACTTCCTTGTGTCTTTTGCATAAATAATTTCATGCTAGATGGGGTTTCTTCTGTGGTAGGTAGACGTTATAAATTTAAGAGCAATACTAGAATGGCGACAAGGTCACATACATTTAGAGGTCAAATGTCTAGCGGTAACCGTAGGTTCTGTGTTAACATTTCCTTCTATCGCACTTCCCGTTTGTCTAAATCTCTTCAGGCTTCTTGCTTCCCAGTCAAGTTTGATCTTTAAAAATTTAAATGCAGTGTCAATTCTTCTTTTCTGTCTTCCTAATTCATGTTTTTTTTTTTATTGCCCTCTCTCCTTAATAGTCTATTTTTTATCATATTCTTTCACAATCAGTAACCCCTTGCGGCTTAGTGGCTTTATTGCTTTGCTTGGGGTGAAATGATTAAAACATCTAGGATATGACTCTCTTCTCCATTACGAAGGTATGTATTACATCACAAGGAAAATTGGCTTCTCGATTTTTGTTGCCAACCTATTTTCGAGAAATAAAGATCTGAATTCCGGACTGCGAAGAAATTAGTTCGAAAATATTGACTATCTGTCTCCAGCAAAAAAAAAAAATAATAATGTTATTTTGTATGCGAGACATCGTAATAGAATCTGGGTAGTGGCATGATCGCCTACATTCTGCCACAACCTGACGCGAAAAGTGTGCTTTAAATTGTCCGTTGGTCTTCTGGCATTCATAATAATGAGGTTTAGGAGATCTGGAGACTGCAAACCGGCAAAGATTTCCAATCTCACGACTTCTTTAGTTCATATTTTATAAATATTTTTTGCCAAAAATAGTGCAGAAACAAGGACTAACATAAAAACTAATTATAAGTCCATGTATATGATTTTCTTTTTTTTTTTCGATTCCAATATACAAGAATGCCAGTTCAATATGTCTCTTTCTGCCATATGTGAACTAACTAGAGTTGAAAAGAGTCTACGCAGACTTGTGCATGATGAATTACTTTTCCATCATAAAACGACTTTCCCACAGGCGAGGCATCGCATGCCTGGCGCTATACTATCGCTATTTCCATGGCAAAATTCCATGGCAAATAACGAACTCGATTTCTTAATTCTACTATTTCAGATCTTCGCAGATAAAGCCCGCCATGCCACATACACTGGTAGGAAGCGTCCTCATTCCCTTCGTATTCCATTCGTAGGGATGAAGTTCCACTCAGATTCCTCGCAAGAAAATCTACATTGTGGAAAAGCCTCTGGAGAGAATGTTTTCACGATCACTATAATATTAACCACTTCAAATCTAGGGTTAGCCGTTATAGCTCTTACAACCTCATAAGCTGCGCTTATGTTATTGTTAATATCCCCATGCAACAACAACATTCACTAGCCTCTATCTTGAGTGACTCTTCTGCGTTGTATTGGGTAAACATTACTAAGAAATTTCAGAATCATAAACACATTTATATAAGAAGAATATTATTGTCACATTGATTGTTGGAAATATCTAGAAGCAATATTTCATAGATGTATAGGGTTAGACTTAAAGATTGTTATAGAATAGTAAGAATTATTGATGTTTTTTTTTTGGGGGGGGAATGTAAGTGATAGGGTTTAGCTATTGAATTAGTATCTAATTAAATGTAAAGCAGTGGATTGAACCTTGCAAGAACGAGTCCAGCTTAACTCGTTACGAATTCCAGGGAAATAGCGCAAATCAAAACCGGATGAAGCGAAAGACAAGACTATTTATGAGGGAAGAGGGGAAAGTCTTTATTTCATTGGCTGATGTTGACTGACGTATGGCGTATATTAGAACGGTCGGAATCCGAGCCATATCTTAATTTATCTTTTTTGCAATGTCGAAGTGCGTAGCAAAACACTATCAAGGAGGTGGCCTGAATCTTGTGGAATTAGGACGGGGTTGCTGTTGGAGCCGATATGATGCAAAACCCGTAATCGGCAATGACGACAGTGCATCACTGAAGACCTTCCTTGTTGCATCTGAAATGTATTACTCTACTAGATGTGAATCAAGTAAAAATGAAAATACAAAACATTCTCTGTGAATACGGAAAATCAGCGAACATAGTGATCACGTCTTAGAGATGAACACAATAATAAAAAGGGAAGCTGAAAGGCTTCGGCTCGATGCATTTCAAAAAAATTAATATTTTGATATTAAATATAGATTTTTTTTAAGTGTGGTTTAGCATTCTTTTTGTCGTTGTTTTGTTTTGTAATTTTGTTGTTTCTTTAATCATTTCACCCCAGGGAAGGCAACTGAACCCAACAAAGACGTAAGAGATGACTCGGTGTAAAAGAATAAGGGAACATTTTTAAGGGGAAATAACAGAAAAAGAATTAATAAGAAAGACACTAACCATTGACATTTTCTTTAATTTTTTTAATATCAAATTTGCCTGTTAAGCAAGAAGCCGGAAGTGTTCCACCAGTCAGCAGAACGCGAGAGGAAATTGATAGCATAGAAATTACGGTTACATCGAGCAATTTTAACTGCAAAATGATGAGACTTAACCGCTATCAAGAGCTGCTCTTAGTTTCAAAAATCGTAGTAATGTAAGTAAACTGGGATTGCAAAGGAAATATTTGTCGCAGATTATTTCCACGTCACAGAGAATAAATCACTAAATTCCAACTCGAACATCGGGGGCAGAAAGAAATGCCGAAAACTCGATTCGCAAATACTATCTCGCTAATCAGAATGCACGCCACAAAGAGGAAACATCCTCAGAACAATTACAATAACATATCAGTAAAAATATCATTGAAAATCTACGATACGGCGGTGGGGAAGTGGCTGAAGCCGAGATGCCATGTCAACACCGGAAACGTTACGGATTGTTATTTGGATTTTATAATGATCTCTAATTATATAGCAGAATCACCAGATCAAATATGGCAGCAAATTTCAATGGTAGATTTATAAATCTTCAAGACAGCATGAAAAATTATCTGGCGAAAAAGTTATCTAACATGACACAGTGAACCATGTTTCCTAGCAACAGTCTTAGCAATTGATTCAATATAATTTCCCACTACATTTCAACGGAAAACGTTTGCCAGATACACAAAATATGGTTTTAACCGGCTGTAACAGCAAAAATGTCCATCCAACAAAATTTTTAATATCTTTAAAAAAACGCAAAACTAATTGAGTTTCTTTTTTACAGGTTTTTAGATAAGACATTTAGCAATCTTAACACCATCTGTAAGAATCACTATAAAAAAACCCTTTGAGTTATTCAGCTAGGAAGAGAACAGGTTAAAATCCTTTTTATATCAGCCGCACCGCCTTCCAAACTAAGCAAAGGTGAGAGGAAACAGAGCATTCAGGCCTTCAGTAATGGTATCATCATTAATACGCTGGCTTCCATCTTCAAAGTCCATTTAAGAACCATCAAGAGAACGGTTAATAAGTTTAAAAAAGAGAACCGGACAGCGGAAAACTGGACCAGGGGGTCACAGCAGCAAGAGGGATCATCATTTCAACTTATAGCTAAAGAGATCAATTAGAAAAGATGCGACTCAATCCACAAGATGTTTGCCACGCGAAAGGTGAGTTTCAGCTATGATAGTCCAAATAGCAGAGACGAAAAAAGTTGAAAATGATATCATACGTGAAACCTGTCAGGCACCTTTTATTCCAGGACAAAATGTTAGAAGGTTACAGGGCGAAGATCATCATGAATAAGTTTGAAAATGATCCAGCAATAATATATATATATATATATATATATATATATATATATATATATATGTGTGTGTGTGTGTGTGTGTGTGTGTGTATTTGAACTCTATTTCAATCCGTCATGTGCTTTCGAACTTTAGCGATGATTAATTAGTGATGGACATGTGATTTTCAATTATGATATATTACGTCAAGATTCTTCTGTTGAGATTGGAAAATAATTATATATTCTTATTGCTCAAAGTGGAGTCCACTAGTGTTATAAAAAACCTCGGAGAATTCCAGTAAGATATCTTTAATCATTTCTAAGATGAAAAGGTTCATTCAGAGCTTAACCTAACAATTGAACAATTTTGCTACGACACGATTTGGAGAATTTTGCATTTACACTCGTTATATCTTATTTCTTAAATATAACGGTCCCAATTCCCAGTGATTGACATCGACAATCGCAAATAGTGATAGCGATATCGACGAGGTTGTTTCCTTTTTTGTTCGCCCACAAATTCACGAGGAAGGAGAAAGCGAGGATATTTAAATAAAAAATGTATTGATTCCTCAATTTTTATCGGTGAGAACATACGTGGCCCCAAACTGCTAGCTAGTAACGGACAAAAGGACTGGAAGTCGCTATCGCTTACTTCTTCCTATCCTACACCGACACGTTTTTTAGCCTAAGGTTATATTAATTCTATCTGGGCATCTCAAATGTTGCCACAAATGAATCTGTGTTTTCTTCGAATTTGGTTACTGTATTTCTATTGGGTGACAATCAATTTGGAACATACATATCTTTTCAGAACATACGTTTAAATATATCCTATTTGGCTGCGGCGAAAAGGTTATTTCTTGGTTTGATCAAGAGGATTATTTAATATTGAAAACAGTTAAAAATAGAGAATTGCTCTTTTTGAAGGATAGCACAATAAATTAAATAATTAAAAAAACGGTTAAAATATAACTATTAAAGCTAATAAAAGAGAAATATTAATTAATATAAAAACTTTTTATAAATATTTAATTTATTTATGTATGCATTTTGGATAGGACAAAAATTAAATATAAATAAAAACCGTTAAAATATAAATATTAAAACCAATACAAAAAGAAATATGACTTAATAAAAAATATATTTTTTAAATAATTAATTTTTTTACGTATGTATTTTCGATAAGAAACACATTAAATATATATAAAACAGTTAAAATAGAAATATTAAAATCAACATACAGAGAAATATGAATACATACAAAATACCTTTAAAAAGATTTAATTTATTTCCGCATAGATTTCGGATAGCTGAAAAATTAAATATAAATATAAAACGTTATTTACATTATTCGGACTATTGTCCTGATCTTTGTCGCCATATTTATTACAACGTTTCGGCCGTTGTACGCTCCGGCCTTCTTCAGGTGGTTGGAATATAAAACGGTTAAAATATAAATATTAAAATCAATACAAAATAAATATGAATGAATATTTAAATGGGTTTGTCTTCCATTTAGTATCTACTTGGGTTTTAATATTTCTGTAATAAAATGAAAATATTAAGCAGTATCATTTCGTGAATTAAATCTTCAGTGACGAATTTGTAGAAAAAATTATTCACTATCGTCAATAGACAACAAACGTTTTAAATGACACATAATTAAAAAAACAAATCCATTCAGCTATGAAATGAGTTATCTCCCTTTAATTTTCTAACTTTTGATTTTTCAGTGAAGATTAGATTTAATGGTTACGATTAAAACAATTTCTAGGCAAATGAAATTCGGTGTTATGTTTACCTTCCAGTGATTAAAAATGTGGCGATTACTGTCATTAGTGGGTTAAGTCAATTGCATCATACTATTAGCTTACTCTGCCTTCTTCAGACCAGCATCCCAAAGTTGGAATATTTCAGAATAATAATGAAAATCAAATTAGCCGTTTTTTCACTAGAACAAAGTTTTATTTTCACGTAGCACAACTTGTATAACTTGTATTTATTAGCTTTTGTAGGGAAA
The DNA here is from genome assembly GCA_964036315.1 of Acanthosepion esculentum. Taxonomy (NCBI): domain Eukaryota; kingdom Metazoa; phylum Mollusca; class Cephalopoda; order Sepiida; family Sepiidae; genus Acanthosepion; species Acanthosepion esculentum. The sequence continues at coordinate 27,781,532 of OZ038478.1, forward strand.
TTTTATCGATGATTAATGTTACTAAGTATTCACTGAAAAACTAACCTGCTAATTTTTTTTCCACAGTCGATGCCTAAAAGGATATATTTGAAAATATCAAACTTTTACGTAGATACGATAAAATATATATATATATATATATATATATATATATATATATATATGTGTGCGTGTGTGTGTGTGTGTGTGTGTGTGTGTGCGCGTGCGTGTGTGCGCGTGAGTGTGTATGATATGTATATTGTATAGCATCTACTTAATATATATATTTATATATGTATATTGCATACTATCTACTTAAAATTGAAATATATATATATATATATATATATATATATATATATATATATATATATATATATATATATATATATATATATATATCAAGGTGAATTCGTGAAACCTATAAGCGGACGTTAAACTTAAATTTAGCCGTAAGAATCCAGTGATTCCACTTGGGATCGTTGCGCGATACGGCATTATAATCTGATGTTGGCAATTGGATTGCTTTGAGACGAGACGATGTGTTCCAAATTAAATGAGCCTCATTCACAATATTAGCAAGACACCCATCAGCACTCATACCTTTACACAAAGGTCGACGGATATTGAAATTCATCCGTTATGACATACGAATGAAAAATGCTTGCACTCAAGATCAACATTCACATTGTTATTTCGCCACAAGCAAGGCAATAAAGTCAGCAAGATGCAATGTGGTGGGGGTAACTGAACGTGAAATAATATCAGAAAAAGGAAAGCATTATCACGAAGAGAGTCGAAGAACAGTGCAGTAATTACGAAAACAAAAGATAACGATTGCATTTAAATTGGTGAAGACCAAACTTTACTGGAAAGCAAAAAGCCCCCGTAACAAATAAATTTCGATCGAGAACATTAGAGGGCAATTTTTTAAACAATGACTGCTACGACTCATGCAAAAGCACTTCTATGAATTGAGCACTCTGAGTCACTGGCGTGTTTAATTTTAAAAAAATAAATACGTAAAAATTCACCTTCCTCTCTGCCGGGAGCTGATAGCTCAGGGGAAAAATCTCTGAATGATGCCAAATCACTTGGGTTACGATTTCGATATATATATATATTACAGAGAAGAGAGAAAGCGCAATCGTTTTTTGGTTATAATGTGGATTTTATACTTATTTCCCTATTTTTACTACACATGTTTCCAGTTCGCGTCCTTCATCAGGCAAAGAGTTGTTATTTTCATATAATATTAAAACTAATTATTTTTCCTCATGTTTTCCGATGTTTAACCATTGTCTTTTGTGTGTAGTAGCAACCTAAATTTTGGGGGACTGCTAATTACCTATGGTTGTAGCGAGAAAAGATGGTTATATAAGTTTCCAAAGATTATTTGCGCGTAGGTGAAAGTAACTCGACTGGAATTCGAACCCGACTCTCAGATTTTTCATTCTAAACCACTATCCATTGCACCAGAACTATCTGTAATTGAACCTCTAATTATTTATGGACTGCTTCTGCCTCTATATTAAGACCTCGTTTTAATTGTAAAATCGTAAACCTAGATGAAACGCCACATCGTAGAGAGATTTTCGCTAGCGAAAGTCCGAGAAAAATGGCAAAAGAAGAATAATCAAGAAATGTTCAGTTTAATTTGCAAGATAAAAATCCCGTAGGATTACGTAATTGCACTCATCGCCATGATTCATATAAAATTATCTTGTCCTGCTATAACGCCAGCTCTAGAATATATTAAAAGTAGTGTAGGATTCCTAATTTATTTATTTGAAAATAATTTCAATGGCGTGATATACAAACATTGGGATATTTCTATATGTGTTATCTTAATACACGGAAAATGGCACAACGTAACGAGACTTTTTGTAAGAAAATACCCTGTATCTTGTTCAGTCAAAATAGTAATAATTTGACACGGTTATGACCATAACTTACATACGAAAGCATGGCGGATGTAGGTTAGCCGGAGATTGGAGGTTTGAGAAATGCGAAACAAATTCTTAACTGATGTTGCTCCTAAGTTCACCCTGATTCAGGGTAGTAGCACTGGTTATGATCGCTGATAAGGGCAAATAATGAACCTTCAAACAAAAACAAAACCCGATAAAATTATAAAATTACATTTTTATAGTAAAAATAAAAGACATGATATTTTTTAAGGAAGTAACCATCAATACATTCATAGCAATATTTTCAAAATATTTCGATTTCGCCATTAAATAACCCACAGACGTTGATATGCCGCTAAGCAAAGACAACCAACGAAAGCAAACTAAATATTTAGACATGGCCATTACATAACCCATAGAGGTTGATATGCTGATAAAAAAAACAACCCAACCAATCAAAATATTTAGTTTAGGCCATTAAATAACCAAAAGAAACTGATATGTTGCTAAACAAAGACAACCGTACAATGCAATCAAAATATTTAGATTTCGCCATAAAATAACCCATGGAGTTTGATATGCCGCTAATCAAAGAAAACCAACCAAACCAATCAAAATATTTAGATTTCGCCATTACATGACCCAAAGAATTGATATGCCGCTAAACAAAGACAACCAACCAAACCAATCAAAATATTTAGATTTCGCCATTACATGACCCAAAGAATTGATATGCCGCTAAACAAAAACAAACAAACAAACCAATCAAAATATTTAGATTTCGCCAGTAAATAACTCATGGACGTTGATATCCCGCTAAACAAAGACAACAAACCAAACCAATCCAAATATTTAGGTTTCGTCTTTAAGTATACCAAAGAAGTTGATATCTCGCTAAACAAAGTACCAATTAAACCAATCAAAACATTTGCATTTCGTCATTAAAGAATCTCTAGAGGGTAATATGCTGTTAAAGAAATAGAACCAACCAAACCAATCAGAATATTTACGTTTTGGCATTAAATAACCCATAGAGATTGATATGCCGCTAAACAAAGAAAACCAACCAAACCAATCAAAATCTTTAGATTTCGCCATTAATTAACCCAATGAAATTGATATGTCGCTAAACAAAGACTACCAACCAATCAATCAAAATATTTAGTTTTCGCCATTAAATAACCCATAGAGGTTGATATGCTGTTAAACAAATACAAAAAAACAAACCAATCAAAATTTTAAATTTTCGCCATTAAATATCCCAATAAATTGATATGACGCTAAACAAAGACAACCAACCAAACCAATCAAAATATTTAGTTTTCGGCATTAAAGAATCCATAGAGGTTGTTATGCCGCTAATAAATGACAACCACCCAAATCAATCGAAATATTTAGATTTCGCCATTAAATAACCCATACAGTTTGATATGCCGTGAATCAAAGACAACAAACCAAACCAATGAAAATAATTAGATTTCGACATTAAATAACTCAAAGATGTTTATATGCCTTTAAAGAAATCAACCAACTAAACCAATCAAAATATTTAGTTTTCGCCATTAAATAACCCATAGAGTTTGATATTCCGCTAAACAAAGACAACCAACCAAACCAATCAAAATGTTTTTATTTCGCCATTAAATAACCCATAGATTTTGATATGCCGTTCAACAAGGACAACCCACCAAACCCACCAACCCACCAAACCAATGAAAATGTTTTGATGTCGCCATTAAATAACCCATAGAAGTTGATATGCTGTTAAACAAATTCAATCAACTAACCAGCATGAAAGACCTCTTTCATTACTTTAATCCATATAATATCTTAGAATTACATCACGAAATTAAACTGTATTCCAAAGTATAACTACGACAAACCTACAACATAAACACACATCACCGCCGCTAGTAATCCAGTCCACACAAATGCCGAGTATCACCTACCATGTATTCAATTGTGAAATCAAAATAACTTATATAATTATATCTTGGTTACACACACACACATACACACACACACACACACACACACACACACACACACACACACACACACACATATATATATATATATATATATATATATTTATATATATATATATATATATATATATATATATATATATATATACATACTTCAAATCTCCGAAGTAAATTAAATATCGGCAAATAAAGACGACCAATTGATATGCCATTAAACAAAAACAAATCACTCAACAATACTTATAGTAATAATAATAATAATAATAATAATAATAATAGGAAGTCTGATCTGTTTGATGTAGTTAATTTAACCTCATCCAACAGATCTCAAATTCTACCTGAAATCCAATAAATAGGTGCAAAAATGACAAATCAGGAGACCCTTTCTTACCTGCCATCAGAATGACTGATGCTCTAACCTCCAGAAGAATGATTATTTGCGCATTCTTAAGCTTACCTTCTATGCCAACATGAAGTGGAGAGATTAGAGTGAATCAATTGCTAGGTCAGTTTATAGGAAACTTGGTTTACTACATTGTGCCCAACCATTTTTCCTTCCAGAATCTAACATATTTATAAATCTGCCATTCATTCATGTTTCGAATATCGCTGCCACATCTGGTCTGTTGCCCCTGTTATCTATTTAGAAATTCTTGACGAATTTCAAAGGAATCTGCAATGCTTTTTGGTCCTGACCTGTCACTGCGAATTCAGTCATTTCCCCAATGCCGTAATCTACCTTCCCTGTACCTCTTTTATAAATACTTTCATGATCATTTTTTTATGAACTTTGATCTACGCTACTTCATCTTTATGATTTAAACGCAGTAGTAGCTCTCCTAAGTTTACAGTGGAAATGGGTAGATGTAACGGTATTTTCTTTGCTAAACGTTTCTTTTCTCGCACTTCCCGCCTGTGGAACTCTCTTTCACATTCTTGCTTCCCAACCAACTTTGATATTCAGAAATTTAAATACAATGTCAATCGTTATCTTCTGTCTTCGTAATTTATAATCTTTGTCTGTTTCCTTTCATTCAGAGAGTTTTTATTTGTATTACTTCTTTTGCACTCAATAACTCCGTGTGAACAGTTATGGCATTGTAGAACTGGACTCAACCGAAATAATGTGTTGCCACAAACGACACTCATACAGAATATTCCTTTATATTCTAGGTGGGGTATCGGCCCACATTCCTCAGTACGATAGCACTGCTGTGATTTCCGTTGTAAGTAGATTCTTTCAAAGGTAGAAGTTGTTAGACGCTTCACTACTGGTTTTGAATTCAAGAATATCCTTCTCCTAGACTAGATTCCATGCAAGGCTAGACAGTCAACAGTACGTTGCAATTAAGCTGTAGAGATAACAGACGGATTGATGATTTTCGGTTGAAGTGTGAACAAGCAATCAGTTTCTTCGCTCAAATCCATATATAAACCTAACCAAATATGTCATTTCTGCTATTGGTTTTCAACCGCGTTCCATATTGACCAAGAGGGTCCATATTGACCAAGGGGGTCCATATTGACCAAGGGGGTCCATGTAACATTACTGGGGTCCACACAAAAAATAGCAAATTGGGTGTTAATTGCTCACGTATTTTTTTCACTTAGATGCTAATACCTATGGAAAAGTATAAATCCTCTACTTCTCCCTCCAGCTATGGGCAAATAGCAGGACAGACCCGGTTCTATAGCCTGGGATGGCAAATGGTCTACCGCAGAAAGAAATGCCAAGTTATTACTGTCTGGTTTATTTTATCTTATTAAAGTTTATGTTACAATATATTTTGCATTTTTTATTTATTTTTTTATTTATTTTCTTTATTAAAACTAAATCGAGATTTTCTTAAAAGAGTATTCAAATATTTATTATATGTATATATTTATTTATACATATCTAAAATATTATATTTATTTAATTTCAAAATAGACTATATATGGTACTGTAAAATTAATATATTAGAATTTAATTAGGCATTTATAGCTTATTTAATTGATCAAATAATAGATATAAATATGTTAATTATTTTTTATAATTAATTATTTTTAAGGAGTATATAAGACAATGTCTACAGAGAACTGCTATTTCATTTCTTTGATTTAATAACTTTATTTTTTAGAAAATTAATAATATATAACTTTATAAAATGACATTTACAAAGGACATGTGTCATCCAAAGATCAACAAGTATTTTTTTATTAGTTTCCATTTACTTTTTAAGGTGTTTTATTTGTTTCTCTTAAATTCCAAAAATATTTGGATAGTGATGTTTGGTTACGATACTTAATATTATTCAAGGGATTCAAATATTATCTCCATCTTAATTTAAATTCATATTTTGTGCATCCTATATAGATTTTCACAACATTGGGATTCTCGATGGATGAGATAGTGCCTTGGTAAACTATGGATTCTGTACGGCATTCATTATTCAAAAGACAATTTTCAGGATTTCTACAATTATATAATTTTTCTTTATTATTGCTTATTCTTAATTCATTATCTCTATTTCTTCTGTCGTGGTAAGAGTCAGTTACTCTCCTGACTGTCATGAATGTACTGATCCATTCATGATAAGTAGTCCTGGGTAATTGTCTAAAGAGAAAAAGAAGATAGTACTGTTGCTGATTCTGGAATAAATATTTATTCAAGATTTTATTATTATGTTTTTTTATAATTCTATATAAATTTTCAATAGAGCTGTAACTTGATTTTAGGTTTTTTTTTCTTAACAGTTTTGCCAAGTTTACTATTTCTAGGAAAATGCTTTTCAATTAAAGCCTGAGATTTTTGTCCTAACTTACTATTAACCATTTGCTTGACCGTGGGAGGTTACCAAATGATTTTTCTATCTTTGTTCTTTCTCTGGTGTCTATTATCATTTTAATACGAGGGTCATTCAATAAATAAGGTGAATTTTTCGGTATAAGGACTTCTAATACAAATAGAAGATTACGTTTTTTTTTTTGTTTTGTTTTTACTTCTTTTTCACATGGATTTAATTTCTTTTGCAGATAAAAAAAACTTTGTGAGTTTTGGCGATTAACAAAGATGGCCGACCAAGAAGCATGCTCCAGGATTGAAAATCGGTCAGTTATCAAGTTTGTGGTTGCTGAAGGGTGCAAACCAGTTGAAATTCATAGGAGAATGTCAACTGTGTATGTTGCCACATGTTTCAGCCAAAAAATGTCTACAAGTGGACTAAATTGCTTAAAGAAGGACGGAGCAGTGTTGCGGATGAAGACAGGCCTGGGAGGCCTACAGAAGTGAGGTCTCCTGGGGTGATCGAATCAGTCAATGACCACATTCAGTCTGACAGAAGGGTGACAGTGGATGACATTGCAAGGACTTTGAGCTTATCTGTTTGGACAGCACACAAGGTCAGCTGCCGGTGGGTGCCAAAGATGCTTACTGCAGAGCACAAACAGCACAGCAGCCCAAACGGTGCAGACCATCAACGAGCTGGGCTGGGAAATGCTCCCTCATCCCCCTAACAGCCCAGACCTTGCCCCTTCAGACTTTCACCTGTTTGGTCCCTTGAAAGCGTTCACGAGAGGCACGAAGTTTAAAAGTGACGATGAAGTCAAAAGTGTTGTGAGCGACTGGCTGAGACATCAGTCCAAAGATTTTTACGCTGTGGGAATACGGAAGCTTGTGCACAGATGGGAAAAGTGTGTTACAGTGCTGGGAGACTACGTTGAAGAATTTTAAAAAAGTAAGCTTCTATCTGTATTAGAACTCCTTATACCGAAAAATCAACTTATTTAGTGAATGACCCTCGTACAATTGGTGTTAGGACATTTATAGCCACTATTCTTTAGATTGACAGTTAGGTCTCGTAATTTTAATGGCGAAATGGCTGTATGTATATGTAAGCTTTATGCTTTATTCTACCAGTTTCTGTTCTAGCATCTCTCGCTTCTATTTTCTGGATTTCCAGCCAATTATGATCTTCAAAACTTGTGAATCGGCAAACATCATCTTCTCTTCCAATTAATCCCTTTACTTGTATTATTCTCTCTCTTTCTCTTTCTCTCTCCCCGTCTCTCTCACTCTTTCTCTTTCTCTCTCTCTCCCTCTCTCTCTCTCTCTCTCTTTCTCTTCCTCTCTCTTCCTCTCTCTTTCTCTTTCTCTCTCCCTCTCTCTCTCTCTTTCTCTTTCTCTCTCTCCCTCTCTCTCACTCTTTCTCTTCCTCTCTCTCTCTTTCTCTCTCTCTCCCTCTCTCTCTTTCTCTCTCTCCCCCTCTCTCTCACTCTTTCTCTCCCTCTCCATCTCTCTTTCTCTTTCTCTCTCTTTCTCTCTATCTCCCTCTCTCTCTCACTCTTTCTCTCCTCAGTAACACTTCTCACTGTGGGGTCTGGCAAGACATAACCCTCTACAGACTCACTCGTGATAGTAGGATTCAATACTCAGCTCGATAAGTCACAGCAACAGTACTATCTTCTTTTTCTCTTTAGACAATTACCCAGGACTACTTATCATTATAGACCAGTACATTTATGACAGTCGGGAGAGTAACTGGCTCTTACCACGACAGAATATTTAACAGGAAGCGTGAAAACAAAAACAAATCTATTTCCATAAATAAAGAATAAAATGCGAACCGCAAAAGGCATACTAAAAGTTTTAAACTTACTTTTAAACATATGTGTACTTTCAATATTCAGACGTTCACACGGCAATTAAATTCTAATAGAAATTTAGCAAATCTTAAAAATAAAATAAACACATCTTTTACATTTGTCTGAGAGACACCGACTGCAAAACATTTCTGTCGACAAATTAAGAAAAAGCAGACATGGTAATTTGCCATCAGCGAAAATGTCTTTTTTTTTCTATTTTTTTTTTTTTTGCTGCTAATGTTGGCGGAAAATGGCATCCGAGAAATTAAGACTTATGTTTAAGATTCTATTAAGAATCTCTTCATACAAACGACAGTATTATTTATACGTATGGAAATTTAAGATGTTTTAGCGCCAGTATACCTGTCTGTATAGATTTACATAAATTTATTATCATATATATAATCGATACGTATATATATATATATATATATATATATATATATATATATATATATATATATCAATATAAAAGTGAACGTAGAAGTCAACACTTAGAGGCGACAGTCCGTTTCATGCTAGATGCAACCGTCGGGCCATGATTACATCTAGCATGAAACAGACTGTCGCCTCTAAGTGTTGACTTCTATGTTCACTTTTATATTTACACACGTTCTATCTCTGATATTGAGCACTTTATCCCATAAATATAGCACACTTTAAGACTATATTTCTTCATATATATATATATATATATATATATATATATATATATATATATATATATATATATATATATAAATATATATATATATATATATATATGTATATGGGAAGGTTGTTCGTATGTGTGTGTATGTATTTAGGCAGCAAATTTTCTTTTAGCCGTGTCTGATTGAAAAATTTACAAACATTATGTCTACTTATTTTGATCATAATTCTTTCATATTCTCGAATATTTTCCGTATATTACAATCAAATGAGGCAAGAAAAACACTTTAATAGTAAGAATCACTTATTTCCCAAGTAATTTCCATCTCGGTCTAAGATCAGCATCGTGGGCACAAATGGTAATGCAAAAACGATGTGTAGCTATCCATTGCTGTTTTTTTTTCTTTTGCGTTTAAATGTTATGGATGACAGTTATGCTTTAGCGTACATTAAAACATTAATAGTTATCCATTATGACATTTTTCCTTGAATGTCATGGTCGAGCGTGTATTAAAGCGTGAAAACGCCACATTTTATAGCCTTTTTAGAACTTGTAATATAACGAAAAATGTGAATACGAAAAGATTATGATCAGAATAAGCAGCGTTTTTGTAATTGTCTGCATGTGGCTGTCTAGTGGGTTTTATCTTCATCTTTCTGAGGTCAACCCGCGCATCAGGGAGACACAAGGTTGTAATTTATGGCTCGCCTCTTTAAGAATGTATTTTATGTAACGAATAGATAAAGGTTATATTTTTTTAGAATAGACTCCAAGAAAGATTGCGATGTAATGTAATGATTTAGGCGAGTGTTTATAGTTGGTAATAATGTTATTATTAAGTTTTCAATGTATTTACTCTTTAAGGTGTTACGTTCTTTTTTTAATTAGGGTGGCATTAGTGAACTCATCAAGTTCATCCTTTCGATGCAAAACATGCGGCTAAAATCGATTTTCTAAACGCAGCTCTCTCTTGTGTTCGTAGAGGCGGGCTTTTAAATCACGTGATGTTCCCCCACCCCCCGCATAAACATTTTTGCATTGTAGGCAATGTATTTGATAAGTCCCAGCATTTTATAATTATATCTCCGATTGTCTTGTAGGTGGTGGTAAATATCCTAGTATTAGGGATGATATATATATAGAGACTAATAGAAAGTATATATCTTGTTACTCAAAAGCACCAATACTCTGAGTTTTATACACGATGGAATCAGTAGGTGTGGATTGAGAACTGATTGAATATTGATATTTATACCATTATACCATACTGTCATGGTAGCGGAGCAGTCCATTTACTTAAGGATAAAAAGAGTATATATATATATATATATATATATATATATATATATATATATGTACTATTTACTATTATATATATTTTTAGTCTCTCTCTCTCTCTCTCTCTCTATATATATATATATATATATATATATATATATATATATATATATATTACTAATATATACATATATATATATATACTATTTACATTATTCGGACGATTGTCCGCATCGTTGTCGCCATATTCATTACGACGTTTCGGCCGCTGTACGCTCCGGCCTTCTTCAGGTGGTTGGAATGTCGAACTGAACCCTTTATTTCGCTCACTGCGTAGACTGTTCTAGTTCCACGTGCCATGTTTCTTGCTCGAAAGACATAGATACATGTAACTGTAATTTCTGTTCTAATAGTTTCTGGCAATTCTCACCTGTGGAATTGTCTTCCATATTCTTGCTAGCCAGACATCTACAATCTCCAAAGATGTTCATGCAACTTTACTGTCCATTGTTTTATCCTTCTGCAATCTGTTCTTTTATTTACCTTTGTCGTCATTAATGACTTCTCTTATCCTTTGACTCCCAATAGTACCTTAGAATCATTATTATTTTAGTTGCGCTGAAATAACTATATATATATATATATATATATATATATATATATATATATATTAAAGCCAAACAAAAAACATTGATGGAACCAACGAACAACTTGCCAAAACCAAAACTCTTATCGAGATACAGTCTCGAATAAAACCGACAATACTGAAAAAGGAAAGAGAAAGAAAGGCCTAAAAGCAAACCTACCTACTCAGTAAATTACCTGGAGCCTAGACCGAGCTAAAAACGCTTAACAACATTATATCCTATGAAAAGATGTCTCTAACATAACACGAGTTTCACACAATCTTTAGACGACTTGAACGACCCTATGAAAGGATGGCTCTAGTCGTAACCCGAGTTGAAGTCGTTTGAAGTTCGAGTGAGCTTGAAAATCTGGTATATATATATATATATATATATATATATATATATATATATATATATATATATATACATATATATATATATATATATATATAGTGTGCGATAGGCAAAGTGTCGCCATTTTATATTTTTTATTTTGCGCATGCGCGTTTTTTTTTAGAGTAGCAGTTGGGCACCGTTTTTGAGAAAAAAAATGATGCAATTCACTCCGCCAAAAAATTGAAACTGGCATGCTGTATTGCTTGGCATTCACACCGGCAACCCGAATATGAACATTTCATAGCATTTAGTTTTCAATCTGCGGATTTGGGAAGAGTTGAATGAGTGCAATGGTGATTACGAAGGCGTTGTGAACGATCACTAGTGATGACAACGTTATTCCTCAATTCAGCTTCCCACAGGGCTACAAATTCAACAAACGAGGCCTACCTCAAGTGACATGAGGATGTATTGCTGCCCTGGGTCAAGTGGGTGGCTGCTGGAAGACTGTATGTCTGACAACAGAACTCTGCACTATGACAACCAAGTAAGAAAATCCAGTTATGGCTATCCAACAATTTCTGCGGCCACATCACTCCTTACGTCTAGCCACCTATCTCCCCAGACTGCAGCCCCCTTGATAATTATGTGTGGGGTGCAGTTGAGCAGGAAAGCAACAAAACTCATTTTAAAAGATGAACTGACGGTAAGGATTATGGCACCATTCACCAACTTAAACAAGGAAAGTGAACCAGAGTGGCAGGAAATTTCAAAGACTTCTGGTTGCTGTGGTTGAAGCCAGTGGCGATTTTATTGAATAAATATACTTTTTACTATTTCAAGATATTCTTCTGTAATTTTGGTAAATGGATCTGTTAAAATGAGATGTCAGTTTTACTTACAATTTTGCTCATTTAGACGCCAATTTATCCTTCGCACCAATATATATATATATATATATATATATATATATATATATATATATATATATGTGTGTGTGTGTGTGTGTGTGTGTGTGTGTGTGTGTGTGTGTGACTATCTGAGAGTGTATGTGAATATTTGAAGTGATCAGTAAAGAAATCTGATAAGTCACGACAGAAATATCAATGAAAGTATTTTTTTCATTTTATTCAAAACTAGTTTTATTTCTGATGTTTTCTTTCTCTCGTAAAATTCTGCAACATTTTTTGTGACTTCAATTAATTTCGACTTATACTATTCTTTCCATTTGTACTATTGATTTCATTGGTTCGACTAATATGCCTAACGATCAGTCGGCTTTGAATTTAAATTCATCAGGTAATTTATTTACCTAGATCTTTATTAGAGTTATTCCCGTCTGGAACAAGCCGGGCTAGAGCAAACTGAAAACAGGAAAAGAGATTTGAATTATGTCTTAACCATTTGCCCATACTGTGCAGTATTTATCTGTGATGCACAGGCCATTTGATTTTCACGTCCGTCCACACGAGCCATGAATTTAAACGCTCATGAAAAAGGTATGTATAAACAGTGACTATTACGGCTAATAATGCAAGACTCTTCGGTAAATCGAAACGAGTTCTCTCAGTCACTGTGTGTTTATCTAAATATAAATACGCTTAAATTCACCTTCTTCTCTGCGTGCGCCAACGGCTTCAGGGTCAAATTTCCGACTGACGCGAATTCAACCGGTTTTCGATTCTAGCTAGAGGCAAGCGGACGTCTAGCCACACTGATCTGTCTGGAGATGACTATATATATATATATATATATATATATATATATATATATATATATATATATATATATACCATTTTCGAAAGCAAAACTTTAATCTTAAAGGTTATTCTCAACATCGCTTGATAATGGAACTGAAATTTAAATTTTAAATTTAATTTAAGATTTAGGTTTAGTTTCGAAACATGGTAATTTCTGTGTAGCGATGAATACATATTTTTTTTTAAATAATTATAATATATATATATATATATATATATATATATATATATATATATATGATGAAATATAGATGGCAGAATATGGTCTGGCGGAGGTGGCAGAGGGAAAGAACTTTTTGAGAGCTGCAAGTGATAGAGGGAGGTGTAGAGCCATAATCGTCCTGAAATGTCGTGGCACATAAAAAGAAAGAAAAACATCCCAGTATAAGAGAAATAAACCTCTAAACGCGAATAGTAGAAGTCTTTAGCGTGAAAATAAAACAAAATGTCCTCAGGGTACAGAAGTTAGTACCGGGGTCAATATTACCACCGCGTGTAACAATTCGATTACAGATACCTCGGTATGATGCAAATGACATGTATAAACATGTATGTTTCATTTTTCGCCATTAATAAATTATTGACTGAATATTGAAAACCGTTAATGGCTGTGAGTGCACTTTGTCATTCTTAAATGGATATGACTATTACTAATTTAGTTTTCGACGTTATAGTGCATACAGATAGAATAAATCTCGCGCTCTTCTAAGGTTTCTCTTCCTTATATCAATTTTCTCTACATTTATCGCTGCTTCTTGCCACAATCGTTGGTGGCGTTTAGTCAGTTACAACGTAAATACGGCATACTACGTCCGGGGAATGGAAACACCCTTATATCTTTCGTATTCCAAATGTGAGGTGGGCATTCGACCCAGAAGACGTTTTCCCAAGAACTACCAATTTATGGATGTAGATTAATTGGCCATGGTTAAATGTAATGCCCAATTAATTGGCCATGGTTAAATGTAATGCCCAATTAATTGGCCATGGTTAAATGTAATGCCCAATTAATTGGCCATGGATAAATGTAATGCCCAATTAATTGGCCATGGATAAATGTAATGCCCAATTAATTGGCCATGGATAAATGTAATGCCCAACAAACTGTTACCGGGGAAAGAAAAAAACATGGCATAAATTATATTGAGCAAACAATATTTGCAAGGCAAAGCAACAGTAATAAGGCCAAAACTTCACAAACTTAGAATGGCGTTAACACGTGAAGGGGACACAAACAAGCGACTGCTGCATTCTGCATTAAAGATAAAATAGAACAGGAACTAAGTCAGGTTAAACCGAAAAGTGGCCTAATTTTTTGGCTATGAAGAAATCATAACATGCATCTGTATGTTTTGTCTGTAAACTTGCGATGGAAGATGTTTTTGCAGTTATTCCCACTTAGAGTGGATCCAACAGTTGAACAGGCTCCCGTGACGGTGCTTCCCAGATCAGTACAATATTAACGTTTTAAAGTCAATGGGAAATTATCATCTAACCTAATTCTCATAATCCTCCCTTTACACCATCTTATTTCATTTCTCTTAAGCACCTCATATATAATAATATTTTTTAACAGTATCTCTACGTTGTGTGCCCCACACCCTGTATTTGGTGACTCTTATGAAAATGTCCAGTCTTAGGTTTCTGATACTGTTAAGATCATCATTTTTCATATGCTGGATGCTTTCAGGACATTGGCGGACACTGCTCTCCACAACTTCCGCTAACATTTTACTATCACTATTTGTTCCTGTTCTTATAAACATTCACACAAGGGAGGCTGGTTCTATTTTCGTTCTGACCAACTTCCTTCAATAGGCTTTGTGTGTATTAAATTTTACAAGCCGTCATTCTTCATAAAGTTTCCGATTGATTTTATCGCTCTTTTTCTTAATTTAAATATCAGTGTTTTTCTAATATACATTGTTTTAAGACTTTCTTTTTGTTACTGTGCTCTATACCTAATATATTTGGCATTCTTCTGCAGAAGTATATGTTGTTTTAGGCTCTTTTTCATCAGTAAGGAAAGTGTCATCAGTTACTTCAAGTGTCAGCATTTACTTCAATGTAGATATAGTATAGCAAAACACTTTTTCTCACTATACAAATAACATGCAGCTAATGATTACAACAGAACTCAACGGTTGAACTAGCAGATGAAGAGGGCTACGCATGACAGACATGCTATAGAAGGCGCCACTCGAAATTATAAGAGTCAGCGATAGATCGTTGCAGTTTCAGAACTGGATTCTACGTGTCTCATTCCATATATGCTACAGAGAAGGGTAATGAAATCAAGTGTGTGGGTCACATTCTGGCAAGAAAAACAAATCCATGCAATTCTACACTGAGCTTGCTTCACCTCTAACCAAATATTGCAAAGCCAAACAGTGATAGGGAATAGCTGACGGGAGAAGGCTTTGGCGAAATTGGAAGCTTCTAGTCCTGAACCGGTACATTGGCGGCGAATTTTATCACCATCATGATCACCATAAAGGAAGAAATCAGCAAAGAAGAAATTAAATTCTTGCATACGAGATAAAGCCGAGGAGTTCTTGTCTTAGCTAGGATTCTCTTGAGAAAACATTTTTTTATTCTTCACTATGTCTCGAAACCTTTGCCTGGAGGATGGTGGTGATTGAACTGCCTTTGCCTTAAACTGATCTGGAAATACTATCCACTTTATTAAATTCTGGGATTTCGTATATGAAGTGTTCGCAATATCTATCTAGAGGTCCGTCAAACTGTGAACTCCTTTCGAAATATTTCCTCTCATTTTATGGGGGAATGTTCTCACAAAAATTACGTAAATTATTTCTTGTGTATATGGCATGACGTCTGGACGTCTGGACTGGTGAAACCTAGGAATGTAGTAAAAGCACGAACATCTGCCATGAAAATAAAGGCCGGGTAACGAGAGCATAGAATCATTTCATCTGTGTGACAGGGGTTGATGTGTGGGAAACAATTATTCACCCATAAAGCCGCTCAAACGCTTTTGAACTCGGTCGAGGCTAGAAAGGGAGACTGGGTAGCACCAGCCTAGATGTGGTAACAATATTCTATTTTTGTTCTGATCTGGAGATTAAGGGCGATAGGAGAAGCTAGGTATTTTGTGGAGCGGTACAGAGAGACGACCATTTTTCTAGAGTCTTTCGTGATGAATAGTATATGCGAGTTTAACTTGAGTTCTGGTGTGAGCTTGAGTTTAAATAGACGTTCAAACGAAGAATCCCTTAACGACTAGAACCGTTCACCATGTTTTCAGTGTCTGAGTGAGAATGACTAGTTGTCAGCAAAAGAAACATGTACGAATTAGAAATTGGAAGTACCAAAATTAAACAAGTACTATAATGAAATCTCTGGGAAATATTTGAAGGGAAAATCAGTCACTGACATCCGTAGGCGCATTGGGATAGCAAAAGATGCCTTCCAAAAGCTAAGCTAACTATTAAGAGAAATAAAAATTTATTTAGAAACAAAGAGTACTGAACTCCTAAGTAACATCAGTTCGCCTATATGGCAGTCAATGGTAAACAATCTCCTTAGGGATGAAGAAAAGACTTGAAGCAAGAGCAATTTCGTTTTACAGAAGGATGCTGAGGATATTATAGACCAAATATGAGCTACTTCGAAGTTCTAGAGAGAATGAAAACAAGCAAGTAATAGTCAACATCAGAAAGTGACAGTTGACATTTTATGGCACATAATGAAGGAAAAGTGCTTGTAAAATTTGATACTCACAGGACAGATTGAAGGCAAGATGGACCGACGAAAACAACACATAACCTACATGGTGAAACTGAGTAAATAGATGGCAGAACAGGGTTGGAAATTAAGCGACGTCGATTGAGATCAGTACCTCGATGGATGACTGCCTGGGAATACTAAGTGATGTGGGGTTGGTGTAATGGGTAACAGCTAGGAATTGGAAATCGGCTCTCCGGTTTCGAATTCCTGTCATATTTTCCATTTTACTTATTTACATGCAAATTCCCTTGGGGATGTTTGAATCCAACTCTTATCTCCTGAGCTATGGGATAAATAGTAGTACTTCTATCCGCAAATATCTCCAAACAAGCTTACAATCAAAAACATATTTTCTGGCTTTAAACAACCTGCAAAATGTTGACAATCCGTAAAATAAAAACCATTGACACTTACTGTGAACTGGCTTTAAGGGAGATAACATTAGGAAAAAATTATTAAGAGTTACAATGGATAGGAAACTGTGGAGAGGTATGATCGGCATCGTCCTGAATGGACACGGCACATAGAAGAATGAGCTTGAGTAAATGGATGTCGGAACAAGGTTTAGGATAGATAACAAAATGACGACATTTGCTATGAGCTACGAAGAACAGGATATTGTGGAGAGCGATTATCGTGACTCGGAAGATAAAGAAGAAGTTCAAAGTATTTTCCTATAGATATCTTAATTTGTAAATAAATAGACATTTTTCATGACATTCGATGACTCCCTATGCCAACGGTTGTTGGTGCAAGTCGTGTATCCGTAATATAGTTGTAATTATTTAGACTATTTATATTCGGAAGAAGAAGAGGATGAAGAGGAAGAAGAAAAAGTGGAAGAAGAATAGGAAGAAGAAAATGAGGAAGAAGAAGAAAATGAGGAAGAAGAAGAAAAAGAGGAAGACAATAAGAAGAAGAAAGAAAGAAAGAAAGAGGAGGCAGAAAAAGAAGAATAGGAAGAAGAACAAGACGAAGACGGAGAACAAGAGGAAGAAGAGGAGGTAGAAGAACAAGACGAAGAACAAGAAGAAGAGGAGGACGAGTAAGAAGAAGAGGAAGAAGAAATTAACAAGAGGGAGAAGAGGAGGAGCGAGTGGAGTAGAGGTTTTGGTCAGATTGGTTACATTCACTTTTTAACTAATGGTTCTGAGAAAGGTTTGAATTCATTTCCCCATCCCACTAAGCTCCCACCTTGGATTAAGACTACTTTAAATTCAAAACCGTTTAATGCGCAACGGGAAACACTCCACTATAATACTCCATTCTCTTGCCCTAGAATGTCTTGTGTTGCGATAGGGCAATATCGATTAGCTCCTATTTTTTAAAAGTTTTAACATAATTATATAAATCAAAATTAATATAGCTGTGCTTATTATATGTTAGAACATGATAATCGTGTCTGTGTTCCATTGTCTTTAATTACCACGATAAAAAGAGGGCTGTTTTGTTTTCAAATGTCAATTCTCAACTCAGAGTTGATAATAAATCATCTGATAATACAAGGGTGAACATTTGGCAATTTATTTTTAAAGACAGGCTTATATATTCCTCAAACGCTCATATCCTTTATTAAACAGTGATACCTCAATCGGAATCATTATTTCTTTTCGTTATTTAGACAGATACAGCGAGCAATATCATTTCTCTATGAGGATAATTACCAGTTTTCATTAATGGCCAAATTCCTCTGAAAGACGCTGTCTGCATTCCATTAAGCGGAGTAGAGCCTTGTCGGTAGTTGGATGGTGAGGCTCTAAAGAACACCAGCTGCTGGCAGCATTAGCAGCGTAAGCCTCGACAAAATACATCCCCTTTACAATGTAGGGTGGTGACAAAAGATGGTGATACGAAAAATGACCTACTGTTGTTATAGAGCACACTTCGGATCCGCTGGACGAAAGGACGCCACAGCGACAAGAGACAGTAAAGTTTAATCGAAGTTGGATGGTTCGTAAACGGGGGTATTTTGAGAACTTGTAGAGATATTAAACAGTGGGAAAGAGGTCTTATATATATATGAAGGCGCGGTGGAGTAATGGATAGCGGCTCCCCAACCACACAATGCGACTACACTTGGAAATTTATAATCCAATCCCGAATAACTTCGGGTTCACCATCTTAGTTCAAGAAGGTGTCAAACACTCATACCGAACTTCCCGCTTCCAAAATAAAAATATTTTAGATAATACTGTCATTTTAAAAAGATCTAATTATAAAATACGTTTAGAAATAACAGAACCAATTTTGCTAAAACTATGCAGAATTAAACTGAATATTACTAGATTTTAAATTAGTCGTAGCGTATAAAAAGTGTTTTCAAGGTACTCAGAATGGAATATCTATATCTAAGAGTATCTACGCTATGAATACATACAGAAAAATATATTATCAATGAAACTTGAAAATGGCAAATGAATTAAAGAAACGGGCTTGAGACTATGATCATTGTGCTGTTTTTACACAATATTAGTCTTCAGATAAGAAAATCATCAAGTACAATACAAAAACTAAAGAATAAAACCTAGTGACCTAGTGACCTATCCCTGTAGATCAAATAAAAGATTCAGATCGAAATTCAAGTTCCCTGATTAACACTATTTACATTATTCGGACTATTGTCCTCATCTTTGTCGCCATATTTATTACAACGTTTGGCCGTTGTACTCTCCGGCCTTCTCCAGGTGGTTGAAATGTCGAACTGAACTCTTTATTTCGCTCACTGGGGTAGACTGTTTATCCACTGATAAACGCCTTTATCCACTGTTCCATGTGTCCTCAAGGACGCATGGCACAGTGGATAAAGGCGTTGGTTAGATCCAGTGACAGGACCCAAAGGGTGTGAGTTCAGTTAAGGAAGTGGAGAACTTTGAGAGTAGAATTAACAGGAGTTAACTGATAACTGACATCCATTAAACATGGCATGGTGGAACTACAACAGTCTACCCCAGTAGCGCAATAAATGGTTCAGTTCGACATTCTAACAATCTGATGAAGCCCCCAAAACAAAATGCCGAAACGTTGTGATAACACAAACAAGTATGAGGACAATAACCCGCTTGTAAATAGTTATAAAGATAACTCCTCATCCCAGAAATTCAGTCATAAATTGGAATTGTTATATCCGACGATCGCATATAATGTCAGTTCTTACGTCGCTTCAGTGAATACACTCTTCTTCCTTTTAGCAGAAGGTATCGTTTTTTTTTTATATTGAGAAAATCGGTGATGACAGTCAAGAAAAGCGTTATCCGAACGGAGTCAACGTTTACTGTCCTCCCATGCGATTGTTTGGTTAACAAAAGCGCAATTTCCACATACCAACTTCCGGTTGATCGGTTAAAGTCAATTTCCATTCTTCCTAACCGGGTGATACCGTGTCTGTCAGAGCCGAAATAACATTGGCTGCAGTAACGTTGACATTGGCTGATGAATTTACAGCGATATATAGAATGGCGTTGTTGGCTCACGATCTGCTAGCGAGAGTTATCGATATTCACAAAGATTCGTTTAGTTTGACACAAGGCTAATGATTGAATATATATATATATATACATATATATACTTTATTTTAGTATATTACATCAACATGTGAATAAAGCTACACAAATGTAATCATGTTTCAATGTATATTAACACATATAATCGGGCGTTAGTAAATGACTGGTCAGTAGACAATTTCTACTAACCAGTCATTGTCTAACG
Organism: Acanthosepion esculentum; assembly: GCA_964036315.1. NCBI lineage: Eukaryota > Metazoa > Mollusca > Cephalopoda > Sepiida > Sepiidae > Acanthosepion > Acanthosepion esculentum. The sequence goes on from OZ038478.1 coordinate 27,802,142, forward strand.
CCTGCTGAAATGTGTTAATAGACATTGAAATATTATTGTATTTGTGTAGCGTTATTCTACATGTTCATGTACTATCCTAAAATAAAGAATATTTCTCTACTATTGTAATGAGCTCTCTTTTAAATTAATGTTACGAATTTGAATATATTATATCCGATTCATTCTCATTTCATGTGGATATATATATTCATATATATATATATGTGTGTGTGTGTGTGTGTGTGTGTGTGTATATACATATATATATATGGAAAAATGATATGTATCTTTTTATATAACAATGTTAGAAAAATCATTGGAAAATGGAAAAAAATATTGTGTATCGCGTTTCGTCCTTTAGGACTTTATCTGACAAAATTGATGTCAACTCTAATGTAACTGCATATGGGCCCGAAGGCGAAAAGACGCTGCAATTTTTAAAATTTTCTTTTAAATTTCAGTTAATTTTTCAATATATATCATCTAGCCAGATCCATTTAGATTCTTTTTCGTCTTTGTTTCTGTTTTTACCACTTTTCTTATTTAGCATCTCACATTGTGATATTAGATGATATTGCCAAGAAATGTGAAATGTAACAAATTGGGCGCAAATATACTGTGAATGATCTAGGCATTAAAGGAGATTCTATATATCAATATCAGTTAATTGGTCTAAAGTTAATTAAATAAATATTTTAAAATGAAATTGTAGTCAGACTCACTACAGTGAGCAACTAATACATTGTGTTGTGTTGTAAAAAGTACATTTTGTGTTCATATAATCTTTTTAATTAAATTCCACACGTTTTACCTACAAATTCCTTGTGGAAATTAAAATAAAGCTCTCCTTCAAATTCTAATTTATTTTTATTCTGTATTCTATTAATTAAGCCTTTTATTGTTTTAGAAGCAGTTGTTACAAATTTATGATAAACTTACATAAATTCTTTTCTGTTCTTGTTGTACCAGAGACGACGGATAATTTTTGTTTTTACTTGAGTTTCTCAGAACTGTCTACTCTCCTATTTTGAAATATTTTACAAGCTTTTGTTTCGCGTTGGATATGAAATAATTAGGGCTTTGGATGAGCTTCAAAGAATTATCAATGTATTTCTCCTCTTCATATAAATATTGAGAGATACAAAATTTAAGTGCTCTTAAATAGAACCTGATGATTATTATGGATTTTATATGGTTGTTATGATGAGAATAGACATTTATGAGATCATTTTTATTAGATGATTTACAATGGATACTTAGTTTTAGGTCACTGTCAGTACGATGTAACCTAATTATATATACATACATACATACATACATACATACATACATACATACACAGACATGACAGAATTGAATAGACACCAAGATAAATTTTATTTCTGATTTTTTTTAATAACCAAGATAAATTAACTTAGATGTTTTTAAAAACCAAGATAAATTAACTTAGATTATTTGATTAAAAATGCAGATAACAATACTGGAACATGCCACAAACCAAAGACCTATCCGAATTCCAGCGAGGACGTATCGTGGGCCAACATGAAGGTGGTCTTAGTCAAAGAAAAATATCTGAAAATCTTTCAATACCCCTTTCTACTGTTAATAGAGTGATCGTACAAGTCACCAGAGAGGGCAAGAAGTGCACAAAACCTCATACATGCCGCCCTGGCCCCTCTGAAAGAACCTTGCGTCTTGTCGAAAGAAATGTTGAACAGGATCCACGTTGCAAAGCCTCTGACATAGCAACACAAGTTGATGTCAGTCCCAGAACAGCTGTCAGGTATCTTCACAAGCTGGGCTACTGTGGCAACGCTGCGAGAAGGAAACCACTTCTCCAACCAGCCAATATCAAACGCAGAAAGGATTGGGCTCATGAGATGGTGGAGAGACCTTTTGACCTTTGGGACCACTGTCATTTTCTCTGATTAGTCAACATTCGCATTATTTTCCGACAGTGGATGAGTATTAGTATGGAGACTCTGTAGTCAAGAGTTTGATTTAAAAAGACTGCAGCCAACAGTGAAACATGGGGGCCTTTCAGTAATGGTATGGGGTGCAATTTGGAGTGATGGTCGCTCAGAGCTTGTGGAGTGTGAAGGAAACATTAATTCAACCAAATATGTTTCTATATTAGAAAAAGGGATCCTTTCAATATTCTCAAGTAGAAGAATGAGCAATGTTGACTCCCTATTTATGGAAGATGGAGCTCCATGTCACACTGCTCAAGCAACGCTACATTGGTTGAGACAAAATGGGATCAATAAACTTCCATGGCCAAGTCATTCCCCGGATATTAACCCTATTGAACACCTTTGGGGCATATTAAATCGAAAACTCCACAGAAAGAACAGGAAGCAATCATCTAAGCCCGAACTTTTTGGATTATTGCGTGAAACATGGCAAGAAATCCCTCAAGATGATATTCGTGAACACATCGCTAGCATGCCTAGAAAGGTCCTTGCATTAAAAAAAGCAAAAGCGATGTCAACCAAGTATTAGTTATTAAATTTATGACTATTTATAATTACTTCATTTGCATAAATTACTTTTTTAATAAAATAAACGGATTCTGTGAGCATCTATTCAATTCTGTCATGTCTGTGTACATATATAAGACTCTTCGGCAGAATTGAGTCACTGTCAGTCACTGTGTGTTTATCTAAATCTAAAAATAAATACGCTAAAAAAATTCACCTTCATCCCTGCCGTGCGCCGACACCTTAGTGGTAGAATTTCCGACTGACGCCAATTCAGTCGGGTTTCGATCCTAGCTAGAGGCAACCGGACGTCAGAGTCACACTGATGAGCTGTGATACAGCGAAACAGTCTGTCTGTGGATGACATTATATATATATATATATATATATATATATATATATATATATATATATGAAAGTGAACATAGAAGTCAATACTTAGAGGCGAGAGTCTGTTTCATGCTAGATAAATAAACATATAAATGACTTCCGGTAAAATAACTGCCAAAATAGACTACCCACAATGCACTACTGATCCGTATATATAGATAGCAGAGAGAAATAACAGCACTCATGGCCTGACGATTGCATCTAGCTTGAAACAGACTGTCGCCTGTAAGTGTTGACTTCTATGTTCACTTTTATATTTACACACGCTCTAACTCTGATATTGAGCACTTTATCCCATAAATATACCACATCTTAAGACTATATTTCTTCATATATACACATATATATATATATATATATATATATATATATATATATATATATATATATATATATATATGCACATTTCATTGAATACAACAGACAAGGTGATTTTATTTAGTTTTTTATACAATTTCTCATGCGGTCTAATTTTTTTTTCTTTTCGGATGATAAATTATATATAAACTGTCCGAATGTTCTCTTCATACGAGCGTTTTCGGCTATACATTTAGCTATTTTCAAGGATTAAATATTTTAACTGTTAAACAAGAAATAGTTTGTTGTATGTATATTTTATAAAATGTTTTCATTTTTCAAAACACAGTCAATATATTATGTCCATGTTCAAAGTTAATATTATTAAGTGTTGTTTTGTTTGTTTCTGTTAGTAAGGCTTCCATTATTTTTAGCCTTTTTTGCATGTGGATGATGCTATTATATTAGTGTTGTCTACAAGTATGTTACGGATAGTGTCCGCTATGTCTCCATGAATATTTAAATGTGATGTAATTGAGCTATGGTCAGAAATGGGTACAGTGAGTCTGCGTACCAAACATGTCGTAGTGTGGCCTATATAATTATTTACGAATTTTGATTGATCAGGAATACACCACTGAATCTCTAGAGAAATATGTTAATAAACTCATAACATCCAACAATGTTACAGTATCGCTAAAAATAAACAAAATTATTGGAGATTACCAACCTGGCTACTTATATTGTAATGTTAAAATACACAACCCGGGGTACCCATTACGACCTATTATTTCTCAGATTCGGTTGGCTCAACTTGTATTTCTCAGATTCGGTTGGCTCAACTTGTATTTCTCAGATTCGGTTGGCTCAATATAACAAATTGATGTCCGAGGAAAAATTGGAAATAAAAAAAGAAAGAACCAAGAACATAACACTTGAGCTCCAAGTCCAAAGAAAAAAAAAACAAAACCAGTAAAAGACTAAACGTAAATTGCTCAATGCACTAAGTAGAGCCAAAACTAAAACTAAACTTAGTTTATATATATATATATATATATATATATATATATATATATATATATATATATATATATATATATGGGTATAGAGTTAGGTTATACATATGGCATAATGTTTATCGTCGTAGGTATGACGATAAACTATATCCGGCAGCAAGGCCTCTGATCACGTGTTTTTGAGGGCCTTTGAATCATCTATTAATTGACGTTGTTCCCAGATCCGTCATGAGCCAGGGTGGTAGCAGCTGTTAGGGTCCTAACTATGGGCAAATAATGAACACCCAAACTGGTGTCAAAACATGAAAATTTAATAATTCATTATAAATAATTACCAGATAATACATTTGTATAGTATAAAATTAAAATATTAACAGCAATTTATGCCAAAGAAAATTACCAAAGCTGATAAGAGAATAAAAGTTCCGACTTAAATGGCACATGTGTTTATATGACGTTACAAAAACGAACAAAATTAAACTTATTGTTTCGTTGAAAGAAATAAAATGTCGACTAAACTCTTCATAGAAGATAATGTTGTTTTTTGTTTGTTTTTTTTATAGCAAGAATTAGATGCAATTAAAGTAACTCAGTATCAAGAACACTATTAATACAATACTTCCTAAATTGGTCGCATATTTTGGTGGTTGAAAAATATGTTTAGATAATTTGAAATTCTGGGTAATTGAATACATAAGTTATCGAAAAGTCATTTTATGAAAAACAAAATATTATTTCTATCATCTAGAGACATTTGTCGAGTTTATTTCGGATGAAAAGATGGGTCAATGTTTGTCTTTTTTCCAGCTGACATCACGTTTTTCTGTCTCTAACAATTGAAGTCGGGTTAAAGTAAATGCATCTCTAAGGGTTGCTTCTGTCTTAACCCTAGAACACTAACCATGGGTATATAGTACCCAGCTCAAATTTTCCTATTTTTAATTACAACTTTCAGTACCTGATTTTCTTACCTAAATAATATATCTTTCGGTTCCTATTAATGTTAACTCAAGTACAAAGTTTGAAGTGCCTGCATGTAAAATATTTCAAATAAAGATTTATATTTAATATTTCTTTTGATATTTTCAAAATCGGGTATGATATACCCATGGTTAGAGATATTTTCAAAATCGGGTATGATATACACATGCTTAGTGATATTTTCAAAATCGGGTATGATATACCCATGGTTAGTGATATTTTCAAAATCGGGTATGATATACCCATGGTTAGTGATATTTTCAAAATCGGGTATGATATACCCATGGTTAGTGATATTTTCAAAATCGGGTATGATATACCCATGGTTAGTGATATTTTCAAAATCGGGTATGATATACCCATGGTTAGTGATATTTTCAAAATCGGGTATGATATACCCATGATTAGTGATATTTTCAAAATCGGGTATGATATACCCATGGTTAGTGATATTTTCGAAATCGGGTATGATATACCCATGGTTAGTGATATTTTCAAAATCGGGTATGATATACCCATGATTAGTGATATTTTCAAAATCGGGTATGATATACCAACGGTTAGTGATATTTTCGAAATCGGGTATGATATACCCATGGTTAGTGATATTTTCAAAATCGGGTATGATATACCCATGATTAGTGATATTTTCGAAATCGGGTATGATATACCCATGGTTAGTGATATTTTCAAAATCGGGTATGATATACCCATGGTTAGTGATATTTTCAAAATCGGGTATGATATACCCATGGTTAGTGATATTTTCAAAATCGGGTATGATATACCCATGGTTAGTAGTGGTGTAAATTTAATTGATGGTTTAGTGTTCTAGGGTTCAAGTGCAACCAAGTAAAACATTTGTCAAATATAATAAGATCTTCGGTGTCTTAAATTGGGTATTAGCACTGTTGAACTTCAACATGGGCAATAACTTTATCATCATCATCATCCTGTTCAATATGTTCCGGCGATCAAACGTTCAAAACTAACCTGGTCATTTAGCAGTTCATACCCAGGACCGTCAGCAATTGAAGCAGTCATCTATTTCTGCTTCCTTTATACCGATGTTCAACACTGAACGTCGCTCATGAAAACTGTGGTCATTTAAGTGTGTGTCCTTTGAAAACAACGAAGAATTGATCAAGAATTAATGAAACTTATTTTATCTGATTTTATCAAAATTTAGATATAGTTTTCTAAATTCGCTAAATTCTTAGATGAAATATTAAAATGTTTTTAGTTCATATAATTGAAAAATAATATGATGATTCAAATTTTTCTCTTCATGGTAATTGTTCAAATGAAGTTTGCTCTATGGTATCTAGTCTTTACGAATTTAAGCTCAGTACTAGATTGGCGCAGAGGTCTCATCATTTTACAGTTGAAATGGCTAGTTGTAACCGTAACTGTAGGTTCTGTTCTAACAATTTTTATTATAACACTTCTTGATTGTGGAGTCTGTATTATTGATTCCTAGTTCTTGATCTTCAAACATTTAAATGTAATATCAGTTATTATCTATTGGTTTCTCAACTGCTGTTCTTTTGAGGTTCTCTCCCCTTAATAATGTTTTCTTATATTCTCTAACAGACAATATTGCCACTAAGACAGAAGGGGTTACTAAGCCTTTAGTCTTAGTGGCGTTATTGCCTTGGTTGAGGTGAAAAGATTAAAAAAAAGAAATATCACCTTCTAGATAAGCGAGGTCCAGAAAATCGTGGTCCGTATAATCCAGGAAATGTCATAATAAAGAAAATTAAATATTTACTGATCTTGTCCGTTGAAGATGTATCGTACTTTAATTTATAGAAACAAAATAATGAATAAAAAAATCTAAGAAATATGTTTTCTGAAAATACATTCAGTTTTACGCTCAAATATTGTAATGAGGAGATGTAATTACCGAAAATCTCGGACGGTAGACAGGAGAAATGACCATTTAATTTTACTTATTGCGATCTCTGTTCGAATGATTACAAGCTGTCCGTTAAGAAGTTCGGTAGACTGAGCATTCTAGCCTTGGTTGACAGCCAGTCTCGGAGCAAAACATCACTGAACTGAAAACCGTGCTGAACAACTTCACTATTGTAACAATAGTCGAGAAGAATAGGTTAATTTTGGAGATTACGAAAATAGCAACTCCTAACTATTAGGTGTTCTATTATGTTGTTGAAGATGTGTCGTGCTTTTTCGTTTCACTATCAACTAGAGTTTAATTATCTGTGAAAATAGTTTCTCTCTTCAAAACGTTTAACTGAACAGAGAGGTTTGAAACTGCTAGGAATTGGAAGTCTGTCTTTGACTCAGATCTTCTATCTCGCCATCACTGACGTGTAGTCAGTAAAATCTCCCACTAAGAGCAATAGTAACTGTAAATACAAACTTTGTGCGTTGTACGACTTAACACTACGAGAAAGAAGAACTCAGCTTAATCTGTCGTGATGAAAAGACATCTAAATTGATATAAGGTACGAGGTAGAAACAGTCTAAACTTGGTATATTGATAAGTGGTATAAGCCATGAGAACTAACGAAGGAACACAAACGACTCTGCATACTACAAATAAGTGGTTGTTAAATGCCCTTTCGAGCCATATCCCCAGCCACATATGAAGCTCTGACAATGTTATGGTATCTTTCCAAAGACGCCATGGGAATTCATAAGTAATAAAGTAACAGAATATTTCGAAATATATGACCGCCTCCGACATGAACTGATATAACGTTAATTATACTTAAACAATAATGTTAAAGAAAACCCTTTAGGTTTAATATGATAATGTATATTTGTAATAAATGTGGGGAGTCATTACGTAACTCTGAAAGGTTTTACACCGTGGGGACGACAACTTCATTTTGTTTCGTATAATAAAATAAATATGGCTGCAGTCAGAAAAGAAATGGTTTTACTGAGAATTAATGAGAATTTCTAAAAGGTCTGGTATGTAGGAAATCTGGGTGGGAAAGTAATGGTTGTTTGTCTTCCGATAAACAGAAAGGCAGAAAGGAATCGATTGGCGACAGCAACCGGAAATGAATTCCGCGCATGTTCCTAACTGGTTTTCCCGTCTTCCACAAGCAAACGGCAAATGATCGCCTGAGAGGTCACTTTTGTCGTAAACACGCGCTATTTTTTTCCTGACATTCTCAAAGTAAAGTTTGTTTGATTCATAAGGTGACAAATGCAGGAAGCGTTTGCACATGTAAGAAAATAAGGCCACTTAAATATTTAAGACGTCTACACCACTCAATCTTTATGCAGCTGACAGAGCAGGACAGATAGAAAAACGAAAATACACAATGTAATTTATTAAGTTAACAAGTAAAGACAGCTGCGTTTTAGCTTCTTTTTTTTTCTTGAATAGCGTCTACATAAAAAAGAAATTTATCCAATAATAGCCAACAATCTAAAAATGTCAGACATTAACAGACGGCACATTTTTTTAAGTTTGCGAAAAACGAAGTTATTAAATATTCCCATATAAAGAATACAGAACAACAGCTATTACTAAGCTATTAATATATTCAAAATCGGTCTTTGTATTTAATTCAGTTGTAATCTAGTCGTTGTAACATTACATGTCTGAAAAATTTTAAACTAATTTTACGTTCATCTTGGATGTTTTATATATCGATTTTGATTTTTATCAATACATTTATATTTAAACAGTAAGTACACATGACTTTTTAACGGTTAAACACAAAATTAGATTCGGAGGGCTAAAACACAATCTTTTTCGACGTTTCCTTTTAAGGTAGAAGTCACTTTCTGTGCTTTTTCTACAAATATTTTCATAGTAATCCTTCTAATGAACTTTGCTGTTTTGTATCTACACTTTACAAATATGCGCTGTACTAGATTGGGAGATAGGTCCCATTATTGTACGGTTGAATTTGCTATATGTAAACCATATCTTCTATATCAGCAGTTTCGTCTCTCGCACTTCTTTCTTGTAGATTTCTGTTCCTGCTTATGTTTCTACGATCTTCAAAACATTAAATGTGACACCAATCATCTTTTTGAAACCTTTTCTTTTATCTTACTCTATCCTCAATAATTTTTCTCGGATACTTTCACAGACAGTACCCCTTACATCTTAGTGATTTTATCGCCTTGAATGGAGTAAAATGATTATAAAAATTAAATATTAATTTCGAAGGCCAAAACACAAATCTTTCAGCTTGTTTTTTTTTTAATAAATAAATATCGATTTTTAACCGGTTTCCTTAAAATGACTTTCCGCGGTTAAACTACAATATATTCAGCAATTTATTTTCAGAATAAGTAAACATCGTTTTAATATATATATACTCAATTTGCATTATATAAATATGTAATTGGTAAGATAATACACAAATCATGTAGAGAGGACTCGTGAACCTGGGAAGCCGGCCGTCTAAGAGAATAAAAACTGATTTCCAACTTCCACTGCCTTGCAGCTATATTCAGTTATGTGAAGCTCTGAAGACTAAACCCTACGGATAATATAAAGAGATTGGGTTTCAAAGGCACTTGCGCACACCATCGGTCTAGTGTAAGATCCGTAAAAACATTTTCGTAAACACGAACGCGAAAAAATAAATTTAAATTAATTCAGCTATTGAAAATGCAGAATAAGAAAAAAAACTTGTGATTGGGGGAGACCACTTCTCTTTCACTGTAAGCAATCATCTGGAATGGACGCTAAATTTAGCGTTCCGTGCAATTGACGCGCATGGTGTAGGCAGTATATCTCACAAATTCAGCAGCAACTTTTCTTTAATTGTTTATTGGAATCCCTATGAAATTTATCGACACTAAATATGTTCCTGATATCTCGTTTTATTTGTCTATTTTCTCAAAACTGAGTTGTTGTTTTTTTCTCGACACAAGGCTCTTGACTCAAGAACAACTGTTTGGCGGACACAAGGTTAGCTGTGGGTTTCTTTATATCGTGTATATCTAAATTTACACTAGCAGCTGCTAGGGTCCAAGCTAAAAATATGACGTTCCTACCACATTTCTGCAACTTTACACAGAGTTTTCAAAAAATATTTTACCACCTCCCCATAAATTATAGCGTATCAAATTAATTGAATTTTAATGTTACATTAACAGGAAATGTATAACACATTCCAGAAAGATGTTAAGACATGGATTCATTTACATTAACGATTCTCAATTAAAAAAAATACAACAATATATATCATATCTTCTATATATAATAAGTTAAAAAAAATCGTATTGTCAAGTTATTTGACCAGTACACGATTTTCAGCTACAGCATATCACAACGTTACCATAAGTTTGTGAAAATTGTCGTTAAAAACGTTCGATTGTGGGTAGGGATAATAGGTGATTTCAAATTTACAGTAACATCGCTACATTACATATCCCTCACCCCAACATATCTACAAATGCTGAATACACAGAATGCTCTGTGTTAGCAAGACTGACACATGAGATGAGCGGTATCATTTGCTGTCCTTCCGTTTGACAAGATCAACGGTCTGGAGTGAGGCGTCTTGCTGAACAGGCAATTGCCGAACACCCATGAGAATGAAAAACTCTGGTTATTCCGGCGCTCAGAAGATGACGCACCAGCGACGCCTCACCTGCGCACGATTGACAAAACAGATGCTGCAGAAGCACCACCAGTTCGAATTAAACAGTGACATCCAAGACGAACATGCATCGTCTTTATATGCAAATATATACAGTCATATTTGAACGAATTTTTTTTAAGGGGTGGAGTTTTTTTATCACCTCGAGGTGGTGTAATGGTTAGCAAGCTTATCTCGCTAGAACAATTACGACTGAGTAAGTGAGTTTGATCCTCACTGGGTGCCCCATACTTCCGGCTTTGTGCCACATCTAAGCTATGCTTGGAAAAATCTGGGCGCCTCGGCGTGGTGTAATGGCTAGCAAGCTGGTCTTGCACAAACTGTAAACAACGGAATAGTGAGTTCAATCCTCACTAGGTGCCCCATACTTTCGGCCGTGTGCCACATGTAAGCCTCGCTTAGAAAATCAATATTTGAACGAAGTTTTACACCATCTATAAAAATGACCTACTATGTTATTATTATCGAAAGATTATGACGTGAAGAATCTTATTTTTTTCTATTTCACTCTCCAGGTATTAGTTGTGATTTAATTTTTTTCAAGCGCCCTATTTAGAGTTCGCTGGAACACATCCATTTCCAACTAATATATTTAAATTCGGCTTTTTATAAACTTAAAAACACTGAAAACCGTTACACACACCATATATATTATACAAACTTTGATAAAAAAAAAAACAGTATCAGGACTGGTGCTATGTTAACGTACCTAAAGTACACATAATGAAGCCGCTTGTCACAGATAGACCTTGAAAACTCTCGCGCGTGTACATTAATTTATACCGTTCTCACTCACTTCCGTTATTTATAGCAATGCATTGAAGGAAAATGTGTAGAGTGTGGTCATTTTACCTTATCATAGAAGTTCCATCAGTGACTATGTGTTGGGTAGCAGTTTTTGGCTGAGTGAAACATTCCCCAGTTCCGACAACCCCCATATTCCTCAGATCTCAATCCTTGCAATCTTTTCCTCATCAATATCCAAATGCCACTTGAAATGAACAAGATTTCAAGACGCCGTGGAAATTTAAGAGAATGCGACGAGTGACCTGCTCATTATCCCAAAAACGGAGTTCCAGGAATTCTACCCTTGAAGGAAACGACGCTGGACAAAGTCTGTGGCTTCAAAAGGTGACTACCTCAAGGAGATTAAATGACGAATTGATATACCTTGTAGTTTACCTTTTATAGCTCTAGTCCCGATATTTCTTTATCAGTTCTCGTAGATATCTAGAATTTCTTGGCAATATTTTAAACAAACATAGGGTATGCAATTCAAGATTGATTCATTTGCTCTGAATAGATTATCAGTTATTTGTATGTCATTAAAACCGAAACATATTTTTCATTATCATGTTGGATTATTTTGTGTATTTGTGTACTAGTGAGCAAACCCAAATGACTTGACTCACTTTATAGTTCCCCAAATGAAGGTTAACCAATCAGGAGACGTGAAATATTCAATCCGCCGTGTATAAAGGCGGCCATTTTGATTACTCTCTCCAAAGGTGACCAGAAACCAAAGAACAGAAGGAAGAACTACGCTCTGCTACTTTATCGAGATATCCACTGCTAAACTGAACTACGCTTCCCTACTGTCTTCGACATATTCACTGCCAACCTCTGGATTCTATACTCAAAGACTACCGTCATTATGAACAACATATAAGAATAATTCTTTTTTTTTTTTTTTTGCAAGTAAATATTACATTAAGATTTTTGAGGTGAAAAATAACAATCATCTTTTAACTGTTTAGCCCAAAACTTCGATGTGGAGACGGTTTCCCGAGGTTCCAATTTCTAGTTCCAAACCCTAACCATTACTCCACCTGCATTCAAGAAGAAAAAAACACAATAAATTATAGAAAACATCTGTAAGAACAGGATAGACATTTTTCGAATGCGATATCGTCTAAGTAGAAATCAAATGCAATGATACACGTTTGAATGACAACAATAAACCCAACCACGAAGTCGGAAGTTGCTTAAATATGTACAAACAATACAACGTTTTAAAGCCCGACGTAAAATCTTCGTTGTGTTTTTCTCTAGAATTCGAGCGCTTTCTTTCTTTCCTTTTTCATAACATTCTGTTTTTAATTGTTCAGTGCAGCTGCGTCTTCTTTTCGCTCTGAGTATAAACAAATGTTAAGTCAGCACAAGTTCATCTGGTACACAAATAGTGTATTCAACATTTATATATATATATATATATATATATATATATATATATATATATATATATATATATATATTTCCAGCATCTTTCTTTGCATACATGCTTTATTAAAAAGAATAAACACTTTTATTGAATATGCGAATATTTTTTTAAACAATTATAGCTGTTGTAGATGGACAAAACATAATTCAAATTTGTATTAGGTACAAACTTTCGATATACATTTTGAAGGATATAAATAAGTAACAAGAACATTTTTAACAAATGTATTTTCAGCAGCGCATTGTTTTGAAGCCGTGCCTATATTAGTCTTTGCAAGATAAATCCAACGCAGAAGAAAGCAATAAGTCGTGTCAGGAAAGTGCAAAGGGAACGTGTATTGGTCACGTTGACCGGAAATGCGTAGTTTTTGTATGCATTCAAGAATACACGCTCTTCAGACTATGGGAATGGTAACAGTTATATTAACCTTCTATTTAAAGTTGTGTGGAATGTTAACATTTTGATTATGTTATTATTTTCTCTTCGAGTTACATGTGCTATATATTTTAGTCGTTGCTGCTGTTGATAAACCTGAAGTGACGTAGTTTCCTTTATTTGGTACAGCACTTTCTTATTCTGTAGCGCCAGTCGACAATGTTCAAAGAGAGATTGGCTTTTCCAAGACAAACAGATTTCATTCCGGGTAATTTTGTTAATTAATGGTTGTTCTTGTTGAATGTTCATGTTTTTGCAATTGTGTTCATGTAGTATTGAAATAATATTAGAGAGGAGCTGTCTATATTATTATAGTTCTCGAGGTGCTTGTTATGTATTGTTTAATTGCCCTTTGTTCAGATAGATGACATGTGAACTTGCATGAAAGAGTGGTTGTTGCGTAACCTAAGAATAAAATATTAAAAACATTTTTTTTTACTTTATTTCTGCTGATATTGTTCTCTTTGCTCGATTTCATCCTCCATAATTAATTCCTGCATGAATTGCAACATATTTTATCTTCCCCTTCATCTTGTTTTTTTTCCAGATTTTTGCTGTGCTTTCAATTATTTGAAATAAACTGTCATCTTATTTTGTCGATTTATTCACAGAACATTCGTTTCTATTTATTAAGTTCGATTTTAATTTTATTTATATTTTCGTTGCGATACTTGTTGTCTAATTGTAGTTTTTTTAAAGATAGATGCTATGTGATTCTGCGTGAAAAAGTGGTTGTTGTGTAACCTATGAATAGAATATTCAACCATAATTTGTTTACTTCAATTATGTTGCCATTGCACTGATTCCTTTCCCATTCTATAATTATCTCCTGCATAAATTGCAGATAATTTACCTTCTTCCTCTCATTTTTTTTTCATTTTCTGATTTTTTGTTCTTTGAAATAATCTATCATTTTGTGTTGTCGATCTATCCACAGACCCTTTGTTTCTATTAAGTTCGGCTTTAGTTTTACTCAAATTTTCATTCATATTTTATTCCATTTGATCTTTATTTTCTATTTTCTTTCTTTTTTTTAAAATTAGTTATTCTTGATAAGTGTTTACTATATTTTTCGATGTTATTTTCACTTTTATTTATTCTTCCCGATTTGTTCAATAAAAGTCTGGGCTTCGTTCATGCCTCTTACACTGATTAATTAGCAGCATATCGCCGTAGCGTAATGCCTATCTTCCCGGAAACGGGGTCATAGAGTCCGAATATCGAATTCAGGAAAAAAATGTGTTGCATTCAATTTCGCACCGGTGCACATTAGGAAATAAAAGAATCCATATCTACTACTTATGAGCTATTTATTAAATTGCAAGCAAGATTAAACTTTCTAGCCTTTTGTGGCAGCCAGTCTAAAAAGATTTGGAATAAAAGCCATGGGGAAAACAACGAGAAACCACTACTCTGTCTTTCACTCGAAGTCATGTAAATTTACAGATAATAAAGAAACGGAATCTTTTAAGATCCATGAATTCCTATGTCCTTATTAGACATGGCATTGTTAATACTCTAACAATAATGTTGATAGTGATACTAGCCTTTTCCTTGTAAGGAAACACTCGGCATTTATTGACCGAATAACCGTTTCAAGCTTTCAATGAAATGAATTAAAACAGTTTGTCAGGAAAATAGGTGTCTTATGTCCAGTCACCCTTTTCGTTATTGATGAGGGCTTTCTTTCCTAGCATTTTGTTTGGGGTTGTGCGGTAAGTCAATATCATAATTACGCCATTATTCTACCTGCCGGATACATGGGATATCCATTTTATTTTTTCAGTTGTTGAAAGTCCTCAACTAATGAGGTTTTTCGTTATTTTTACTGTCCTTTTTTGATTGGGTAGCGACAGTCCCCAAGGTTCAACGAAGTGTTATCTTCAATGAGGGCTACACTATTCATTCGACCAAAGGTATTTTTAATCACTGATCTGAGAAGCCGAACGCATATCACTGGCTGTTTAGATATATCTGAACGGGTTAAGCCTCATACCTCCATGGGAATTTCTCGATTTGACGAGGCTAAAGAAGAATATTCTTCGGATTTTTATGTAATTTTCTTCGTTTTGTAGTAATTTGCGGTATCGGCCCAAACTATGTGAAACGAAGTTTATTGTATGTACATTTTCCTTATCCTTACGACTCTACTTTTAATAGGGACGCGTTTATTTGCAATAGTAGCGGGATTTCAAATACTTAATCATCATTCCGTAGTTCTGAAATACATTATTCTATCAAATTATTCACGCTATCGAATAAATTTTTTTCGTACCATAGAATAACAAGAATTCATCCACAAAAAGCAACACTGCATTGAACCAAGATTGACAGGATCGTAGATATATGTTAATACCTTTGATAATGGAATTCGACCCATTTCTGAAAATGCAATCTGAAAAATCACTGATTTTGTCTGACATTCTTACCTTGTGATAAATTCCTGAACAAGGATTAAATGATTCACTTTACCAAAAATTCTTTCACGATTTCTTTATTTCGTAATGCTTTCCTTCCTGGAAATATTTTACTTTCGTTCTTTCTTTTTTATCTTTTTTCTTCCACTCTCTCTTTCGTTCGTAATTTATATCTATTTCTTTCTTTCTTTCTTCCTTTTTTCTTTCTTTCTTTCTTTCTTTCTTTCTTTCTTTCTACTTATTTGATCCATTTTCCATCCTTTTCTTTATTTCCTTTCTTTTCAGTTCCTACTTTTTTCTTTCGATGCATTTTCTTTTTTTCTTCCTCTATTTTAGTCGTTTTTTCTTTCTGATTCCTCCTTTTCTATTCTTTTTTCCTCCTTCCTTTAATTTAGCGCTTTCTATTATTGCTCTGTTTTTCTTTCGTTAGTTTTCATGTTTTTCTTCTTCAGTTACATTGTGCTATTTTCGATTTGCTTGCAATTTATTTTCTTCTTTTTTCTTTTGAATTATCATTCTTTCAAATTGCTTCAATTTTATTTTCATCCTTTTATTTTTTTTCATTATTTTTAGTTTATTCCCATAGTTGTCTTTTGTCGTCATTGTGTCTCATCTCACTCCATTTTTCTCTCTTTCTTTCTTGCTTATTTTTTCCAGTGTTTTTTTTCCCCATTCATAGGCGTTTCTTTCTATCTTTTATCTTCTATTTCCTGTTCTCGTTTCTGTTTTCTTTTTCTTATTTCTTTTACAACCGTTTCAAAGAAATAATTTCCTCGATATTCTTTCTTTCTCTCTTCCATTCGTTCTTTCTTTCTTTCTATCTTCCATTCTTTTTTCTTTCTTTCTTTCCTTCTATTTTCTTTCATTCATTTCTTTTTCCTTCATTATTTTTCTTACTATTTTTCTTTCGTTCTTTCTTTCTTTATTTGTTTAACTCTTTCAGCGGCTTTTCCTTCCCATCGAAATTTCTAAAAGACACAATTATACAATGAGACAAAACCTTAATCGATTTGTTCAAATCCATTTCTTAGTGAAATAAACACCAGCTGCTATTCACACAATTCCATTTCACATATTTCTGTTTTCCCCATTCTTTCCGTAATATCCAATGAATTATTAATGTTTCTAATGGAAGTTCAATCAGCACTACAGACGACACAATAAATGAAAACCTGTTTCTTTCTCTCTGTCTAAATAAAATGTGTCTCGTTTACAATCTTCGACTAACGAACTAGAAATTAATATTATCCTTATCTCTGCCTACTTTTAAATGTAGAATTTAACGGCTAGTTGAGTAAAGTGGAGCTTTCCTCGCCATATTTATTTAGTCTGAAAATGGTCTTTGTTTGAAATGTTAAAACGGACATCATTAAAACGGGGCATTGTTTGCAAACCAAACACTTCTCGATCAGAGATTAAAAGGCTGACCATTCGATCACGTGATTTTCAATGTCGAAACTAATGCGTGATGTGTGTGTGTGTTTTTGTGTGTATGTTTTTTTCTTCTTCTTAATCATTCTTTAACTGTTACATGAATTCGATCATTGAATGTAATTCCGTAAATTATTCGAACCGATTTCCGGATTTTGTTTTTTGTTTACTGGGTTTCAACCGGATCTAGTTCGCATCTTCACTGTGATGTCTAAATCTCTAGTCAAAATAATAGATTTGCTTCTCTTCGATTCACTCAATACAAGCCTCCGTAGAAACTAAAAGTACAGAGTCACTGTTAAAATGATAATAATGAAGTAAGTGCGTGTGATATGAACGAATTAGAAAATGGTAGGAAATATAGATGATCAGGATAAGGGGGATAAATAACGAGTGAGTCTTGATTTGAAGTGGTTAAGATGGCCGTGTTCACAGAAGCAACTATTCTAGATCCTGTTCCATGAAGTGACAGGACTTGCGAAAAACGATATGAACTGGGACTTTCTTTCTTAAGTTTGGAATACGGGGGAAATTAGGGTGTTTCGACACTATGGAAGTAGTATGGCATATCTTACCTGTAAATGTTTTGAATGGTGCTCAGCTGAATATTTGCCACGGGGTCAGACATAAAACATAGTCCTGGTGGATCAATGGGGGGAAGGACTGGCTTGTAAAATTCAATACAGCCAAATCAAACTAGTAACATTCTACACCACCGAGGAGACCACAAACTTTGACCTATCATGATGGATGGATATTCTCTCAAAGAAGACTCGATGCCTTGTACCTCTACTGGGACTAAAATCCAAATACCTCAAGTGGAATGCACATAAACAATATATTGATACAGAGATGGGCGGTTCATTTACCGCGGTAGTAATTTACTTGAATTTTAGATTGAGAAGCGTTTCTTTGTTTTTTGTTTGTTTTTTTTCTTGTGTATTATAAACCCCTAGCTAGAATTTTGTACTCCAAGCAGATCTTAAATTGTTTGAAATATTTAATTCTTCTCTCTTCTACTTGACTGGTTGTTTAATTGGTTGTTTATGTTTAGCGGCATAGCAACACCTCTATGGGTTATTTACTACCGAAATCTATATATTCTGTATACAATTTTACTTAATTTTTGGAGATAATAATATTTTAGCGATGCAAGTCTTACTAATAATGCCATAGCTTCTAGCAGAATAGGTGTACCTTTTTCAAGAGTATTTGCGCATGAGCAAATATAACGAACCCGACTGAAAATGGAACTTGGCTATGCGATTAACAATTACGAGTCATTATCTATTGCACCAACCTCACATCCAAACTTACAGTACCTAGTATTCCTGAGCGGTCATCCATCTTGGTACTGATGAGGGTTGACATGGCTTAACTTCAGTGTTTCAATGTTATGTGGTCGTAAGCCTTTTCTACTTGATATCCGCCGCGTCTACTAAAGGGATTGGAGGTGATGCCTCCTATAAGAGAGGGATTCTCGCTTAAGACAGTGCTCACCTCGATATGTCATATCTACACCTTTGACCAGGTAAGTGTGTGTATGATTTCGCCTGTCTTAAATGTAAGCTATGCGATATTTTATCTAAGTAACTTACTTTTCTGGAATAAGCCTGATGGAAATTCGTTCTTTTCTTCTTCTTTTTTCTTTTTTTTTTCTATTTTCCTGATAAAACTAAAGATCTTGTAAGAAGATTTTAGTTTTAATTTCCCACTCGAATTTATTCCGCCCGGGGATATTTCGAGTAAGTTGAAAATTGATAGATAATATAATAGTGTCAGTTCCCTAAGTAACCTACTCTAGCACATGTATTTGGAGCTAATCCTACACTCGACCTCGCCGCTATTAACCCTTTCTTAAACTAAAGTGATTGGGAGAAACGTTAATGAAAAGTCACCTGTCTTAAGTTACCTCATAAGGTAACACTGTGCCCCTAAGCATCTACGCCCCCTTGCCGATATTCTATGGTGTAATCCATTCATTTTTCATTTCCTTTTATTTGATTTTTAGATCAGTCAACCAATCTGCCGGTTCGCACTCCTCTCCGGTATTCTGAAAGGGGTAGAGGTTTATCCCTGTTTTTTTTTGGGGGGGGGGCGGGTGGATGGTGCACCCGGCTCATTATTCAAAGACTTTAATAATGGTGTCTGTCATGTAGCTCTAACCCACGTATAGGAGAAATAATCCACCTGATATTTGTAAAGTTAAAACAAGTCAAGAGTAGCAAGGTAATAAACGTACCCAACATTCTTACAGCATTTTTATTAATGGATTGCATATATGAGTTTCACCTGAGGTCTGCCATGACCTTGAGAACTAATAGACGTTCAAAGCGTTAAGTTTGAGTGTGTAACTGTTCATCGATACTGGGGAAAAAAGTCAGATAATTTTATTGGGTATTAAATGACAGCATGTCTACACGATGCTCCTACCGGATCCACATTATTCTTTGCGGAATTTTACCCTATTCATAACTGGTAGCTTTCATTCGGAATTAAGTGACAAATTTTCAGTGCATTGCAGCACCTCCCAGAGGAGTAAAAATTATTTTAATAATGCGACTGTATTGCAATGTTTTGTTTTTTTAACTTTTCCTAGATTTTTAATTTTTCAAAGCCGTTTCAGTTCTCTTTGAAACAATCAAAATTATGCACATGAAGATACAAATAAGGGATAAATTCGTATTCTCTTTTCTTTCTAAATCTCTCTTAGACATATTATCAAGTTTTCGCTCGCTGTCAATGTTAACATAGGATCAAATGGAAATGGAAATTAGTATGCATTGTTATTACTATTTGATAGCTTAGCACGCCTGCAAAGTGACGCCAATATACAAATATACGAAGCGCGTTAGTCCCATCATAACACGCAAATTGATAACTGTATAACGGGCATATGCATCACAGCCAAATGTGAACGATTTGGTGGTGAAAATAAAAACGCTTGCCTTTACAAGTGGAACTCAGTTAGAAATACTTTCATGTCGGGTAACCCAGCCATCTCGACTAGTCTCCGGTTTAATAGGATTTCATGTAACTAGGGGTGACTCCCAAGTCGATTTTATTGTGTCGTTCGTCAACACTATGTATACTACTCCTCTCAAGAGAGAGAGAGACGAATCGAGTCGAGCTGATAGTAGTTCACTCCAAACCAGACTGACAGTCATACTAACACCTTCCACATCTTGTATTATTATTCCGTGCAATTAATACTTGATATTAAAATAACTGGTCCGACGTGCAAATTTCTGATAATAACGGTGACATTCCTCTATTTATTGAATAATTTAGTTCATGCCACATTGACTGAAAAAACGTACCTCTACAAAAGAATTCTCATATTACTATATTAGTACAAAAACGCACAATTTAAAATTTAAAAAAAAATTCAACCTCAGCGTTGCGACCGCACGCTCCAAAATTTCTCACAGTTAATAATAACACATTTCTAAAAAACATATTTCGGAGTACATCTTAACATTCGTTGTCCTGTTATTACCTGGATGTAAAAAAGACATATCTATTCCATACCTGAGAATGATTGTATGCACAATCGAAATCTTGTAGTAAAAAATGACCTTATACAACTGGAATTTATAAACAGGGATCATAACATTCATCTACAGGTTCGAGGTTAATGTATTTTATTAAAAATTGTTTACGAGAGTGATTCTTGCCATTTATATCATTAACTTCACTATCTGCTTTTTGTATGAAATGATTCATGTAATATATATATACATATATATATACACACACACACTTATATATATATATATATATATATATATATATATATATATATATATTGAGAGAGAGAGAAAAACAATTATATGTGCATTAACTAGCAAATTGATAGAAATTACAAAAACAATAATTTGTATGCGTAACAAATAATTGTGTAAAGTTTGTGCTCCAAGAAATGCGTGAGTGAATGTCTGTACGTACGTGCATGTGTGTGTGTAATGTTCATAGGGTCTCCCTCCCACATAAAAAAAACGCAAATCTCCACGAGAGATTGCATTTTTGAAGTGTCTGCTGAAATAGGAAAAAAAAAGGACGAGGCGAGAAATTCACCAAGTATATATAGTAAATTGATAACTCCCCCGAGTTGTGGTTTCAAAATTTAGGAGGAGATAACTCCGATAATTATACGGGACCAAGGAAAAATAAAAAAAGAATGAAAAAAACAAAAGAATGAAAGTAAACCCAACAGACGGAAACAATGAAAATCAAACGAATCTACCAAAAGAATAAAGAGGTGAAAATAAGCGACAAAAACAGACGGAAAAAAGAAGATACCGAATAAAGATGAAAAAAGCAAAACCAAAGAATAAACGCATGAAAATCGGTGAAGAAACGATTGAACATCCCGAATAAAAACTATAATATAACTATAAAACCGGAAGATTAAAACAATGAAAATTAGCAAACAAAAAAAAGAATGAAAATAACGAATAAAATCAAAAGGTGGGAAACAAAAAATGAAGAAAACGATGAAAATACCGAAGAAAATTAAATAGAAATATGAAACCAGAAGAATAAAAAAATGAAAATTGGCAAGGAAATGAATGAAAATATCGAATAAAGTCGAAAGAAGAAAAATGAACGAAAAAAAAAACAATAAAAATCAGTGAATACATAAGAATAAAAGGATGAATATAGGTTAAGAAAAAAATGAAGAAATGAATGAAAATTCCGAATGAAATAAAAAATACAACCGAAAATTGGAGAAGAAATGAATGAAGATACCGAATAAAGTCAAAAGAATAAAAAATAAATGAGAAAGAAAAACCATGAAAATCAGTTCCAACTGGACAATAAAATAATGAAAATCGACGAAGAAAAAAGAGGAGAAAAAGAATAAAAATATCGAATAAAGTGAAAAGAACAAAAATAAAAACCGACAGAAGAAAACAATGAAGATTGGGTAAGGAAGAAGAAAAAAACAGTAAAAGAGAATGAAAGCCGGAAATAAAATCAAAAGAACCGACGGTAAAGCATCGAAGTAAGACTAAAAAAAAAATAGAAATTAAAATATCATTATGATATGATGAACATGATGGGAAGAGCAAAATAAGCCGGCAAATAAAGAAGTGTTCTTCTTAATGATAGCAAGAAAGAAGATTGTAAGACGCTAGCACAAGCGAAATTACCTCTTGATCGATAAAGAATTAATCCCGGAGCCTTCCCATGTGCGCTTTCCAAGGTATTCATCACGCCATGCAAAAGATATAATTATTGTCTTATCATTTATTATTTTCCCATGCTGTTTTTTCTCTCTCGCCTCCATCTTTGCAACGGCACGTATCGTATCAATAGCTTGAGCCATGCGTTTTTGGTTAGTTTCGCATTTTCTCTATTGTTTTCTTACTTGACTCCTTGCCGTTTCCGTCAACCTTCTTCTTGTTTTCCCCTCCTCTTATTTGATGAGAGTATTACGTTTTCTTTTTATGCCAAAGCATTCGAGGAAAGAATGGTTTGTAATCCAATGCATTAATCAAGAAATATATAATTTCTAGTTTAAGATTCAGATAATAACTAGGTAGATAATTATATATGTATAATGCATCTGTGCCGATGAAAACTTAGTAAATATAACCTATATATACATATATATATATATATATATATATATATATATATATATATATATATATATATATATATATATATATATGTATGTATGTATGTATATATATATGTATATATATATATATGTATATATATATGTATATATATATATATGTATATATATATGTATGTATATATATATATATATATATATATATATATATATATACATATATATATATATATATATATATGTGTGTGTGTGTGTATGTATGTATGTATGTATTTGGATATTATCCAGTTCAATAGTTTTGATTTTTATTTAATACAAATCTCTCTTGTTGAGTACCATCTCGAAGATTTAAAGCTTTAATATTTTTTACATTATTCCGTTTTAAAAGATTGCAATTTAGAATCATTAAATTATTTCCGAAAGATTGTATTTATCCGAATTCATCTTCATGTCGCGTATCATAAACATATAAGCAAATACACTCCTGTTAAAAAGGTTTTACCCACCCGGCATTACTTTATGTTCTGCTACCAAGGAACCAGACTTTCCTGTTAATCTTTAAGGCTGGCTTTCGCAATAACTCCTAAAACCTTTCAAAGATCATTTAATTTTCTTTCTCTGGGCATTAGTTGCTTTTTCCTTTAATTTTAATCATCCTGTTTATGACGATAAACTACATCCAGCAGTAAGGAGAGATTTTGAGGAGTATGGAACGACCTCTTAATTACTGTTATTCACAGGTTCACCCTGATCCGGTCTGGTCACACCTGTTAGTGTCGCAGCTATGGGCAAATAGTGAACCCCAAAACTGTGGTCAAACATTATGAAAGTATAAAAATAGATTTTTATAGTAGAAATACCAAATTACATATTTTTAAAAATATTACGAACTAAAAATTCGGAATTTGAAATAAGCAAAAAATATTACCAACAATACATTTTTGCAATAAACAAAAATATTACCAGTAATATAGTTGACAGGCGACAAAAACTCTTTACTATAATACTGTGAAAAAATGTGATAAAACTTCATCTACAAACTGATTCCTTACAAAGAATACATATTTTATTCATACGGGCCTATCCTAAAAGTCATGTCGGCATTAAATAACCCATTGAGGTTGATATGCCGTAAAGCAAAATAAACTACAACCCGCTTCTTTTTTTTGTTTTGTTTAACCATATTTAATTATAGAATAGGAAAATTTTCAGTTGTACCTGATTTTTTTTTTTTTGATTTTTTTTAAATGCATTTGTGACCAATGAATCATTCACGCATAAAAATGCAACTAACTAAACGGATGAAAAAATGTCTGAACATGACAGACACTTTTGCAAATAAAGACATTTTAAATTGTAGCATTGCATTCAGTGTTTAATTGGACATAGTTGTTCAGTTCTTTGATGACATTTGTGTGAATTTAGTAAAAGACGTATACATTATGAAAGAAGAGCTTTATCTGATAAACGAAAATGGCATGAATACTCTTGACACACGTCTTGATGCGTATACTTAGCCCATTAACTGCCAATTTTTTTTAATGCGCATTTATGGGCCAGGCAGGTGTCTTAGGAGTTTATTTATTCCATTGTCGTTTTTATAGAAACTAGAACATCAAATATATATGTATATAAAACATCAAAAAATAATATTGATTAGAAATAATAAAAAAAATACTTTTCAAGATAGTCATTATTTTTCTACTCGTGAAATGTAAAATTACGACAGAAAGTATGTTCTTACGGCTAATAATAAAAACTTTAAAGGCTAAGTGTTGTAAAATATACCTCTGCAAATGCAATGTATGTAAGCAATTCAATGTAAATACAAGGAATAACATATAGTGAGTTTAATTTTAACAGAACCCCAAATGGGGCTCATGGCAGGTAATGGGTTAATAAATCCACAGTGAGGATTGATGACTGCTTCAGTACGAACTCCAAACATTGACATGCTTGAATCAGTTGATCTTTATCTATTCTGGACAGTGTGCTTGACTTCAGAGATGCTATAGTTTTATGGGGCTTCGGTTGTCTTCCCTCTCGCCTATGACGCGGACGTAGTAGTCCAACGGATTCGGGTCTGTAAAGCTAAGCTGCCATATAGGGGTGACCTGATCGTAGATATTATAAATAATATACACATAGACTTAGACTTAAGAGACGGGACAGAAGTCATGTTCGTAGGTGGTAGGGTATTCCTTTGTTTACACTTCATATCCACTTACTCACAAATCTCTCCTCACAGTCAGTAGCATAGGTCCTTAATATTTGAGGAATAAATTCAGGAAG
>OZ038478.1:27839773-27842273 GCA_964036315.1 Acanthosepion esculentum
AGAAAACATGGATTGCAGATGGATAGACTTTGCTCTCCCTGGGATGAAAGTCCAAAGAAACAGTTCAGCTTTTTCAAATAAACCAGAATTGCCAAAAAAAACAATGATAGCGATAAAGGAATAAAGAATACAAGAAAAACAAATTCAAAAAGTCTCCATTCTAATTCAGTCATTCATACATTGCTCGCAATTAATCTCAAATTCCATTTCAAATAAAAGCTGCGATCTGAAAATAAGTTTAGTAAATCGCTAGAGGATGCCATTCAGGTTCAATTAACGATAAACATTTTTTTCTTTGTTGGGGGGAGTCACCATGAGAATTTAATTTTGCAAATGTCTCAGCTTACAATCTCACAGAAGAAAATAAGAAAACCAACAACATCTGAAAGTGACAACTGCAATTTTAAATAAATTGCTTCATTGGCACAATATCGTAATTATGCGCGCGCATTGACGCCTGCGCAGTAAAGCATGCACGCGTCTAGTAATTGTTTGATTCGACGTAATTATTTCAAAGTGGATTTTGATTTAAGGCCTCAACGGTTTTTCCATTGAACAGGCGCAAAGCAATTTCACTGATAAATGTTGAGATGTAAACAACAGAGAAATAATTCCATTTCCAATTTCAATATCAATTTGCTATCCATTTTCTCTAGAGAAAACTTTAATTAGGACATAGCATGAAAAGTAAACTGATCAAGGTTGTATAAGGCACCATTTTTGTTTTACACATATTTAGTCATGCACGTTAATGATACTATATATATATATATATATATATATATATATATATATATATATATATATATATATGTATGTATATATATATGAATGTATGCTCTAAGCTAACAGAAGTACAATACGCTAAATAAGAACGACTACAGTGTGTCACAATTTGAGAAAAGCCTGCAATCCTTGAAAATATGTATCCGAAAAAAGTGGAATTTTACATTAAATAGAAACTGAAAAAGAACTCTACTAGGATATTTGGCAAAATTGGAATCTTCGTACCGTCAAAAAAGTAGTTTCAAAGGACATTTTTCCCCCTTGATATCGCCATCAATTTACTTTCAGTCGTCGGCTATTTGTACTGTTTTAAAGATAAGATTAGACTTTTAATAAAGTCTCAATTCTATAAGGCACGATGGAGTAATGGATAGCGGCTCGGATTGAGGAATCGGAGTTCGAATTCCAGTCGATCCGTTGCATTCACTTACGTGCTAATACCTTTGAGAAAGGTATGAAACTTTCTCCCCTTCCCCAGCTATAAATAGCAGGACAGACTTGGTTCTATAAACTTGGGTGGCAACCGGTGTAAGAAAAGGAAAAACTGAATTCAAAACCGGCTTTGAGAAGATTTGGCTCCGTCAGGCTATCTTGTGCAAGGAAAACCACTTCTACAATGGCTGCAGTACACATGGTGCCCCCTACGTGTCGTGTCACGGTATAAATAAAAAAAAATAAAAAAAACATATGATAGAGAATTTATACATCTTTTTTTTTTTGAGAATTGAGGTATTTTTTTTGTCAAATTTTATTACGTATGGTCGTTTAATATTAATAACCCTGTTGTCACGTCTCTAGTTTGCGTGTCCAGGGGAAGAAATAGGAAAAGTTCTAGAAGTAGGCAAACAAAAGGTGGGGATTGTTTCATTTTTAAACGAAACAATGTCTTTATTCCAGATACGTCGTAGTTGACTCCAAAGAGTTCGACCTCAGCACTTGTAATTAGATATTTCCTTAATTATCTACTATTAAACTTGATTTTTTTAAAATTATTATTTATCAATTAATTTTTCTGTATTGCTTATGCTTTAATATAAATAAAATACGACTGCAAAATTAAATTCATCTTACTTTCATTTATCGCTATAGTTAAACAAATAAACATGGAAATATGTTCTTATATACTCAGATCAAATGTCTAAACATCAGAATTTGGTTGAGAACCCTTTACTCATCCAACTGAACAATTCCGGGCAAGCTTTATATATATATATATATATATATATATATATATATATATATATATATGTGTGTGTGTGTGTGTGTGTGTGTGTCTGTGTGTGTGTGTGTGTCATGAAAAATATGGAAAAGACAAAACAAAATTCGAATATGCAAGTTCACTGTTTTAAAGTTGATTTACTGTCGACGTCAGTCGTTTCGGTCTAGTAGACCATCTTCAGGACATGGTTATTAGAAAACATACTTAGGAATAGACGATGTTTAAGTTAACATGAAAAGACGATAGACACAAGACTAATCAGAAACAGAACAACTGAAGTGGGCGTTCCATTTTTGGGATCCGGTCACGTTGGCGTCGCGCGGGCGTTGCTGCGAAAAACGCACTCCCAAGATAGAGACTTTATTTTAAATGAAAAAGAGGAATTCTATTTGAATCTAAAGCTTATGAGTACGTTTGTCAAGCATTTAAAACAACATTAAAACAGTAAACTTGCATATTCGGATTTTGTTTTGTCTTTTCCATATTTTTCATCAT
>OZ038478.1:27844773-27854773 GCA_964036315.1 Acanthosepion esculentum
AATGTGGCACGAGGTCGATTTTATTTTGGGTAACCCCAGCGCGTACACACGGGCCAAAAAACAAAAATTGCGGATTCCCTGCAACCGTCACTAGCACCGATCCCTCTCTCTGGTGCCATGTGAGGGTGCGGCCTCGGGCAGCTGTCCCCCACGGCTGGGCATGTCACAGTATTATTTTCTTCAGTTGCACACCTGTCCCCCGACTGAACCGCAATTGAGTCACACTTTTACCGAAGACAGAGACACGACTGAGAGATGATGAACTCTACCTGCCAGGTAAGTGTATTTACCTTGTATCTTCCCTGCAGACATAAGGTTGAGTTTAATGTGGGGAACACGAGCACGTACACTCGGTCCAAGGACAAAAATTCCCCGAGACCCCGCAACCGTCGGTTGCCATAAATGGATGCAGCCTCGAGCAGTTGCTCCCCAGGGCTAGGAACCGCAGTTTTATTTTCCCCAGTTATGCATTTGTCTTCTGACGGAACCGCAACTGAGTTGCACTCTGCCCGAAGACAAAGACGTAATTGAGAGATGATAAAAACCTACCTGGACACCAGCAAAAGCTCCTGTGCCAGGTAAGTATTGACACTTTGACTGGTAATGACTATATTAGTCGTTTCCTTATAGGGAGAATTTAGCTTTCATTGACCGAGCAACCAGTGTCACTTTTGGTTGAAACTAATAAAATTGTTCTTTTAATTTTTCAGTTTTTATCAAGTCCTATAATATTTAGTGCTCCTTAAAAAAATTGTTTATGTATAATTTACTCGCCCTCAAAAATTACATTTAAATCTAAAATATCTTCAGGCTGTAAATAACCCAGACGAGCCGTAAAAAAAATCATTACTGTCGATAAAAATGTGTAAAATTTTTCTATTAAAGCAGTTTGACAGAGACATTATCTCAATTCCAGTAACAGTTATCTCCCTCCCGACTACTGATGGAAGTTTCCTTCCTAGCTTTTTGTTTGAAGTAGTGTGAAATACAACATATTCATTATACGATTATTATTTTCTTCGAGTTATATGTGCTACCCATTTTAGTTGTTACCGTTGTTGAAATTCCTCAAGTGATATGGTTTCTGTTATTTGGTACAATTCAGTTTTTGTAGTTCTGTAGCACCAGTGCATATGGTTGAAAGAATTATGGTCCTCACAATGATCTACAGTCTAATTTACTCAAATCCATTTTAACTATTGATCTCCAAGACCGATTCTATACACCTGAGAGTTTAGATATTCCTGAACGAGTTTGATGTCGTGAATGACATCCGTATCAAAGTCTCATTCTGACGAAGCTCTTCAAGAACTTGACCCGAACTTTTAGATTAGTGATTTTCTTATTCTTCTGTATCTATAGGGGTTGGACAAAATAATTGGAACAGTTGCAAAATCCACTCCTATATTTCAAAGACCTATTATATTAAGAACTTTAAATAAAACTTCGTAATTGCAGGTTATATCTATTGTAAATACATTTATTTATCTAATTTACTCTCTTTGTCTTATTTATGTTTAGAATTTAGTAAAATTTAAGCTAAATTCGTGACTTCTCCGAGTTCGATAAAAAGCAAATTGTTGGAGCTCGCATGGCAGGAGCCTCGATCACTAAGGTTGCTGAACTGTTTGTTTTTTCAAGATCAACCATATCAAGAAACAGGGCAAGACCTCTAGCAACCGTAGCAATTCTGGCCGAACTTGCAAACTTACCGACAGGGACTGACGTGCATTAAAACGCAATGTGGCAAAAGATCATCGGACTATTGCGGCCAAGGAGACTGCAGAGTTGAATAACCATCTGCTTTTCCATCTCGGGCAATTGTAAACGACCTGAAGTAACAACTAGTAAGCACTGTAGTTACAAGCGATTAAAAATTAAATAAATAATGTTAAATTTAAATATCGAATAGAGTGAAAGGTTTTTAAAAAAACAATTCTTCATTAAAGGTCTAACTCTAATTTCGCTTTTCGGCACAATTGCAATTTATATCGTTTAATTAAATTGTAATTAAAACTTAAGCGAGGACGGAACGTTGCTCATGTTTTTCATTTCTTTTTCTAGCACACGTAATGTGACGTAGTCGAAATATTACAGAGTTATGATTCGTTAATGTCTTTTAAGAATGACCTTATGTGTTGGGATCCTAAATAATGGTGGTTTTAAAAGAAAAGAAAAAATGGCGCGTAAAATAAATGTAAACAAACTACGGAGATCGGTTGCGTATACGAAGAAAGATTATGCCGAATTAAGGTGTCGAATAAAGATTAAATAATGTTGTTATTTCTAAATTCTTATAACGTTTACGTACATCGGACGCTGAATGTAAAATGCCGAAGGCCCAAAAGCCCTCCGCCGGACATAGCCTAAAATCCGTCCAAAGGCTGTCTTCTAGACTAGTAAACAATGTCTGTACTGTTAAATTGATTTTCTGCGACTGTTGGCTCTGGTAGCTAAAATGATAGATCAGCTGTCATGCAATGACGAGCTACCTGAGCTTAAAGCGAATCACACTTATAACTTACCTTATCTATATATGGCCTGAAGCGGCTCAAATACTGCTCTCCGGATTTACCTGGCTTTATGGTTGATGAACTATTTTCCAGCTGCAACCATTTTACCCCGCAGCTAACCTATCGCCATTTCCCTGGCATGTATTCTGAGGAGCTATATTCCATATTCCACCCTTTCTAGCCTTCACAACAAAAAACCACCGTTCAGAATACGCATGGTCGAATTATCCTCGTTCCCTTTGTAATCCATTGGTAAGAAGCAAGTTCGATTTGGAAACCTTCTTCCCAAAGACAGGTACTTTGCGTAACAGACTCCCGAGAGGAAAATTTCCCGACCATGGCACTCTTAATTTCTTCAAGTCTAACCTGAACCGTTATCTATATACAAAATACCCATTCAATAACCTCTAACTTGAGTAGCTCTTGGGCCTTGTATTGGACGAATAGCAGTAAAAAAAAAGGTTACTCTTGAACATCCCCGCTGTTTACTAGAAGCCATAGATTGACGTCCTGAATTATTATTCGTTTTCTACGGGATATCAACCCTATGCCGGTTATTTAAAGCCAGAAAATATTCTTATAACTAAGAATGTTTAGTGGAGATAATAATGGCTTAGTAATATAAGTCTTACTAACTTGTAGCTGCAGGAGAATAGGTGGATCCATAGCTTTCCCAAAAGTATTTGCTCGTAAGTAATACGACGAACCCAACGGGAATTGGAACACGGGTCTCAGATTAACAAACCCTGGGCCATTATATATATATATATATATATATATATATATATATATATATATATATATATATATATATATATATATATATATATATATAGTGATACTCGCATGGAAAAACCTTGGGAATTTCCGAACAAACCAGTACCCAAGGAAAAATGAGGAATAAAAAAAGAAAGAACTAAGAACATGAAACTGAGACGAAAACAATCGTCCAGAGTTCAATCTCAGAGTCCAAAGAAAAAAAAAACGAGTAAAGGCAACTACGTAAAGTGCTCAATACACGAAGTAGAGCAAACCTAAGGAGCCAGTAAAACCTACCCAGGTTTCACCTACTCGGATCGTCAGGGTAATGCTGGCTTGACGATCCGTTTAGGTGAAACCTAGGTAGGTTTGACTGGCTCCTTAGGTTTATCTGATATACATATATATATACACACACATACAAAGAAATAATCACGCATAGAATCAATCAGCAATATTAATGCGATTATTGGCGCTATCACATCGCTCGGAGAATAGAATGTATGCATTAAAACACTGTTAATCCATAGAATGATGTGATCCGCATTCATAAAACTGTACATACATCATACCAACCGCGTATCCAAGCTGACAAGCGGTTACCCACCTCGGTACTGAATATGCTAAACGTTGCTTAACTTCGGTGATCGTACGGCAACGGGCGTTTTAAGGATATGTGACCGTAAGCCCGAATAGCCGCGATGAAACGTAAATGAAAGATAACAGAAAGAATCGTCAAGACATTAATTATTGACAATTATTCATTGGATAATAGGAAAATACTGATAATGATTTTAATTATTAAGGTTTTTCTACGACGTTACTGATCCGCATGATTACCGACTTAAAGCGATAACTTTTTTAGAATGCAAAGTATTATTTTAAACTAGATTCATTTCAGGGGAAGAAAACCGTGGTCTTAAATTTGATGTTTATAAGAGAGCAACATTCAATTTCTCCTCCTCGTTAGGAAATGCATTAAATTCCGCCTCCACAAATGCATTTTCTGATTTCGAAAACTAAACTGGACCTATTCTTTGACTTGAGACAATCGAAAGTGGTTCTCCTAAGAAACATTGTTCAACACACTTCAGAGAAAATAATAATCTCCAGAAAGCAAGTCTTGTAGGAAAGTTATCGAAAAAGAAAAATTTGTTTCTTTAGTAAATCGAAAACTATTTCCTGATGAAAATGGAAACTGTTTCCTTATTGATAGGCAAGGACGAAATGGAAGGAAATTATTTTCCAGCTTAGCAACGCTTTAATAAAAGAGAAAAAAAGTCGTTCGGCTTTGTCTTTTGAGTCATATATCGTTTGTTCAATTGCCATATGTTCTTCAACGCCTGAAGTCGGTAGATGTATTCACAGTAAGCAATATTTTACTGAGGATTTATGATGCGTGCTTGTTAACATTTGGTGATTGCAAAAATTATTCACATCTTCGTTAATACTTTTCATATATAATGCTGCTTTTCCAATCACAGCTTAGATGTGAAACAAATTCGAAAATATGCGGCACCCATTGAGGGTCGCACTCATTACTCGATTGTAAATTCATCTAGTGAGACTACCTTGCTAACCATTACACCACGTCGAGATGCCCACTTTTCGTATATAATGTCGGCTTTAACACAAACGATAAAAAACAATTTTTAAACGCAAATGGGCCTAATTAAAAAAACAAAAACGATTTCGCCATTTTGCCGATTCCGTTAAAATAGACACCAAGACTATTTTGCCGATTCCTTTAATATAGACACCAAGACTATTTTGCCGATTCCGTTAATATAGACACCAAGGCTATTTTGCCGATTCCGTTAATATAGACACCAAGACTATTTTGCCGATTCCGTTAATATAGACACCAAGGCTATTTTGCCGATTCCGTTAATATAGACACCAAGGCTATTTTGCCGATTCCGTTAATATAGACACCAAGGCTATTTTGTCGATTCCATTAATATAGACACCAAGGCTATTTTGTCGGTAAATATAAATAGTATTTTAGAACAAAGATTATATGATATTTGAGATCATCACCCCCAGTGCTTGTGTGAGCTGTGTAGGCAGGACTTGAACAACATGGATTCTGCGGTCTGTGACTGTTGTCTCCAGTGGGTGCACCTGAAGCGTATTGGCAAAAGAACGATGTCCAGGGGAAAATTTAGGGTTTGGCGATACTCTTATGTCTGAAGTACTTAAAATATTCAGAGACTTCTATAGTTCTTTTAATAATTGATGATGAATAAATGATTTTACCAGTTTATGGTGGGAAAGTAAATTGTCTTAACAGTTGGTGAAAAGAAATAGATTTCTCTGTTAAATCTGTGTGTTGTTATTTTAACATTTCCCGCCTTCATAATATTAAAAATATTTACCGGTAAATTAGCCTGGGGTCTATTTTACCGCTCCTAGTGAAATAAGTTAAAAGCGTGTTTGTCTATTTTCCCGGGAACGATAAAATATCCTCTTTCTTCCCACAAAAAAGATCTGCTCTCTGAGAGCCAATGAACGATAATTAACGTTCACGTTATTCTACTTGTAAAGCATCAGATGATGTTAATTAGCGCTCCCCTTCATGAAATTCGTTCTTTGTCGTCATTTTGTCCTCCTTTCGCCTTTTACTTTCACTTTTACTTTCCTCCTTTTACTTTTTACTTATATGATTTTAACTTTGGGCATTCCCATTGTTCTATTTTTGACTTTCACCCGTTGAAGAAAATAGGGTTGGCAGAAAATCTCAACTGAATTACAAAAGTTATTAAAAATAGACTGGATTTTTTTTTCTACCTGTAGAAAACTGAAGAAGCAATGCTGTTCAAGAACAAAAAGCAACAACTATTTAATTTTGATCTTTTTTTTGATGGTCGTCGGCAAAATAAGCAGTCTTAGATGTCAACAATTAATTGGAGGTGAGAATCAGATAGAGGGATTTAATTCTATATAGGGTCTAAATAAATACGACAATTCAGAAATCAAAAAGCGAATGGAAATAGCGAAATTTGCTTTCGATAAACTCAAACTGAGTATAAATTGATGCACACGATCCATCGACAAAGATGCAGGTAAAATGGTGGGCTCCCTGTGCGACTCCAATAAGTACCTGACTCCACGTACTATCTTCTAAAATTACAAGAGCCAGATCAGACCAAGAATGGAGTACAGTTGTTTTATTGGCCAGGAGCTGCACAGACTGCACTCTGAAGCCTCGATAGAGTCCAAAAGAGTTCCTTTCATATTCCATCGATGAGAAGTAAGTTCCACTTGAACAGCTTCTTCCCGCGAATCACTGCTCCGTTGAACTGATCACCCAAGAGGCTGTTTCCCCGATCAATACAATTTTAACCTGTTCAAGTTTACGGTCAACCGTTATCTTCCCCGCGTATCCGTACAAACTACTTTAACCCTCAACCTCGAGTCTCTACTGGACCTTGTACAGAGTGAAGGTTACGGAAAAAAGTATAAAGTGATAGTTTTGAAGTGCTAGGTCATATCTATTGTTTATGAAAGTGATGCTGGACAATTTCCTTACGCAGAAATCGGCGTCTCGAACCGACGCAGATGCGGGTCTACAGACGGATTCAGTTCACACTGTGTATTAAATAATTGAGCAAAGAGGACTTTAAAAGCGATACTTATACTTAAAATCAGAAATCGACAGTTGAAATACGTGGGACTTTTTAATAAGTTTTTTTTTTTCTTTTAGCAAATGGAAGACAACGCAGAGGGAAAGGAAGGATGTTAAAGAGTTCTAATGCTGCTCAGGGCAGCAACGGATAGAGATTTATGGTGAGCCATGATATACCCGATCCTGAAGAGACACGGCATTTAAACTTAGCAGGCTTCTTCCATTATGACCATAACTGAATGTTCGTCTTTGAGAAGGAAACATTACTCAGGCTGTACGTTTTCTGTGGTGAATAATGATTGGAACTTGTGTCAACGGTTACAAAATGTAGCAAGATGAACGATGGTGAAGTGGAGTTCACCCCCGGAGATAATTAACATAGAATGAAATCCTGCTTTATGCATCAAAGATGGTAAGTTGTAGTGAAAAAGGATGTTGAACATATTAATCATAGTTGATATTGATGTTCATAGTTGGACTTAGTTCGTTTCTTTGGTACTGAGGGATTTCTCTGGCAACGTCTCTAGTCATGTCGTTGTGGCAAGAAGTCGGCATTACATATTTATATATAAAAATAATTATTTAATAAAGTGCTATAAACCGGCTTTGGAATTGTGAAGTACTGCGAAATTAGTTCTGCCACCAATTTTTGTCCATCAGGATAAGAAATCCTATAACCCATTAGGGCACCATATTAACAACTCCCGCAGTAGTGTTTTGGATAAGATAACCTGACGGAGCCCAACCCTATCTAGGCTGGTTTTGATTTCATTCTCGTAGACCAGTTGCCACCATTCTGGCATTCTATTTATCCATAGATGAGACGTATTTATACCTTTCCCAAGGTTATTAGCAAGTAAGTGAAAGTAACGAACTTCACTGGAATTCGAACTCGGATCTCCAACTTCTCAATCCGAGCCACAATCCATTATTCCACGCTGACTCCACATTATTTCACTGTGCCGCCACCACCTTTATAAATAAACAAAATAAAATATTTCTACGTAAACATGTTTCTTATATTGCATAATTATTGTAAATTCCCTTTTTAACGGTGCCATTTCAGCAACGCTGGGCAATGTTTAGATACATTAAAGAATAATGAGTTGAAGAAGGAAAAACTAACTGAGACATATAATTTTAATAATGATTATTAATTACAAAATAATACTCGTTCCATCCTTAGGGGGTATTTTAATCCATTACCTGCCATGAGCCCCGTTTGGGTATCTGTTAAAATTAAACTCACTATATGTTATTCCTTGTATTTACATTAAATTGCTTACATACATTGCATTTGCAGAGGTATATTTTACAACACTTAGCCTTTAAAGATTTTATTATTAGCCGTAAGAAGACACTTTCTGTCGTAATTTTACATTTCACGAGTAGAAAAATAATGACTATCTTGAAAAGTATTTTTTTATTATTTCTAATGAATATTATTTTTTGATGTTTTATACACATATATATTTGATCTTCTAATTTCTATAAGAACGACAATGATAACTACTGAAATTAAACATAAGGAATAAATAAACTCCTAAGACACATGTCTGGGACAAAAATGCGCATTAAAAAAATTTGGCAGTTAATGGGTTAATAATATTGTATCTTTTGAATCCTAAACTTAATGCATTTGAAGCTGGCATCCCGTTCCCATCCTTTCACTGTTGAAACTGTAAAATGTAGATGTCTCTTCTGCTCCAATAGCTTCATATCTCGAACCTCACGCCTATGGATGACTATGATCTCCAACTATTCAAGTGTAACGTCAATCGACATCTCCAGTTGCCTTGATCTATCCTCTATCCTTCTCCACATCATTTCCTCTAACACTCCTATTTTCTCTCGCTCCAAATCCTCTGTAACCCCTTGCGTGCTAGTGGCTTCCAGCCTTGCCTGGGGTGAAAAGCTTACAAAAAAAAGTCCAAAAGCATCTCTGCGTCCTTGTGGGTGATGAATTATTTCCTCCATAAAACCCTTTTCCCACAGACGAAATGTCGCAAGCCTATCGCTGCTCTGCCGCTATTTCCATGGAAAATGTTAAGAGCAATTAAATTCCTTAAATACACTAGTTCTAACCTCTACGGCTAAGACCTGCCATGCCACGCCCATTGTAGTGTACCACCCTCATTCCTTTCATATTCCATTGCTGAGATGTAAGTTCTACTTGAGCTGCTTTGTGGCACCAACTCACAAGAGGATACTTCTCCGGTCACTACAATCCTAACCTTTTGAAGTCTATGTTTAACCGTTATCAACCCATATATCTCCATTAACTGTGACTCTTAATCTGTAACTATCTACATCGAGTAGTGTAATACATGATGAACATCATTTTAATAGGGCTTCTCAATATTCATGGCTGATGATGGTCGTATTAACCTCTTCCTTGACTTTGAAAGCATCATAGATGAAAAGTGGCAGTCTTCACTGCCTCCTTCTTTTATCTGCCGTGTCCCTTCAGGATGTAGGCGATCATGACCCTCCACATCTGCCGGTTCATTGTAGCTCTTAATAAGTTTTGTGTCTATGCTACTACACCTAGACTCTGTTCTACCATCCATTTACTCAAGCTCATCACGTATGTTACGCGCTGCTTACCTCTGTTCCACTTTCTCTCTATCTGTCCTGTGAGTATCAGGTTTTCCAAGTCCACTTTCCTTATTACCTGCCCCAGAAATTTCACCTGCCTCTTGCTGATGTTAATTATAAGTTTCCTTTTTGTTTCCATTTTCTCCAAAAAGTTTATCGTTGCTTATATGTTCCGTTCATGATATCTTCAGCATCTTTCTGTAGAACCACATTTATGTTGCTTCAAGTCTCTTCTTCATCTTTGAAAAGATTGGCCAGCATTCGTGGCCATACAGAAGGTCAGATATCACGTAATAGTACTCCTTTTTTATTTTTGTTTCTAACGAAAGTTTTCTGTCTCTTCATACTTTGCTTAGCTTTTCGAATGAATCTTTGGTCATCCCAATACATCTTCGGATCTCAGTGTCGCACTTTCCGTCTTCTGATTGAACGATTCACAGATATTTAAATTTCTGTACTTGTTTGATTTTAGTATCCTCAATTTGTACTTTAGAACGCTTTC
>OZ038478.1:27857273-27912273 GCA_964036315.1 Acanthosepion esculentum
AAAAAGAACATTCGGACAGTTTTTTTTATAATTTATCATCCGAACAGAAAAGAAAATATTAGATCGCATGAGAAATTGTATTAAAAAAAAAATAAATAAAAGCACATTGTCTGTCGTTTTCAATGAAATGTGCATGAAAGAATGATTGCTGCCTAAACACACACACACACACACACACACACACACACACACACACATATATATATATATATATATATATATATATATATATATATATATATATGTATATATATAGATATAGATATAGATATATATATACAGACATTTCCTTAAAGACGACTGACAAGGTACTGTGATCAAGCTTTTTATTTAATTTTTCGTGTTTTCTTACAAGTGTTTTCTTTTGGGGCACAAAGTGTATAAAAATATTGCTTATCCGAGCGCTATCGGCTATTCTTTTAGCCGTTATCGAGGATGTTTTTACTTTTTTCTTAACTGAAAGTGTGTGTGTGTGCCTCTTAAATGTGTCTGAAGTCATAGGAATGTTTTATTTTTGCATTTTTTAAAATAAAAGAAAACATTTCTGTAGCTGCAGTGTATTAGATTTTATTATTCTTTCCTAGGGCTCATCTAACAACCAAATATCCAAAGATAGAATCGTCTATCTACAATACATATTTACTAAATTATGAATATTTTGTATGAGAAAAATTATATTTTGCTTTCATCATTAAACTCTCAGTATATGTTTTGAGATTGCTAAAAGTGCTGGAGATTTGATTCAGTCCAATGGAATTGTGAAAAAAGTTAAATATCATTCTGTTACGCAAAGACATGACATACCATTTGGCTTACATATAAATTGTCAAAATTTGATCGAGTCATAAAAAGGAACAACATTTTGGAAATTGATATATAGTCGTCTCAATCACTTGACCTCTTTTCCATTGAATTTTATTCTATCAAAGGGATAGGAGAGTTTGAAAGAATACCCAAAGTGTGAACGTGAGCATTTCCAGTACTTAAAGAATATTTGTGAAGGTCTGCTATCAAATGTTTTCTAAAACTGTTGGAAAGAATGTTAAGAATTTGTAAAGCAGTAATTATGGCAGGTGGTTGTTTTATTAACAAAAATAAAATATGATGGCCTATGTATAAAAATGTTATTTATTTTAAAAAAGAATTTATAAAAAAATCAAATTAAATGTATAACCGTCTAGGTGTTGTTTTTTTTTGTTGTTTATTTACACGTCTTTTGAGAGAGGTGTATTTTTTGTAAGCCAGATGGTGTGTAAAAAAGAAAAAATCGTGCAATTTTTATGACCCTTTCGGATCAGGAATAGCCGACAGAAGCAAAATTTTTGAAGGGCCTTTTTTTATATATTGACCAATGAAAATTAAGTTTTCGAGACCCATAGAAATTCCGGATGGCCCCAAGTGGAGCCGACTTTTTCAAATAAAAGAGACGGCTTTGAGAAACGAAAGGGCAGAAACGAAAAAAGAACGAAAGGGAGCCGAAGCAGAGATCTGAGACGACACGCAGTTGGCAGACCACTTAACACCCTCTCTCTACTTTGACCAGCAAGTGGGCCATAAATCAGCCTTCAACAAACCAATCATTTCCAAAACCAATCCGGCCTGCTGTCAACGAAAATTCTTCAAAGGAGGTGGGTGCCTTTTGTGAGTTCTGCTAATTGAGGGTCTCTTTAAAAAAAAAAAAACAAACAAAACAAAACAAACTTTATCCCTTTCTTTTTGTATTTTGTAAAGGGTCTAAAACTTTATCCTTTTTTGGTATTTTTGTAAAGGGTCTAAAAACTTTATCCCTCTTTTGTATTTTTGTAAAGGATTTAAAACTTTATCCTTTTGTATTTTTAAAGGGTCTAATATTTTAAAAAACCAGAGTTTGACTAAACAATTTCATAGCTTGTTTCTGAGGGTATTTCCTTTTTAGAAACCCCAGGAAAATATTGTTATCCTGCCGTGTTAGGCGCACAGAAGGAAATTTTTGTGCAACCTTTCTTGTCTGTATCTTTTGTCATTATTGTAAAATAATTGTACAATAAATGTTTTTTCCTGTTCATTAAGATTTTCCGCAAAAGGATCCACGTGTCCCCCTTTTGGTTCTAATACGAAATTCACGTGTGTAATGGGGCAAGAAGAATACTGAGAAATTACCGTACAGAAATTATCTTCAGTAGCTTTCTTACGGTTTTTGGAAATAGCCATTTGATTAGGAGTCAAAAAGTTTTGTACACTCCCAAATGGAATTACCCCTTCGGGAATCTGCCAAGCGAATCCATCCATGCATTTAATCATTTGCATGGGTCCCATAAACTGGATTAAATCCACACCCAGAAGACCATGAATTGGAATGGGACCTTTACCTCCCCCAAAATTGGCCGCTAATTTGTAGTTCAACCCTATGAGATTTTCCACAACGTTATGAAACCCATTAAGATTAAATTCAATATCAAAATCATCATCAACCAGAACAGGCAAGGAGCGATGAAAATCATTGAATCCAACATCAAACATTACTTCTCTTAGCTTCTTCTGCTTGGTTCCTAAAAATGTTTTTACGCTAAACTCTGTAGATGGAATTAATTCCCTTTTGCCTTTCACCTTTGTTAACACAGATCGAGAGAAATAAGATCTCTGACTTCCTGTGTCCACCAAATAATTGAATTTATAAGGTTTGTTTCCGTTAAAGACTGTTATAACTACTATAGGTAAAATCAAATCTTGTTGTTTACTGCTGTTTTTGTAACACATATTGGTGGTTAGAGTTTTAGTTTGCTTAAATTTTAGCGGGCAAAGGGCACAGATTTACAAAATTTACATTCCCATGGTAAGGCGTTATTTTTTGCAATGCACTCTTGGCTCCCATGTCTGTGACTCATGCAAATAAAACATAAACTTCTTTCCTTACATTTCGCTAATCTAGATTCCAGAGAGGGGAACTTTGGACATGAAGTGCTAGAATGATTTTCAGTGCCACAAAACTTGCATATAATGGGGGTTTTACATAGGTATTGAAGTTTTGCAACGCAGAACAAGATTTGTTTAAATTTGATACCTTATCTGATCTACACTTTACCTCTTTATTAGCGTTATACTTAAATCTCGTTATGGCGAGAGTTTTGATCACTTCGTTATAGTTGTCAAAAATATGCATCAGAGAAGGATAATTAGTCCCAGCAATACGAATGATCTCCCTTTTCAAAACACTGGGCAACCTAGAAAAAATAGTATAGCTCACATATTTATTTCCGGGTGTGTTATTTTCTAGGAAATTTAGTTCGAATGAGTTGTTTTAACTCCAACAAGTCTGCTCTAACCTTGGTTAAATACTGTTTGACTCCCTCAAATTCAGAGTCCAGCACAGGCTTATTTTCACTTATTTGTTTCAAAATTTCGTTCACAATATACTCATGATCCCAATATTCTTCTTTTAGCAACTGATTAGCGACATCGTAATTTTCGTTAGTAATAGTTAAATGTTGGATAATCTGCAGAGCATAATCTGCTAGATATCCTCTTAGGTATTGTAACTTGATAGCTTTACATTTCACCGCTATCATACAGTTTTGAAATTGAGTAAGAAAGTTTTTGAAGGCGAACTTGTCTTCACAGTTTTTACCACTAAATTTGGGACAATTAAGTTTGGGAGCGAAAGAACACGTACCGGAATTAGAAGCCTCATCTACCTTCACAACATCACTTTCATTATTTTTTGTAATTCGTTCACCTATCTTAGCTAGAGCCTCCACAGTATCACATTGAAATTGTTCAAAGGAGTAATCCTCCGACTCTGACTCTTCAATGTTACGATCGAGGTAGATATCATCTATTTGGTCAGTAACCGATTCCATGGTTTCCAACCACTTAAATATCGTTTGCTCATGAGTAGTGAGCTGGACCTTTACAATATTTTCTTTGGCTTTCAGCGCGTTTATAGATCTCTCAATTCTTCCCTTCAACTGACGCCTCCTTTTAAAAAGTCTATTAAGTTCCTCCATCTTCCCGCAAATACACTTCAATCCTTCTAGGGATACTATACAGGTTGCTAGTAGTTCTGTTAATGAGCATGCCAAAACTAAAAGAAACATCTTATCACAAATTTCTGGCATATATGACCCTTTATCTTTGTATTTACCTATTACAATTAAAGGAAGAATACTTGTTAGTGAGTTATGGCTTCAGGGAATGGATTGGGACTCTGTCATCTCTGCAGAAAATCAAACTGCTTGGTCTAGTTTATCCAAAGATTTGATTCAACTGGACTTATTAAAATTTCCCAGATGTGCTGTGGATGAAACCTATCCTGCAGACTTGTACATATTTTGTGATGCCTCCAAAAAGGCTTATGGGTTTGTGGCTTATTTCTTTCAGAATGGGAATTCTACTTTAGTTTTTGCTAAGGCAAAAGTAGCCCCTTTGAAATCCAAAACCTTGCCCACTTTAGAACTGCTTGCCGTATTCCTGGCAGTCAAGTGTTTGGGAAATATTTTGGAGATGTTTTCAAATATTTCCATCAAGAATACCTTCGTGGCTGTTGATGCCCAGATAGTGTTGTCCTGGTTACTTTCCAAAGATGCTAAAACCAAGAATCAATTTGTTAGAAACAGGCTAAAGGATATTAGTAAAATAGCTAAGGAATCTAAGCTATTAGTAGGTAAATATTCCATGCCCCTAAAATTCAAGTATATACATACTCTGCAGAATCCTGCTGATTTAATTACCAGAGATTTCTGGGTTTCTGGACCTGAATGGCTGAAGAGACAGCCTGTTACTTGGCCTGTCTGTGGTTTGGATTGTTTGAGTACTGACAACAAAGTAATTGTTAATTCCATGGTACTGCATAACATGGTCTCTGCACATACTGAAAATCCCATTATTCATCTCAAGAAATTTTCAAAGTTAACAAAACTAATCAGAGTGATATCTCTGATATTTAAATTTGTAAACAGACTGAAAGGTGTGGTTGCAGACCATACCGAGTGCGCTAAACAACATTTGATAAAAGTAATGCAAAAACAGTCATTTGAAAAAGAAATTAATTATCTTTTACAGCCCCGAAAAAAGGAGGCTCCTGATTTAGTTAAAGATTTAAACTTATTTTTGGATAAAGAAGGGATTATCCGTTCAGATGGAAGAATAGGTAAAACCTCTGCTTTTGTATATGAGACAATTTATCCTATTTTGCTTGCTAAAGACAATCACTTGACCAAACTTATAATCAATGACTGCCATGACAAATGTAAACATTTAGGCATCGCTGCCACCTTAAATAAATTGAGATTATCTGGATTCTGGGTTCCTAGAGCTAGGCATACAGTGAGAAAGGCTATTTCCAAATGCTACTTGTGTAAAAAAATTAACGCCTTTTCCTTTAGATACCCTAAAATTACTAGTTTGCCTAAACACAGAGTGAACCTTGTCAAACCCTTCCTTCATACGGGAATTGATTATACTGGACATGTTTGGGTGAAGGATGATAAAGACGTAAGTAAAATGTATTTACTTATTTTTACTTGTCTGAATATACGAGCTGTACACATTGAACTTGTCAAAGACATGAGCACTCATGCTTTCATTCTTGCTTTCATCCGGTTTACCAACATTTACGGTATACCCTCTCATATTTATAGTGATAATGCCAAATCATTTAATGCTGGATGTAACCTTCTAGAGGAAGTTTTTACTTCTGACGAATTTGCTGCCAAGTTTAATTCCTACAACATAAAACACCTTACAATACCTTTGTACTCGGCATGGGTGGGCAGTACTTGGGAGCGCCTGATAAGAATCATAAAGTCCTGCTTGTATAAATCTATTGGACGTTCAAAAATTGATTATTTTGACTTACTCACTACTCTGTCTGATATTCAAAATGCAGTAAACGCTAGACCGCTAACCTATAGATGTGCATCGGACTCAAATTTGGAAATTATTACGCCCAACAATTTTCTTCGTCCTAATGTTAATGCAAGCCTTTATTTCAAAATGAATGGCCAAGACATCCGCTGTTCAGATCCTCCTTCCAGAAGAGATATCATTAAGAGTATGGAAATTCGCGACTCCATGTTACTCAAGTTTCGGGAACTTTGGTATGAGGAGTATTTACTGAACTTGAGAGAGCAATGTAAGAACCTTCATGAAAATAATTTTAATAATGTCATTAAGGTTGATGATGTAGTCCTTATTAAAAATCCAATTAAACCTAGACCTTATTGGCTATTGGGAAGGGTTCTAGAACTTATTCCTGGTGAAGATCATAAAGTCCGGTCTGTAAAAGTAAAGAGAGGAGATGGATCAATTCAGTTGCACTCTCTCAAACATTTATATCCTTTAGAAGTATCTTTAACTCATGCTCACCACCCCCTTGTCGAGCCGAATAGGGAAGAGGATTCGGGTGATGTGAGTAACACTAAAATTGATTCATCAGCTAATGAGGATACGAAGATGTCCAAGGGAAATGTAAGATCTGTATCCAATACCTTTAAGTCTGGAAGGCCTAAAAGAAAGGCTACAATGAAAGTCGGGAAACATCGTCCTGATGATCCTTATATTTGGTATTGAAACTAAAAGTCATATACACTTTGCGTATAAAATTGTCTACAAATATGTTCCTCATATTAAAAAAAAAAAAATGTATTATATATTAATTTACTTTGTGTAAAAATTTTCTTGAATATATCTTTGTGTAAAGGGATCCTTTTCATAAGGGTGTTTCTATAAATTTATATAAAACAAAGAATCTTGCAATAAACTAGATTTGTTTATTGCACATTCTCTTGAGGGGAGAGTATAAAAATTTTATTTATTTTAAAAAAGAATTTATAAAAAAAATCAAATTAAATGTATAACCGTCTAGGTGTTGTTTTTTTTGTTGTTTATTTACACGTCTTTTGAGAGAGGTGTATTTTTTGTAAGCCAGATGGTGTGTGTAAAAAAGAAAAAATCGTGCAATTTTTATGACCCTTTCGGATCAGGAATTTGCCGCCAGAATTGTTTGTCAAACTCTGATTTCTTCTGTGAAATCGTGCAATTTTTATGACCCTTTCGGATCAGGAATTTGC
Source organism: Acanthosepion esculentum (assembly GCA_964036315.1). Lineage (NCBI taxonomy): Eukaryota > Metazoa > Mollusca > Cephalopoda > Sepiida > Sepiidae > Acanthosepion > Acanthosepion esculentum. The sequence continues at coordinate 27,864,320 of OZ038478.1, forward strand.
CGCCAGAATTGTTTGTCAAACTCTGATTTCTTCTGTGAAATCGTGCAATTTTTATTACACTTTCGGATCAGGAATTTGCCGCCAGAATTGTTTGTCAAACTCTGATTTCTTCTGTGAAATCGTGCAATTTTTATGACCCTTTCGGATCAGGAATTTGCCGCCAGAATTGTTTGGCGAACTCTGATTTCTTCTGTAAAATCGTGCAATTTTTATGACCCTTTCGGATCAGGAATTTGCCGCCAGAATTGTTTGGCGAACTCTGATTTCTTCTGTGAAATCGTGCAATTTTTATGACCCTTTCGGATCAGGAATTTGCCGCCAGAATTGTTTGGCGAACTCTGATTTCTTCTGTGAAATCGTGCAATTTTTATGACCCTTTCGGATCAGGAATTTGCCGCCAGAATTGTTTGTCAAACTCTGATTTCTTCTGTGAAATCGTGCAATTTTTATGACCCTTTCGGATCAGGAATTTGCCGCCAGAATTGTTTGTCAAACTCTGATTTCTTCTGTGAAATCGTGCAATTTTTATTACACTTTCGGATCAGGAATTTGCCGCCAGAATTGTTTGTCAAACTCTGATTTCTTCTGTGAAATCGTGCAATTTTTATGACCCTTTCGGATCAGGAATTTGCCGCCAGAATTGTTTGGCGAACTCTGATTTCTTCTGTAAAATCGTGCAATTTTTATGACCCTTTCGGATCAGGAATTTGCCGCCAGAATTGTTTGGCGAACTCTGATTTCTTCTGTGAAATCGTGCAATTTTTATGACCCTTTCGGATCAGGAATTTGCCGCCAGAATTGTTTGGCGAACTCTGATTTCTTCTGTGAAATCGTGCAATTTTTATGACCCTTTCGGATCAGGAATTTGCCGCCAGAATTGTTTGTCAAACTCTGATTTCTTCTGTGAAATCGTGCAATTTTTATGACCCTTTCGGATCAGGAATTTGCCGCCAGAATTGTTTGTCAAACTCTGATTTCTTCTGTGAAATCGTGCAATTTTTATTACACTTTCGGATCAGGAATTTGCCGCCAGAATTGTTTGTCAAACTCTGATTTCTTCTGTGAAATCGTGCAATTTTTATGACCCTTTCGGATCAGGAATTTGCCGCCAGAATTGTTTGGCGAACTCTGATTTCTTCTGTAAAATCGTGCAATTTTTATGACCCTTTCGGATCAGGAATTTGCCGCCAGAATTGTTTGGCGAACTCTGATTTCTTCTGTGAAATCGTGCAATTTTTATGACCCTTTCGGATCAGGAATTTGCCGCCAGAATTGTTTGTCAAACTCTGATTTCTTCTGTGAAATCGTGCAATTTTTATGACCCTTTCGGATCAGGAATTTGCCGCCAGAATTGTTTGGCGAACTCTGATTTCTTCTGTAAAATCGTGCAATATTTATGACCCTTTCGGATCAGGAATTTGCCGCCAGAATTGTTTGGCGAACTCTGATTTCTTCTGTGAAATCGTGCAATTTTTATGACCCTTTCGGATCAGGAATTTGCCGCCAGAATTGTTTGTCAAACTCTGATTTCTTCTGTGAAATCGTGCAATTTTTATTACACTTTCGGATCAGGAATTTGCCGCCAGAATTGTTTGTCAAACTCTGATTTCTTCTGTGAAATCGTGCAATTTTTATGACCCTTTCGGATCAGGAATTTGCCGCCAGAATTGTTTGGCGAACTCTGATTTCTTCTGTGAAATCGTGCAATTTTTATGACCCTTTCGGATCAGGAATTTGCCGCCAGAATTGTTTGGCGAACTCTGATTTCTTCTGTGAAATCGTGCAATTTTTATGACCCTTTCGGATCAGGAATTTGCCGCCAGAATTGTTTGTCAAACTCTGATTTCTTCTGTGAAATCGTGCAATTTTTATGACCCTTTCGGATCAGGAATTTGCCGCCAGAATTGTTTGTCAAACTCTGATTTCTTCTGTGAAATCGTGCAATTTTTATTACACTTTCGGATCAGGAATTTGCCGCCAGAATTGTTTGTCAAACTCTGATTTCTTCTGTGAAATCGTGCAATTTTTATGACCCTTTCGGATCAGGAATTTGCCGCCAGAATTGTTTGGCGAACTCTGATTTCTTCTGTAAAATCGTGCAATTTTTATGACCCTTTCGGATCAGGAATTTGCCGCCAGAATTGTTTGGCGAACTCTGATTTTTTCTGTGAAATCGTGCAATTTTTATAACCCTTTCGGATCAGGAATTTGCCGCCAGAATTGTTTGTCAAACTCTGATTTCTTCTGTGAAATCGTGCAATTTTTATGACCCTTTCGGATCAGGAATTTGCCGCCAGAATTGTTTGGCGAACTCTGATTTCTTCTGTAAAATCGTGCAATTTTTATGACCCTTTCGGATCAGGAATTTGCCGCCAGAATTGTTTGGCGAACTCTGATTTCTTCTGTGAAATCGTGCAATTTTTATGACCCTTTCGGATCAGGAATTTGCCGCCAGAATTGTTTGTCAAACTCTGATTTCTTCTGTGAAATCGTGCAATTTTTATTACACTTTCGGATCAGGAATTTGCCGCCAGAATTGTTTGTCAAACTCTGATTTCTTCTGTGAAATCGTGCAATTTTTATGACCCTTTCGGATCAGGAATTTGCCGCCAGAATTGTTTGGCGAACTCTGATTTCTTCTGTAAAATCGTGCAATTTTTATGACCCTTTCGGATCAGGAATTTGCCGCCAGAATTGTTTGGCGAACTCTGATTTCTTCTGTGAAATCGTGCAATTTGTATGACCCTTTCGGATCAGGAATTTGCCGCCAGAATTGTTTGTAAAACTCTGATTTCTTCTGTGAAATCGTGCAATTTTTATTACACTTTCGGATCAGGAATTTGCCGCCAGAATTGTTTGTCAAACTCTGATTTCTTCTGTGAAATCGTGCAATTTTTATGACCCTTTCGGATCAGGAATTTGCCGCCAGAATTGTTTGTCAAACTCTGATTTCTTCTGTGAAATCGTGCAATTTTTATTACACTTTCGGATCAGGAATTTGCCGCCAGAATTGTTTTTCTCAAACTCTGATTTCTTCTGTGAAATCGTGCAATTTTTATGACCCTTTCGGATCAGGAATTTGCCGCCAGAATTGTTTGTCAAACTCTGATTTCTTCTGTGAAATCGTGCAATTTTTATGACCCTTTCGGATCAGGAATTTGCCGCCAGAATTGTTTGTCAAACTCTGATTTCTTCTGTGAAATCGTGCAATTTTTATTACACTTTCGGATCAGGAATTTGCCGCCAGAATTGTTTGTCAAACTCTGATTTCTTCTGTGAAATCGTGCAATTTTTATGACCCTTTCGGATCAGGAATTTGCCGCCAGAATTGTTTGGCGAACTCTGATTTCTTCTGTAAAATCGTGCAATTTTTATGACCCTTTCGGATCAGGAATTTGCCGCCAGAATTGTTTGGCGAACTCTGATTTCTTCTGTGAAATCGTGCAATTTTTATGACCCTTTCGGATCAGGAATTTGCCGCCAGAATTGTTTGGCGAACTCTGATTTCTTCTGTGAAATCGTGCAATTTTTATGACCCTTTCGGATCAGGAATTTGCCGCCAGAATTGTTTGTCAAACTCTGATTTCTTCTGTGAAATCGTGCAATTTTTATGACCCTTTCGGATCAGGAATTTGCCGCCAGAATTGTTTGTCAAACTCTGATTTCTTCTGTGAAATCGTGCAATTTTTATTACACTTTCGGATCAGGAATTTGCCGCCAGAATTGTTTGTCAAACTCTGATTTCTTCTGTGAAATCGTGCAATTTTTATGACCCTTTCGGATCAGGAATTTGCCGCCAGAATTGTTTGGCGAACTCTGATTTCTTCTGTAAAATCGTGCAATTTTTATGACCCTTTCGGATCAGGAATTTGCCGCCAGAATTGTTTGGCGAACTCTGATTTCTTCTGTGAAATCGTGCAATTTTTATGACCCTTTCGGATCAGGAATTTGCCGCCAGAATTGTTTGTCAAACTCTGATTTCTTCTGTGAAATCGTGCAATTTTTATGACCCTTTCGGATCAGGAATTTGCCGCCAGAATTGTTTGGCGAACTCTGATTTCTTCTGTAAAATCGTGCAATATTTATGACCCTTTCGGATCAGGAATTTGCCGCCAGAATTGTTTGGCGAACTCTGATTTCTTCTGTGAAATCGTGCAATTTTTATGACCCTTTCGGATCAGGAATTTGCCGCCAGAATTGTTTGTCAAACTCTGATTTCTTCTGTGAAATCGTGCAATTTTTATTACACTTTCGGATCAGGAATTTGCCGCCAGAATTGTTTGTCAAACTCTGATTTCTTCTGTGAAATCGTGCAATTTTTATGACCCTTTCGGATCAGGAATTTGCCGCCAGAATTGTTTGGCGAACTCTGATTTCTTCTGTGAAATCGTGCAATTTTTATGACCCTTTCGGATCAGGAATTTGCCGCCAGAATTGTTTGGCGAACTCTGATTTCTTCTGTGAAATCGTGCAATTTTTATGACCCTTTCGGATCAGGAATTTGCCGCCAGAATTGTTTGTCAAACTCTGATTTCTTCTGTGAAATCGTGCAATTTTTATGACCCTTTCGGATCAGGAATTTGCCGCCAGAATTGTTTGTCAAACTCTGATTTCTTCTGTGAAATCGTGCAATTTTTATTACACTTTCGGATCAGGAATTTGCCGCCAGAATTGTTTGTCAAACTCTGATTTCTTCTGTGAAATCGTGCAATTTTTATGACCCTTTCGGATCAGGAATTTGCCGCCAGAATTGTTTGGCGAACTCTGATTTCTTCTGTAAAATCGTGCAATTTTTATGACCCTTTCGGATCAGGAATTTGCCGCCAGAATTGTTTGGCGAACTCTGATTTTTTCTGTGAAATCGTGCAATTTTTATGACCCTTTCGGATCAGGAATTTGCCGCCAGAATTGTTTGTCAAACTCTGATTTCTTCTGTGAAATCGTGCAATTTTTATGACCCTTTCGGATCAGGAATTTGCCGCCAGAATTGTTTGGCGAACTCTGATTTCTTCTGTAAAATCGTGCAATTTTTATGACCCTTTCGGATCGGGAATTTGCCGCCAGAATTGTTTGGCGAACTCTGATTTCTTCTGTGAAATCGTGCAATTTTTATGACCCTTTCGGATCAGGAATTTGCCGCCAGAATTGTTTGTCAAACTCTGATTTCTTCTGTGAAATCGTGCAATTTTTATTACACTTTCGGATCAGGAATTTACCGCCAGAATTGTTTGTCAAACTCTGATTTCTTCTGTGAAATCGTGCAATTTTTATGACCCTTTCGGATCAGGAATTTGCCGCCAGAATTGTTTGGCGAACTCTGATTTCTTCTGTAAAATCGTGCAATTTTTATGACCCTTTCGGATCAGGAATTTGCCGCCAGAATTGTTTGGCGAACTCTGATTTCTTCTGTGAAATCGTGCAATTTGTATGACCCTTTCGGATCAGGAATTTGCCGCCAGAATTGTTTGTCAAACTCTGATTTCTTCTGTGAAATCGTGCAATTTTTATTACACTTTCGGATCAGGAATTTGCCGCCAGAATTGTTTGTCAAACTCTGATTTCTTCTGTGAAATCGTGCAATTTTTATTACACTTTCGGATCAGGAATTTGCCGCCAGAATTGTTTGTCAAACTCTGATTTCTTCTGTGAAATCGTGCAATTTTTATTACACTTTCGGATTAGGAATTTGCCGCCAGAATTGTTTTTCTCAAACTCTGATTTCTTCTGTGAAATCGTGCAATTTTTATGACCCTTTCGGATCAGGAATTTGCCGCCAGAATTGTTTGTCAAACTCTGATTTCTTCTGTGAAATCGTGCAATTTTTATGACCCTTTCGGATCAGGAATTTGCCGCCAGAATTGTTTGTCAAACTCTGATTTCTTCTGTGAAATCGTGCAATTTTTATTACACTTTCGGATCAGGAATTTGCCGCCAGAATTGTTTGTCAAACTCTGATTTCTTCTGTGAAATCGTGCAATTTTTATGACCCTTTCGGATCAGGAATTTGCCGCCAGAATTGTTTGGCGAACTCTGATTTCTTCTGTAAAATCGTGCAATTTTTATGAACCTTTCGGATCAGGAATTTGCCGCCAGAATTGTTTGGCGAACTCTGATTTCTTCTGTGAAATCGTGCAATTTTTATGACCCTTTCGGATCAGGAATTTGCCGCCAGAATTGTTTGTCAAACTCTGATTTCTTCTGTGAAATCGTGCAATTTTTATGACCCTTTCGGATCAGGAATTTGCCGCCAGAATTGTTTGGCGAACTCTGATTTCTTCTGTAAAATCGTGCAATTTTTATGACCCTTTCGGATCAGGAATTTGCCGCCAGAATTGTTTGGCGAACTCTGATTTCTTCTGTGAAATCGTGCAATTTTTATGACCCTTTCGGATCAGGAATTTGCCGCCAGAATTGTTTGTCAAACTCTGATTTCTTCTGTGAAATCGTGCAATTTTTATTACACTTTCGGATCAGGAATTTGCCGCCAGAATTGTTTGTCAAACTCTGATTTCTTCTGTGAAATCGTGCAATTTTTATGACCCTTTCGGATCAGGAATTTGCCGCCAGAATTGTTTGGCGAACTCTGATTTCTTCTGTAAAATCGTGCAATTTTTATGACCCTTTCGGATCAGGAATTTGCCGCCAGAATTGTTTGGCGAACTCTGATTTCTTCTGTGAAATCGTGCAATTTTTATGACCCTTTCGGATCAGGAATTTGCCGCCAGAATTGTTTGGCGAACTCTGATTTCTTCTGTGAAATCGTGCAATTTTTATGACCCTTTCGGATCAGGAATTTGCCGCCAGAATTGTTTGTCAAACTCTGATTTCTTCTGTGAAATCGTGCAATTTTTATGACCCTTTCGGATCAGGAATTTGCCGCCAGAATTGTTTGTCAAACTCTGATTTCTTCTGTGAAATCGTGCAATTTTTATTACACTTTCGGATCAGGAATTTGCCGCCAGAATTGTTTGTCAAACTCTGATTTCTTCTGTGAAATCGTGCAATTTTTATGACCCTTTCGGATCAGGAATTTGCCGCCAGAATTGTTTGGCGAACTCTGATTTCTTCTGTAAAATCGTGCAATTTTTATGACCCTTTCGGATCAGGAATTTGCCGCCAGAATTGTTTGGCGAACTCTGATTTTTTCTGTGAAATCGTGCAATTTTTATAACCCTTTCGGATCAGGAATTTGCCGCCAGAATTGTTTGTCAAACTCTGATTTCTTCTGTGAAATCGTGCAATTTTTATGACCCTTTCGGATCAGGAATTTGCCGCCAGAATTGTTTGGCGAACTCTGATTTCTTCTGTAAAATCGTGCAATTTTTATGACCCTTTCGGATCAGGAATTTGCCGCCAGAATTGTTTGGCGAACTCTGATTTCTTCTGTGAAATCGTGCAATTTTTATGACCCTTTCGGATCAGGAATTTGCCGCCAGAATTGTTTGTCAAACTCTGATTTCTTCTGTGAAATCGTGCAATTTTTATTACACTTTCGGATCAGGAATTTGCCGCCAGAATTGTTTGTCAAACTCTGATTTCTTCTGTGAAATCGTGCAATTTTTATGACCCTTTCGGATCAGGAATTTGCCGCCAGAATTGTTTGGCGAACTCTGATTTCTTCTGTAAAATCGTGCAATTTTTATGACCCTTTCGGATCAGGAATTTGCCGCCAGAATTGTTTGGCGAACTCTGATTTCTTCTGTGAAATCGTGCAATTTGTATGACCCTTTCGGATCAGGAATTTGCCGCCAGAATTGTTTGTCAAACTCTGATTTCTTCTGTGAAATCGTGCAATTTTTATTACACTTTCGGATCAGGAATTTGCCGCCAGAATTGTTTGTCAAACTCTGATTTCTTCTGTGAAATCGTGCAATTTTTATGACCCTTTCGGATCAGGAATTTGCCGCCAGAATTGTTTGTCAAACTCTGATTTCTTCTGTGAAATCGTGCAATTTTTATTACACTTTCGGATCAGGAATTTGCCGCCAGAATTGTTTTTCTCAAACTCTGATTTCTTCTGTGAAATCGTGCAATTTTTATGACCCTTTCGGATCAGGAATTTGCCGCCAGAATTGTTTGTCAAACTCTGATTTCTTCTGTGAAATCGTGCAATTTTTATGACCCTTTCGGATCAGGAATTTGCCGCCAGAATTGTTTGTCAAACTCTGATTTCTTCTGTGAAATCGTGCAATTTTTATTACACTTTCGGATCAGGAATTTGCCGCCAGAATTGTTTGTCAAACTCTGATTTCTTCTGTGAAATCGTGCAATTTTTATGACCCTTTCGGATCAGGAATTTGCCGCCAGAATTGTTTGGCGAACTCTGATTTCTTCTGTAAAATCGTGCAATTTTTATGACCCTTTCGGATCAGGAATTTGCCGCCAGAATTGTTTGGCGAACTCTGATTTCTTCTGTGAAATCGTGCAATTTTTATGACCCTTTCGGATCAGGAATTTGCCGCCAGAATTGTTTGGCGAACTCTGATTTCTTCTGTGAAATCGTGCAATTTTTATGACCCTTTCGGATCAGGAATTTGCCGCCAGAATTGTTTGTCAAACTCTGATTTCTTCTGTGAAATCGTGCAATTTTTATGACCCTTTCGGATCAGGAATTTGCCGCCAGAATTGTTTGTCAAACTCTGATTTCTTCTGTGAAATCGTGCAATTTTTATTACACTTTCGGATCAGGAATTTGCCGCCAGAATTGTTTGTCAAACTCTGATTTCTTCTGTGAAATCGTGCAATTTTTATGACCCTTTCGGATCAGGAATTTGCCGCCAGAATTGTTTGGCGAACTCTGATTTCTTCTGTAAAATCGTGCAATTTTTATGACCCTTTCGGATCAGGAATTTGCCGCCAGAATTGTTTGGCGAACTCTGATTTCTTCTGTGAAATCGTGCAATTTTTATGACCCTTTCGGATCAGGAATTTGCCGCCAGAATTGTTTGTCAAACTCTGATTTCTTCTGTGAAATCGTGCAATTTTTATGACCCTTTCGGATCAGGAATTTGCCGCCAGAATTGTTTGGCGAACTCTGATTTCTTCTGTAAAATCGTGCAATATTTATGACCCTTTCGGATCAGGAATTTGCCGCCAGAATTGTTTGGCGAACTCTGATTTCTTCTGTGAAATCGTGCAATTTTTATGACCCTTTCGGATCAGGAATTTGCCGCCAGAATTGTTTGTCAAACTCTGATTTCTTCTGTGAAATCGTGCAATTTTTATTACACTTTCGGATCAGGAATTTGCCGCCAGAATTGTTTGTCAAACTCTGATTTCTTCTGTGAAATCGTGCAATTTTTATGACCCTTTCGGATCAGGAATTTGCCGCCAGAATTGTTTGGCGAACTCTGATTTCTTCTGTGAAATCGTGCAATTTTTATGACCCTTTCGGATCAGGAATTTGCCGCCAGAATTGTTTGGCGAACTCTGATTTCTTCTGTGAAATCGTGCAATTTTTATGACCCTTTCGGATCAGGAATTTGCCGCCAGAATTGTTTGTCAAACTCTGATTTCTTCTGTGAAATCGTGCAATTTTTATGACCCTTTCGGATCAGGAATTTGCCGCCAGAATTGTTTGTCAAACTCTGATTTCTTCTGTGAAATCGTGCAATTTTTATTACACTTTCGGATCAGGAATTTGCCGCCAGAATTGTTTGTCAAACTCTGATTTCTTCTGTGAAATCGTGCAATTTTTATGACCCTTTCGGATCAGGAATTTGCCGCCAGAATTGTTTGGCGAACTCTGATTTCTTCTGTAAAATCGTGCAATTTTTATGACCCTTTCGGATCAGGAATTTGCCGCCAGAATTGTTTGGCGAACTCTGATTTTTTCTGTGAAATCGTGCAATTTTTATGACCCTTTCGGATCAGGAATTTGCCGCCAGAATTGTTTGTCAAACTCTGATTTCTTCTGTGAAATCGTGCAATTTTTATGACCCTTTCGGATCAGGAATTTGCCGCCAGAATTGTTTGGCGAACTCTGATTTCTTCTGTAAAATCGTGCAATTTTTATGACCCTTTCGGATCGGGAATTTGCCGCCAGAATTGTTTGGCGAACTCTGATTTCTTCTGTGAAATCGTGCAATTTTTATGACCCTTTCGGATCAGGAATTTGCCGCCAGAATTGTTTGTCAAACTCTGATTTCTTCTGTGAAATCGTGCAATTTTTATTACACTTTCGGATCAGGAATTTACCGCCAGAATTGTTTGTCAAACTCTGATTTCTTCTGTGAAATCGTGCAATTTTTATGACCCTTTCGGATCAGGAATTTGCCGCCAGAATTGTTTGGCGAACTCTGATTTCTTCTGTAAAATCGTGCAATTTTTATGACCCTTTCGGATCAGGAATTTGCCGCCAGAATTGTTTGGCGAACTCTGATTTCTTCTGTGAAATCGTGCAATTTGTATGACCCTTTCGGATCAGGAATTTGCCGCCAGAATTGTTTGTCAAACTCTGATTTCTTCTGTGAAATCGTGCAATTTTTATTACACTTTCGGATCAGGAATTTGCCGCCAGAATTGTTTGTCAAACTCTGATTTCTTCTGTGAAATCGTGCAATTTTTATTACACTTTCGGATCAGGAATTTGCCGCCAGAATTGTTTGTCAAACTCTGATTTCTTCTGTGAAATCGTGCAATTTTTATTACACTTTCGGATCAGGAATTTGCCGCCAGAATTGTTTTTCTCAAACTCTGATTTCTTCTGTGAAATCGTGCAATTTTTATGACCCTTTCGGATCAGGAATTTGCCGCCAGAATTGTTTGTCAAACTCTGATTTCTTCTGTGAAATCGTGCAATTTTTATGACCCTTTCGGATCAGGAATTTGCCGCCAGAATTGTTTGTCAAACTCTGATTTCTTCTGTGAAATCGTGCAATTTTTATTACACTTTCGGATCAGGAATTTGCCGCCAGAATTGTTTGTCAAACTCTGATTTCTTCTGTGAAATCGTGCAATTTTTATGACCCTTTCGGATCAGGAATTTGCCGCCAGAATTGTTTGGCGAACTCTGATTTCTTCTGTAAAATCGTGCAATTTTTATGAACCTTTCGGATCAGGAATTTGCCGCCAGAATTGTTTGGCGAACTCTGATTTCTTCTGTGAAATCGTGCAATTTTTATGACCCTTTCGGATCAGGAATTTGCCGCCAGAATTGTTTGTCAAACTCTGATTTCTTCTGTGAAATCGTGCAATTTTTATGACCCTTTCGGATCAGGAATTTGCCGCCAGAATTGTTTGGCGAACTCTGATTTCTTCTGTAAAATCGTGCAATTTTTATGACCCTTTCGGATCAGGAATTTGCCGCCAGAATTGTTTGGCGAACTCTGATTTCTTCTGTGAAATCGTGCAATTTTTATGACCCTTTCGGATCAGGAATTTGCCGCCAGAATTGTTTGTCAAACTCTGATTTCTTCTGTGAAATCGTGCAATTTTTATTACACTTTCGGATCAGGAATTTGCCGCCAGAATTGTTTGTCAAACTCTGATTTCTTCTGTGAAATCGTGCAATTTTTATGACCCTTTCGGATCAGGAATTTGCCGCCAGAATTGTTTGGCGAACTCTGATTTCTTCTGTAAAATCGTGCAATTTTTATGACCCTTTCGGATCAGGAATTTGCCGCCAGAATTGTTTGGCGAACTCTGATTTCTTCTGTGAAATCGTGCAATTTGTATGACCCTTTCGGATCAGGAATTTGCCGCCAGAATTGTTTGTCAAACTCTGATTTCTTCTGTGAAATCGTGCAAATTTTATTACACTTTCGGATCAGGAATTTGCCGCCAGAATTGTTTGTCAAACTCTGATTTCTTCTGTGAAATCGTGCAATTTTTATTACACTTTCGGATCAGGAATTTGCCGCCAGAATTGTTTGTCAAACTCTGATTTCTTCTGTGAAATCGTGCAATTTTTATTACACTTTCGGATCAGGAATTTGCCGCCAGAATTGTTTTTCTCAAACTCTGATTTCTTCTGTGAAATCGTGCAATTTTTATGACCCTTTCGGATCAGGAATTTGCCGCCAGAATTGTTTGTCAAACTCTGATTTCTTCTGTGAAATCGTGCAATTTTTATGACCCTTTCGGATCAGGAATTTGCCGCCAGAATTGTTTGTCAAACTCTGATTTCTTCTGTGAAATCGTGCAATTTTTATGACCCTTTCGGATCAGGAATTTGCCGCCAGAATTGTTTGTCAAACTCTGATTTCTTCTGTGAAATCGTGCAATTTTTATTACACTTTCGGATCAGGAATTTGCCGCCAGAATTGTTTGTCAAACTCTGATTTCTTCTGTGAAATCGTGCAATTTTTATGACCCTTTCGGATCAGGAATTTGCCGCCAGAATTGTTTGGCGAACTCTGATTTCTTCTGTAAAATCGTGCAATTTTTATGACCCTTTCGGATCAGGAATTTGCCGCCAGAATTGTTTGGCGAACTCTGATTTCTTCTGTGAAATCGTGCAATTTTTATGACCCTTTCGGATCAGGAATTTGCCGCCAGAATTGTTTGTCAAACTCTGATTTCTTCTGTGAAATCGTGCAATTTTTATGACCCTTTCGGATCAGGAATTTGCCGCCAGAATTGTTCGGCGAACTCTGATTTCTTCTGTGAAATCGTGCAATTTTTATGACCCTTTCGGATCAGGAATTTGCCGCCAGAATTGTTTGTCAAACTCTGATTTCTTCTGTGAAATCGTGCAATCTTTATGACCCTTTCGGATCAGGAATTTGCCGCCAGAATTGTTTGTCAAACTCTGATTTCTTCTGTGAAATCGTGCAATTTTTATGACCCTTTCGGATCAGGAATTTGCCGCCAGAATTGTTTGTCAAACTCTGATTTCTTCTGTGAAATCGTGCAATTTTTATTACACTTTCGGATCAGGAATTTGCCGCCAGAATTGTTTGTCAAACTCTGATTTCTTCTGTGAAATCGTGCAATTTTTATGACCCTTTCGGATCAGGAATTTTGCCGCCAGAATTGTTTGTCAAACTCTGATTTCTTCTGTGAAATCGTGCAATTTTTATGACCCTTTCGGATCAGGAATTTGCCGCCAGAATTGTTTGTCAAACTCTGATTTCTTCTGTGAAATCGTGCAATTTTTATGACCCTTTCGGATCAGGAATTTGCCGCCAGAATTGTTTGTCAAACTCTGATTTCTTCTGTGAAATCGTGCAATTTTTATTACACTTTCGGATCAGGAATTTGCCGCCAGAATTGTTTGTCAAACTCTGATTTCTTCTGTGAAATCGTGCAATTTTTATGACCCTTTCGGATCAGGAATTTGCCGCCAGAATTGTTTGTCAAACTCTGATTTCTTCTGTGAAATCGTGCAATTTTTATGACCCTTTCGGATCAGGAATTTGCCGCCAGAATTGTTTGTCAAACTCTGATTTATTCTGTGAAATCGTGCAATTTTTATGACCCTTTCGGATCAGGAATTTGCCGCCAGAATTGTTTGTCAAACTCTGATTTCTTCTGTGAAATCGTGCAATTTTTATGACCCTTTCGGATCAGGAATTTGCCGCCAGAATTGTTTGTCAAACTCTGATTTCTTCTGTGAAATCGTGCAATTTTTATTACACTTTCGGATCAGGAATTTGCCGCCGGAATTGTTTGTCAAACTCTGATTTCTTCTGTGAAATCGTGCAATTTTTATGACCCTTTCGGATCAGGAATTTGCCGCCAGAATTGTTTGTCAAACTCTGATTTCTTCTGTGAAATCGTGCAATTTTTATGACCCTTTCGGATCAGGAATTTGCCGCCAGAATTGTTTGTCAAACTCTGATTTCTTCTGTGAAATCGTGCAATTTTTATTAAACTTTCGGATCAGGAATTTGCCGCCAGAATTGTTTGTCAAACTCTGATTTCTTCTGTGAAATCCTGCAATTTTTATGACCCTTTCGGATCAGGAATTTGCCGCCAGAATTGTTTGTCAAACTCTGATTTCTTCTGTGAAATCGTGCAATTTTTATTACACTTTCGGATCAGGAATTTGCCGCCTGAATTGTTTGTCAAACTCTGATTTCTTCTGTGAAATCGTGCAATTTTTATGACCCTTTCGGATCAGGAATTTGCCGCCAGAATTGTTTGTCAAACTCTGATTTCTTCTGTGAAATCGTGCAATTTTTATGACCCTTTCGGATCAGGAATTTGCCGCCAGAATTGTTTGTCAAACTCTGATTTCTTCTGTGAAATCGTGCAATTTTTATGACCCTTTCGGATCAGGAATTTGCCGCCAGAATTGTTTGTCAAACTCTGATTTCTTCTGTGAAATCGTGCAATTTTTATGACCCTTTCGGATCAGGAATTTGCCGCCAGAATTGTTTGTCAAACTCTGATTTCTTCTGTGAAATCGTGCAATTTTTATTACACTTTCGGATCAGGAATTTGCCGCCAGAATTGTTTGTCAAACTCTGATTTCTTCTGTGAAATCGTGCAATTTTTATGACCCTTTCGGATCAGGAATTTGCCGCCAGAATTGTTTGTCAAACTCTGATTTCTTCTGTGAAATCGTGCAATTTTTATGACCCTTTCGGATCAGGAATTTGCCGCCAGAATTGTTTGTCAAACTCTGATTTCTTCTGTGAAATCGTGCAATTTTTATGACCCTTTCGGATCAGGAATTTGCCGCCAGAATTGTTTGTCAAACTCTGATTTCTTCTGTGAAATCGTGCAATTTTTATGACCCTTTCGGATCAGGAATTTGCCGCCAGAATTGTTTGTCAAACTCTGATTTCTTCTGTGAAATCGTGCAATTTTTATGACCCTTTCGGATCAGGAATTTGCCGCCAGAATTGTTTGTCAAACTCTGATTTCTTCTGTGAAATCGTGCAATTTTTATTACACTTTCGGATCAGGAATTTGCCGCCAGAATTGTTTGTCAAACTCTGATTTCTTCTGTGAAATCGTGCAATTTTTATGACCCTTTCGGATCAGGAATTTGCCGCCAGAATTGTTTGTCAAACTCTGATTTCTTCTGTGAAATCGTGCAATTTTTATGACCCTTTCGGATCAGGAATTTGCCGCCAGAATTGTTTGTCAAACTCTGATTTCTTCTGTGAAATCGTGCAATTTTTATGACCCTTTCGGATCAGGAATTTGCCGCCAGAATTGTTTGTCAAACTCTGATTTCTTCTGTGAAATCGTGCAATTTTTATTACACTTTCGGATCAGGAATTTGCCGCCGGAATTGTTTGTCAAACTCTGATTTCTTCTGTGAAATCGTGCAATTTTTATGACCCTTTCGGATCAGGAATTTGCCGCCAGAATTGTTTGTCAAACTCTGATTTCTTCTGTGAAATCGTGCAATTTTTATTACACTTTCGGATCAGGAATTTGCCGCCTGAATTGTTTGTCAAACTCTGATTTCTTCTGTGAAATCGTGCAATTTTTATGACCCTTTCGGATCAGGAATTTGCCGCCAGAATTGTTTGTCAAACTCTGATTTCTTCTGTGAAATCGTGCAATTTTTATGACCCTTTCGGATCAGGAATTTGCCGCCAGAATTGTTTGTCAAACTCTGATTTCTTCTGTGAAATCGTGCAATTTTTATGACCCTTTCGGATCAGGAATTTGCCGCCAGAATTGTTTGTCAAACTCTGATTTCTTCTGTGAAATCGTGCAATTTTTATGACCCTTTCGGATCAGGAATTTGCCGCCAGAATTGTTTGTCAAACTCTGATTTCTTCTGTGAAATCGTGCAATTTTTATTACACTTTCGGATCAGGAATTTGCCGCCAGAATTGTTTGTCAAACTCTGATTTCTTCTGTGAAATCGTGCAATTTTTATGACCCTTTCGGATCAGGAATTTGCCGCCAGAATTGTTTGTCAAACTCTGATTTCTTCTGTGAAATCGTGCAATTTTTATGACCCTTTCGGATCAGGAATTTGCCGCCAGAATTGTTTGTCAAACTCTGATTTCTTCTGTGAAATCGTGCAATTTTTATGACCCTTTCGGATCAGGAATTTGCCGCCAGAATTGTTTGTCAAACTCTGATTTCTTCTGTGAAATCGTGCAATTTTTATGACCCTTTCGGATCAGGAATTTGCCGCCAGAATTGTTTGTCAAACTCTGATTTCTTCTGTGAAATCGTGCAATTTTTATGACCCTTTCGGATCAGGAATTTGCCGCCAGAATTGTTTGTCAAACTCTGATTTCTTCTGTGAAATCGTGCAATTTTTATTACACTTTCGGATCAGGAATTTGCCGCCAGAATTGTTTGTCAAACTCTGATTTCTTCTGTGAAATCGTGCAATTTTTATGACCCTTTCGGATCAGGAATTTGCCGCCAGAATTGTTTGTCAAACTCTGATTTCTTCTGTGAAATCGTGCAATTTTTATGACCCTTTCGGATCAGGAATTTGCCGCCAGAATTGTTTGTCAAACTCTGATTTCTTCTGTGAAATCGTGCAATTTTTATGACCCTTTCGGATCAGGAATTTGCCGCCAGAATTGTTTGTCAAACTCTGATTTCTTCTGTGAAATCGTGCAATTTTTATTACACTTTCGGATCAGGAATTTGCCGCCGGAATTGTTTGTCAAACTCTGATTTCTTCTGTGAAATCGTGCAATTTTTATGACCCTTTCGGATCAGGAATTTGCCGCCAGAATTGTTTGTCAAACTCTGATTTCTTCTGTGAAATCGTGCAATTTTTATGACCCTTTCGGATCAGGAATTTGCCGCCAGAATTGTTTGTCAAACTCTGATTTCTTCTGTGAAATCGTGCAATTTTTATTGAACTTTCGGATCAGGAATTTGCCGCCAGAATTGTTTGTCAAACTCTGATTTCTTCTGTGAAATCCTGCAATTTTTATGACCCTTTCGGATCAGGAATTTGCCGCCAGAATTGTTTGTCAAACTCTGATTTCTTCTGTGAAATCGTGCAATTTTTATTACACTTTCGGATCAGGAATTTGCCGCCAGAATTGTTTGTCAAACTCTGATTTCTTCTGTGAAATCGTGCAATTTTTATGACCCTTTCGGATCAGGAATTTGCCGCCAGAATTGTTTGTCAAACTCTGATTTCTTCTGTGAAATCGTGCAATTTTTATGACCCTTTCGGATCAGGAATTTGCCGCCAGAATTGTTTGTCAAACTCTGATTTCTTCTGTGAAATCGTGCAATTTTTATGACCCTTTCGGATCAGGAATTTGCCGCCAGAATTGTTTGTCAAACTCTGATTTCTTCTGTGAAATCGTGCAATTTTTATGACCCTTTCGGATCAGGAATTTGCCGCCAGAATTGTTTGTCAAACTCTGATTTCTTCTGTGAAATCGTGCAATTTTTATGACCCTTTCGGATCAGGAATTTGCCGCCAGAATTGTTTGTCAAACTCTGATTTCTTCTGTGAAATCGTGCAATTTTTATGACCCTTTCGGATCAGGAATTTGCCGCCAGAATTGTTTGTCAAACTCTGATTTCTTCTGTGAAATCGTGCAATTTTTATGACCCTTTCGGATCAGGAATTTGCCGCCAGAATTGTTTGGCGAACTCTGATTTCTTCTGTGAAATCGTGCAATTTTTATGACCCTTTCGGATCAGGAATTTGCCGCCAGAATTGTTTGTCAAACTCTGATTTCTTCTGTGAAATCGTGCAATTTTTATGACCCTTTCGGATCAGGAATTTGCCGCCAGAATTGTTTGTCAAACTCTGATTTCTTCTGTGAAATCGTGCAATTTTTATGACCCTTTCGGATCAGGAATTTGCCGCCAGAATTGTTTGTCAAACTCTGATTTCTTCTGTGAAATCGTGCAATTTTTATGACCCTTTCGGATCAGGAATTTGCCGCCAGAATTGTTTGTCAAACTCTGATTTCTTCTGTGAAATCGTGCAATTTTTATGACCCTTTCGGATCAGGAATTTGCCGCCAGAATTGTTTGTCAAACTCTGATTTCTTCTGTGAAATCGTGCAATTTTTATGACCCTTTCGGATCAGGAATTTGCCGCCAGAATTGTTTGTCAAACTCTGATTTCTTCTGTGAAATCGTGCAATTTTTATGACCCTTTCGGATCAGGAATTTGCCGCCAGAATTGTTTGTCAAACTCTGATTTCTTCTGTGAAATCGTGCAATTTTTATGACCCTTTCGGATCAGGAATTTGCCGCCAGAATTGTTTGTCAAACTCTGATTTCTTCTGTGAAATCGTGCAATTTTTATGACCCTTTCGGATCAGGAATTTGCCGCCAGAATTGTTTGTCAAACTCTGATTTCTTCTGTGAAATCGTGCAATTTTTATGACCCTTTCGGATCAGGAATTTGCCGCCAGAATTGTTTGTCAAACTCTGATTTCTTCTGTGAAATCGTGCAATTTTTATTACACTTTCGGATCAGGAATTTGCCGCCAGAATTGTTTGTCAAACTCTGATTTCTTCTGTGAAATCGTGCAATTTTTATGACCCTTTCGGATCAGGAATTTGCCGCCAGAATTGTTTGTCAAACTCTGATTTCTTC
The DNA here is from genome assembly GCA_964036315.1 of Acanthosepion esculentum. Lineage (NCBI taxonomy): Eukaryota > Metazoa > Mollusca > Cephalopoda > Sepiida > Sepiidae > Acanthosepion > Acanthosepion esculentum. The sequence goes on from OZ038478.1 coordinate 27,882,771, forward strand.
TGTGAAATCGTGCAATTTTTATGACCCTTTCGGATCAGGAATTTGCCTCCAGAATTGTTTGTCAAACTCTGATTTCTTCTGTGAAATCGTGCAATTTTTATGACCCTTTCGGATCAGGAATTTGCCGCCAGAATTGTTTGGCGAACTCTGATTTCTTCTGTAAAATCGTGCAATTTTTATGACCCTTTCGGTTCAGGAATTTGCCGGCAGAATTGTTTGGCGAACTCTGATTTCTTCTGTGAAATCGTGCAATTTTTATGACCCTTTCGGATCAGGAATTTGCCGCCTGAATTGTTTGGCGAACTCTGATTTCTTCTGTGAAATCGTGCAATTTTTATGACCCTTTCGGATCAGGAATTTTCCGCCAGAATTGTTTGGCGAACTCTGATTTCTTCTGTGAAATCGTGCAATTTTTATGACCCTTTCGGATCAGGAATTTGCCGCCAGAATTGTTTGTCAAACTCTGATTTCTTCTGTGAAATCGTGCAATTTTTATGACCCTTTCGGATCAGGAATTTGCCGCCAGAATTGTTTGTCAAACTCTGATTTCTTCTGTGAAATCGTGCAATTTTTATGACCCTTTCGGATCAGGAATTTGCCGCCAGAATTGTTTGTCAAACTCTGATTTCTTCTGTGAAATCGTGCAATTTTTATGACCCTTTCGGATCAGGAATTTGCCTCCAGAATTTTTTGTCAAACTCTGATTTCTTCTGTGAAATCGTGCAATTTTTATGACCCTTTCGGATCAGGAATTTGCCGCCAGAATTGTTTGTCAAACTCTGATTTCTTCTGTGAAATCGTGCAATTTTTATTAAACTTTCGGATCAGGAATTTGCCGCCAGAATTGTTTGTCAAACTCTGATTTCTTCTGTGAAATCGTGCAATTTTTATGACCCTTTCGGATCAGGAATTTGCCGCCAGAATTGTTTGGCGAACTCTGATTTCTTCTGTAAAATCGTGCAATTTTTATGACCCTTTCGGATCAGGAATTTGCCGCCAGAATTGTTTGGCGAACTCTGATTTCTTCTGTGAAATCGTGCAATTTTTATGACCCTTTCGGATCAGGAATTTGCCGCCAGAATTGTTTGTCAAACTCTGATTTCTTCTGTGAAATCGTGCAATTTTTATGACCCTTTCGGATCAGGAATTTGCCGCCAGAATTGTTTGTCAAACTCTGATTTCTTCTGTGAAATCGTGCAATTTTTATGACCCTTTCGGATCAGGAATTTGCCGCCAGAATTGTTTGTCAAACTCTGATTTCTTCTGTGAAATCGTGCAATTTTTATGACCCTTTCGGATCAGGAATTTGCCGCCAGAATTGTTTGTCAAACTGTGATTTCTTCTGTGAAATCGTGCAATTTTTATGACCCTTTCGGATCAGGAATTTGCCGCCAGAATTGTTTGTCAAACTCTGATTTCTTCTGTGAAATCGTGCAATTTTTATGACCCTTTCGGATCAGGAATTTGCCGCCAGAATTGTTTGGCGAACTCTGATTTCTTCTGTAAAATCGTGCAATTTTTATGACCCTTTCGGATCAGGAATTTGCCGCCAGAATTGTTTGGCGAACTCTGATTTCTTCTGTGAAATCGTGCAATTTTTATGACCCTTTCGGATCAGGAATTTGCCGCCAGAATTGTTTGTCAAACTCTGATTTCTTCTGTGAAATCGTGCAATTTTTATGACCCTTTCGGATCAGGAATTTGCCGCCAGAATTGTTTGTCAAACTCTGATTTCTTCTGTGAAATCGTGCAATTTTTATGACCCTTTCGGATCAGGAATTTGCCGCCAGAATTGTTTGTCAAACTCTGATTTCTTCTGTGAAATCGTGCAATTTTTATGACCCTTTCGGATCAGGAATTTGCCGCCAGAATTGTTTGTCAAACTCTGATTTCTTCTGTGAAATCGTGCAATTTTTATGACCCTTTCGGATCAGGAATTTGCCGCCAGAATTGTTTGTCAAACTCTGATTTCTTCTGTGAAATCGTGCAATTTTTATTACACTTTCGGATCAGGAATTTGCCGCCAGAATTGTTTGTCAAACTCTGATTTCTTCTGTGAAATCGTGCAATTTTTATGACCCTTTCGGATCAGGAATTTGCCGCCAGAATTGTTTGTCAAACTCTGATTTCTTCTGTGAAATCGTGCAATTTTTATTACACTTTCGGATCAGGAATTTGCCGCCAGAATTGTTTGTCAAACTCTGATTTCTTCTGTGAAATCGTGCAATTTTTATGACCCTTTCGGATCAGGAATTTGCCGCCAGAATTGTTTGGCGAACTCTGATTTCTTCTGTAAAATCGTGCAATTTTTATGACCCTTTCGGATCAGGAATTTGCCGCCAGAATTGTTTGGCGAACTCTGATTTCTTCTGTGAAATCGTGCCATTTTTATGACCCTTTCGGATCAGGAATTTGCCGCCAGAATTGTTTGGCGAACTCTGATTTCTTCTGTGAAATCGTGCAATTTTTATGACCCTTTCGGATCAGGAATTTGCCGCCAGAATTGTTTGGCGAACTCTGATTTCTTCTGTGAAATCGTGCAATTTTTATGACCCTTTCGGATCAGGAATTTGCCGCCAGAATTGTTTGTCAAACTCTGATTTCTTCTGTGAAATCGTGCAATTTTTATGACCCTTTCGGATCAGGAATTTGCCGCCAGAATTGTTTGTCAAACTCTGATTTCTTCTGTGAAATCGTGCAATTTTTATGACCCTTTCGGATCAGGAATTTGCCGCCAGAATTGTTTGTCAAACTCTGATTTCTTCTGTGAAATCGTGCAATTTTTATGACCCTTTCGGATCAGGAATTTGCCTCCAGAATTTTTTGTCAAACTCTGATTTCTTCTGTGAAATCGTGCAATTTTTATTAAACTTTCGGATCAGGAATTTGCCGCCAGAATTGTTTGTCAAACTCTGATTTCTTCTGTGAAATCGTGCAATTTTTATGACCCTTTCGGATCAGGAATTTGCCGCCAGAATTGTTTGGCGAACTCTGATTTCTTCTGTAAAATCGTGCAATTTTTATGACCCTTTCGGATCAGGAATTTGCCGCCAGAATTGTTTGGCGAACTCTGATTTCTTCTGTGAAATCGTGCAATTTTTATGACCCTTTCGGATCAGGAATTTGCCGCCAGAATTGTTTGGCGAACTCTGATTTCTTCTGTGAAATCGTGCAATTTTTATGACCCTTTCGGATCAGGAATTTGCCGCCAGAATTGTTTGTCAAACTCTGATTTCTTCTGTGAAATCGTGCAATTTTTATGACCCTTTCGGATCAGGAATTTGCCGCCAGAATTGTTTGGCGAACTCTGATTTCTTCTGTGAAATCGTGCAATTTTTATGACCCTTTCGGATCAGGAATTTGCCGCCAGAATTGTTTGTCAAACTCTGATTTCTTCTGTGAAATCGTGCAATTTTTATGACCCTTTCGGATCAGGAATTTGCCGCCAGAATTGTTTGTCAAACTCTGATTTCTTCTGTGAAATCGTGCAATTTTTATGACCCTTTCGGATCAGGAATTTGCCGCCAGAATTGTTTGGCGAACTCTGATTTCTTCTGTGAAATCGTGCAATTTTTATGACCCTTTCGGATCAGGAATGGCCGTCAGAAGCAAAATTTTTGAAGGGCCTTTTTCATATATTGACCAATGAAAATTAAGTTTTCGAGACCCATAGAAATTCCGGATGGCCCCAAGTGGAGCCGACTTTTTCAAATAAAAGAGACGGCTTTGAGAAACGAAAGGGCAGAAACGAAAAAAGAACGAAAGGGAGCCGAAGCAGAGATCTGAGACGACACGCAGTTGGCAGACCACTTAACACCCTCTCTCTACTTTGACCAGCAAGTGGGCCATAAATCAGCCTTCAACAAACCAACCATTTCCAAAACCAATCCGGCCTGCTGTCAACGAAAATTCTTCAAAGGAGGTGGATGCCTTTTGTGAGTTCTGCTAATTGAGGGTCTCTTTAAAAAAACAAAAAAAAAAACAAAACAAACTTTATCCCTTTCTTTTTGTATTTTGTAAAGGGTCTAAAACTTTATCCTTTTTTGGTATTTTTGTAAAGGGTCTAAAAACTTTATCCCTCTTTTGTATTTTTGTAATGGATTTAAAACTTTATCCTTTTGCATTTTTAAAGGGTCTAATATTTTAGAAAACCAGAGTTTGACTAAACAATTTCATAGCTTGTTTCTGTGGGTATTTCCTTTTTAGAAACCCCAGGAAAATATTGTTATCCTGCCGTGTTAGGCGCACAGAAGGAAATTTTTGTGCAACCTTTCTTGTCTGTATCTTTTGTGATTATTGTAAAATAATTGTACAATAAATGTTTTTTCCTGTTTTTAAAATTTTACGCAATGGTTTGTCTTGTATCGTTAACTCGCGCTTACTAACGGCAGCTATCGTTTCTTCTGCCAACTAAATTGTGTCTGGCACAAGGAGTTGGTAGAAGTGAAGAAGAAAAAAAAAAGGAAACAAAATATTTACATATGATAATTTCATAGGTGAGTACTTAGTTTTTTAAGAACAAATGTAAATACATTATAGTTACTGAAAATATGTATTGTAAGGTGTAAATTAAATAAATAAACAGATGCAAGTTAGCGCATACTTTTTCCTTTATGGTACATATATATATATATATATATATATATTTATATGCATATATATATATATGTATATATATATACATATATATACATATATATACATATATATATATATATATATGTATATATATGAGAAGAGAGACAGAGAGAAAGAGAGAGTGACAAAGGGGAGAGAAGAAGAGAGTGACAGAAAAATAAATGCAGAGAACGAGGCGACTCAGTACGTTGATTGTCAATTTCAGAACTCAATAGAGCCTTTTAATTGAAGGGTTAACCTTTATCTCCGCCTTGTTCATATCTATATTAACTCTATCTCTGGTAGTGAACACACTTCCCCTATATATATATATATATATGTGTGTACAGTCGAGGTAATATGTGATGTGAGGCTTACATATTCTAAAAATTATTCATTTGCTAATTATGAGGCTTCTATTTTTCTTAAATCTGACAGAATTATTCTAATATTCCATCAACCGAGGCTTCCTCTTTCTGTTATTTAGATAGATAGATAGATAGATAGATAGATAGATAGATAGATAGATAGATAGATAGATAGATAGATAGATAGATTGAATGATGTCGTAAACAAATCATTTTTCTTCAGTTTCTTTTGTCTGGTTTGTTTCTAACTATTTATTACCCATCCCCCTCCTTTTCCTCCTCATTCTTTCTCCTCTTCTTTTCTTTTTCTTCTCATTATTATTATTATTATTATTATTATTATTATTATTATTATTATTATTATTATTATGATTAAAGCTCGAATCGTATTCTTCCAATCATGCTTTTGTTCCATCATAGCACGTCTCCATTTGCAACCATGATCAGTTTGAGAATTCCCAGTCGAGGTCCTTATATTTCCAGATAAGTTGGTCGACATGAAAACTAAAAGCTTAGTGTGGTTCTCCCTTTATATATTCTACAACTGCCTCTGGATTTTACTGATACTTTAACCGAATTCAAATGGTTTACAAAATACCAAGTGTATCACTGTACCCACCTTTTACTCCCGTTTTTAAGTCCTTTTTATCTAACTTGCTGCATCATATTTCACTGTATTCTACAAATTCGTCTTATTATGGGTTACTTAGTTGTTCTTAGTGTACTACTACCACTACTAGTAGTTCTACTACTACTAGTGCAACAACTTAGGCGTTATTACTTAAGTCTGTTTTCATTTGACGTGATGGTTTCTGCTCTGTGGCTTGTGTCGTGATTTCAATGGAACATTTCTGCTTTATTTTGAATTCTTAGTAGACGTATGCGCATGCGCTCTAGATGAAATTTCTACTGCTGGTCTAGTTTACGTATTATTGTGATTAACCGGCGGCTTATTTGAATAAATCAATGTTGACTTGCTATTCTGATGATTGCTATGCATTCCATGTGCAACGAATGACTGAGAAACGGAGAAACAATCAGGTTTGGCTGAAAGGAAAAGAAAAGACCGAGAAACAAATGCAGAAGCGCAACAAGGAAAAAGAACGAAATGGAAATAGTGGGGGAGGATGTCTTCAGTGGGATTAAGAAGACAGACTACGCGCTAAAAGTAAGAAGTATTTCGGGGGACGTAAATTGACAGAGACAGAGATAAGAGAGAGAGATTTAGAGAGAGAGAGCGGGGGTTCTGATGGAAGTAAAATTATAAAAATAGCTTTAAAAGAAGACAAGAGAATGACAAAAATAGAGGCGAAAATTGATAAAAATGTGATTATATGATTTCTTTTTTTTTCTTTCTTGTGACTGAATGAGATAATAAAATAATATTCGAAAAGAGGAAGATCAAAAATTTATGTCGGCGATATGAACATAGAGAAACACAGAAAGTGATAGTGATAAGAATTGTGATAGACACCAGGGGAAAAAAGCATTTGAGTTTGAAAAAGGAACACTTTCATGACATATCTATCTATCTATCTATCTATCTATCTATCTATCTATCTATCATAGTTTATCATTTCGATCTCTCTATATATCTTCTGACAGTTTATCCACAACTTCGAGCAGAATACTCAGCACCTTATCCGAAATTTGGAAAAATTTAATAAAAACTTAACTAAACATACCTTTGACATTTTTTTCAATTAAACTTTTTTTGTATATATATATATATATATATATATAAATATATATATATATATATATATATATACCGGTTCGGCATATATAATTTCTCATTATTTATTTTATCATAAAATTTTAAAAAAATGTTATATTGTACTTAAGGATATTATATTTATTGACAATAATGTACATATATTTAAAATTCAATATGGCCGCCTTTTCGTTTTATCATAGTTCTTAATTTCTTCTCAAGTCAGTGCATGTCTTATTCACTACCTCTTCTCACAAACTGTAGTATAAGAGCTTCTTTTGGATCTGACACATTTGAGTATTTGATACGAGAATCACTGCTCTTCAATATGGAACAAACCCCATGGCCCATGGGATTGATGGAGGTTAAATTGTCAAAAGGATACACGAAAATGTCTCTTGGAAAAGTTCTGCGTCAAATTGTTCGCGTATGGGGAAGCTCGCTATAGGCTGAAGACATATTGACCTCCAAATGTAGCTGAAAACCAGTGCAAAACATCTCTCTCAACATTTCCTGGTAAACTACTATTATCGTTATAGAACCTGAAATAACCGATGTTATGGAACATGCAATATCTGATTTTCCGCTTCATGAGAAATGTGATGTTTTGGAACATGAAATATCCAATTTTTTGGAACATGAAATATCCGATGTTTTCGAACATGAAATATCCAATTTTTTGGAACATGAAATATCCGATGTTTTGGAACATGAAATATCCGATGTTTTGGAACATGAAATGCGGTTTTTCTGAACATAAAAAATACGATGTTTTGAAACATGAAAAATCCGATGTTTTGGAACATGAAATATCCGGTGTTTTGGAACATGAAAAATCTGATGTTTTGGAACATGAAATATCCGAGGATTTGGAACATGAAACGTTTGATGTTTTGGAACGTGAAAAATCAGATGTTTTGGAACATGAAATATCGGACATTTTGGAACACGAAATATCCGATGTTTTGGCACATGAAACGTTCGATGATTTGGAACGTGAAAAATCCGATGTTTTGGAACATGAAATATCCGAAGTTCTGGAACATGGAATATCCGAAAAGAACCATAACTGCTATTTATCTTTCATCGTTCAACTAACACTAAGCACGATTCAGAACCATCACACCATTTGTTTTCTGTCGTTGAAAATGTGTTTTGGAACACTCGGGGGATGTTTCCTGGTGAGGTGGAGCCAAATGACAATGCCTCCTCAGTGAAAACTTCTCATCCGACCAATCGAAGATTTTGTGTGCTGATCGCTAAAATCCATCAAATTTCTTCCACCCTCTACTGAGACGGTTGTCCGTGTGAGCTTCCTGGGAGAAGCTGTTGTGGTTTTAATATTTTCTTGCTTTAGCCCTAAATCCACTTTTCACAATCCTCCTCAGCTACCTCTCCGAAATAGAAATCTCTGGAGCTTTACTGGTAATCCACAAGAAATTATTAATTTACCCCCAGAATAAAAAGAATTTATATTTACTAAAATTCACACCCAAATTCAGAAATGTCTTTTAAAATTTGTTCAAAAATGCATTCATTGTTATTTTTTGTCTTACACCTCCGAAGGAATTCACGCAAATAAGAGTCTCTCAAATGCGACTCCTGAACGTAGACTTATTCTTCATTTTAACGTTATACTGGGTACTTTCGATTGTTTGCGTGTGAGTTAATGTTTCTGGGTCAGCGAAATTCTTACTGTGATTTACAGATGAATATAATTGGAATCATCCTTCATAGATGTATATCCTTTCCAACAATCCGACATAATGGTAGTTCGAGGTAAAATACATATTCGGATTGCGTCCAATAATGTGGAGACTGTTCTATATGGGATCTTCATGGCAGGTTAAACAAATTTGAATTTAAAATTTATAATTTCAAAAGAGTGTCAAACATTTATATATAAAAAAAAACAATCTTTCATTTAAAATTTGTATTTTCTTCGGATGAATTAATATTTGCAATAAGTAACTTTATATTATTTGGGGTGAATTTACAAAAAAAGATACCCAGTTCTTTTGCCTTCTTCCTCATTCGTCTTCCTTAGTTTCTCGTCATCGTCTTCTTGAAGGCATCGATAACTCACCTGGTTGGAATTGAAGTTTACTCCTAAAGTAAAATCTGATAAATTTGTTTGCACTTCTTGAAAGTTTTGCCAAACATTAAAAAAGAGATTTTTTTTCTGAAAGCATGCAGAAAAATCACTCTTATCTAATAATCGATAGGACAAACTCATTAAACAGGAAATAGCTGGCTTTGGCACCCATAATATCCTGTTGACCAGAATATATAAATAGTTACCTTCTTCATATATATGGACACGTGGCCGAGTGGATAGAACGTTTGCTTTCTGACCATGAGATCCGTGTTCGATTTGTCAGAAATATGACTTTTTGATGTTATTTGTCTGGTATCGGCTATCCCAACTTGCGGCGCCTTTCGGTGGTTGTGCTAGCACGAAGTCACATGTTATCGTGGCCGAGGGTTTGAAAGTGCTACGCTTTGTTCAGACGGTTGATAACGGTAGATAACGCGCCCTCCCCCAGAAAATGTAACTATGAATCCTCTCAGCATAGTTACAGTATAAACCACAAGTGGGCTCTGTGGGCGTTGAACAAACACAGATGTACGTGGGCAGGCGTCTGCAACGGGATTAGCTAGCCGGCTTAGTAGACTGCTATCATCGGATACGATTGGCTATGATTTACATTTATAATTTACCGGCCATTTTCAAGCAACAAATTGACCGCTTTTTTTCTTTCTATTTAATTAAATTATAAGCAAACAAAACCAGACAATATTGGAAAGCCTTGTGTAAATGTAAATCTATTTTTACGAATAGGTATTTTTGAATGTATGTTTAAATAATGGGTAAAGATTTATGTCGCACCCTGTACATATGTATCACGTCATTGCAAATGTCCGTGCTCGGTTTTCCTTAATATAAAATGCCCGCAACTTGACATTTGTTTTTGTTATAAAGTGAGTATAAGGCTCGTAGTTTTGGTTAATGAAACTATAAGAAAAATAGTGGAACAAAAGGTTAAGTGAAGAACAGGTTCAATCACATAAGAGTAAGCAAGAATACCGCAGTTCAGTGTGTCAATATTTACGAATCAAATGCTACCAAGAGGTATGACCCACTTTCCAACGACTGTTACATTGAGTAGACATTCTACTTATAACGGATAGACGAGTCCATATCCATCGATTAGTGTATAAAAAGGACGCAGCAGTTTGGTATGTTCTAGATTGAAACTTTTCATCGTTCAGTTGCGAGTCTTACTTTGCTGAATGTTAAAGCTTTGTCCACAAATGAATACATTAAAGATGGAGGAAGAAAAGTTGCTCTATCGCCATATTATGTTCTATGAATTTCGGAAAGGAGTAAGCATTGAAAATGCGACAAAAAAACATTTAGAAAGTTTGTTTGGATCTTTCTCCACTTCTTTGAACAGTAAAAAAAATTGTTTGGCGGAATTCGTTAGGTGATTTTAGTTGATCAAACACGCATCGGCATCCTTCCGACGTCGATGAAGACGCTCGGTTTCCCATCGTAGGAAATAATTTTCAACGCTCAAGATTACTAAGAGTTTTAAAATCGATATCCCAACTGCCATTCGCCATTCGAAGAAACGTGGATTCAAGATTCGAAAATGTGTCATTTTCCACCACCACAACAGGCTGCAAAATAGAGCTTGCCAAAAATTATAGAGATGGAATGGGACCCCACCCTCCAGCAACCACCTTAATCTCCTGACTTGGCTCTTTTCATTTGTTCCGTTCTCTACAGAACAATTCAAGTGACAACAAATTTGACTCTGTATAGTCAGTCGAAAAGTACCTCACAATCTTCTAACAAAAAAAAAACACGATAAAACATAGGAGACTATGTACTTGAATGGCAAATGACTTTTGTGAGTATATAAATTTTGTTTTAAATTTTCTAGCTTTTGTAATGATCTGATAGATCTGAGAACATTACGCTGAGAACATAGCACGAATAATTACACGGCACAAGACAAATATATCCTACAAATGTATACACCCAAACCAAATCTACTTGTAACTGCATAGCAAAGCACGAATATTCCTTAAAAGGCAACTGCTTGTACAACAATATAATATACCAAGCCACAGTAAAAACAGGAGATTATGAAGATAAATGTACATAGGTGCAATTGAACAATTCTGGAAACCGAGAACATACGCACACATAAATTTTGTTTTAAACTTTGTAACTTTTGCAATGATCCGATAGATGTTTTCATATATATATATATATATATATATATATATATATATATATATATATATATGCAATTTATTACTTAAGTTGAATCGCATTAAAATTATATCAAGATTACCTCTGATTGATTTGAGTACGATGCTGCATATTCTAAGGATAGATCCTATATGGTGTATATCTTTTAGATATATTATTGTAACGAATAATTTTCCTACTTTTGTTCTTACGTTTATATTGTATGATGGGTTAAATCCTAAAATTGTCTGTTTCTCTTTATGTCCAGTTCTTTGCATGTGAATATCACTGAAAATTCTCTATGTTTTAAAACTGTTTCATAACATTTTTGGCTTCATTGATGGAAGACGAAATGTCAGCTAAACTAAGGTTAATTGATTGTGGTTTCTGTTAATTATTGTTGGTAGGCGGTTAGAAGATATGGGCATTTAAAGTGGTTTGTCATTGGGTTTTCTGATATTTAACTTTCCTTGGTTAAGTGTAATGTATAGAGAATCTACTTCCTCAAGGTTAGTTTATATATATATATATATATATATATATATATATATATATATATATATATATATATCAACTCCAATTTTATTTAAAAAAATTGGTGATTATTACATATTACAAACATTGTCCACAGGATATTCAAGAGAAACATCTTGTAAACATCTGCTACTGTTGCGCTGAGAACATTGCACAAATAATAAAAAGGCACGAGACAAATATATCCTACAAATCACACACCCAAACCAAATCTAGTTATAACTGCATAGCAATGCACGAAAATCCCTTAAATGGCAACTGTTTGTAAAACAATATAATATACCAAGCCACAGTAAAAACAGATTTATTAAGATAAATGTGCATAGGTGCAATTGAACAATCCTTGAAACCGAGAACATACGCACACAAAACGGCATTTATAAATAGTAATTATGCGAACAGCATGACCCTTTCTAATAATTTGTTGGAATTTTAAAATGATTTTCACCAAAATATCATGGAAAATAAGGAAGACAGCTCCAGTATGTTTGAAGGAGAACATAGCTATAATCATCTGCCCAGAACGACACAAATTACTAAGTACAGTACTCATCAGTACACATGTCAAAATACAGACATGTATACAATTTTTTTTCTTTCTAAAAAAACTAAAAATGAATACATTGTAAATGCAGATAAATCAATACTGTTTGCACAAGACTTGGCATTTCGACTTCAGTCACTTTCTCACTGACGTGATGTGTCTTCCCTCTGTCTTTTCTACAAATATTTCATGGCAACTACTCTGACGAGCTTTTTCCCTGGTGCCCCTACTACGTGGATATAAGCATGCTAGTAGATTGGTATCTAGGTCCCAACCTTTTACAGTTGAAATAGTTACACGCAGTCTCTACTCCTCACATTTCCCGCCTGTAGAACTCCATTTCATTTACTTGTTTCAGTGATAACTACTATTTTCAAAAATTTAAATGCGACGTCAATGGCCACTGAATTCCGTTCATCTTTCATCCTTTCCTCAATCCCCTCTATACCTAGTCTTTTCTCTCACTTTCACTCTCTGTAACGCTTGCGTGTTAGTGACATTCTCGACTCGCTTGGGATGAAATGGTTAAAAAAAGATATGCAAAAGAAATAAAAAGAAACAAATAGCGAATTATAAAAGAAAAACTAATAAATGAATAAAATTATACACAAATTACGTAACTAAATAATAAACAAATTAACAAACTCTACGACTGCTCTCATAAAAACAGCTAATTAAATTTAATAATAATAATAACGATGTTATCGGTCCTTACCTATAACTACACAATGAACTCTTCCTAACACTATGTATACTACACCTCTCAAGAGAGAGAGAGAGAGATGAATCGAGTCGAGCCGATAGTAGTTCACTCCAAACCAGACTGACAGTCATACTAACACCTTCCACATCTTGTATTATTATTATTCCGTCTAATATATCTTCGTTATTTCTAAATAAATACAAAATATGTAAACTCATTAATAATGAATAACGAGATAAAAAAATCTGTACAATAGCTATAAAATAACCGCCTTCTGGTTCACAATACTTTCCACCCATTTATGCTTTGAAAGTAATTTAAAATATAATCGTTCTCTCTTATCTAATAATCGATAGGACAAACTCATTAAACAGGACATAGCTGGCCTTGGCACCCATAATGTCCTGTTGTCCAGAATATATAAATAGTTACCTTCTTTATGAGTTCCTTTATTCTTAGAACTACCGGAATTAAAAGTTGTTTGTTCGACGCTGTTTTCCGTGATGGTAACTGTTATGCCGTCGAGGAATTTCCTCTTCAAAACATTAATCAACTTGAGGAAAGCAGGTGTTAAGATTCCATCTTTTCATTTGCCGATAGTGGTATATCTTTTTTTTTTGTTTTAGACTCGAGAAAGAAACATTTAAACACCAGCAATTGATTTAGTGTTAAATCGTAACAAAAATAAAAAAGATTTTTGTACCAGCAAGTCTAATATTTGAAGCGAAACACAGAATGACTCCTCAGGGTTGTTTCGTTCAATTCTTTTCGTTGGAAAAAAATGGCGTCCCACGACTGAGGCTCAAATCGATTTCTCTAAGTCGGTCCCGTTCTAAATCTGGCCTTTTCTTTAGCCTTTGATCGCTGTTGATTTCTTATCTTTAAATTTTCGATAATTATTGATCCCCGGCTTGATAACAATTTATCGAATATTTTACGTGATTTGCATTATAAATTATCTGAAAGTGAAAACACAAAGAAAAAGAAGATGAATTTTAATTTCAGTTTCAATTCGAGAAAAATATGTAAAAGTTAATTTTCAAAGAAAAAATGTAAAATTATTTCACGGGTACCATTGGGCCGTTGGGGTTCTCTCGACTTTTTCCTTTTTCGATATTGATATAATTTCTTTTCAGATTTTGTAATAAACGAAGCAAAACCTCACAACATGTCGGTAAACTCCCAAATTGCACAGGTAATTAATTTTATTCTTCGAATTAAATCATTTAGACTCGCTTCTTATGATCTGTGGCGAAAAAATACTTTGAACGAATAAAGCTTGAGGGTCTTGGTAAAGGTCATTCCTACAGAATCACATACAAAAAGATGTACGAAAGAACAGAAAATACCTAAATTGAGGAGTAGCAACAGCAGCAACAACTAAACTGGATAGCATATGGAACTCGAATAGAAAATCCCTATCCTTGTGACCTGGCGAGGCAGAATCACAAACAAATAACTGTAGCAAATAACAGAAACTATATCACTTATGGAGTATCAACGATAGCAGCAACTAAATCCGATATCATGTAACTTGAAGAGGAAATAATGATATAATCAAGATACAGACCTTCCACACTACTTCGAATAAAAGGTTAAGAAGGAAATCTCCATCAGTACTGGAAAAAGCCATAACAGCTACTGGATTGACAAACCTGTTTTCCTAGAATTTGTATTAAAATAAAAATTTCATAAATTTGAGTTGAACGCACTTACTGGCTGCTCGGCTAATATTATTGTTAAAATTAATATTACCTAACAGAAATCACGATAAATGCTATGTCTTTTTTGTTTTTTGTTATTTTGTTATGGGCATGGATAGAGTGACGGCTATTGGCGCAGAAGGTCGAATCAGTGAATCGAGTTCAAATTCAGGAAGGCATTTGCGTTCCCTTTCACACTAATGCACTTTAGGAACGCTTGAATCTGTCCCTTCTTCTTCACTAACGGTTAAATATCATTCAAGGTTTGGTTGACAACAAACCTGAGAGAAGGATGATTCTAAATTGGAAAAAATACGAAGGCAAAAAGTAAGCACTCCATTCTTTTTCACAATCCACAGAATAACGAAGAAATGAGTGTAGAGTCATGATCGCTTTACAATAAAAAGTATCACCTATCTCCTGAAATGATACGCCTGACTCCTAAAGGGAAAAAAAAAGATCGCCTACCTCCTGAAGTGATATGGAATAAAAAATAAAGATCGCTTATCTCCTAAAGGGATATGGCAATAATAAAAAATCGCTTACCTCCTGAAGTGATATAGAATAAAAAAAAGATCTGTTTCCTAGTCAATTTGAGATTCAGAAATTTAAATACAATATCAATCATTATCTTCTGTTTTCTTCATTACTGTTCTTTTATTGTTCTTTCTCCCTAATAAGCGTTTTCTCCTTTTTCGCTTATTCTTTCACAGTCAATAAACACATGCGTCTTCATTGCTTATTTTCTTCCTTGATGTGAAATAATTATATATAAAAATCTGCTGTGATATTATATGTATGAATACTTAATGCACGTGAGATTTATCAATATGCATGAAAAATTCTGAGACGTAAATCTGTCCGGCTCGACGACAACCTTCTTAGCAGCAGACCTAGCTATTACTCAACTTTATATCACTATAAAAACGTGTGACTAAGAAGACACAATGAGTTGATCTCCTTGTGGTTACCATCAGCCATGTTGATGGAGAGTAATAATGTTTTTTTATAATAATTAAGAAATAGCAGTTTCGTTTGGGTAATGTTTAAATTTGCAATCCATTTCTTAACCCAGTTAACAACTCATATATATATATATATATATATATATATATATATATATATATATATATATATATATATATATATATATATATATATATATATATATATGAGGATAGGATTGGTGTATACGGAATAAATTACAATAACCAAAAAATACTATTTTTAAAAGAGGGCTCGAAACAGAGTAGAGTAAATATAATTATTTATTCGAAAATCATAACATAAATATCTATCTTATAAAATCACTGCAAAAATAGCCATTTTCTTTCAACACCTCTGCTGTCTTATCAAGTGATAAGAATGTAAAAACCCTTTATTCTACATTCAACACCATCACTTGTTAATTTTCGTATAAATAATTATATATATATATATATATATATATATATATATATATATATATATATATATATATATATATATATATATATATATATATATAATTTTATACGAGGTTTTAAAATCTAAGGAATATTAGCATAAAAGTGCATTACTTGCATTTCACGTACAAGATCTTAAAAAATTTAATTTCAAATGTATTACGGATTAACAGTTTCATGTCTTCTTGTGGAACTCACTTCCGGCTTCTTGCTTCCCAGTCAATTTGATCTTCAAAAATTTAAATGCAATGTCACTCGTTATCTTCTGTTTTCTTCATTACTGTTCTTTTAATGTTTTCTCTCCTTAATTGTGCTTCTTATTTCTATACGCTCCAATATTCAGTAACACCTTGTGTCTTACTGGCTTTATTGCCTTGCTTGGGGTGAAATAATTTTAAAAAAGGATGAAAAACGTTTACATAGCCATACGGTTGATGAATTACTTTCGGCCCTACGGCCCCTTCTCCACAGACAAAATGTTCCTCGCCTATCTCTACACTGTTACGGATTTTCAGGCGGGCTTATTCTTCATTTCTAAGAGTTCAGCTTCCAGCTAGTACAGGTAAGCAACGTACACTGATTAAACCCATCGTCACACTTCTATATTTCATTAATAAGGAAGAAGTTCCCCCTAGAACTGTAAATGCTGTGGAGAGCATGTCTCACTGATCGATACACTGTCAACCGCTTTTATTTCAGGTTCAACAATTATATATCCAGCATATCCTCTAATCTGCACCTCTTAATCTGCAGCCCTCTTTTACGGCCTTTTCCTTGGAGGGGTCCCGGGTCCTGTATTGCCTGAGAGTCAGTAAATTGCCATCACGTGCTACACGCTTGGGCGAACATGTCTCTTTCGATTCAAGTTTGACTAGGCAGAAGATTTTTCCGCAGTAGGTTGCCGTTTCCATCATCGGCAGATCAATGTTCTCAGGCCTTGTATTGGCTGTCAGTCAGTTAAGTGCCATCACGTGGCACAAGCTTGGGTGATCATGTCTCTTTCATTTCATGTTCGACAAGGCACAAGATTTATCCGCAGTAGGTTGCCGTTTCTATCATCGGTAGATCAAGGTTCTCAAGCCGTGTATTGGCTGCCAATAAGTTAAGTGCCATCACGTGGTATACGCTTGGGCAATCATGTCACTTTCGATTCATGTTCGACTAGGTTTCTATAACTGGCAGATCAAGGTTCTCAGGTCTTGTATTGGCTGCCAGTCAATTAAGTGCTATCACGTGATACACGCTTGTGCGATCATGTTACTTTCGATTCATGTTCGACTAAGTAGAAGATTTTTTCCGCAGCAGGTTGCCATTTCTATCATCGGCTGTCCAACGTTCTCAGGTCTTGTATTGGCTGTCAGTCAGTTATGTGCCATCGCTTGGCACACGCTTGGGTGAACATGTCTCTTTCGGTTCATGTTCGACAAGGCACAAGATTTATCCGCAGTAGGTTGCCGTTTCTGTCATCGATAGATCAATGTTCTCAGGCCTTGTATTGGCTGTTAAGTCAGTTAAGTGTCATGTCGGGTATACGCTTGGTCGATCATGTCTGTTTCAATTCATGACTGAGGGCAGAAGATTTTTGCACATTAGGTTGCCGCTTCTATCATCGGCAGATCAAGGTTCTCAGGCCTTGTATTGGCTGTCAATAAGTCAGTTAATTGACATGAAGTGATTCACTCTTGTGAGATCATTTCTTTTTCGCTTCATGACCGATGGTATAAGATTTTTCCGCAGTAGGTTATCCTTTCTATCTGCAGTCGACGAAGGCAATAGGACGCAGTGTGCCCTGCTATTCAACCCATAGCTGGGGAGAGCAGAGATGGATTTATACCTTTCCCAATTATATTTCCTCGTAATTGAATGCTACGAACCCGGCTTGGATTCGAACTCGCCTGCTTGTGTTCTCTTTCCGAACCGTTGTCCTTGGTTGTAGAATAGTATAAAAACATTCTTTTACTTCTTCCTTTTCTTTCCTAGGAATTCATTTCTCTTTCATTCTTTACGTCTTGTAAACCTTCCAATCTTTTTCTTATCCTATCACTTTAGGGTAGTTTTTCTTTATTTCTCGACTGCGTCTCCCCGCCTTCCCAGGAATAAACTCAAGCGTTATAAACAGCAAATGTGTTGTAAGTAGCGAGATGATTAGTTTTAAAAGTAATAGACTCGTGATTGTCCCGCGGGAGAATAGCCTAGTGGATGAAAGCATATATTTTCTGACATAGTAATTACGAACAGAGTAAGTAATAACTGAGGAGTACAAATAAAGAATTGGACAAGCGGAAGGAGGACAAATTATGACAGAGTTTAAGTTAAGGTTTCAATTCGAAATTCTCTCAAGGTTACCTGAAATGTTATACACCTGATGAATGATGATAACAAACTAGATATGAAGAACAGTATTTAATTTTAACATGGACTGCAAGGTTTTAACAACGGTAAGAACAGAAAAGACACTCTGAAGGCAGTTTAAAATAGCCGAGAAAAATAACAGCACTCGTGGCCTGACGATTGCATCTATCATGAAACAGACTGTCGCCTCTAAGTGTTGACTTCAATATTCACTTATATATATATATATATATATATATATATATATATATATATATATATATATATATATGATTAATTAATGATGTAAATGTCCTCTTTGTTTTCGATTGATTTCAGCACGATTCTTCGGTTAAGCTATGAGAGTATTTATACATTGTTATTGCGCAAAGTTGAGTCCAATAGTGTCATTAATGACATCGGAGAATTCCAGTAATATATCTTTACACATTTCAATGGTTCAAAGCATAATCTAACAATTTTGTTATTACACGATTTGGGCAGCTATGCTGTTACAACTGATATACATACACACACAATACACACACACACAAATATATATATATATATATATATATATATATATATATATATATATATATATATGACTCTCTTCATCAATAAAACATTATTAATCCGAAGAAATTCTTTCTCACATTTAATTTAATGTCTGAAGTACCTGAAACCTGAAATTACGCCCACAAGCGAGCACAAATAATTATTATTACTTCTTTCACTGTTGATGACACCCGTCTTCCAAAATGTCAGCGCTGCTTCTGCCATCAATAACAGATTCTCATATATTTGGTGACTACGAATCTCTCCCTCAAAATAAATCTTTATAACATAATTCTGTATTCAGACAACAGTTCCTCTTTTTTATACGTTTTTTAACAATCTCTCGTTACAGTTTACAGACGAAACGTTTTCAAATTGTCATTGCTGCACAAACTTTTCTGGCTTTCGGGACAAAAATGTAATTATTAGAGTTTGAGTTACAATTTCCTCGGATGAAATGATTTTCAAGCTGATTATTATAAGTTTTACTCGTGTATGTTTGTTTTTACCTGAATTAATTAGTGATTGATATACCTGTGTATATGCTGCATGAAACTAAGTAATAACAAAAATAAAAAAAGATTAGAATTAGTCGACAGTCCTTCAGCTCACCTGAGCAGGATTCTCAGTTTCTTCTTCCAGTCAGCATTGGTACATTCACAACATCTCTAGACAAAGAATTCCACCTGACAATCACCCTCAGGGCGAAAAATGTTGGAACTTGCAACCGTTTTCGAGTGCTGCTTCATCAATTTGTGTGAGTAATCACGCATCTTCCTATTTGAGAAGGTGAATAAATCGTTCACTGCCATTTTATAATAGACATTCATTATTTTGTACACACACAGATCGGGTAACTGGAGTCTTGAGTAAATGGATAGTAGCTTGATTTAGGCACCTGTTCTAGACAGATTGCAATAAGTCTATACATTTCAGGTAGGTTGGGTTCCAGATAACATATTCGAGTACAAGTAAAATAAGTGTATTGTAAAGGTTTTTGTTTTAACTTTTGAGGAGTTAGATTCATAAAGCCATGTTTAATCATGGCAATTCTTTGACTAGCCTTTTTTTATGATTTCAGAAATATGTGAACTTGGATATCAATCACGTGTAAATAAGAATAATCAAATATATTTGTCCTTTAACTGATGAAGGTAAACTCCATCTAGTGAGTAAGTGTATATCAATTTGTCACTAAACTTTATCGCAATACAGTTTCCCGCATTTAGATTTAGATGTCATAACGAAATCTCTTAAGCTTAATCCCGCCGGTCGTCTTGCACTTCTGCCTGGAAGGATCGCTCTACCGGTTAACAAAAACCTTAGCTGCAAAACCTAGTTATAGATTGTCTCTCATTTGAAGGCTATGCATGGCATCCAACACTTGTTAAATTGTTAGTTGCATGCAATCGTTTTATCAGAGAGATTTCCAAGCGTAGCTTAGACGTGCCAAACATCCGAAAGTGTGGGTGCGGATCGAACTCAGAAGTAAAAATTCCAAAAAATTACACCATATCGTAGTGTCCAATAGGGTTTGTGAAATATAGCTTAGATGTGGCAAGTACAAGAATATGGGTCAACCAGTGATGATTAAACTTAATATTCAGTTATAATTCAATTAGCGAGACAAGCCTAATTACACCGCGACGAAGTGGCCAGGAGATTTGCTAAGACTAGCTTAGATGTGGCACAAAGCCAAAAGTATAGAGCATCTGGTGAGGATCAATCTCACTATTCAGTCGCAATTGATCTAGCGAGACAAGCTTGCTAACCATTACATCACGTCGATATGTCCAGGTGATTTACTAAATGTAGCTTAGATGTGGTACAAGGCCGAAGGTATGGAGCACTTAGTGACGATCAATCTCACTATTCAGTCGTAAATGATCAAGCGAGACAAGATTGCTAATCATTACACCAAATCGAAGTTGACAGGTGATTTACTAAGAGCATCTTAGATGTAGGACAAGGCCGAAAGTATGGAGCACTTAGTGAGGATCAGTTTCACTATTCAGTCGTAATTGATCTAGCGACACGTGCTAATCTGTACGCTGAACATTTCAATACCAAGAACATATGTTCCGTATAGAAGAGCATTATTGTACCAAGAACAGGTTTCCATGAAATAGCCTTACCAAAAATGAACGTCTAGAATAGTCATGCCGGTGTTTATTTCTGTACAAAAATTGTTACGGCTGCCACAGACATGCCAGTGATAATTTCTGAACAACCATTATGTTACGGCTGCCATAAACATGCCAGTGTTCATTTCTGAACAAACATTATGTTACGGCTGCTATAGACATGCCAGTGTTCATTTTTGAAGAAACATTATGTTACGGCTGCCACAGAAATGCCAGTGTTCATATCTGAACAAACATTATGTTACGGCTGCCATAAACATGCCAGTGTTCATATCTGAACAAACATTATGTTACAGCTGCCATAGACATGCCAGTGTTCAATACTGACCAAACATTATGTTACGCCTGTCAGACATTCCAGTGTTTCTTTCTGAACAAATATTATGTTCCGGCTGCCAACGACATGCCAGTGTTCATTTCCGAACAAACATTATGTTACGGCTGCCACAGACATTCTAGTGTTCCTTTTTGAACAAACATTACGGCTGCCAGAGACATGCCAGTGTTCATTTCTGGCCCAACCATATTTTATTTCTTGTATCATCTGGAATAGTCAGGTCTGTGCAGATTTCTGTACCAAATATACTTTACGTCTGGAATTCTCATGCCGTTGTTTTTTTCTGTGCCAAATATATGACATCTCATGTCCAGAATAATCATGCTAGTGGTCATTTCTGTATCAAATATTTTTTACGCCTGAAATAGTCATGCCGTTTGTCTCTTCTGTACTAAATATATTTTACGTCTGGAATAGTCATTCCTGTGCTAATTTCTGTGCCTAATATATGTTATAGCAAATGTTATATTAAATATATTTAAAGTCTGGATTAGACCTCCTGTTGCCAAACATATTTTATGTCTGGAATAGTTATTCTGGTGTTCCTTTTCGGACCAAATATAATTTAAGCCTGGAATTGTCATGCTAGTTTTCATTTCAGAATTAAGCATTTCACGTCTGAAAAATGCCTTTGCTCATTTCTGTACAAATATATCTTACGTCTGGAGTAACCATGCCGGTGATTGTATCTGTACCAAATATAAGTTGGAATGAAATAAATATGCCGATGATCCTTTAAATCCGGAGCTGTCATGTCGATTTTCATTTCTGTACCAAACATTTCTAGAACATTCAGGCTAGCAATCATCTCTGTAACAAATATATATTGCATGTGGAATATTCATACAAGTGCACATTTCTGTACTGAACGTATGTTACGTCGAGTTTAGTCATGCCTCTAGACATTACAGTATCAATATATGTTACGTAATATATTTTACGTTTGCAATATACATGAAAGTGGTGATTTCTGTAACAAATACATGTTACTTCTGGATTAGTAATGACAGTACTCATTTCCAAAATATATGTTACGATTGTAATACCCACGTCACTGCACCAATCATACTTTGCGACCGGGTTTGTTATACAGTTCTTCATTTCTGTACCATACATAAGATACGTCTGGAATAGTCATACCGGTGGTCATTGCTATAACAAATATTTTACTTTTGGAATGGATATGCCGGTGCTCATTTCTATACGAAACATATGTTTCGTATAGAAATGAGCACCGGCATATCCATTCCAAAAGTAAAATATTGGTCTAGAATAGATATGAATCTGGTCATTTACGAACCAAATAAATGGTACATTTCTAATAGTCACGCCGATATTTGTTTTTGTACCAAATATATTTAAAGTCTGGAATAGTTATGCCCGTGTAGATTTTCGAACCAAATAAATGATCCATCTGGCTTTGTCAAGTCTGTCTCATTTCTATACAAAAATTATTTCACCTTCCTAACTCTACCAACTATAATTTTCGTCCTCAGTTTTCCTGCTAGTAGGCATTGCAGTGCCAAATATATTTTATTTCTAGAACTGTCTTGCATTTAGTTCTTTCTGTATAAAACATATTTTAAATTTTGTAGGCATGCTGGAGATCATTTTCGTAGCAAATTAATATTACATCTGGAATAGACATGCCAGTGCTTATTTCTATACAAATCAAATGTTATGTCTTGAATTGTCCTGTCGGTGGTCATTTTCGTATCAAATATCTTGAATGTCCAGAGTGGTCATGCTGGTGTTTATTTCTATATAAAACATATGTTATGTCTTGAATTGTCCTGTCGGTGGTCATTTTCGTATCAAATATCTTGAATGTCCAGAGTGGTCATGCTGGTGTTTATTTCTATATAAAACATATGTTATGTCTTGAATTGTCCTGTCGGTGGTCATTTTCGGATCAAATATCTTGAATGTCCAGAGTGGTCATGCTGGTGTTTATTTCTATATAAAACATATGTTATGTCTTGAATTGTCCTATCGGTGGTCATCTTCGTATCAAATATCTTGAATGTCCAGAGTGGTCATGCTGGTGTTTATTTCTATATAAAACATATGTTATGTCTTGAATTGTCCTGTCGGTGGTCATTTTCGTAACAAATATATTGTACGTCCAAAGTGGTCATGCTGGTGTTAATTTGTATACAAAACGTATATTATGTCTGTAATTGTCCTCTCGGTGGTCATTTCCGTACTAAATATATTGTAAGTACATTGCGGTCATGCTGGTTCTCATTTCTGTACCAAACAAAATTCACTTCCGGGATTGTCAGGCCGGTGTTTATTTCTGTACCAAATTTACGTTTGTATACCTAATATATTACACTTCCGGAATAATCATGCTGTTTTTCTTTTGTGTGCTAATCTTATTTTACATCTGGAATTATCATGCTTGTGGGCATTTCTTAACCAAATGTTATTGAACCCCTGGAAAAGTCTGCTACTCAATTCTGTTCCAAACATAACGTCTCGGAAAAAAACATGCTATTGGTCATTTCCAAATATAATATATTTCAAGTCTGGGATAGATATTCTTTGGTCATTTATGTATGAAAACATATTTTGCGTCTGAAATTTTAAGGACAGTCTTCATTTCTGTACGATACATAATTTACGTCCGGAATATTCATGCCGGTGTTCATATCCGTACCAAATATAAATTAGCAATTGGAATAGTCACACCTCTGCTCATTTCTGTAACAAACATTTAGCGTCTGGAATAGTCATGCCGGCACTCATTTCTAAACCAAATATATTTTACCTCTGAAAGATTATGGTTGTGATAATTCCTGTATAATCATATTTGTGTCTGTAATAGAGATGCCTTTGGTCACTTCTGTCCACATATATTTTACGTGTGAAATTGACATGAAAGATGGTCATTAGTTAACCAGGCATATTTTCCGCCCACAAATACCATTCGTGTGTTTATTTTTTTAATCAAATAAACGTCGTGTTACGTCTGGAATAGTCATGTCTTTGGTCTTTTCTGTGATAAATATATTTTATGTCTGCAAAAGACATACCTTCAATGACGGTCTTGTACAGGCTGTCGTGCCTTGTAACGTGTCCAAATCACTTCGTTTTTCCTCCGTTTCACAGTGGCGAGTAGAGGTTCCTGGTGGCCCACAAAACTTCCAATCCTTTTCCGAAAAAACTCATTGGATTTTTGTTCCCAATAGAAGATGCCAGATTTTCCTCGTGCATTTGTTCTCAAACGCTTGGATCTTTAACTCTGTATCTGCCAACAGTGTTCATGTTTCACATCCATATAGGAGAATGGAGACAAACAGCGATTTGTACAATCTGTACTTTGTTTGAAAGCTGATTTTGCTCCTCCATATTCTTACCAATTTGGCCATCGCTGCCATGGCTGCGGCAATCTGTGTGCGGATTTCCAAGTTGCAAGTATCATCTTTAGACAACACTGCTCCTAAGTGCCATATTTAAACGTATTCCTTGTATATAATTACAATAATCTGTATGAATTTCTGAATTGTCCCATTTTTTTCCGATAAACCGGCTACTTTATAAGTACTCAGAGAAGTATCATACTGACCATTCAATCGAAAAGCAGTGTCAGATTCTCTTTCCGGACAAGTTTTCATCAAGGCTTTAACAGATCTGATGCCCATAAATAGGTGGAGCTTCATCTTGCTAGAATTAACTCTTAAATGCTCATTGCAAAAGTTTAAGCAGGTTCAATAAGTTTCCAAACTAGATCGTCACACAATGCTCTACTTTGTGTATTCCGGCGGTTACCATCTGACTTAATAATTAGACACTATTAATGATTAAGGAATCTATATACCGGACATTTACTTATGGTCTTTTATTATTTACTAGGGAAAATTCTTGACATTGGTCTGCCACTCACAGCCTGTCAGATAATCCCAGTTCTGTCTCTGAGTGAGGAATCTTAGAGAAAGTGTGAAGTAATTTAAAATAAAATCCTTGTTAAAATAAAAACATTGTTTTTGAATAAATATTCAACCCCAATATCAATTTGTATAGTTCATGTACCTAATTATTTTCTGACTAGTTTTAACCGCCGTCTTGCATTTTCCTACAATGTTATCTGCCGAATACCTGGAAGCCGTTAAAAAATATCACAAGACTAGTATAAACGTCTAAACGAAAAATGTATATGAAGAGGTCTTACATGGACGCCGTTTTTACCAATTCTATCATGTAAATTAGTGTTCAAATAGGATAATTTTTTTCCGATTATTCATTCCATCTTTTTCGTTTACTTTCTAGTATTAGTAGCAATTAGTTAAATGGCATACGTGATACACGGTTGTGCGGTCATGTCTCTTTCGATTCATGACTGACTAGGCAGAAGATTTTCAAGCAGTAAGTTGCCATTTCTTTCTGCGGTAGACAAAGGCTTCCGGGCCTTGTGTTGACTGTCATTCAGTCAGTTACGTATCATCACGTGATACACAGTTCGGCCAACATGTCTCTTTCGATTCATGACTGACTAGGTAGATTTTCAAGCAGTAGGTTGCCATTTCTGTCTCCGGCTGACAAAGGCTTTCGGGCCTTGTATTGGCTGTCATTTAGTCAGTTACGTGTCATCACGTGATACACAGTTCGGCCAACATGTCTCTTTCGATTCATGACTGACTAGGCAGATTTTTCACGTAGTAGGTTGACGTTTCTTTCCGAAGTTACCGTTTACCAAACAAAGGGATTTCCTGCTATTCAGCCCATAGCTGGAGGGAAAACTGGTGGATTCACGCCTTTCCGAATTGTATTTGCAACTAATTTAATGTAACGAACCCGACTGGAATTCGAACTCGGATCTCTGATTTCTATTACCAAGCTGTTAACCATTACATCACACCGCACATCCTCATTGGTAGCAACAGTAGTTTCAAGTTGTGTCTTGTTTGCGATGACGTCTTATTGGAAATAATACTGTATTTTGAAATCCGGATTATCTTTAGAATTTGACAACATGGCGCCATTAAACGGTGGGATAATAATCAATTTCAAGAGAAAGAACTCCTCAAAGATTAATTATAAATGAGAATGAAGCAGGCACAGAAATTTAACTATTTGGGAAAGTGCTAAAACCTCAAGGGAAAATGTGACATCAAAATCGGAAGGCGCATTGCAATAGCAAAAAATGACTTCCAAAATCTAAGCAAAGTATGAAGATAAAAGAAAATATCATTAGAAAAGACGAAAAGTGTATTGAACTGCTATATATCTTTTCGTAGGTACCATCCGAGTTGGGACGAAATGTTCGATTCTAACCGTTAACACGAAGAGGATCTGCGACGTGCTGTCAGGAGGCCCGACTCGACTAGTCGCGTACACCACACACACTCCTCTGTGACACCTAATAACGACTCTTCTCGGACTTCACAGCCATCTCTGCCACTGCAACCAGAGGAAAGAAAGGGAATAAGGGAAGATAATGACGAACCTGATGGTTGGATACGTGCCGGTGCCAACGACGACTAATATCAATCCTCCTATATGGCAACGAATGATGGACAATTTCTCATCATATGAAGAGAAAACGTAAAACAATTTCAGGTGGGATTTCACAGAAGGATGCTGAGAATGACAGAGTAGAAGATTGTGAAGAAAGAAGATGTGTTAAGGAAAGTGTGAACAAAAAGTACACTAAGAAACTGACAATTGTAATTTCTGCGAGACATAATGAGAGAAAATTTTTTTCTCATTCACTGAACATACGCGATCTTAACAAATAGTATCAGTACCGGTGCAATAAAAAGAAAACTATAACTCACATCAATTCGGCATTTAATCTCCTTCGAAGTAGTCACGTTCTGAAGACACACACTTTATTCAGCCTCGTTTTCATTGTCGGAAGCCCTACTGGAACTTCTTTTTGGGGATAGCGAGCAGTTGCCTCGTCGCATTCTCTTGGATTACCAGGACGTCTTGAAATCACGTTCCTTTTAAGTGGAACTTGATTTTTGAAGAGGAAAACGTTGCAAGGGGTAGATGTGTTGAATATGGTGACTTTCGGACCAGGGAAATATTGTGATTCGACAAAACCTGCTGCACAGCCCATGGTCAAATATGAAACTTCTGTGCTGTGGTGAAATGAGCACATCCTACACACTTTCCTTCCAAGTACTTACATAAGCAAGCGGAAACCTTAAAGCTTAGTATCTATGCTAGTGTGACATGGCCCTCAATGTTGAATGTTAAATCTGACGTATGATAAATTTATTAAGAGATGCGATTTCTTTGTATGTCTTCTTCTTTCTTTTCTTCCTTTATTTCCTGTCTAGTCCGAGTCTTGTCGCGACTGAGAAATGGCAAGAAAGAATCTGTGTCGCTTTAAAAACTAGACATATTGATCTCCTAATTGAATAAGTCAAATTCGGTCACCGAAGCCCACTTGTCATGCTCCACGACTTGAGATTTTTTAATTGTATTTTCAGTTTCCTGATAATCTCCGACCACGACAGGTCGCGAGTAAATTGATACTCATCGTGTGCTCATTAGAAATGCGCTTATGAACCTATTCTATTACTTGTTGTGTAAGGAAGAAGAAGATATTATTCTCGAAGACTGGATTTATTTGATTATTTCATGTGTAGAGAAAAAGAGAATATTATACCCGAAACAAATCATCCCAATTTCATATTGGATGCATTTCAATTACCAGCGAAGAAACAAAGGACATGTGCCATTACAGAGTCGTCCAGCTTATACTACGCAAGAAAGAACTACCGAATTTTATTTGGACATTTAACAGATTCTACCTACAAATTTATGAAACACGAATGCTTGAAGTAACATCAAGTATCAGATAAGTGCTCTTTATTATTTTTTATTTTCTTATTTCAGACTCATTCAATATTCATGCTGTTTTTGTTAAATAAAATTCTTTATATAGTAATTCGTCGAGCCTATAATTATCCTCAACAGAATGTAGAAAACCTACCTGGGACTCATCAGCAGTGCGCAGCCTCTACCGAGAATCGAACCCAAACCGTTTCGATACAACGCAAACGTCATACCAACAGTACCACGGGCCTCGATGACGAAGAAGACATAAACTAAACTCGATATAGCGGCGCTACTCGCTCAGTTCCGCACTGATACTAATCCAAGTATTCAGATAACCTCAGAAGAGTGCCGCAAGAGCCACGACTGACTTTTGACCCTTACCGCTCCATCGCAGAGCATTAGCTGGGTCAAACAAGGATATACAAGTGATTATTTAGGGGATTTAGGCTAATCATATAGTAATTCGTCGAGCCTAGAATAATCCTCAACAGAATGCAGAAAGCACTGGACGGCCGTTTCGTCCTATATGGGACTCATCAACAATTCGCATTCACTACCCGGACCATTTCAATACAACACAAAACGCCATGCCAACTGTACCACTTGGTACTCGGTGACGAAGAAGAGACAAACTAGACTCGATATAACGACATATAAATGTTCATCTTGTTTGTTGTTCGCCGACATCTGTGTCGTGTGTTCCTATTTGAGCGAACCAGTCTTTTCTCTATATCTCTATATGTTGCAAATTCGTCACATATAAGATTGAGGACTCATCCGGGACTTGCTCAGTAGGAATTATACGCATGTTAGTGTGCCAGCGAGCAGCAAACAAAGCTGTCTGTAATAGAATGTTTCTTAAAGTCGCCCTCCATAGAACAATTGTTTAGAATTAAAAAAAGAAAGATGATATACAGGAAATTAGCAATAGATTAGAATTATATGTAAGGAAGTCTACGCGGAAAGCACAACTAGTAAGAGTAATTATGGGACATATGGTAGATAAGAATATCCTAGAGGAGGACACGTTAAAGCAGCTACCGGTAGAAATGCAAGAGTTGTCCCAAGCTCAACTTGAACGCGAGAAATATAGAATTAGTACAGAACCTGAGATGGAAAAAGTGGGAATTGAAGCTGAAATTGAAAAAGCGAGAAATGAACAAAAGTCACGGTTCCGCGAAATAGAGGAAAAGCGATTTGGTAGCGAAGATATAAGAAATAATTTTGACTTAGCAAACTAGTTTACGCTAGTATCACAACTTAATGAAGCTGAAGTAGATTGGGCCTTTTTCAACTTTCGAAAAATTTAACGCACTGGCCAGCACTCTGACGACTCAGAAAGCGTGGCGGTGAAGCCCGTGTTCTATTGTTTTGTTTTTGTTTACAATTTTTAATATGATACTGAAAACGTAGGAAAGTAATGCTTGCAATATAAGAGTAAATCGG
>OZ038478.1:27917273-27957273 GCA_964036315.1 Acanthosepion esculentum
ACACACACACACACACACACACACATATATATATATATATATATATATATATATATATATATATAGGTGGGGGCATCACATCGATTTTTATTAAATGTGAGTATTTTGGTATATGTTACTGAAATATATTATTCATACATATGTTTGTTTTTTTGTTTTTTATTGAAAAATATGGTCTCTGCTGTTTGTGTCAACATAAACTATTTTAAAGGTCAACATCACATTCGTAGGTAGCGCTTCTGGCGTCATACAGCAATAATTTACACTCAATAACCTTGAAAAAAAAGAATCGTTTATAATCTAAATTTGAACTCTTGTTTGTTTCATAAAATTTTAATATTTTTTTACGGTTATTTCGTGTTTTTCCACCGCAAAGTGGTGTCACATAGATTATATTCTAAAGAAAACTTGATTATCTCAAGACCAGGATTGACAAAAATTAAAGATGGTAACCAAATTAAAATTATTGGGCAGGAACGGTGATCCCATCGGAAAAATTTTTCAATGTTTATGATGGATTTACGTCAATTTTTGAAGGAAGATGTATTCTTGCCCCTGAAACTATTTCCAAGAGACAGAACGACCCAGACCTGTTTTGCCCTTTCTGCATATTTTATTCATTTTGATAGATTACCGCTGTTGCAATGCTTAAAGATTTTATAGATGGAGAAATATGATTTATTAAAAAATTGTCTTTCTTGTTAAGAGAAAAAAATATCGCCGGGATAAAATTGTGAAAAAGGTTCTACTGGAGTCGTTCAGGATCTTCAACGAAATTCTACATATTTTATTGGGGCTTTCTGTTATCTTTTAAAACTTACCTTTATCTATCAAATCAACCTTCTAACACATCCCATTTTAAAGCTACAACCCTGTGGTATGGCCATTAATTTAAGACTTTCAGATTCCATAATCATGTTATATAGCGACATAGAGACGAAAGATGCAGGGGTTATGTCCATAACAACTTCACAAGGTGAAGCACCGAATAAATTAGCCAGGTATCAGCAGTTCATTTAACACGTATTTATATCCAACACAATAAGTCTTGATTAAATTAATCCAATTTTTTTGCAACCAGCATATTACTCCACAGAGATTCGATGCTTACCGTCTCATGCACTCAGTTATGGCTTCTTTCTGCCGTCTTGTCTGCACGTTTTGCACTAGACGCCTCCATAGGTGTCTGTCGGGAATTTCCGCCTATTTCCGGCAGAAGCAATACACGACTGTAATTCTTGGCGTTTTCTTCGATACTGGTTAATAAGGTGAGATTTGCTGAATATGCACATTGCATGAAAACGATAAAATGTAAGAAAAAAGTAAAAATAGAATGTGTAATGTAATGTACTTTCTTTCTTTCTTTCTTTCTATCTATCTATCTATCTATCTATCTATCTAGTTTAATCGATCAAATTTATGAGAAGGAATGAAAACGACAATACACGGAATAGGGATATAAAAATTTCATATCTAAGAAAAAATTGATGACGCAGCTCTGAGCAGAGAAAATAATGTACATTTTCATTTGGCATAGCAAAGGAGCACCCACCCTGGATATATATATATATATATATATATATATATATATATATATATATATATATATATATATATATATATAAAAGTGATCATAGAAGTCAACACTGAGAGGCGACAGTCTGTTTCATGCTAGATACAATCATCAGGCCACGATTGCTGTTATTTTTCTCAGCTATTTATATATACGGGTTAGTGGTGCATTGTGGGTAGTCTATTTTGGCAGATAATTTACCGGAAGTCGTTTATTTGTTTATTTGTTTATTTGTGTCAAATTATTCTGCTTGTTTTTATTTAATTTTATTTTTGTTTTTTATCCTTTATATTTATATTTATTTTTTATTTATATCGGTGTTTTTATTAACGTAGTAAAAATTTGTATATAGAGCTTATTGTGGGCAGTCTATTATGGCGGCTATTTTACCGGAAGTCGTTTATTTGTTTATTTATTTGGGTCAAATTATTTTGCTTGTTTTTATTTATTTTAATTTTTTATCTTATATACTTATTTATATATATATATATATATATATATATATATATATATATATATATATATATATATATATATATATAAATGGATGCGATGGATAAATTGTCCTCTAAATTACGCAAAAATGAATATTACATTGATATCTCAATTTAACAGATATATTTATCAAAATTACACAAAAATATGTTGTAATACTTGTAATAGTAAATTTATTCAATAAAAAAGCCATTGAAGATTTCGGAATCTCTTGCAACGCTTATGGACAGCTGGTGAATGCTGCCATAATTCTCAATCATCCAACACTTTCCGCATCCGCTGCGCTCTCCTGAGATTAACAACCAAAGACTCTGAAATGTTCGTACTGGATCTTCCGGAGCGAATGCCAAGCAGTACAACAAACCGTTTCCAAATTTTTGGCAGAGTGAATTGCGTCATCGTGCTTATTATTTCCGAACACGGTAACCAAATGACGCTACTATAGAAAATAT
Organism: Acanthosepion esculentum; assembly: GCA_964036315.1. Taxonomy (NCBI): domain Eukaryota; kingdom Metazoa; phylum Mollusca; class Cephalopoda; order Sepiida; family Sepiidae; genus Acanthosepion; species Acanthosepion esculentum. Next base: position 27,919,794 of record OZ038478.1, read on the forward strand.
TCATCCTCGACAGGATTCGAACCTGTATCCTGTCTTCCAAGAATCTCACAGGATCCTGTCGAAGACGAATATTTCTCGGACATTCAGGCCGGTAAATGTTATTTAATGCAGTTTATTATAAAACAGAGCATTTACTTAAATACTTGTATCTATAAAAATAATATTAAACATAAAAATGCCTTTAATATTTGTCGGACTTTGTCCATTTCATGTGTGACGTCATTTCATTACATTTGATACGACATGAGCAGTTATGAATATACGTGAGAGATTCATGGAAGATTGAAGTTTATAAGTAGTAAATTCGACCTTACCAACTGAACGGTCCTCAGTGGCCGAAACGGTTAAGGCACGTCAAGATATATGATGGTTCTGTATAGGATACAGGTTCGAATCCTGTTGAGGATGAATATTTTCTATGAAAAATTCACGGACATTCAGGCCTGTAAATGTTATTTAATACTTTTTATTACAAAACAGAGCATTTACTTAAATACTTGTATCTATAAACAGAATGTTAAACATAAAAATGTCTTTTTTTATATATATATGTAAAAGATATATATATGTAAAAGATATATATATGTAAAATATATATATATATATATATATATATATATATATATATATATATATATATATATATATATATAATTATTATTTTTAAATATGATTCCTTCGCTACATAAGAGTTCTCATGTTTCAAAAGCGGGAGCCGAGACCCCTAATATAATTTTTGAAATTAAGTTGAATTAAGGTGTCTGGTCACGATTCCTCGTCAAGCGAGAATTTGGGAATAAGCTATCTTGTGGTTAGCGCGTGTTTATAAGTATGGTCTCTTGCAACATTAGTTACTATGGAAACGGCTAGGTTCGGCTATATTGGTTAGGTGGTCTAGGAGTTAAGAATTAATTTTTATCTACAGACCAGTCCCCTTCGAAAAGTTTATGTCAGGTTATATTTGGGTGCCTATTTCAAGTCTGATAGTAGGAGTGGACGTCTAGTTGGTCAAAAAGGCATTTTTATGGCCTTGCCGCAGGTCGTTAAGTATCGAGGGGATTCTGTTTCATTATTATCTGACTATTAATCTGTTTAATTATTTGTTTATTCAAATGGCTATTTTTTTTTGTACATTTCTCTGAAGAATATTCCACACACAAACAAACGGAATTATTTCGTCAAACTTTTACAAAAAACAGAGGAACTAATAAGAAGAATGAGATGGAAAACATTCTTCTCTCTACGAGGGAATAATTTAACAAAAAAAGAACATGAGGTTTACGGCTTCAAAAGTAAAAAGGTTGCACTGTTCCACAAGAACCTACAAGAATTCGAAAAGGACCTACTCAACATAATCAATAACATCTCCTTTCACAAAAAGAAAAGCAACTTCCAGAAGCATCTAGACCAAATAGTCAAAAGCATAAATAGCAGCGATAAAATACTAGTTAAGTCAGACAAAACGGGCAACTTCTACAAGGTGACGGCTGACGACTACAACAAATTAATTAAAAACATTTTAACTAAGACTTATAAAAAAGCCCATAACAACAATATCAATATGGTTGACAGTATCAATAGAACAAGTAAGATAATTACTGAGAAACTAAAAATAAGTGATAGAGTTGGAAAACTGGCTGAAAAGGAATGCTAGATCACGCTTAAGGACCATAAACAAGATTTTGAGGAAAACCCCACTACCAGAATGATTAACCCAACTAGACCCGACATAGGAAAGATTAGCAAAAAAATCCTAGAAAGGATCACCAGCCAAATTAAAAAACGACTCGGATTAACACTCTGGATGAATACCAAAGAAGTCATCAATTGGTTTACCAACATCGACAATAAGCCTGATTGCACCTTCCGTTCGATATTGTGGATTACTACCAGTCAATATCGAACGACCTCTTCACAACTGCCCTGGAGTTTGCTACAGTATATTCTGACTTAACGAAGGAAGAAACAAACAGTGGATTAAAAACACTACTGACAATTTTCACATCACCATGGGATCTCTGGACTCTGCAGAATCTTCGGACCTTGTCGCTCTATTTATACTGTACAACCTAACCGCACACAGGGAATTAGACATTAAGGACATCGGGCTATACCGAGATGACGGGCTCATGGTAGTGAGGAGCTCCACAAACTTTAAAACAGATAAGATTAGAAAGATAATTTATAGTGAATTCGGAAAATTAGATCTAAAAACTATAGTAAACACTAAATTAAAAAGGGTAAACTTCCTCGACATAACTCTAGACTTAATAAACAAAAATTACACACCCTACAGAAAACCTAACATTAACCCCTTGTATGTGCACCCTAAGTCAAACCACCCTCCATCTATAATTAAGCATATACCCACATCAATAGAGAAAAGAATAAGCATGAACTCCGCAAATAAGGAAATATTCCAAACAAACAGTAATTTTTATAACACAGCCCTGAAAAATAGCGGATACAAAAGCGCTGACATAAGCTATACAAACAATAGTACCAATAGTAAGAAAAACAGGGAAAGGAAGATCATATGGTATACCCCTCCGTTCAACCAAATGGTCAGTACTAAACTTGGGCATAAGTTCCTAGCTTTAATTGGAAAACACTTCCCCACAAATAGCAAACTGAGCGAAATCTTTAATAAAAACACCTTAAAGTTAAGTTACAGCTGCACCGAAAACCTAGAAAGAATCATAAAAAAGCATAATAATAAAATCCTAGAAAAACACACATGCCAAAACAGTGTCAATAAAATTCCTAAACTGCAATTAGACAAAAATAATGAAAAATTTTGTGATTGTAGAAACCCTAATGACTTCCCGTTAGAAAACAAATGCCTCACTAAATCCGTGGTATACCAATGGACTATCTCATCCATTGAGAATCCTAACACTGACAGGATATACATTGGGTCAACGAAGAATAAATTTAAAATTAGATGGAGACAACACAAGAGCTCCTTCAACAATATCCAAAATAGAAATCAGACATCTCTATCCCAATATTTCTGGCATTTAAAAGAAACGAATAAAACACCGAAAGTAAAATGGAAAATAATAAATAGAACAAGAACTTGTAAAACCTGGGACGACCCATGCCGCTTATGCCTACATGAAAAACTACACATCATTAAGTTTCTAAATAATGAAAAGTTATTAAACCATAGACAGGAGTTAACGGTTTTTTGCCGACATCAACAAATTTTCGCATTAAATAATTAATAAAAAGATATAAACAAATAAATTCTATACTTTAATAAAAGCCTTAAAAGCTCAGCCCAATCATTAAATAGAAAAACACTTAGTGGAGTCGCGAAAAAAAAAAAATTCTAATCCATTTCAACACGTTTGTAAAAAAAAAAAAAGCCATTTGAATAAACAAATAAATAAACAGATTAATAGACACATAATAATGAAACAGAATCCCTTCGATACTTAACGACCTGCGGCAAGGCCATAAAAATGCCTTTTTGACCTGCTGGACGTCCACTCCTACTATCAGACTTGAAAAATAGGCAACCCAATATAACCTGACATAAACTTTTCGAAGGGGACTGGTCTGTAGATAAAAATTAATTCTTGACTCTTAGACCACCTAACCAATATAGCCGACCCTAGCCGTTTCCATAGTAACTAATGTTGCAAGAGACCATACTTATAAACACGCGCTAACCACAAGATAGCTTATTCCAAAATTCTCGCTTCACGAGGAATCGTGACCAGACACCTTAATTCAATTTAATTTCAAAAATTATATTAGGGGTCTCGGCTCCCGCTTTTGAAACATGAGAACTCTTATGTAGCGAAGGAATCATATTTTTTTTTAAAATATTATAATATAAGCTCTACTTCTGTATGGAGCACTGTCTTTTTAAAAATAAAAACAAAAATACTAAAGAACTCCGGATTATTTACCTAACGTGTTCTCTCCTATTTTTCTGCATACCTGCACATATATATATATATATATATATATATATATATATATATATATATATATATATATATATATATAGTGATTTCCCATGCGTAGCTTAGGTATGGCACAAGTCCGAAAGTAGGGGGCACCCAGTGAGGATAGAACTGACTACTCAGTCGTGATTGCCCTAAAGAAACAAGCTTACTAACCATTACACCGCAACGAGGTGCCCAAGATATATATATAATATTCTGTTCGTATCTATTTATTTGTCGATCTCATTCTGTTCGTATCTATCTGTCCGTATGTTTCTCTCTCACACTCTCTCTCTCTTTCTCTCTCTCTCTCTCTCTCTCTCTCTCTCTCTCTCTCTCTATATATATATATATATATATATATATATATATATATATATATATATATATATATATATATATATATATATGGGGCACAATCCTTGGTTTAAGGAACTTGGATGAGTTCCATCACGGAATATGTGAATAAGCGACGCTATGTGGAGTTTAATTCGTTACCTCTGCCTCGCTTGGGCCCGAGCCACAGTTGTTATGGCGTTTGCTTAATAACGTAAATGGCCGGGTTTCAATTCCTGGTAGTGTTTGCGTACTGCTGATGAGTCCCAAATATAGGACGAAACGCTTTCTGCATTCTGTTGAGGTTTCCTCGAAATCTGAAATCCTCTTAACAATTTTTTTATTTGTTTTTTATTTTTATATATATATATATATATATATATATATATATATATATATATATATATATATATATATATATATATATATATATATATATATATATATATATATATGTGTATATATATATGTGTATATATATATATATATATATATGTGTGTATATATATATATATGTGGGATCATGTCTATTTAAGTATGTTCATACCTACCTATTTCTCTTTTATCTATGACAATTTGAAAAAGCTATCCAATGGCTAGGAATCTTTTGCCCGGTCCATGTGGTTTCAGGTTTCACAAATATAGAAACAGCAAGAACCGGCAAAATAAAAAAAAAGAACAAGTATCAGTAAAAAAAAAAAAAAACAATTGTTGAGGTGACAAGAAAGAAAATTAACTCCTGTCAGAGGTCAAAAGTCATATCATTTCTCCTATTGTCAAATCTTTGGGTCGATGCCTAATTCATTCCTTATTCTACAGCGACAGGACTATTATCCGCATCTGTTTTTGCTTTCTCACTTCCCCTGTTCTCTTCCTTCTAGTCTGTTCGCTCTGAAGGTGATCAAAGTAGTCAGCATCCGGGCTTTTGCCGCCATTTTTGCGTTCTCATCACGATTTTCTATCCAACGGCATAACGGTTATTTGAATCAACGCGAGAAAGTGAAACTATACCCCAGGAAGACACAAAAAAGCAATTCAACTCCTGACGCCTGGTTCCCTCTGTCGGGAAGATGCGAGACTGTTCGAAGCGATAAGAATATATTTTATTTCTAGTATGTCCGCCAACATTTCGACAGATTTCTTTTCGTTAGCAAATCAAATATATACTCGCTCTGTTGTCTGTTTGTTAAGTTTACTTTAATTAATAATCGCTGAAATCTATTTCTTCGTGATATTCTACACAATGTCAGACTTTTTTATGAAAATCATTTTCATATATTAATGTCTACATTATACAAGACTCGAGAGCTACACAATGTAGAGTGTTTCTGTTCGAATTCATATCATTCACGTGGTGAATGATATCAATGAGTAAGTGTTAATAATTGAATATTATGTATTAGGATTAATACAGATTGAATATTGACTTGAGCAAATTAAGGTTGTAATATTTAGGAAAGCATCCACGCGGGTGTCCGTTTTCCGAACGAGCTGTTGTATTTTATAAAATCTTTCATTTCAAACATTTTCTCAGAAAGTTAATCAGTTATGTGACATGCATGATACACGCTTAGGCGATCATGTATCTTTCGATACATGACTGACCAGGCAGATTTTTTTTCCCGCAGTAGGTTGCAATTTCTTTCTACAGTAGATCAGTTGCCATCCAAGGCAAAACAAAAAATAATCCGGTGCGTTCTGCTATTTACCCATAGTTGGTGGGGAGAAGATGATTCATCCCGTTCCCAAGGGTATTAGCACGTAAGTGAATGTAATGGATTCGACTTGAATTCGAACTCGGCTCTTGTTCCTCAATCCAAGCCGCTATCCATTACTCAACCGTTTTTCGCAAATCCGATAGCTTTTATCACTCTTTCTAATATTGATGTGGGATACTTTTATAACTTTTTCTTTGAGGTAGTGCTGATCATCAGTATCTAGATTGTTACTATTCTCTCTTTGATTTACGCATGCTATCCATTTTCGTTGTTGCTGCTGTTGAAAGTCCTCAAGTGATGTTGTTTCCGCTTTCTGCTATCATTCTTTGTTATAAGAAATAAGTAAACATTGTCGGTAAAGTTTTCAGCATATATTTATTGTTATAATTTTGGAGAATCCTCGTAGCCAAAATGTTCTAACACGATGGTTGGTAATGAACGATAGTACTTAGGAGAAGAACAACATATATAAGATTCGACAGAGGCGCGGACAAGAAGTAGTCAACTGTTAGAAGTGAGTCAAGTGAATTCAACAATGAATCTCCAACTCCAGGATATCTACCAACCGCCTCACGCGGTCAGATGTGGCACACGGCCGAACTTAATGTGGGGTATCCGAGCTCGTAGGCTTGGCCAAAAATTCCTCTTAGACCCCGTATAACACGGGGTCTGGTGGCTGTTTCCCGAGAAGAGACTCTGCCCTTCGACATAGCATCGTCTGTGGATCCTCTCTGCATGGAGGTAGAAAGTTTGACCAGCACAGATGGAGACAAATATCCAAGTGTAGACCAACATACAGTATTTACTACTGTATTTATGTGAATGGGAACATACACATTCTCGTCCATAGTTATGCTACAACATATATAATTCTATGTTAAATATACAATCTAAATTTCGATTTACATGTTATTTTATTAGAAACCTGTATTATGTATTAATATTAAACATGTAATATTTATTAATAGTTGTGCGAAATTTTATTTACCTCCAGGATTTTTCATATTGTAAATAAGTCTATAAAACAATATATTTAGTCATATTTATTTTTAATTTCAGGTGTACTAAAAGGAAATTAAATGAAATCAAATATTGAAAACTTATCTCTCTCCGACTCAGACGGCATCTGCACATGAATGTGTTAAATAGCTAGATTTAACTATGTAATTCATATTACTTAAAGCCATGGGGTGTGATTTAAACAAGGAAGGAAAATGTGTCACTGAAAACAGAAGACGCATTTGAAGTAGCGACATTCTAAAATCTAAGCAAAATGGTAAGAAACATAAAAGAAAAATATCATTAGAAAAAAATGAAAAGATTTCTGGAAATATTTATCCTCTTATATGGGCAGTGAATGCTGAACAATCTTCCCACGGATGTGAAAACGAGGAAACACTACTCTCCATTGATAGTGTGACCCTTTTGAAGATAAACATCAAACCATTAGCATCCCAAAAATCTGAATCCATCATCTTTTATGCAGATGAAACGACACTGGACAATCTCTGGAGCAGGTGACGGTCTCCAATGTATGTATTGTATCTTTGTCCCTGGCTCAAAATGTTGAACCCAACCTTCATTTTATGTTAAGGAAACCAGCTGAATCTGCCTAAAACAACATCATTTTACTGTGATGGGATCAGCCTGGTGCGCTTTTGATCAGATGTTAGAAGACGTGACACCCATTAAGCAGAAACCTTCATCATGCCAAATTTCTTGTGCAAAATATTCTCAACTCTCGCACAAGAAATGCTAATAGCATTTGCTATTTGATTTATAGTCAGTCGTCTGTAATCCATTATCATGTGGTGAACACGATCAATGTTTGGTGCTGTCAGTTGCCGGACGTCCAGACCTTATGCCATCTTCAAGGCTCTACATGTATCTCCTCAATTCTCCTGCCCACTTTTGCACTAGAGCGTCATATAATGTAGCAACTCTATCAACATGAATGTTCTTGCGGGCAAAATCAGTTTTCTCCAAGTACTTGATGGCACCACGATGGCAATTGTTTTTTTTTTCATTTTCAAGAGAAGTCGCTATTAGTTACTTTAAAGCCTTCTTTGAACAGTTAAATGTTAGTTTACCTGGGAAAAAACTGATGACACTTTCTTCTCACAATGCGTCCTGTGAGTATTAAATTTTCCAAGCCGCTTTTAATCATAATGTTTTTCAGGGCTATATTGTATTGGCATGCTGGTTGTGTTAGAGGTTCAGTCGTTGAGAAAAGTAATCAACTAAAGCAAATTACAAAACAACAAAGATAATGTGTAAAATTTTGTTTCTTAGGCAGTAAATCCAGAGACCATTTAAAGTGGAAGATAGAATTAAGATAAATAGAGAAAATAGTTGCAAGTAATTGGACAAGAGTTTTTTTTGCATGGGAAAGTTCATAAAGTTTCAAGTCAATGAGTGAAAAGTTTTCAAATTAAGCAAATTACTGAAAGTCCATCGTTTATTCTCAAGATGATATTATTCTATTAGAAAAGTTGTACTTCATAACCAAGATACACATAAGTAAAACAGACGCAGCAATAATTTTCAATTCAATTCAAAGCAGTGCGAGACATAATTCAATGAATAGTTGAATTTGTTTTTGATAATTTCACCCCAAGCAAGGCAATGAAACTAAGGAAGGAGATAGTATAATAAAAGAAAAAAGAATTAAGTAGATAACGATTGATTATTTAAATTTTGGAAGTTGTCTTGAAAACAAAAACACCAAGAAGGCAGTTCCAAAGGAGAGAGTTGTGATAGAAGAAACATTATATAACTTAGGGTTACATGTAGCCATTCAAACTGTAAACTGATGACACTTTCTTCTCACAGTGCGTCCTGTGAGTATTAAATTTTCCAAGCCGCTTTTAATCATAATATTTTTCAAAACATTTTATTTTATTTCTCGGTTCAAGTCTAGGTTCTCGTTTTCTTTACAACTTACTCCTTGCTTCAGTGCTCTCCCCATGGTATTCTCAACTTTTTTCGCCTGAAGCACTCCTCATTCAATTCGAGTTTCATGTTCATTTTTAAGCAAATTACCGAGGCATTGAATCCTATAGAAGAGCAGAATAAAATTAAATACAGTTAAAATTACTATATCTTCAGAAAGAGGATATTGTTCATGATAAATCAAAATAGTTAATACCTATTTAAATTATTTATTTGAAAATATTCACTTATTTAAAAGCCGTATTGGTTTAGCTTATTACGTCGATTATTTTCCCTGGCTTCACACTGAGGGTGTGGTTGGAACGTAGTGATCACGTGATACCGTTATGTTTTGTTTTTTGTTTTTTTTTATATTTAATCGTTTCACCCCAAGCAACGGGATAATGCTACTAAGATGCAAGAGTTTAATGGGGGTAGAAGAGAAAGGAATGGTTTTAGGGAGGAGAAAGAACCTCATTCAGAAAGACGGAAGATTGCGATTGACATTGCATTTAATTTCAACAGTAAAACAATGAGACCTAATTGCCAATCTAACAGTACACTTCAATAGAATAGCTCATTAGAAGAACTATCATGAAAATATTTATAGAAAAAACATGGAAGCCACGTCACTGCGGTGGGATAGTGAATGAATTCGAAATGTCAGGTCAGTAACATTAACAGTACAGGCCCTTTGAACTTTGTCGAAAATCTCGCCATACATATAGTCGGAGCACCAGACCAAAGATGGCGGCAATGTTCAACACACGCAGGAATATTATATCCATAAATGTTCAAGATCTATTCTGGCATGAAAAATCTCTTGGCACAAAAGACTGGACCAACCCTCTTAGCAGCTGACATACAAATTGGATCAATATAATAATTCCACATCATCTCCGTAAAAAACGTGATACTAATAAGGTGCTAAGTTCTGCTCTCTTGAAGTTTATCTTCAGCCATGACGATATAGGGCATTAATCGTCCCCTATGAGGATTAAAGTATAGTGGCATAGTGTTTGGATTTGTTACATTACACATGATAGCACTAACATTCAATATTTTTTCAGATTTTGCCCAGATCCTCAGAGCAAGGGATTTTGACAGTTTAAGCGCCATGTTCTTAAACTCGTACCCCAAGATGATAACTTAGACTCCAGGATTTATAGACAAGCTGGGTTTTAGAACTGAATGGGTTAAAAGTTGAAAATGTGAAAGAACACACAGTATGATGCCTGAAATGGAGATATTTTATATCGAAGGAAGAAATGTCTGCTAATATCTATAAAGTGTTAGAAAAATGATTAGGAAAAACATGTCCCAAAATAGACATTGTTTCAGAGGCAGCTAATGAGATTTAGATTTTGCGAATAGGAAGGGAGAATTGAAATGACGGGAAATAAGAAATTATATGACAGAGATTGAAGAAATTCGTAAGGACACATACTACAATTTCATTGTTAACGACAAACAGACATATCGACAGACGGAGAGATAGATAGATAGATAGATAGATAGATAGATAGATAGATAGATAGATAGATAGATAGATAGATAGATCTGAACAGGCTGAGTTAGTTATCTCTCTCTCCCTCCCTCCCTCTCTACATATACATAATACATAATACATATATATATATATATATATATATATATATATATATATATATATATATATATATATAGACATGTGATGTGGTCGCGGAAATTGTTTGACAGCCATGACTGGATTCTCTTGCTTGTGTATCATTGTGCAGAGTCCTGTTGCCGGGCATATGGTCTTCCAGCTTCCACTCTCTTTACCCAGGGCAGCACTACCTCCTCAAGACAATTGATGTAGGTCTCAGTGTTGAGTTTGAGGCCCTGTGGGAAGATAAATGAAGGCATAACGTCGACATCACTAGTGATCACTCCAAACACCATGATGTTGATTGCATATGACATCCAATACTTCCCGAATCCTCTGACACCCAAACACTCTGATATATTCGTACTGGAACTTCCGGTGCGAATGCCAAGTTGTACCGCATGCCGTTTCCAAATTTCTGGCGGAGTGAATTGCGTCATGGTTTTCTTTCTCTCACAGATTGTACCCAACTGACCCGACTATTCTGTGAAGTCGACAAAACCAGAAACAATCAATGCGCATGCGGGAAACTAAATATATAAAATGGCGACAATTCAGCCATCGCTTGAACTTGTAAGTATACGCATGTGAATGGAAATATACATAATAACGCTTTGTAATGTGTAAATGCGTCTGTATATACATATATATATATATATATATATATATATATATATATATATATATATATATATATATAACCGCATAATTAATATAATATCCCACAAATAAGGCCCTATCCACATTTCTTACCCACACAAGACAGACATACTTGCGGAGGTGTTGAGGCCTCACACTTACTTATACACACCCATACTAATATACACACTTACACACATCATACTCATTCACTCCCTAAGAACCAAATAACATACACTGTTAAGGGAGATACATCCCCTTTCCAGGAACTAATAAACTGTCAAAATGACCCAGGGAATTCAGATCAGCATGAATTCATCCAGCCTTTATCTTAAATAACAACTTAAAAGAGACTGTCGGTCTGACCAAAATTCATGATAAAAAATAAAAATAAAAACAAATTAAAACTATAGATAAAGTTCATTTTCTCCATCAAGTCATTCATTTCTGTAGTTCACTGCTACTGACAAGTAGATTTTTTTTTTCCTGATGGTGGCCATGTTGGCCGAAACTAGTCGAGGTTTCTAAGTGAAATAATAAAAACGAAAGAATATTAATATACAACCCCGTGTGTCTGAAGATGTTAATTTTTTTAATAGTTTTTATTGTTCAAAACATATATACGTGTGTGTGTGTGTGTGTGTGTGTGCGTGTATGTTTGTAATTCCTCCAGTTTGTCATTCCCTTTTTTAGTCGTTTAATATCTATGTATCTATCTATGTGCATGTCTATCTCTTGATAGCTATCATTCTTTCTCTAATAATTATCATGTCTGTCTGTCTCTCACACTCTCTCTCTTTCTCTATCTCTCTCTCTCTCTATATATATATATATATATGTGTGTGTGTGTGTGTGTATGTGTGTTTGTGCGTGTGTTTGTATACACACACAGACACACACACATACACACACACATATATATATATATATAATTATGCGGAAAATATTTCGGCATACATATAACGCAACTTGCTTCTGTACAATTATATCTGTGGATGACAAAAATAGTAGCTCCTGAAATTAATTTCGGTTGAGCCCTCTGGTTTGGGGTGTGAATTTGTAAACAGTGACTATCTATGCTAATACGGCACGACTCTTCGACAGAATTGAGTCACTCTCAGTCACTGTGTGTTTATCCGAATCTAAAAATAAACACGCTAAAATTCACCTCCATCCCGCACCGTACGCTGATGGCTTAACGGGTAGAGATTCCGACTGACGAAAAATCAGTCGGGTTTCGATCGTAGCTGGAGGCAACCGGACGTCTAGCCACACTGATGAGCTGTGAAACAGCGAAACAGTCTGTCTGCGGATGACAAAAATATATATATATATATATATATATATATATATATATATATATATATATATATATATATATATATATATATATATATACAAACGTATGCTTAAAGACACGGTCACACTCACTGACATCTAAAGGCAAACATCTATGTATGTGTATGTGTGTATATACGTCTGCGCGTGCATATAGCTACGAATAGAACGGACAATTGGGTGCGATCATCACAGTTCAAAGCGTATTGTCACTGAATAAAAAATGATTTCCTCCTTTTCTCTCCTGGCCTTTGAGCTAAGATAATAATATGCAGCAACCTTTGACCCGGAAGAATCTTTGCAATATCTTTCCTTTTCCATCAAAACCTTAAAATATTCTAAACAAAAACTAAAAAAAACTAAAAACTAAAAAAAAAAAAGAACAATGATCAATAGATTTCAGAGCTCTTGGATCAAAAGTGAATAGATTGCGCTATATTTGGTATGGTATTATGTTCACGCCAAAATTAATTCGTCGCAGTTTTTTGTGATTCGGTGACAGCAAGGCACCTCATTACAATCATTCACTTCTTCTGTCCGCAGTAATATTTTTTCAGCACCCCTGATATCTTCCCTGAATATGTCTAATCTCTTTTCTGTAATAGTTTAACCAGTTCCAAGCGGTTATATCTATTCTAAGTTAAAAGTTTGGGGCAATAACAAAAATACCGATGCATTTCCATCCAACTTAATTCATGGCTTGATTTCCCAAATATTTTCCCTGCTTTTTCATGGGCATACTCCATATCTCACTTAAACAGAGTTAGTCATCATAAAATAAATTCCAATTTTGATTCGATGGATATTTCGGGCAAATAACTCAAATAGTCACCTTGTTTATGGCTGTTACAGAATGAAACACGATACCTCGTGGGCGTGGAATTCTGTCAGTGATGGATTGCATTTCTGTAAGTTTTGGTCATAAGATTAAAACGGAAACGTCGATACGTTTTCCACACCCAGATTCCAAAGACAGGCTAAGGCCGCACGTGAGTGGATGCTAAAGAAATGAGTGGGCTTGCGTTTCCCTGGAGTTCTTCTTTCCGCTGCCTACTACATTTGAAGCTATCATTGTATAATAAGACGAACAAGAAAAAGAAACTGTTTTTCGGTGATACAATCTATGAAGTGGTTTTGCAATCCGAGCAACTGAAGCCGATGATGAAACGGAACACAACACTCCTCATGGAATGGTTACTATTCATGGCCAGATAGCCCAGTTATCACTGCCGTATAACCCATAGATGGTGGCGAAGAAGAAATAGATTCATTCCTATTCCAAAGGAGATTTTTACGAAAGTGAACGCCGCAAACTAGCCCGGAATTCGAACACTGTCTGCCGATTTTACATTCGGCGGTAATATCTGTTACAATATCTGTACATCCACCGAAATAAAAGTTTATGTAAAATCGAAAGCTGGTGAGTTTGAAACAATATTTGAATTTATGAGGCTTCCTTAATCTAATTTGTCTGTTCTCGTTCAATAAAAAAGTCATTTAATTTATATGATCAGACCTCCATTCGAAAGGGTCCTAGATGTTTCGTATCTTCTTCTATAAATTTGAATAATATAATCAACCGTTGAAACCTCTGTAGCACGGTTCGTCAGTACAAAGACCCGGCGTTGCATTTGTTGTTCTATCGGTAAACAGGTAACAGCAATGATTTCAATTGAAAGACTACCTAAAATAGCTTCAAATAAGGCAGTACTTAAGTTTTAAGGTTAAATTTGCACTTATGAAAGTGAAATTGCTGTAGCTGCAGATTCGTCTTTATGGTGCAGTGTTATCCTCGCAATTGAACAGACACCAACTGTATACATGTGTGTGTATATATATATATATATATATATATATATATATATATATATATATATATATATATATATATATATTAATCAGGTCACCCCAAGCAAGCGATAATGCCACTAAGACTACTGGGAGTGTAGCGAATAAGAAGAGCCTAACGAAGTAACGAAGTTAAACCTCTACTCCTGTTCAAAAGACCGGAAACCGGGGAAGAGTCTGACCTGACAATAGGCGAAACTATCTACTATATATATATATATATACATATATATATATATATATATATATGTGTGTGTGTGTGTGTGTGTGTGTGTGTGAGAGAGAGAGAGAGTTTATAATTCTGTTCTATTTTGGGACAATACATCGTACATATTTGTTTTGTTTTAAATTTTACATTATGAAACGCAGGTTTTAATTTTTTGTACTTTACGTAAATACATTTTTATTTACTATAAGAAACTAAATTTACTTATTAAAAGCAAATTGTAAAATTATTAATTATTATTTATTATTATAAAATTATTCGTTATTCATTTAATATATTTATTTACTAATTCGCTTTTATTCGCCTTAAGTTTATTCTAGTTAAACAACTTCACAAAAATGGCGGAAAACTCTCAAAGATTATTTACTAAATGATAATTTATCTATAAGTGTTTCCCGGACTGCATGAATTTAAGCGAGATACCAGGCTGGTATTTCGATCCCACCCTTTCACTCTCAAAATGGTTAAATGTAACCGTCTCTTCTACTCAAACAGCTTCTTCTCCCACACATCCCGTCTGTGGAACTCTCTTCCTCTTACTTGCTTCCCCGGTGACTATAATTTTCAAATATTCAAGTGTAATGTCAATCGACATCTGACACCTTGAGCTTGTTTCCCGTCCTTCTCTGTTTCCTTTCCTCAAACACGCCTCTTTACTTTTGTTCTCAATCCTCTGCAACCCCTTGCGTGCCAGTGGCACTCCCGCCTTGCTTGGGGTGGATTGCTTTAAAAAAATGTTTTCTCTCAAGTATTAACACTAAGTTAGGAAAAAAAAGAAAAAAAATTATTTTATTTTTTCAATCATTTAACGTAAAAAGAAATTTAAGCGAAAAAACAGCAAAATATTAGCAGTCAGATCTTTTTTTACTTACTGGCATATTCCCTTGTCGAATAATGCCTCATATTAGCATAACAACGTGATATCTCATTATTAAGAAAAGGAGATCAGGCCGCATGGTCGATAAATATCTAGACATACATGTAATTTTATGTTATATTAGATATCATACTATTGTTGGATGATATTATAGTGATTTTCCTCGCGTAGCTTGGATGTGACACAAGTCCGAAAGAAAGGGGCACCCAGTGAGGACCGAACTCAATCCTCATTCGTAATTGTTTTAGCGAGTCAAGCTTGCTAACCATTACACCACCTCGAGGTGTCCTTGTTGGAATTATATTATATCTAGTGATCTAACGCGCCTTTAAATTTCGATTTCCGAAAGACATTTGCTTCGTTGATGCTAAGGCTGTTCCAGAAATACGTCTTTTTGTTCCACTCCAGTAAGTGTCCGTTTTTTGTCCTTGTAAAACTGCTAATTATTGCATCCGAGCCCTTTCTCTTTCCAGCTGTTTGGGTAGGATGTGCGGGTGGTGTGATGTATATCAGCTCGGAATGAGTTATTTGGAAAGACACCCTCGTCCCAGGCCGCTGTATTTTTTTGATGAATCATTTTTCCCTTCTTTTTGTTATTTATTTATTTATCCGGGTCTTATGGTATATACGCATGCGGATTCGCTTGAAGATTAACCGTCTCTCGTCCTCTAATAGTCTTGATAAATATTCTGTCTGATATGGAGGAGAAAAAAAAAGCTATTTCCAGTGATTCAGCTCGAAATCATTCTCATCGTGTTAGCGAGAAATGCATCCTAGATATATGTCCGTCCAGATTCTGCGAATATATTTCTACTTATAAGAAGTCCATATTCAGTTACGTGAATCTTTAATCAATTTATTTCTTCTTATTTACCTTGCGATATATTTTACAATATATCTCTCTCTCTCTCTCTTTATACAAAAGATTTACTCCGTTTCCATATCATCGACAAAACCTCCACTCATTCCCATGGCTGTTGCGCAGGCTCTTCATTTTATTAATGTTCCCTCCCACCTCAAACTCTTAGTTCTTTATGAATATCTTTCCCCCACTGTAACTGTTTTTTTTTTTAATTTTATATTTTCTTTCAACATCTCATTTCTGGTTTTCCCCTTCGTCCACAACACCTAGCACTTCGATTATCACCATGCCTTTTACTTTACTCGTCCTGCAATAGTATGTGTAACGATTATTCCACCGCCATGTCGTCAATGCATATTTATTCATCACTGCCAAGTGACCTCTCCGACTACATCTCGTTCCAACGAGAATCTCGTTAGATCTTTATCTCAGCTAACGCTTAAGCGAACAATCTTTTGCCGAGTCTTGTGGCCTTTGGCGACCGGCCAACAAACAGCAGCCACCGAATGTGAGATATTTGCTGAAATTCTGCCTGCTTACCCATCCATCTACAGACTTCCCGTAGATGCCTGGGTAAATGCCTCTCTCTCGCGTCCCACATTTCCTTTCCAAAGTGATTGGATCTCTAAACCGACACCAGCAGTACGCTATCATTGTTGATTGTACAAAGATGGCGGACAAATTTGTTAACATGACACGTGACCGAGAAGCAGCCTGAAGGAGAAAAAAAGACGGGAAAGCCTGGAAAAATTTGCTAAGTATTAAGTAAAGAAAATAAAGAATACTGGCTAAAAATAAATATTCTGACAGTGAACAAAAGAAAAGTTGTTTTTTTTTTATCATTTGGCGAAGCGCCTATCATTAGATTAGTATAATGGTACTATAAAGAAGTTTAGACGACAAAAAAAACACTTCTAAAACAGCTATATCTACGTTTTCCTATCCTTTTATTCTTATCGAAAACTTGAAAGAGTTTTCATATCTCAGGGATACATTTCACTATTAATATCTATCTCTTTTATATTTTCATCATAGTTCAAATATTAATTACAGTGTAACCCGGATATAAGAGACCCTGATATAAGATATATTTTCTCTGGTCCCAAATTAGAGCCATACTTACCTAAACAAAATAGACCAAACCCGGATATAAGAGAAACTCGGATATAAGAGATTTATTATCCGGTCCCGACAACTCTCTTATATCCGGGTTACACTGTATAATATATGGACACCGTGTTAGCGTCCTGCACTCGAGTGTTTCACTCAGTCATACATGAATCCGACCCCTACAAGCCCTGTCCACTAACCAGTGATAGAGGTTTCACATTGACGCCATATAGACATCCCTAAATACATTCCTTGTGATTATTCTAATTTTAAATAATATAAGAGGTTGAAGCCTTTATTATTATAAACAAGGATTTATCCAACACTATGCCGTGCGTAAGATTATTGGTTTGGTGCATAATTATCGGGCGGTTTTAAACAATATTTATTATGACAAAAAAAAAATTACAATTCAACAATAACATTTTTAAATGAGTGCGATTATCGACACGCATTTTTCTAACCTGAAAATGAAATAATACTTTTATTTATAAAAAGTAAAAAAAAAAAAAACATCAATTTTTCTTAGCAAATAATTCGCCTACAAAAACGCCTGATAATTATGCAACAGCCCAACACAAATATAAAATTAAACAAAAATGACTCCCAAATGCATTAGCCTGTTTACTACTGTATATCGTGAAACCCCTAGCGATTTCTTACGGAACTCTAGGGTTCCGGGGCACACAAATTGAAAAATACTTATCTATATAGTAGAGTGTAACCCAGGTATATAAGAGACCCTGATATAAGAGAAATCCGGATATAAGAGAGATTTTCTCTGGTCCCAAAGTGTTCCCATACTTACCTAAACAAAATAGACCAAACCCGGATATAAGAGAAACCCGGATATAAGATACTTATTCTCTGGTTCCGACAACTCTCTTATATCCGGGTTACACTGTATATAAATTAGTAAATTATTATATAATGAAAGATTACTGTTTATTATCCTTAAACGACTCCATTCGATCTTTTGCTAATGATATCAAATGTTATCTACGTGCTTAACATATTTATATAAGTTCCTCATCTTTATTGTTATAATGACAAGGTTTCAGTTGCGTCTTCTCCCTGGCCTTCTTCAGGGAATTTTGCCTTGAACACTTTATTTTATCTTTTGGGGTTGATTGTTGTCGTTCTGATGCCCATGTCTAGAGGCATGCCATCTTGTTCTTATTCATTTCTGATTAGTTATCGTTCGCCTTGTCCCCCACATACTCCCAGTCTGTATTATTTGGATCGGAGATTGAACGCCCAATTACTATGTCACGAATTTCAACGGTTTTAGCCATTTTTCTCGCGCTGGATCTAAAGAATAATTACGGCGGCTGAAAAGTTTCGAAAATGATAACAACAATGAGGACATTAAGCCAAATCTATATACCTCACTCCTGCTATTCTCTTCCATATATATCATCATCAGTCCATGACGGAGTGTGGTCGGAGGGCCACTGCACGGCTGAACACCTGACGAAATCTCCCTCCATATCCGAGTTTGAACGCTGAAGATGTATCCATGCATTTGATATATTACTTGAAAAATTCATTAAAATTATTATTTCGTTCAATTCTAAAATTTCATTCGAATCCACAATTCAAAATGATATTTTAGACATGTACCGTGAAGTCTTTCCTTGTAATTTTAATAATTCAATTTAGAAGATATATCTGATCAAAGAACACTTGAAACTCCAAGAACGTACCTCATTCCTCCTGCTATCCTCTACCTTTATAAGAAGCAAATCAGGCCGAAAACGGACTACTGCTGCCATACATGGGCAGGAGATACCCAGTCTTCACTTTCCACTCCTGATCGAGTCCAAAACAGTCTCCACCCGTCAACACATTTCTCAAAGAGGAGACGTAGCAAGAATCTCTCTGTCTCTTTTCACTTTCCACTCCAGATAGAGTCCAAAAGCGTCTCCACGTCTTTATGGGCGACGAATAATTTTCCACTCTTCAACCCCTTTCTCACAGACGAGACGTCGCAAGACTCTCGCTATTTCCATGGCGAGTGTTCCGATGACCTACACTACTTAGTTCCACCAATCCTAACCTTCACGGCAAAGACCGACAAGATTACACATATTGTAGCGAACCACCCTCATTCCCTTCGTATTACCCTGGTGAAATGTAAATTCCACTCAAGGAACTTCTGTCCACGAACCACTACCCTGTGGAAACTATTCCCAAGAAGTAGCTTACCCGATCACTACAAGTTTAGCCTGTTCAAGTCTAGGGTTAACCGTTATCTTCAACACATACCGACATAAGCTGTGCCCCTTACTGTGTAATCCTCTACCTTGAGTGGCCCTCGGGACTTTTATATGGTGAAATACATCAACACCAGTTCTAAAGCAATAAAGATATATACATAGCTCCAAATGAGATATTTTAATGAGAATTAACTAATCCAACATTAATGTAAAATACATCAACGCCAGCTCTAAAGTAATAAAGATATATACTTAGCTCCAAATGAGATATTTTAATGAGAATTAACTAATCCAACATTAATGTAAAATACATCAACACCAGCTTTAAAGTAATAAAGATATATACTTAGCTCCAAATGAGATATTTTAATGAGAATTAACTAATCCAACATTAATGTAAAATACATCAACACCAGCTCTAAAGTAATAAAGATATATACTTAGCTCCAAATGAGATATTTTAATGAGAATTAACTAATCCAACATTAATGTAAAATACATCAACGCCAGCTCTAAAGTAATAAAGATATATACTTAGCTGCAAATGAGATATTTTAATGAGAATTAACTAATCCAACATTAATGTAAAATACATCAACGCCAGCTCTAAAGTAATAAAGATATATACTTAGCTCCAAATGAGATATTTTAATGAGAATTAACTAATCCAACATTAATGTAAAATACATCAACGCCAGCTCTAAAGTAATAAAGATATATACTTAGCTCCAAATGAGATATTTTAATGAGAATTAACTAATCCAACATTAATGTAAAATACATCAACGCCAGCTCTAAAGTAATAAAGATATATACTTAGCTCCAAATGAGATATTTTAATGAGAATTAACTAATCCAACATTAATGTAAAATACATCAACGCCAGCTCTAAAGTAATAAAGATATATACTTAGCTCCAAATGAGATATTTTAATGAGAATTAACTAATCCAACATTAATGTAAAATACATCAACGCCAGCTCTAAAGTAATAAAGATATATGCTTAGCTCCAAATGAGATATTTTAATGAGAATTAACTAATCCAACATTAATGTAAAATACATCAACGCCAGCTCTAAAGTAATAAAGATATATACTTAGCTCCAAATGAGATATTTTAATGAGAATTAACTAATCCAACATTAATGTAAAATACATCAACGCCAGCTCTAACGTAATAAAGATATATACTTAGCTCCAAATGAGATATTTTAATGAGAATTAACTAATCCAACATTAATGTAAAATACATCAACGCCAGCTCTAAAGTAATAAAGATATATACTTAGCTCCAAATGAGATATTTTAATGAGAATTACCTAATCCAACATTAATGTAAAATACATCAACACCAGCTCTAAAGTAATAAAGATATATACTTAGCTCCAAATGAGATATTTTAATGAGAATTAACTAATCCAACATTAATGTAAAATACATCAACACCAGCTCTAAAGTAATAAAGATATATACTTAGCTCCAAATGAGATATTTTAATGAGAATTAACTAATCCAACATTAATGTAAAATACATCAACACCAGCTCTAAAGTAATAAAGATATATACTTAGCTCCAAATGAGATATTTTAATGAGAATTAACTAATCCAACATAAAATGTAAAATACATCAACACCATCTCTAAAGTAATAAAGATATATACTTAGCTCCAAATGAGATATTTTAATGAGAGTTAACTAATCCAACATTAATGTAAAATACATCAACACCAGCTCTAAAGTAATAAAGATATATACTTAGCTCCAAATGAGATATTTTAATGAGAATTAACTAATCCAACATTAATGTAAAATACATCAACGCCAGCTCTAAAGTAATAAAGATATATACTTAGCTCCAAATGAGATATTTTAATGAGAATTAACTAATCCAACATTAATGTAAAATACATCAACGCCAGCTCTAAAGTAATAAAGATATATACTTAGCTCCAAATGAGATATTTTAATGAGAATTAACTAATCCAACATTAATGTAAAATACATCAACGCCAGCTCTAAAGTAATAAAGATATATACTTAGCTCCAAATGAGATATTTTAATGAGAATTAACTAATCCAACATTAATGTAAAATACATCAACGCCAGCTCTAAAGTAATAAAGATATATACTTAGCTCCAAATGAGATATTTTAATGAGAATTAACTAATCCAACATTAATGTAAAATACATCAACGCCAGCTCTAAAGTAATAAAGATATATACTTAGCTCCAAATGAGATATTTTAATGAGAATTAACTAATCCAACATTAATGTAAAATACATCAACGCCAGCTCTAAAGTAATAAAGATATATACTTAGCTCCAAATGAGATATTTTAATGAGAATTAACTAATCCAACATTAATGTAAAATACATCAACGCCAGCTCTAAAGTAATAAAGATATATGCTTAGCTCCAAATGAGATATTTTAATGAGAATTAACTAATCCAACATTAATGTAAAATACATCAACGCCAGCTCTAAAGTAATAAAGATATATACTTAGCTCCAAATGAGATATTTTAATGAGAATTAACTAATCCAACATTAATGTAAAATACATCAACGCCAGCTCTAACGTAATAAAGATATATACTTAGCTCCAAATGAGATATTTTAATGAGAATTAACTAATCCAACATTAATGTAAAATACATCAACGCCAGCTCTAAAGTAATAAAGATATATACTTAGCTCCAAATGAGATATTTTAATGAGAATTAACTAATCCAACATTAATGTAAAATACATCAACACCAGCTCTAAAGTAATAAAGATATATACTTAGCTCCAAATGAGATATTTTAATGAGAATTAACTAATCCAACATTAATGTAAAATACATCAACACCAGCTCTAAAGTAATAAAGATATATACTTAGCTCCAAATGAGATATTTTAATGAGAATTAACTAATCCAACATAAAATGTAAAATACATCAACACCATCTCTAAAGTAATAAAGATATATACTTAGCTCCAAATGAGATATTTTAATGAGAGTTAACTAATCCAACATTAATGTAAAATACATCAACACCAGCTCTAAAGTAATAAAGATATATACTTAGCTCCAAATGAGATATTTTAATGAGAATTAACTAATCCAACATTAATGTAAAATACATCAACGCCAGCTCTAAAGTAATAAAGATATATACTTAGCTCCAAATGAGATATTTTAATGAGAATTAACTAATCCAACATTAATGTAAAATACATCAACGCCAGCTCTAAAGTAATAAAGATATATACTTAGCTCCAAATGAGATATTTTAATGAGAATTAACTAATCCAACATTAATGTAAAATACATCAACGCCAGCTCTAAAGTAATAAAGATATATACTTAGCTCCAAATGAGATATTTTAATGAGAATTAACTAATCCAACATTAATGTAAAATACATCAACGCCAGCTCTAAAGTAATAAAGATATATACTTAGCTCCAAATGAGATATTTTAATGAGAATTAACTAATCCAACATTAATGTAAAATACATCAACGCCAGCTCTAAAGTAATAAAGATATATACTTAGCTCCAAATGAGATATTTTAATGAGAATTAACTAATCCAACATTAATGTAAAATACATCAACGCCAGCTCTAAAGTAATAAAGATATATACTTAGCTCCAAATGAGATATTTTAATGAGAATTAACTAATCCAACATTAATGTAAAATACATCAACGCCAGCTCTAACGTAATAAAGATATATACTTAGCTCCAAATGAGATATTTTAATGAGAATTAACTAATCCAACATTAATGTAAAATACATCAACGCCAGCTCTAAAGTAATAAAGATATATACTTAGCTCCAAATGAGATATTTTAATGAGAATTAACTAATCCAACATTAATGTAAAATACATCAACACCAGCTCTAAAGTAATAAAGATATATACTTAGCTCCAAATGAGATATTTTAATGAGAATTAACTAATCCAACATTAATGTAAAATACATCAACACCAGCTCTAAAGTAATAAAGATATATACTTAGCTCCAAATGAGATATTTTAATGAGAATTAACTAATCCAACATTAATGTAAAATACATCAACACCAGCTCTAAAGTAATAAAGATATATACTTAGCTCCAAATGAGATATTTTAATGAGAATTAACTAATCCAACATAAAATGTAAAATACATCAACACCATCTCTAAAGTAATAAAGATATATACTTAGCTCCAAATGAGATATTTTAATGAGAGTTAACTAATCCAACATTAATGTAAAATACATCAACGCCAGCTCTAAAGTAATAAAGATATATACTTAGCTCCAAATGAGATATTTTAATGAGAATTAACTAATCCAACATAAAATGTAAAATACATCAACACCAGCTCTAAAGTAATAAAGATATATACTTAGCTCCAAATGAGCTATTTTAATGAGAATTAACTAATCCAACATTAATGTAAAATACATCAACACCAGCTCTAAAGTAATAAAGATATATACTTAGCTCCAAATGAGCTATTTTAATGAGAATTAACTAATCCAACATTAATGTAAAATACATCAACGCCAGCTCTAAAGTAATAAAGATATATACTTAGCTCCAAATGAGATATTTTAATGAGAATTAACTAATCCAACATTAATGTAAAATACATCAACGCCAGCTCTAAAGTAATAAAGATATATACTTAGCTCCAAATGAGATATTTTAATGAGAATTAACTAATCCAACATTAATGTAAAATACATCAACGCCAGCTCTAAAGTAATAAAGATATATACTTAGCTCCAAATGAGATATTTTAATGAGAATTAACTAATCCAACATTAATGTAAAATACATCAACACCAGCTCTAAAGTAATAAAGATATATACTTAGCTCCAAATGAGATATTTTAATGAGAATTAACTAATCCAACATAAAATGTAAAATACATCAACACCAGCTCTAAAGTAATAAAGATATATACTTAGCTCCAAATGAGATATTTTAATGAGAATTAACTAATCCAACATTAATGTAAAATACATCAACACCAGCTCTAAAGTAATAAAGATATATACTTAGCTCCAAATGAGATATTTTAATGAGAATTAACTAATCCAACATTAATGTAAAATACATCAACGCCAGCTCTAAAGTAATAAAGATATATACTTAGCTCCAAATGAGATATTTTAATGAGAATTAACTAATCCAACATTAATGTAAAATACATCAACGCCAGCTCTAAAGTAATAAAGATATATACTTAGCTCCAAATGAGATATTTTAATGAGAATTAACTAATCCAACATAAAATGTAAAATACATCAACACCAGCTCTAAAGTAATAAAGATATATACTTAGCTCCAAATGTGATATTTTAATGAGAATTAACTAATCCAACATTAATGTAAAATACATCAACGCCAGCTCTAAAGTAATAAAGATATATACTTAGCTCCAAATGAGATATTTTAATGAGAATTAACTAATCCAACATTAATGTAAAATACATCAACACCAGCTCTAAAGTAATAAAGATATATACTTAGCTCTAAGAGAGCAACAAGACAGGCTCAAGGATATACAAAATAGATTGTACAAAATGCCTAAAGGTGTACATCGATGAAACATTTGGAACCCCGGAGAAAAAATGCTATATTAACATCGCTGATGCTCATGTAGGCTTTTTTGATCATATAGCATATTTGACTTCTTTGCTCATATAGCATATTTGGAAAAAAAAAAGTATTAGCAGCAATACATTTTTGAAAAAGAAAAGTATTACCAGCAATAAATTTTTGTGAAAAAATGTAATACCAGCAATAAATATTTGGAAATAAAATATTACCAGCAATACATTTTTGGAAAAAAAAGTATTACCAGCAATAAATTTTTTGGAAAAAAGTATAATAAAAAAATAATATAAAAAAGCAATAAAATTTTTGAAAAAAAATATTACCAGCAATACATTTCTGGAATGAAAAGTATTACTAGCAATACATTTTTGAAAAAAAAAGTATTACCAGCAACATATATTTGGAAAAAAAAGTATTACCAACAATATATTTTTTGAAAAAAATATTACCAGCAATACATTTTTGGGGAAAAGTATTACCAGCAATATATTTTTGGAAAAAGTATTACCAGAAATACATTTTTGGAAAAAACTGTATTACCAGCAATACATTTTTGGATAAATTATTACCAGCAATTCATTTTTTGGAAAAATTTTTTACCAGCAGTATAATTTTTGAAAAAAAAATTATTATCAACAATACATTTTTGGAAAAAGTAATACCAGCCATACATTTTTGGAATAAAATGTCTTACCAGAAATACATTTTTGGATAAAAAGTTTTACCAGCAATACATTTTTGGAAAAAACATATCAATAAAAATCTTATCGGCATTAAATAACCCTCTGAGGTTGATATGCCGTAAAACAAACCGAAACAAACTGGACGACATATCATTTCGTAAGACCGTGGGTCTATACCAAACAAAATAAACCAAATCAGAATGTAATAAGAAAAATCAATGTCTCTACAAACTGTATATCTGAAAAAAAATACATCAATGAAACCAGACTCTCGACAAACCCTCTTTACAAAATACGTCAATAAAACCTGATATACATACTGATCTCTTACAAAGAGTATATATTCTATTCATACGAATCTATCCGAGAAAATCTTGTCAGTATTAAATAATCCTTTGATATGCCGTAAAACAAAATAAACCAACCCACCCAATGGGTATTTGCGTATAAGGGAACAGCAACGAAAGAGACTGGAATTCGAACGCTTCTCTCTGCAATGCTAGACGTTATCGGTTACACCACAACACACGTCGAGCTTCCCTTGTGTTTCTGTATAAACCAAATGTTGAATCTATGGGTGTTGAAGAACAGATATGCCTAAGCAGGCGGCTACAATAGGAATTAGCTAGTAACATTAGCAAATGAGTGTACTCAGAAACGAGCAGACTAATATTACTCTCTCTCTCTCTCTCTCTCTCTCTCTCTCTCTCTCTTTCTATGCGCGCACACACACATACATGTGTGCGCGTGTGGGTTAATTTCAGAGTAATTTTCTCATTAGCATTTTAATTGGAAAAATTCATTAAAAACCGATAGTTTTATTGATCAAAGTTTATTGCAAGGAAGTCGTTATAGTAACTATAAAAATTTTACTTGTCTGTGGTGGGCAAGTATAATGTTTTTTTTATTTTTATTTATTTATTTATTTTATTTTATTTATTTTATTTTTTTTTTTTTGCTATTTGTTTAGTTTTTATTTTGCTTCTAGAAGACGTCTGATCTTTTAGAACTTACAAAAATATAAAGAAATTAAATACAACTGACTTTTAAATCTTCGACCATGGCTTTTTTTTTAAATCAAATATAAAATGAAAATTAATTACTTAAATACGAATATCAAGCATTTTTTTTTTAAATTTCATTTTATTTTCTTCTTTTCTTTCGGTTCTTTCTCTTTATCTGTTATGCATTTTTTTTTATCGTTCTTGTTTCATTTTTGTTTCATTTCATTTTTTCTTTCCTTCGTCTATATCAGTTTTACGTTCAAACTTCTAATTCATTCACTTTTGCACCGATGAAATTCTAAAAAGACTTAATACATCGTCGCTATTAAAGAGAACTCAATGCTTGTATGCTTACGCTTCAATCGGACGTTAAGCACCATCGAGCCTGATCAGTACCTCGATGAGTGACCGCTTGGGAATACCAGTTGCTGTAAATTTTCATGTGCGTGCTGTCATTGCTTACGGCCATATCCCATTAACACACCGGTTCTCGTACGATCACAGAAGTTAAGCAACGTCGTTCCTGGTCAGTACTTAGCGAATATCAGATGCTGGATAACGGCTCGGTACATCAGTAAAAAGGATGAGCCCGAAATGTAATTTGCAGGTTGGGGACACTAAAATCAAGCAGAAGCGCAAGTTTAAATATCTGGGAAGCGTTTTGACAGAGGACGTTAAGTGCGACCCCCGAGATCCGTAGACGTATTGGGATTGCCAAGGAAATCTGGGCAGAGTATTGCATTGCATGAGGATATCTCTATGTACAAAGAAAAGAATACTGAGCATCTGTCCTTCTTTGCGGCAGCGAATGTTGGACGATTTCCTAAAAGATGACGAAGAAACTCGAGGCGACGGAGATGTGTTTCTACAGAAGGATGCTAAGGATATCATGGACCGAGCATGTGACCAACGATGAGGTCTTAGAGAGGATGCAAACAGGGGGGGGGGATTATACTTAACATCAGGAAGAGGTAGCTGAAGTTTCTGGGACACATAATGAGGAATGAGGGTCTGGAGAATCTGATACTCACGGGTCGAATAGAAGGAAAGAGAGACAAGGGAAAACAGCGCATGGGGGAGGAAGGAACTTGTTGAGCGTTGCAAGGGATAGAAGGATGTGGAGAGCCATGATCGCCTACGTCCTGAAAGGACTCGGTACATAGAAAGAAGTGTGGTATTGCTTACGGCCATATCCCATTAACACACCGGTTCTCGTACAATCACCGAAGTTAAGCAACGTCGTGCCTGGTCAGTACTTAGCTAATATCTGGAGCTGCTCTGATACGCTGGTGTAATGGATAATATCTCGGTATCATTTATAAGCAGAGCCGAGTTCGAATTCCAGTCAAGTAAAGGTATATTCACTTTTTTTTATTCTTTTCTTTCAGCTCTTTTTCTTTTTCATGGTTCGTTTTTCTTCTCTTTTTCATTTTTTTTTTCATCTATATTTTTCTTTCCTTCGTTTATATCTATTTTCCCATTAAATTGTTTTATTTCCTATACATTCTCATTTGCGCTAATAGTTCTCATACAATCATTGAAGTTAAGCAACATCGTGTCTGGCCAATACCGAGATGGGTGACCGTTTGCGAATACCAAGTTTGATATGCTGGTGTAATGGATAGTTGCTCGAAATTGTTAATCAGAGAGCCGAGTTCAAATTCCAGTCAGGTTCGGTATATTCACTTACGCGCAAATAAACTTAACAAAGGTATCAATACAGCTCTTCTCCTCCCAGCTATGGGTTAATTAGTAAGACTATTATCGCTAGCATCATTATTGTCTCAAAAAATATTTACCTTTCGGCCTTAAATAGCCCTGACGTGCCAAAAGTCACGGAATAGCAGCAGTAAATTTAATGCTAGGTGTCCCCACTGTTAACTGTTGCTCTAGCATCTGATGAACTCTGGCTAGGCTGCCCATGGGAAGGCGATCCAAATTATCTGAACCTTATGTTCTTATATAACCTCGACAGATCATTATGCATTGCGACAAACCCGTTCACAGGTATATAAACTGTATGATTGTAAACATGTTGTGTTGAATGTCAAAGACAACATAGTCCTGCATATTCTCTTTTGAATTTTCTCATATTTTCTAATGAGACTTTTTATTTGAAAATTACACCTATTTTAAACTGTATGATGTATACAACTGCTTTCTAAGAACAATAGTTAAAATTGTCTCTGAGCAAGTGAAGCCTGACGAATTTGGCAAAGACCATCCTTCTTTGAACCTTGTAAACTGGTGCTACAGATTCACAAACAAAGAACCGTACCAAATGACAGAAACCACATCATTTGAGGACTACCAACAGCAGCAACAAGTAAAATGGATAGCACATGTAACTCGAATAGAAAATAATGACATTGTCAAGATGTTGACATTCCACACTACTTCATATAAAAGGTTAGAACGGAAAGTCATCAATACTGGAAAGAACTATGAGAGCTACTACAGTTGAGAAAACAATTTTCCTGAAAATTGCTTGAAGAGAAAGATTTTATAAAATTTAACCGAAAAGTGTACTGGCTGTTCGGTCAAGGTTTCCTTATAGAAAAACGGCTAATATTATTTATCATTAACATTACAAATTGGCGATATTATGATAATATATTCTATTTCTGAAACTGCTGAAATTTGATATCCCTCGATCTACGTTGTCACACCGGCCCTGGCAATAACCGATGGAAATCATTAATGCCAACTGTAAATCGACCACGATTCTTTAATGACCGTATCTAGGTTTCAGATATGAGGCCATGGCTCAAATGACATCCATATCCAATGTAGAATGTACAAGAATATGTTCAGCAAGTAAGTTAAATTTTATTTATCTTCTATGAGTTATAAGTTATATAGCAGAGGGAAAAGACTTGGGCAGAATAACATCTCATATAGTGCCTCATCTACGTTACTGATGTCGCTAATTGGAATTTGGTGGACGACCAGTGTGTGGTATGACCGGATAAGTTATTGCACCAGTATTTGGGAGTTAGTGGTTGTGTTCTTGAAACACAAATGTCATTAAGATGCAATAAATAGAAAGATTTTCTGGCAGATAGATATATAAATAGATAAGTACAAGCTAGCTAGCTAGCTAGATAGATAGATAGATAGATAGATAGATAGATAGATAGATAGATAGATAGATAAAATGAAGGAATAGATAGAATGATAGATAGATAAAATGAATGAATAAATGATAGATAGATAGATAGATAAAATGAATGCATAAATGACAGATATATAGATAGATAGATAGATAACATGAATGAATAGATAGATAGATAGATAGATAGATAGATAACATGAATGAATAGATAGATAGATAGATAGATAACATGAATGAATAGATAGATAGATAGATAGATAGATAGATAAATAGATAGATAGATAGATAGATAGATAGATAGATAGATAGATAGATAGATAGATGTCAACAGACTTACACAGATCATGAAGTTAGCTAGCTAGATAGATAGTGAACAGACTGGCATAGATCATGAACATAGATAGATAGATAGATAGATAGATAGATAGATAGATAGATAGATAGATAGATAGATAGATAGATAGATAGATGTGAACAGACTGGCATAGATCATCAACATAGCTAGATTGAATTACAGAGGAATTAATTTCATATTTATATATATATATATACATATATATATATATATATATATATATATATATATATATATATATATATATATAGAGAGAGAGAGAGAGAGAGAGAGAGAGAGAGAGAGAGAGATAGATAGATAGATAGATTGTATTACGGAGGATTTACTTTCATATATTACTGTATTATGCAAAAGAATAAAATTCGAGTTTCCGTCACTTGATATATTTTGTCTCCGCTGATTTTCCTATACATTTCATTTGGCGGTTACTGCCACGTTTTCCTGTGTCGTGAGATATTAACCCACATTCATGAACTACAGAGTTCATTTATACCCCAACAAAGACGTATTATTCGAGATGGATCAGAAAGCGTGTCATCGGGCTCAAATTATCCATTATTGGTTATATGAGCGCTCCAGGAGATTCCCGATGAATAGTGTGTCCTCAACCTACAATCAGCATCAGCCCACTTGAGCATTTTAGGGAATTGGTTGAGAGGTACATTCACGCGCAAAATCAGGCACCGCTATGTGTCAGAAATGTTCCGAGCCTTTGTGAAATTGATGTCTGGTTAGGTTGCTGAAAGAGTGAAAGCAGGTCAGGAAGGGCGAAAAAAAGATTAATAATGACAAAACAAATGTTTAATAATTCAATCTTTTAATGGCAAATTAACAAAGAAAATTAATTGAAAAATTCCAAATAGAAAATAAATTGGAAATACTCAGTAAACATGTGTACTAATGTTTTTTTTTTCTCTGCAAGGCATAGAAGACCCGTGGCACTCATTCATTTAAAGGGAAATATTCCGTCAAAAGTTTCCAAAAATAAGAAGTTGCATTTATTTTCGTGTTTTGTATTATCTGCAGCGTTAATATTCCTCATTGTGTTTTGTTTTTTTATGAATTCAATTTTTTTATGGCATTCTGTGAAACTTAATGGTAATCGGGTTATGAGTTTGGTTGCCAAAGAGTTTTCTGGAAGTCTATGAGAGTATTCGTGTATTGAATTCTATGA
This sequence comes from Acanthosepion esculentum, assembly GCA_964036315.1. NCBI lineage: Eukaryota > Metazoa > Mollusca > Cephalopoda > Sepiida > Sepiidae > Acanthosepion > Acanthosepion esculentum. The sequence goes on from OZ038478.1 coordinate 27,951,428, forward strand.
TTCTGAATTGCATTTCATTAGCATTATAAACTTTCCTTTAACAGGACAGAAAATGCCGATTTGTCATAACAACAGTCATCGTTCTTTCTATTGCGTCAATTCTCTTTATTCTGATTCCTCCACTAAATGGTAAATGGCATTCTTCTATTTAAAGAGTTAACCAAGAAGAATAAACCCCAAATCAGCAATGGCGATGATTATTTCGGTTAAAGATTCTATTAATACCAACAAGGATGAAGGAAAGTCACTATTTAGAAATGAACATGTTTACTTAAAAGAAACCATTACTAAGAGCAGCTGCCTCGATGCTTTTCTAAATAGAGCTTAGATGTGGCACAAAGCCGCAATTATGGGATACCCAGTGAGGATCGTACTCACTAAATAGCCGTAATCGATTTAACGAGGCAAGCATGCTAACCATAACACCGGGTCGAAGTGACAGCTGTGTCGATGTTTTATGGCCTTAAAAAGAAAAAAAGACTTGTCCGGCTTTTTGATCAACCTTTATCAAAGAGGAACGTCGATAATTTTAAAATATTAAACAATAAATGGTTGCTCAAAAAGCTGAGCGGTCAAATGGTATTGCCTCACGTTTTTTCTTGTAAGTTAATTGAAACATGATACCAATTGTTTATCCTATATTTTGTACATTTATGAAATTAATTAACTGGGTTTGTTTTATTGTCATGTTTTAGTTATTGGAAGTTATGCACGTTTCTGTTCCTAACTTGGCGTAATAAGCAGCAAATAAAGGGAATCTGAAAATATACTGTATGTGAGGGTAGTATATCACAAAAATAGATAGATAGATAGATAGATAATGATCAGAGTGAGATAGATAGATAGATAGATAGATAGATAATGATCAGAATGAGATAGATAGATAGATAATGATCAGAATGAGATAGATAGATAGATAGATAGAAAATGATCAGAATGAGATAGATAGATAGATAGATAGATAATGATCAGAATGAGATAGATAGATAGATAGATAGATAGATAGATAATGATCAGAATGAGATAGATAGATAGATAGATAGATAGATAGATAGATAGATAGATAGATAGATAATGATCAGAATGAGATAGATAGATAGATAGATAGATAGATAATGATCAGAATGAGATAGATAGATAGATAGATAGATAGATAGATAGATAGATAGATAGATAGATAATGATCAGAATGAGATAGATAGATAGATAGATAGATAGATAGATAGATAGATAGATAGATAGATAGATAGATAGATAGATAGGGAGGGAGAAATGTCTATTCGTTTAATTTTTTAGGAATGTTTTAAAACATATTTGTCAACTTTTTTTTCTTTATTCCTGTGGTGTGCTGACTGATTTAAAACTGATGTTGAGGACAACATTTGGTCATCAATGTCTTCCAGTTTTCCGGGTATCTCAAGATGACAACCCACTTACCAAGTGCCGAGTTGCAACTAAACTGCAGAGACAGTGCAACATTTTTTTATTCCTTTTTATTTTATTTTATTTTTTTTACTGACACAGCATCTCACATAAAAGTGTAGGTCCCTATTTTTCTATAGGAAGATAATGACATTGATAATAATAATAATAATAATAATAATAATAATAATAGCCATAAAAATAATTATAATGATAGATATACCCACAGATATAACAATGTAGCGACATATGTGCAATGGAAGATATGCAGGAAGCACAAAATCGAAACCACTGAGAGATGTTATGAGCACCAACCAGACACAGTTACCCAAAATAAAGATATAACTATCCTTGGGGGCATGCCGATTCAAGCTGATATCGAAATAAAAACCAATAGACAAAAAAGACAAAAAATTCATGAGGTGTATGCTTATTGACATAGCAGTACCATCTGAGAGAAACACCTCCATGAAAATTATCGAATACAAGGACCTGGAGACCGAGATTAACACGATGTAGGGAATGAAGTGTGAGACGGTGCCAATATTAATCGGAGCTGTGGGCCTCATAAGAAAAAGAATGGACAGTTTTATTAACAGTGTCACTAGATGATCTCCCTACTAGGAACCTCCCATACACTAAGGAAAATGCCATCAATTAAATGACAATTCTCCTGTAAGGACCATAGTTAGGACTCGGCTCTACAGGATACAAAGCAGGAAACATAGCATATAAAATTATGATAATAATAATGATAAACTTTTTATTAGTCAAAGTTATGTCTGATCAGTAGTTATTGAACACATCAGACCAGTCATAACAGACGTCATAAAAAAGTTTCCATGGGTGTCTGTTGGTAGATGTGGCGTGTTGTGGAGATAAATATAGTATAAATAAAGAGGGTGAAATCATGGGGAACTATTTGTTTTGAGATTTTTAGAGAATGTGGAATGTAGACGTGAATATTGTGACAGTTGTTATTGGAGCGACTGTTGATGATTGCAATGCCTTTCCAGACACTCCTGTATACCCTCGGACTGACAACCCGCATAATAATGTTTGAAAAGTAAATAAATACTTACATGCATAAAAAAATCAAATAAACAAATAAAATAGCTAAAGCACAGTGAATATCCTGCGCAAAGTGCTTGCTGTCTGAGATATTGAGACTGGATAGGGAGTCACTTAATTCTATTTCCGGTGAAACACAAAGTTTATCACCGTGCATATTTCAACAAGAAGAAGAAAAATAATAATAATAATAATAATAATAATAATAATAATAATAATAATAATAATAATAATAATAATAATAAGGGATCCCTGGAAGTCCATGCCTCAAAGAGATACAAAAAATTATTCTGATAAGTACAGCCCACGCTTTACGATGGGCTTTATCTATGTCATTTTTTTTTTTTGCAGTGGAAAGTATCATGATACCATTTCTAACCTTAGGTCCCTGGGCGGGACCCGGAAAGAAATGTGTAAACGGCAGATATCAAAGGAAATAAAAACAATAATAATAATAATAATAATAATAACAATCAAAGCTAACCGCCCGGACATTGTTATAGAACAATCAAACTGAACCGCCCTGATGTTGTTATTAGAGACCGCAAACAAAACAAAAAGTGCCTCCTTATTGATATGGCAGTCCCTGCAGACTGCAATGTATCTTTGAAGATCTTCAAAAAGCTATCAAAATACAAAAACCTTGAAATCGAAATCTCAGAAATGTGGCACATGGGAACATCAACAATCACTGTTGTATTTGGAGCCCTCGGATTGATTGGAAAATATTCCAATAGACTCATTGAAGGGATTCCTTGTAGACCATGCCTTAAGAAAATACCAAAAAAATTGTTCTCACGAGTACAGCCTACACCTTTCGATGGGCTTTATCTATGTAAAATACATTTGTGTTTATTTTTTTCCTTTTTTTATTGGTCATTGGAAATGTCATGATGCCATTTCTAACCTTAGGTCTCTGGGAGGGACCCAGAAAGAAATGTGTGCACACCAGAAATCAAAAGAAATAATAATCATAATAATAATAATAATCATAATAATAATAATAATAATAATAATAATAATAATAATAATAATAATAGTAATAATAATAATAATAGTCTCATCAAACGTAATCGCCCAGACATCGTGATCTCTAACTCCTTATTGGTATGGCAGTCCCTGTAGGCTGTAATTTATCTTTAATGATCTTTTAAAATATTATCAAAATACAAGGGTCTTAAAGTGGAAATCTAAGGAAATGTGGCGAATAATGATATCAGTAATTCCAATAGATATCCAGAAACAATTGACGATATTGTATCAGGTTGCAATGTTAGTACCCACTGAATATCAAACTTAGCATGATAGAGTGGGCAAATATATGCGCTGGAAAATATTCATCTTTAACGGTAAGCAAACTGCGAGAAACTGGTATGAAGATCACCCAGCTCCGGTTACAGAGATACAATTCACACGGACAGAACAATCAAATCTAATCGCCCAGACATCGTGATCAAAGACCACAAAACAGAATATAGTTTTTATTGATATGGAAGTCCCTGTAGATTTTAATGTATTTTCGAAGATCTTCAAAAACTGTCAAATTAGAAGGAGCTTAAAATGGAAATCTATAAAATGTGGCACATGAGGACATCAATAATTCTAATTGTAGTTGGAGCCCTTGGGTTGATTGGAAAATATTTCCGATAGACTCATTGAATAAATTCCTCTTGGCACATGCGTTAAAGAAATACAAAAAACCTATTCACAAGCACAACCCAGACATTACAAAGATCTTTATCTATGTAAAAATGTGTATGATTTTAGGTTGTTTTTCTATTGCTTTTTTTCCATTACAAAAATGCCAAGTGGAAAATGTCCTGATGCTATTAGGGACCTTAAATAGACACATTCAGTGAATGATTTCAAATGACTACTCAACTTAACAAACGGTTACTAATAACCACATGAAAGAGAGCACGTTTACAATGGATTATAGAAGATTGTGATAATGCTACACGAGGATGCTACTATTCAGTAGACAACAGGATTATGTTAATGAGTACTGGTCACATTTGATTGATAACGAGTAGCTAAATACTTAGAAACAACTCTTTCTATAACTCCTTTTAGGAAACCTTAATTTAGCTTTGATATCAACTTAAGAGTAAATGAGTGTTTCAGATGTCGTAAATGTCAAAGAACGAATGAATGAATGAATGGAGGGAAGGAAGGAATAATAATAAACCAAATGATTGACGTAACTCTTTCAATACTTGAGACAATTAGAGAAAAGCGTGATTTAAGAAAAGAAAAAAAGATGTAGTGTTTAACAATGTTTAATAATACTTCGAAAGAATGTCCCTCTTCAAGTGAAAAAGGTCAGGCAACAACCCATAAACCCACTGGGTTTCTTTTAAAAGAAGTTCCTGATACAAAGTGATGATGTAACAATATTTTCAATGTTATTATTAATTACATTTTAATTTCTATTTAAAGACCCTAAAATATGGTTTATTGTTACACTGAGCTTCATGGTAAGCACAGTGCGTTAAAATTTGGAGTAATATCTTGAAATATGTGTAATATTTTTCAAAGTACTGGGTATAACTTTTATTATTAATAATAAGTATTTTTCCCGTCCGAAAACGAATGCAAAGCACCAGAAACAACTTAATGCAAATATATCCATATTTAAGTACGAAAATAAATTAATTTTACGACATCAAGTGATGTATGTTTTATTTTTTTACATTAAAAGAGAAAGTGCTTCTATAAAATGTAATCTGAATACAAATTTTATCAAAACAAAGACGGTAATAGGTTTTTTGCTCCACTAGGTTTCATAGTTACCACAATGCGTGAACATTTGGGGTAATGGGTTAAAACAGGTGTAGCGTTTTGTTTTGTTTTGTTTTTTTGTTGTTTTTGGGGGGGGCGGGGGGTCAAAATGATAAGTATATTTTTATCATACATGCATCTTTCTTTCTTGTATTTATTTCAAAACAGGTAATGGTGGAGGCGTATATTTCTGTTTATTTATTCACTATCAAGTCATGTGAGATATTTCGCCTCTTCACCTTTCTAGTAGTTGTTTATAAAGAAAAGTCCTAATGTTATGAATGGAATAAATATATGTTGAGTTATGTGTTATGAATAATCAAGAGTGGTCTCACCTTGTTTTGCTAATCTCCTCTTTCGCTATTTCTGTTTACTGGGACTATAAAAGGACACTATACGCGAACCTTGAATTCTTAGTTGAATAAAGCTTTCTTAAAGCCTACACCCTGCGTACGTTTGTCATTACATTATGCATATTTAAAATTGTCTAATAATGTTTTCATAATGTATTATGGACGTTTATTATTTTTCACAGGTGGAATATAATATGCAACTGTTTGTTTATAAACGCG
>OZ038478.1:27959773-27964773 GCA_964036315.1 Acanthosepion esculentum
GTTATATATATAAAAATATGTATATATGTGTGTGTGAGTGTGTGTTTCTTAGTATTATTTACTATCAGTTAAGCTACTTGTATTGCTGTTCAAATGTGGGGAGCTATGGCTTTGTGAATTTTATTACGACTATTATTATCAATGTCATCATCGTCAGGGCAAAAATGTGAAAAGTTGAAAGAACAAGAAGAAAAAAGATTGCCATTTGAAAATTAGAACGTTGTGCAAGGAAAAATGTGATCAAAATCGAAAATGTATTTTCTACAATCTCTTCTTTTCTGAACTATTAAAAAAAATGATAAAAAGAAACCTCACCGATTGATTAAATAAAAAAAAACAGGCAAATAATTGATATGCCATTCTCTTAACGGATTTTTCTTGCGAACCCTTTTTGCTATAAATACTTGATTTGTATACATTTTTCAACATAAATTCGTATAAACTATAAAATCAAACTAAAGCGACATAACTTTGACATTTCTCTACGAACCGAACTGAGTTTTCCTTCAGTGTCAGACGACGTAGATATACATATGTAGATCGACAAATACATATATATATATATATATATATATATATATATATATATATATATATATATATATATATATATAATTATATATATATATATATATACACATACAACATGTCTCAAATTAAAATCAGTAACGAATTTAGCGAATTCATTCAAGTCTGCCATTTGAATATCATCTGCATATATAACATGTTATACATGCTTATTAAGAGAGATTAAGAGAGATTTAACAATTCCTCGGGTGTGTGGCCAGTGTGGACGAAGGCCAAAACTTTATTTTGTATAAGGTATACCGTGTTTCCCGACATCAAAGACGCGCTTAATTCCAAATTCCGTTGAAATTAAATTTTGAAAATAAAAATTATAGCTGATTTGCGAGTACATTTTCTATAAACTTTGACCAAGTTTTATTAAAAAATTAAATATTGATTCCTTAAATAATAGTTTCAATAAAAATTTTAATGGAAATGCCAGCAAATTGCAGCCCAAAACTGAAAGCGCTCGACACTCTTAATAGTATCATCTAAATCACTCTCTGTGATTTGTTACGTATTTAATATACTTGATATTCCTTCAAAGTTCTATTAACAAGTATCTTCTCAAGACAGTAAAATCCAAAAGTCGTAATTCTTGCTAAGTGGCATCATATCTATAGATATTTAGTGAGACCTACTTATATATTTCTTATAGTAAATTATCTGGTTTCCATACTAATCAAACTTAAATGTAATAATACATATATAATACTATATTCATAGTAGATAGTAGTTAGATAGGAGTCAAAATACTCTCGAGTCCTATTGTTTTTCTTAAGTTTAACATGTCCCTTCATAACGTGGATGATCATTGCTCTCCACGACTTTCCAGCTCTTAGTAATTATTGACATTTTGCTATCTCGCCTAAAGTTTATTCTTCCAACCATTTATATAAGCGTGCTATATAGGTTAGTTGCAGCTTTCCACTGTCCACTGTCCCTCTTGCCTTCAGTATACTCTGTGAGCGTCAACTTTTCCTAAACCTTTTTCCTCTCTAAGTGCCCTCGAAATTGTAGTTGTATCTTTCTAATTATAAGTAATTGGTGTACCAATAACTTGGACCGATTTTAAATGTGAATTAAGTTTAAGCGTCTAATGAATTGTTTTCTTTTTCTTTCAGATTTGGTGGATATTTGGGCGATATTTTGTTTCACACACATAAATGCCATGATTTCAATAAAATGATCCAATAGAGAAATAAATAAATTTTGACCAACAACACCGATTTATTTACCTCTGATTGTGATCCGTCTTAATGAAACACCCTTATATATAATCCGCCTTAACGAAACACCCTTTATAAATGTCTAAATTTAGTATCTAATATTAAAACATTTTCTCAGTATCTCTGTACAGATTAAGCAGAGACATTTGGCAAACCTTTCCAAAATGCTTTCTAATGTGGAAAAGGAAAGACCCAGATTGAAAAAGTGCAAGTACAATAAAAATTGGAAAGGTATATTTAAAGAAACCCTCTTACAATAGCAAGGACTTAACAAAATACAAATTAATATTAATATAAAATTCTGCTGGATATAAAATGGGGGATCGATTTTCAATTGTTATTAAAACATGACTTAATTCCCTTACAATATTACATATTCTTATAATAATTGGAAAATTATATTTAAATCGTTGCGTGTGGAAACTCTCAAATAATAATAAGGATTTAAGAAAACAGGGCGTCATTTATACGATATGGATGACCTTGTATCAATAAGTGATTCTAGTGGACAGGGAGAGAGGGCAAATGATTGATGCCACAGAATTACTAGATATTAGCATGTTAAATGGAAAAAATATAAAGGGTGTTCCAATAACTATGACCGATTTTAAATGTGAATTAATCTTAAGCGTCTAATGATTTTTTTCTTTTTCTTTCCGACTTGGCGGACATTTGGGAGATATTATTTTTCAGGCATAAATGCCATGACATAAATAAAATGATCCAATAGAGTAATAAATAAATTTTCACCAATAACACTGATTTATTTACTGCTGACTTTGATCCGTCTTAATGAAACACCCTTCTATATAATCCGTCTTAATGAAACACCCTTTATTTACTGATTTATATATGAAAAACTTTTAATGATAATAACATCTTAACAAATGTCAATTTCAAATGAGTCGTTTTTTTATTTCTATTAATTAGTTAGATAATTATCTTTTTAAAATTACTAGTAATATTATATTCAAAATCAAAAACGCATTATAAAAGTCAAAAATTTTATTTGAGAAAAAATGAAACGTCGTCGAAATCGGGAAAACCGGTAATTTTTTTTTTTTTTTTTAAATATTTTAGCTTTTTTTAATCCTTGACTTGCACAGATAGCAGCTTCGTCTCCAAACTAACTGCTATATCTAACAACAATGATTTATTTTTAACAATATATCCCGGCCATCATTTAGTGGGGCTTCGGAATTAGAATTTAATTGAACTATAATGACATCTTTTTTTTTTTTTATTAAGATATAATTTATAAGAGCAAAACATCAATTCATTTATGATACAGAATAAGACGAAATTTGTCTGTAAATTACAATGATGTCATTTTTTTTTTTTTTTTGTAATCAATCTAACGAAACCAAATAAAATATATTTGAAATCTCTGAAATTAAATGAAAAATCAGTCGGTATATTAAGGAAATGGAAACATTTCTCAAACTATAAAGCAATATATATATATATATATATATATATATATATATATATATATATATATATATATATATATATAAGTAAGTATTAGCGTTGTATCTACTGATATGTTTAAATTATCCTCGTTTTTTTGTCGTAAAGACACGAAGAATATGGACATGATTTTGTATATTTAAACCAACATTACATGATCGATTTTTTTTTTTTGCTTTTTAAAATACAGCCGTTCCTCACGTTACGATTTACCTGTTTAATGACCCAAATCTTAGGGCCAACTATAAAATCTCATGAAATAAAAAATAAAGAAAGAAATTTTACTGTATTTACATTATTAAAACGCAAATAACTTACAGTATATAGTGCTGATTTTCGAATTTGTTTATTAATTTTTACAGTTCAGTAGACTACTGTACTCTATAACGATTTAAAAATAAATTTATTACAGATGGTGCAAAAAGTGGCATGAAAGGAGGATGGAGTTTTGTAAATACTAACTCATTCCAGGACTGTGAAGTACAACTTTTTACTAGTCGACCAGGTCGTTGGGTGAGGAGAGGCTGTACTAGTGTTACACCATTTACAAACAAGAACTCCGATTTTTATCGACTTTACTTTCATTTTTTTTTTTTTCGGAAAAAGGGTGCATAAAATTTAAAACGTGATTAAAAAACAATGAAACAAAACAGTGTATACAAAACGAGATTTCAAAAATTGAACACATGATATTTTTAACTTCTCTTCAAAAAAAAAAAAAAGAAGATAAAAAGGCAATGATAATATACAAGGCAGACAGCTGAGCTGTCAGTCACTCTCAAACGACACCACCTCTCTTCATTCATTGGCTGAAACCTAAATTTAAAAATAAAACTTAGGTATAGCTCACTCACCTCACAACCTTTTATCTCATTATAACAGTGTACATACCTTCAAGTTTTTCTTTCTTACTCACATTTATATATATATATATATATATATATATATATATATATATATATATATATATATATATATCTTTTTTTTGTTTTAAATATCTGGATCAAACAAATGATTTTAATTTCTCTTTTGTGGAGAGTTTTCCGGATGCTAGCAACAGTCCATCATATGAACATTGTGGAAATTTACGAAATTAGCATACGTTGTTTCTTTGTGATATTTACTTGTTACATATTTCTCGTGTAAAATTTAGCTCTTACTTAATAATTATAATAATTGGCTACTTGTAATAAACAATAAATTTGCAGTGTTTGCAAGAGTCACTATAGAATTTATTATGCAATCATTAAATCTCGGTTCTAATTGTACAGCCAAAGGTTATTTTTGTTTTCCTTAAATGCTATGCGCCTATGAATTAATATAAAAATAGTACGCCTTGCTACGCTCATTTGAATTGTAAAAGTTGATAAATCACTACAAAAATAGCCATTTCGTTTCGACACTTCCGTGTCTTTTCAAGTGATGGTGTGATTCAACACCATCACTTGAAAAGACACGGAAGTGTCGAAACGAAATGGCTATTTTTGTAGTGATTTTATAACATATTTATGTTATAATATTTAAAGAAATGATTATACCAGCTCTACTTTGTATTGAGCGCTCATTAAAGAATAATAATTGTTGGTTATTGGAACTTACTCTGTATATACCAATACCACACTTGTATATATATATATATATATATATATATATATATATATATATATATATATATACGTAAATGTAAATGTAAATTATATATATATATATACATATATATATATACATATATAT
>OZ038478.1:27969773-27977273 GCA_964036315.1 Acanthosepion esculentum
TATATATATATATATATATATATATATATATATGTTTAAGTGTGTGTATGTGTAAAGATATTATACATATATATGTGTGTGAGGACATAAGATATATATATATATATATATATATATTTATATATATATATATATATATATATATATATGACATTTTATATATAAGGACATTATATATATATATATATTCATATATATATATATATATGACATTATATATATAAGGACATTATATATATATATATTCATATATATATATATCATTATATATATAATGACATTATACATATATATATATATATATATATATATATACATATATATATATATATATATATATGCATACACTGATATCTAAAAAAGACAAACTGAGATGTAGCAAAAAATAAATCTATGTTATATATATTTATATATAAATTTGGTCACGCTTAGAGATACATTACTAAATATAGTTTTTTTGTTTGTTTTTTTGTTTTTGTTTTTTACAACAATACTAATCAGAATATCTCTACACAGAAATATCATTAAATGTTAAGACTGCGCCCGACACCAAGCGATGATGGGCATAAAATCTGATCGGTTGCTTGATTGTTTGGTTTTCAGGATTTGGGACAGTTTCAAAATTGATCTCCAGTCTGAGCTGCAGATCAAATGAGAACGAGTCAAACATAAACAATCCGCCTCAATAGGGGTCAACAATTATTATTCTTATATGACAGAAATAAAACAACATTTTTTTTTTCATTGAATGGGGTAAGGTCTATTTTAAATTTTGGTTTGATTACGGAGGATTTTTTTTTTTTTTCATTATTTATTTTTAGTCACTTTTTAAACATCATTTTTTTTTCATTATTTATTTTTAGTCACTTTTTAAACATCATTTTTCTTTATAATTCCATTTATGTTTTTCTTTTCGTTTTTTCTTTCGTTATCGGTTAGATTTTGTTTTTAAATTTGAGCGCAAGCATTTAATAAAAAAATAAACGTATGATGACAACGGACAGAGAGGAAGCTGGCGTAAAATCGTAAAGTCGTTGAGAAAATTTCCGCTTAATTAAAATGTCTTCACCAGTTGAAAAAATTGGCTAAGTTCTAATTTTGGACATATCTTCCCTTCCATATTTTATTATTCTTAATTCTATTCTTCTAAGATATCACTTTAATTCTAGCTCAACTAACTTTCGAATATTTTAATATATATATATATATATATATATATATATATAATATATATATATATATATATATATATATAATATATATATATATATATATATATATATATATATATATATATATATATATATATATATATATATATATATATATATATATATATATATATATATATATATATATATATTCGTATGTATATAGTTTATTTTTTCCGACATTATTTTTTTATTAACATGAATGCTATATTTCTGGATATACCTGTATGAGTATTACCGATTTTTTAAACAGTGAAATAAATATCTACCGGCCTAGAGATTTAATATCTTAATAAATAAAATGTAACTCCCGACAAGACCAGAACATATATTCCCTAATTACATTGGATATATAGAATACAGTTTATTTCTTGTTGGGAGACCAAACACATTTTCTTTAGTAAGACCTTCGATGAAACACATACTCTGTCAGTATGTTTTAACATTGTTCTTTCCCTGCAAAGCCTGAATGCCTTATTGTCGCCATTTTCGAACACGTGTTCTGCCTACAAAAATGTTAAAATGTTACATTGGTGGAATAATCTGCATTCACATTAAACGACCATTTAATGCATGCTTTTTCATGGGCAGATAGATTGCCTTACCCACGTTATCTGCATGACAGATAACTAGCTCAAACGAAGTGCTTTCTTTGGTGTATTAAAGTCAGGTGCTAGTGCAGTCGGTGGTCAGTACAAGTATATACTTGGGCCGAATAACCGCAAAACTAGCCAATGAGAAATTTCGGTTGGTGATTGAACCACTTGGCGATGTGTCTACATTAACCACAAAAGCAAAGTTGTCCCAGTAGGCAGAGGAACGCCATCGAAGAATCATTCTAACCAAGGTCTTTTGTGTGTGCCCTCATTGTGTAGAAGTGTGCCTTTCCCGTGTTGGCTTAATCTGTATATATGAGAAGACGCTCGCCATGACGGAAACCGGTCAACGTCGTCTGAAATGACGGTCTGAAAATACGACGACAGCTTCGTTATTAAAGTATATCTAATGCTGTCATTGTTATTTTTTTTGTTAATATATTTTATTTTTTTATCAATCATATATTTATTACGATACATTTCTAATGAAATTCATCTATATTTATTTCATCTGAGATGAATTTGTAGAAAAAATCTCATTCATTAGATCCATTTGTGAGAGGCCGTACAGTTTTGAAAATCTTCTTTTCAAAGTAATCGACCCCACACGCTTTCTGTTTTAGTCACAAATAAAGCGCTATATGTTTTAATCAGTTGAAGGGATTTGCATCGTGACATGATTTTAAGTCCTCACAGAATTTTAAAGTGTAGGATTAAATTCGAGATATTTACGAAAATTTGTCGAACCTCGAACCGACGAAGAGAGAGTAAACTAGGCTAATTATGTTGTGCCAATTACGGCGTATATACGGGGCTGGAATACAGACCAATTTTACTGGAAAAAATGTGCAACAATCTAACCAGGCAAGCAGGCACGTGTTATTATAAATTTTAAATTTATTTCTGAGGCTTTTATTTATATATTTTCTGGTAATTCTTTGGTGGATATAATTTCATAGTAATTTCATAATGATAATTTCATAATTTTCAAATAATAATTTCCTAATAATAATCTCCTAATAATAATTTCATCATAATAATTTCCTAATAATAATTTCCTAATAATAATTTCATCATAATAATTTCCTAATAATAATTTCCTAATAATAATTTCATCATAATAATTTCATCATAATAATTTCCTAATAATAATTTCCTAATAATAATTTCATCATAATAATTTCATCATAATAATTTCATAATAATAATTTCTTAATAATTTCATAATAGAAATTTCATAATAATTTCTAAACTAAAAGCGGATATTTATCTCTTTGTTTGACTTTGTTGTTTTTTTATTAAGTCAAAGCAGTTTTTTCACAAAGCAGCTTTTTGTCTAACATGCAAAGCAAAATGACATACGAAATTTACTGAGGTGAGAAGGTCTAGCCACACAGAAGCAAAAAAGGGCCGAATTCCAGTTAGTTTGGTTTGCTTTAAAAATTTGTTTGGCCATTTTTTATTTTTTTTAGAAAAAAAAAAGGCAGATGATTTTAATCCGTTGAAACATAAACAAGCAATATAAGCAATAACATACAAAGGTTTTTTTTTTCTTTTTCTAGCGTTTAAGCTTAGTTTTTCGATATTTTTTTATTTTTCTTTCTAAATGCTGATGATGACGAAGTAAAAGCGCATGTGTTAAAATTGACTTTAGAATAGAAAAGTTAAAATGTTAAAAAGCGTGAATTGCACGCAAAAAATAAAACAAGCAGACATTTACAAAAAAATTAAGTTTATAAATTAAAATAAAATTAAGCGCCAAAATAAAAAAAAAATTCTTTTTTTTTTAGTTTTCTTCTTTTTAGTTTTTTTTTCTATGTTTATTTTTTTATTTATTTTTTACTTGTATTTTGCAAAGTGATTTTTTTTCACGTATTTTTTAAATATTTTCAACAGCAACTTAAAATAAATTATTTGCATATTTTTGCGATTTTCATTTTTTGGTGTATTTTTTTATTTTTTATTATTTTTTTGTCATATTTGTTTGTTATTTTTTTTCGTATTTTAAAGGTGAATTATGAAATGTTTTCTTTTTTTTGTTTTGTTAATATCAGTTTTAGTCAATCTGGACTCTCCAAGCCTTTCAAGTCTCGGACCATACGCACGTACAAACATTCACATATAACTGCACAAACTTACGTATACAAACTTTTAAAGTCCTGATGAGCACACAATTAAAAAAAAAAGAAAAAAATTTTTTTTTCCTCCTGAGCTGAAAGATATTTATCCTTACTTAAATCCAATTCAAAATAATTCACAGAAACCCCAACGTTCAAATAATTACAAATATTTTTCCTGGTGTTGCGTTATCTATTGCGACTGCCTTTTTATGAACACATTTTGATATTTAGCCTGTTCTAAGCCATTTTATCTAAACCGTAAAAAGCAGGATAACGATTTGAAAGTGCATTCCAAAAAACAGATCTCACTATTCAAAGACAGATCCCTTAAACAATTCATTTTTTTCATTTTCCTGCCATTACTCTGTACTTTCGTCTCCGCCATACTGATAATTACTTAATGAAACTGAATTGTTTCTAGAAGAGAAATTCTCACTTAGAAATTACGTTTTTTTTTAATTTTAAAGCAAAATACTAATCAATGATATAACAGGAAAATGAAATATAATTCGAATTCTGTTAAATTCTATCTAAATAAATAAAAAAACGTTCACCCAAATTCGCAGTTTTCTGTTTTTACTTATTTGTAAATCCCGCATTTTGATACACTGGCTGGACCAAAGAAAGCATCAAAATACGTTCGTATTTGCTCTCTTATAAACAAGAAAAATCTTTGTTCTAGCTTTCAAAATTCTAAGTCATTACATCAATCAGGAACTGCCATAATGTCGAGAGATGATCAGGATTATATGTTGTTGTTTTTTTACGGAAAAGGTCATATAATCTGTTTTAATTCAGCTTGTTCGTCAGCAGCATTTTTCATAATGGCCACAAAGTAAAATAAAATACTTTATCTTTGAGCTTTATAGCTAACGAGAGATGAACCCCCATGAACACAATAGGTGGATTCTAGATCGAATCAGAAAACATTTATCGCTCATTCGTACAACGTTTATATATAGAAAGGTAGATGCTATCATCTTATACGCATGCGCAAAAAATAACATATTTTATTTATTCTATTAGACAACTCTCTCTCTCTCTCTCTCTCTCTCTCTGTCACTGTTATATATATATATATATATATATATATATTATATGTATATATATATATATATATATATATATATATCAACACATCCACAGATATTTTAACCCCATGAAGATGATCTCAGATGAGATTGAAAGTACTTGAGAAAATAAAAAATGCAGTGATAGAGTTTCATTTTTATATAATTCATTTATATGCTCTATTATAAATACATTGAGCTTTCTTTTGTAGATCAATTTTAATATTTTTACCTACATTAATATATATATATATATATATATATATATATATATATATATATATATATATATATATATATATATATACACACACATATATATATATATATATATATATATATATATATATATATATATATATATTACTTTCATACATACAAATTTTGTTTTAATACTGTCAGTAACAACTATTGAAGCCCCTCCAAGTTTTGAAAAATTTTTCTTAGGGAACAGCCTTGATGGTATCGTCTAAAATTAAGAATTTAGAATATCTATCATTTTAAAATATGAAATTCTACATTAAATATATACACCCGTTCTCAAGTTCGTACGAGGTCCGTAGATTTTATCCGTATGCATCAATGTTCCGTACGATGTTCAGTCTGCGATACACGGGTACATCTTTACGGAGACGAGAAGCACGACGACCTCAAAAACCAATGATGCGGAGGATGTCGTCGGAAATCCAGAATTGCCGGGCAATTGTGGTGGGGGCGGCCAATGATCAAGGTAACTTATTTCTATCTCTATTTATGCGTCTTGCACCAATTTCCACCAAGAAGGCTGATTCTGTATAGGACAAACTGTTTCATGACATTACTAATTTTGCTATAATTATTGACAGTAATATTTTATTACCACATTAAGTAATTAGAGCTAATTGTTTTGTCATTTAAAAAAACAGCTAAGTCTGCTACAAGTATAGGGGGAGATAAATTTAAAACATTACATAGTAGAAATATTACACTACGCTAAATCGCAAGTAATTTCTGCAAGGAGAAATATTTTGAATTTTACTAAACTTAGCATAACCTGACACAAGGTCAGTATTTTTAGGGCGGGAAAAAGAATCGGATTAAATATACAGTAGTAATCTTGTACTAGCCAGAATGATTAATTAGGAACCCCGTTAAACTCTTTTGAAAAAATGTAGAAAAGAAAAAGAAAATCTAATCCTCGCATTGTTTGTTTTTTAATCTTAAGAATTACTTTATACTTTAGAAGATGGGGATATATCTTTGTATGTTCTTGATTGTATTTGTTGCATAGAAACAAAACTGACACTGGTTTAAGTTCGAGCAAAATATGTCAAATAGAATAAATTTATTTCAGGTAGTAATAGTAATAAAATAAAATTATTCGCCATATTGTGATAATGGCATTGTCGAGAAGCCAGAGTTTTTAAATGTAGCAGCTTCAGAAATTAGATATTGCAGAACATTAGAAAACTATCAAGTTTCCTTAATAAAGATTGCCTTCAAATTTCGTACCGGCTTTGATTTATTCCCTGCCCGGTCTAGAATTGATCCGTCATTCTGTTCGTCTTGTTTCCGCGTTTTTGGGGGTTTTTTATTTTTATTTTTTATTTTTTTGTTTCCTATTCAATGCAACTCTCTAAATTCAATAAATGGTCCTACAAATGTAGTCGCGCCATACGGGGTATAAAGATCAATGTTTTACACACACGCTTAGACACGCCTTAAAATGGTATAATCCTCCTTATCAATTATATCGTATATCAATTAAAAGCAACTATGATATAAATAGTTGTTTTGTTACTAATAACAAAATGAGTTCACTTCCAGAGACACGCATTCATACAGAAAATACATATGTCAAATGTATACTCTATGCATAAATCGCCACTTATACGCCTAGATAAGAGGCAACGAATTCTAGTTACTTCAATACAATTTGCAAAAAAAAAAAAAAAACACTTTAAAAATCCCTAACAAACACACATCCATATACATATTTTGAATTGGATATATAAGATTTTATATTTAAATTCTGTCTGTTTTAAAAGATGGAGAAATGATTCCCATGTTGTATTTTTCCTTGCCTTCGACATATATTGTAAAAATGTAGTTATATTTTTCTGGATAGTTTACAGATTTTTCCAAAATATCCAAATTTTAAAAATAAAAATTAGAAGAGGAATGCTTTTATTTTTATTTTATTTTATTTTTTTTCGACAAATCGATCGTCAAGTCATATTTATTTATTGATTGCAATATGGATTCTCACTCCGATTACATTTACGGTATTCTCGGTTTAAAAAAAAAATAACTGTCTTAAAATTCCAGTTTTTACGTAAACTTAAATATAATAAAATTATTAATGTGTTTAGATAATATTTTCGTGTTCTTCGAATTACAGTTATTGATGATTCAAGATCATGGATATAATTTCCAGCGTTGTTTACCAAATTCTTCTAGCTTAAATGGCTATATTCCGACAGCAAAATTGCTATCAATCGATCTTTGCTTTCTACGGTAGCCT
>OZ038478.1:27982273-27994773 GCA_964036315.1 Acanthosepion esculentum
ACACACACATATATATATATACAAATATATATATGTATATATACACATATACACACACACACACATATATATATATATATATATATATATATATATATATATATATATATATATATATATATATATATATGCATTCTTTGGAAGAATGAATGTAGAAGTTGAGACAGCGAAAAGCGGCGTCAACGGCCATCATTTTATGGATGTAAATACATGCTTTATTCTCTTGTTATTCACATAGTTTTCCTTTTGTCTAAGGATCTCTTGCCAATGGGACAAAATATTTTCGTTAGCACAGCGCCGGCTTCAGTCAGGAATTACGGATGTCAGTGTTTGAAGAAGATGTCACCCATTCAGGACATTAACAGAAGGTTATATTTTAGTCATTTCTTACAACAGTTGTTTTTTTCTCAAGTAACGACCTTCCGCATTGTTTTCATTAGAATTAGAGCTTTGCCTGGATATTTCATTTTGCGTTTATTTTGTATCACACACATGGAATGAAAACGGTTCTTAATTTGTTTAAACTTTGATATTTGTTCATTTGCTGATTGTTTAAATGCCAGTTTTCTATCAATTGATATGACAATTAAAATTTTACATTTAATAAATGATAACTTGTATATAAACTGTTAAACGTACTTTCGAGACATTTAAATTAATTGGAATTATTGTGAAAATTGTAAAACGTTTGTATCTTCTGCCGAGAACAACCTGATGCAAATTTTACTAAATTATGTATACATGTGTGTGTGTGTGTGTGTGTGTGTGTGTGTGTGTGTGTGAGAGAGAGATAAAATTTAGTGTTAGGTATGCTACATTTATAGGTTAAATGTTCAATATCAGGGCTAGAACGTATGTAAATATAAAAGTAGACACTGAAGTCAACATCAAGAGCTGACAGTGTTTCGTACTTAATGCAACCGTCAGTCCATGTGCATTGTGTTTCTGCTCGACTTGTTATATATACAAGTCACTTATGCATTGTGTGTATTCTATTGGATTCTGGGTAGTCTATTGCCTTATCCTAACGGTTATTTAGGCAGGCGTGGTTTGTTAATGTGTTTATTATTTCTTAGTTTATTTACCTATTTATTTGTTTTGATTAATTTATTTTACTTGTTTTCGTTTATTCATTTTATTTATTTGTAGTCATTTATTCTTCTTCGTTTTCAGTTTTTGATTTTTAAGTAAGGTAATAAAAATTTGGTTTCGTGTCTGCATTTAGAGATGAGTCTGATCGAGTCGTTTGTCTTTTTCTGGGAAGGTAATTATAGCTATTTTCCTCCACTCAGAGTTTAAAGTTTTTGCATTGATTGTTGTAGCCTGATATTCTTTTTCTTATTTTCCATGATATTTTTGACGGGATTTGTTTTCTTGTTTTGTTTTTTCTTTATTTTTTTAATCTCCCAGACCATTGTGCTGTTCGTGTATTTACTATTTGTAAAGGACGTTTTGTGTGTGTAGTTTCTTTGTTTCCAAGGTCCTTCAGTTACTCCTAAGTATATTTTTCTTTGTTATCTGCTAATTTTACAGTGGCTTGGCACATTTGTGTGTCTGTGTGCATAAATATTCTCAGATGCAGTGTATTTCTTAAAGCGAGAAAATGAATCAAAAGACAGAGGAAAAACTACTGTATTCTCTGTATTTATCTATTCATTTATTTCTCACTATCTCAGTCCTTTTCTTTCTATCTATCTATCTATCTATCTCGCTTCATTTTTATATTTAACTGTAACGTTCAAACACTTATCTGAAATGTTTTTCCTTTCGGTAATATAGACATATGTTTGTTTTGTTTTTGTATTTTGTTTTTTTGGGGGGTTGTTTTTTCTGGTGATGTCATATTAATACCGAAGTATGTATTTTTTTCGATTATCTTATATATTCGGATTTCATCCAGTTTTACTCACTCACACACACACATATATATATATATATATATATATATATATATATACATATATATATATATATATATATATATATATATATGAAGAAATATAGTCTTAAAGTGTGCTATATTTATGGGATAAAGTGCTCAATATCAGAGATAGAGCGTGTGTAAATATAAAAGTGAACTTAGAAGTCAACACTTAGAGGCGACAGTCTGTTTCATGCTAGATGCAATCGTCGGGCCACGAGTGCTGTTATTTAGCCGAGATATAGCCGAGAAAAATAACAGCACTCGTGGCCCGACGATTGCATCTCGCATGAAACAGACTGTCGCCTCTAAGTGTTGACTTCTATGTTCACTTTGATATATATATATATATATATACACGCGACCACAATATAGACAAATATATGTGTGTGTAAGGGATCTCTTTCAATTGTCAAATTAAGGCAATATTTCAAAATCAATTTCACGCATAAAGAAAGAGATCATTTATTTGGATGAAATTTATATTAATTATCAAACATTATGTCATAATATATGTTGGTACCTTATCCATCTATTGAGCTTATTTTGCAATGTTGTATATGCCTGAATGATAATATCATACCAATATTGATTTTCGCTTATTTCTATATCAGTATTTGCAGTCAACTTGACATGTTTTTTTTTTTAAATGCATCAGATGTTCTCATTAAATCTTCTGAAGACTGGCTTTTTTCCGTTAAGTCTTGAGACGTTTTACAATTTTCACTTGATTTCAAAATAACCTTAAAAAAAACTTCAAAATTAAAATTCTGTACATGAAAATATAAACAGAAAGCAAACTCAACGATAAATTTGGTTCAATTTAAGCGAATGTTTCGATTATAATTTTTAAATTGCAATTTTCCCCTGTTGTTGCTGTGTGAGTGTCTCACTTAAAG
Source organism: Acanthosepion esculentum (assembly GCA_964036315.1). Lineage (NCBI taxonomy): Eukaryota > Metazoa > Mollusca > Cephalopoda > Sepiida > Sepiidae > Acanthosepion > Acanthosepion esculentum. Next base: position 27,985,094 of record OZ038478.1, read on the forward strand.
CTTATTAACAAATAAAATGCAATATACAAAATAGTATAACAATTTTGTCAGCTGTTAAATTTTCACTTGCATTTTGAATTTGATATCGAGAATCCAGTGACTTGACCTAATCTTTTAAGGTACGTATTTTGAAAGAAAACACCTGTAAAGTTTAAACTTCGGCGTTACTCAGATGTATAAGAGTAACGAGTCCAAAGTGAAAACTTTTGTTTTTCAGTTACTGAAATCCTAATCCATACAGAGATTTGTTTTCGTAAACATCACGCGCATATACATACAATTACATATCCATTCATATTACTGATTATACACAGATGCTATTAATTTTTATTTGTTTTCAACTGTTCAGACACCTCCATCTTTTTTCTCGGTGTCTAATTAATACATTCGTAGGCAAGCTAGTATCTACTAAAGCTGTAAATAGTTGTTCTACTAAAAGTCCGGAAATTACTGATATGTGTAGACAACGAGCTGTTGACGGAAGTCGTCTTTACTCATGTGATCTATAAATGAGAATAAGTCTTTTTTTTTTTTATAAATTTGATATTGAGATGGTTATTTTAACATTTAGTTATACTAGGTAAATGTTAATGACGAACGATCTAACCTCGAAAGCCAATGTTTCGCGAGTTTTAAGTACCGGGTAGATTTTATTAATATGTCCTTGTTTTTCAAGAATTTATAATCTCTAATGAAAAATGTCGGCAAAAATTTTGTTAAATACTACATTATGCCATTAGAGTAAAGATATATATATATATATGTGTGTGATTTCAATTGTTTATTCACACTTGAAAATGTCCTAGCTTATATTTCACACTAGGAGAAATTTGCCGAGTGACTCAACAAATATGTCTTTAATAAACATGTTTAATAGAACATATTTAAAAGAATATGTTTAATAGGACGTGTGTAATATAAAATGATTAATAGAACGTATTTAATAGAACATGTTTAATAGGATGTGCCTAAAAGAACACGTTTAATATAACATGTTTAAAATGACATGTTTAATAGAACATATTTAATATTTAATAGAACGTGTTTAAACTAAGTATTGCTTCCAAAATAGACTATGTTCTTATTTGGTTGGTTCATTTTTTTAGCGTCATGTCAACCCTTCTATGGGTCATTTAATAACCAAATCTAAATATTTTTTGTACGCGATTTTATTTTATTTTTGTAGATAACAATGGTTTATTGATACAATTATTATTAATTAAGTAAATGATAGCTGGAGGGAGAAGAGGTGGAGTCCTACCTATCACAAGGGTAATTTGTACGTAAAGGAATGAAACGAACTCAACTGGAATTAGATTCGATTACCCGATTAAGAATTCCACACACAAATCCATGCTTACAGCCCATGATATTCCAAAGCGGCTATCCATCTATGTACTGACCAGGGTCGACGTTGCTTCACCTCGGTGATCGTACAGAAACCGGTGTTTCAACGTGATGTGGCTGTAAGTCAGTTCCTATTTGAGTATATATCGTTAGAACTAATTATATGCGTTTATGTCTGTTAAGCTGCGCGCGCGCACACACACACACACACACACACACACACACACACACACACACACACATATATATATATATATATATATATATCAAAGTAGACTTTGAAGTCATTATGCTTAATTTGACATCGTCACTAAACGCAATTGTCAAGCCATAATATATATAAGGACAATCTTGGACTCTTTAAGCTCGGGGCCAACCGGCGTCTATTCCTATTCTACACGTCTTAGTATGATTTTTTCCTCCTTCTCCCTATCTTACAGCAAGCCTACTCAGTAACCCACTACCTTGAGCGGCTCTTTGGTCTTGAACTGTATTCCGCTTGTAATATACGAATGTGCACCTATGCCTCTAAATATGTGTCTCTAACTTCTTAGTCTCCCATAATGCCGTGATTTTTTTTTCATTTATGTCAGGATAACTGGCTCTGCTTTATCGAATAGACACACATTTATATAAACGCAAATGTAATATATGTATATATATATATTACTTTTTATTAGAATTTATTTTGTCTGCGTATACGTACAGTAGGTCCGTATGATGAGATGCAACGACACAAAGGACAAAATCTAATAAAGCATATTTAACTAAATATATATACAAGCCATACAATCGTAAATACACTTATCTTCTTACTCCTATGAACAAGGACATACATTTAAATATACATATGAAATCGTATATATGTATATACTTCGTATACGTAAAATTCAAGATGCACATTTATACACCTTCAAATCACTTTCGCTTTTACATCTGTACATTCAAACACACACATACGCATATATATATATATATATATATATATATATATATATATATATATATATATGATTTACGTAATCTAATGTATATTCTTGTACGCGTAAACATGTATATGTGTGTGATGTTTTAAATTTATTTCTGTATTTAATTTTGTTTTTAACGATTTTGTTTATTTTTTTCCCGTTTTTTCTTTTTGATTTTTTTTATTAGATTTTTTCCTTTTTTTTAATTTTCAATATTTTTGCTTTTTTTGTTGTTTTTCTTTATTTTGTTGTTTTTGTTCATTTAATTATCACATTTTTTAAAAGTCTGGATGCGAAAACGGAAATTTAGAACTTATACGGCGTTTAATTTTATGGATAAAAATCAATTTCTATTAGTTCTAGTTGGATAATAAATGATGTCGATTTTTAGGGATTGTTTCATAGTTTGCTTTAATATCTGTTTGCATTTTCTTTTGCTTTGATTTTAACTCATTTGAAAAGATTATTTTTTCATTTTTTTCTCTCATTGATTCTTGTAAGCTTTTTCAGTCTATTTGACGCCATATTCATTTCATACATTTTGTCTTTCTTTCTATTCTCCTTCGTAGCTTCTTTTAATTCTTTTTTCTTTCGTTTTTCTTTCTTTCTTTTCTCTTTCTTTCTTTTTTCTTTCTTTTTCCTAATTACTTTTTCCTTTCTTATCTTCATCCCCTAATGTCTTTTCGCTTTCAATATAATTAACATTTTTCCTACTTTACATCTTCTTTATCCTTCATCTCTCTCTATCTTCTTTCTTTCTTTTTCCATCCTTCTTCTTTCTTTCGTTATCTTTCTTTCTTTTTTTCCTTCTTCCATCCTGCAACTGCCTTTCTTCTTTCTCTTACTTCTTATTCTTCTTTCACTCCTCTACTTGCGTTTTCCTATTTTCCATCATCTCTTTTCGCTCATATAGATTTCATTCTGTCCTTCTTTCTTTCTCTCTCTCTCTCTCTCTCTCTCTCTTATTCTTTCTTTCCAACAAACGTCTTTTCGTTCATATAGATTTCTTTCTCTCTCTCTCTTTCTTTCTAGCAAACAACTTCTTTTTCTTCATATAGATTTCTTTCTTTCTCTCTCCTTCTTTCTAGCACACTTCTTTTTGTTCATATAGATTTCTTTCTCTCTCTCTTTCTCTCTCTCTCTCTCTCTCTCTCTAGCAAACCTCTTTTTTTCATATAGATTTATTTCTCTCTCTTTTTCTTTCTAGCAAACTTCTTTTTGTTCATATAGATTTCTTTCTTTCTAAAAAGCCTCTTTTCATTCTTATAGATTCCAACCTTTTTTCTTTTCTTTCTTTCTAAAAATTCTATTTTCATTCATATTAGTTTCTTTTTTCTCTTTATTTCTTTTTTCTTTCTGACAAACCACTTTTCGTTCATACAGATTTTTTTCTTTCTTTTTCTCTTTTTGCAACAAACTTCTTTTTGTTAATATTGTTTTATTTTCTCTTTTTTTCTTTCTTTCTTTCTTTCTTTCTACTAACAGACCTCTTTTCTCTCACATGGATTTCTTTTTTCTTTCTTTGTTTCTTTCCTTCTTTCTTTCTTTCTTTCTTTCCTTCTTTCTTTCTTTCTTTCTAACGAACTTCATTCCCTGTTTCATTTTAAAACAGACTGATCTCATTTTTTTCAAGTTATTTTCTTCTTCATTCTTTCGAAATATGTTTTCACTCATTTACTTGAATCTATTTCCATTTGTTTGGCCGTTTCTGCATGAAAGATCGACGTTTCTTACATCTTTTCAGGAGAAAACACAATCAAGTTTGAAAAAAAATCATAACTAACATTGTATATGTTTGTGTAATCTATTTACATATATACACACATATGTATATACATACATATATATATACATATAAGAGTGTATACATATCACTATGTTTAGAAAGTTATCTTTCAAACAAGTTTCATTATTGTGACGAAGCAGGAAGTCTTACAAAACATCGATTTTCTCATATTCTTGGACAGCTTTCCGGAGGTTGTACTTCAGATGTTATTAGGACATTTTTTAAAGGTATTTTTTCTATCATCGTCAGGAGATTTAGGTGTTCATTTTTTTAAGCAGTGTTTTTTAAGTGTTTCTTCATTTCTAGTAACAGAAAATTAACTGAGTTCTTTCAGTTAATTTTATTTCATTTATTTGTTATGGTTTTCTTTCCAACAAGTTTTAATTATTATTTTTAATTTTTAGTCTGCAAATTTATAGAATTTTTTTTTAAAATGTCATTAAGTTTTTGAAAACAAAATCAAAAACAACGTAAGGCAGATCGAATTTAAATAGACATTTATAAATAAGATATTTGTGTGTGCGTGTGTAAAATGTCATGACATATGTAAACAGAAGTTCGCTTATTATGTAAAGAATGCATGCAGCCGTCCGTGTGTTTAATATATAACGTTCTGGACGCCTGACGATCGCGGTAACGTGGAACTTAAGTAGCTCTCAGAACATTGTCTCTTTCTGGGTCATGACGCTGGGAAGCGTAATTGCTCTGTCTTGGCAACATAGACATGGAGCACTTTTTATTGTTTAGCTAGGTGCCTGCCTTTTATTCTTCTATTGGTTTTCTTTCTTTGGTTTTAGTTTTATTATTAGTATTTTTTTCTTTCGTTTGGTTACCTGGCAGACATTCTATCAGTTTTATGTTTTACGAGTACTTTGGAGTTTGTTATATATATATATATATATGTATATATATATATATATGTATATATATATATATATATATATATATATATATATATATATATATATATATATATATATATATGTATATATATATGTATATGTATATATATATATATATATATGTATATGTATGTATATATATGTATATATATATGTATATGTATGTATATATATATATGTATGTATATATATATGTATATAGATCTGTATATATATATGTGTATATATATATGTATATATATATGTATTTATATGTATATATATGTGTATGTGTATATGTATATATATATGTATATATATATGTATATATATATGTATATATATATGTATATATATATGTATATATATACATATATATATATGTATATGTATATGTATGTATATTTATATGTATATGTATGTATATATATATATATATGTATATGTATGTATATATATGTATATGTGTATATATATATATGTGTATGTGTATATATATATATATATATATATATATATATATATATATATACATATATATATATATATATCGGAAAAAGAAGATACGAGACATATCACAGCATAGCCGCACGTCTCTCCAATTCGGTTTAAATTCTGATAATCATAGAACTGTGAAACCGACAAAGTTTCTCTAAATAAATATCCTTAAACATTCCAGTTGTTTTTTAACTTTTTTTTCCTACGTTTTTCCCCGTGTGGGATATATTTTTAAATAAAAACTTCCCTTCTTACTGTTAGTGTGTATGCATGTGTAATAAGAATCATGATAACTAGAATAAATTATAGATTATCTTTTTAAAATAGTCGAACTTATACGTTAAAATAATGTTATTGATTTGTCTAAAATAAATTATTCTTGACGAATGTAGAACAGGAAACGTGCCCAACGCGCTCAGTTGCAAAATATATTTCATAGATTTTTGCAATGATACACGTGGTATGATATTTTCCTGCAATCTTAGTGAGTTTTATAAATAAGTGCATGAAATATGAATATCCATTATGGTAAATTTGAAGTGATATTTTGGTAGAAATATTTTGCCTAGAAATTTGCTTTCTCTTAACGATTAATGTTTATTCTGATTCAATTCAAAATTACACCGTTTTAATTTAATATCTATGACCTTAACCACACACTATCTTTTATCCTAAAGTCTTTATATTTTTATAAGCTGTATGGTTTCAAATTTGGTATATTTATGGAGGAAGAGCGCTCAGTGCCAAAAAGTGAGCATTCATACATATAGACAATGTGGAGATAGCAAGCAACACTGCATACTGACGCTCGGCTTCAGACCACTACTACTACTTCTTGAGCGGAGCGTAAATTGCAGGCCGTAGATATATATATATATATATATATATATATATATATATATATATATATATATATATATATATATATATATATATGTGTGTGTGTGTGTGTTTGTGTGTGTGTGTGTGTCATTAACAAGAGGAAACGGCCATTTCTAGATTCTTCTATGTAGGGATAATGCTAAACTTGTTTTAGCGTTCATGCTTTCTAGCTTGCTTATTTATGCTGGTTGAGTGGTTGGAGAAAGTATATATATATATATATATATATATATATATATATATATATATATATATATATATATATATATATATGTAAAACAGTCTATTATTTATTATTTTATTTATCTTTATTATTTTTATATTGGCTTCATATACTCGCTTTTATCGTTAATTTTTGTTTATCTTTTGGGCATTTAGCATTATGTTATTTGATATATATTTGATTAAAAAATAGTATATCTAATTTCACCGATATCATTCATCTATAATTATATATATATATATATATATATATATATATATATATATATATATATATATATATATATATATATATATATATGTGTGTGTGTGTGTGTGTATGTCTCTGTGTGTGTCTGTTCGGCACTTGTGTGTGTGTTCTCCCTTTGTCTATTAGATGATAGAAAAAAATTTGCTCTGTCCTTAATAGGAGAGATTGCATAAAGTAACCATTGCTTAGAAGTACATTGTAAATTTTACCTTCGGAAAACTACCTATAAATACGTGAAATTAAAAAAAATACTAAACAAAAAAAAACATAAAAAAGAACATCGTCATCGTTTCGACATCCTGGTCCGTCACAAAACAGATATTAATTATAGGTACTGATTTCGTCATCATCATCATCATCATCGTCATCATCATCATTATCATAATATCAGTTAACTCTTTCGCAATTGTCATCAACATCATCTAAATATAGTTCCATGAACCATAGAAAAAACCCGGTTGTAAAAAAACCTTGTAACAGCCAAATCTGCTTCAAGCTAAATCGCTGAGCTCCAATAAGGCATTTCCTGCGAATAAAAGGCCTTGTCTTCTGTTGTCGTGGGTGCTGCTTCTTCTTCCTCATTGGATCCCTAAATCTCCGTCTGGTAACCGTCTGTGTAGCCATCAAACGTGATCATCTGACTGGGTGGTGTGTAGACATACTGCGAAAAGAAAGAAATGTTTTCTATTGTTTTTTGTTTTCTTGGGTGATTAAATAATAAATGAACATGAAAATCATTTAGGCAGAAGAAAAAGATTATTACAAGTGCAGAAAACATATGTACACATGTGATCAATAATAATAATAATAATAATAATAATAATAATAATAATTCACCTATTTTATATTGATGATATTAAAACGTTTGCCAAAGATGACAACCAGCAGGAAAAAACTACTTACCATTGTCAAAACCTTTAGCGAAGACCAAGATGAAGTTCTGAATCGACAAAGACGCCTTCAATGTGGGTGAACTAACGAAAACTACGGATTTAGACCTTGATATCGATAACAAGATTAAAAACTAGACCGAGATGGTACATACAAATACTTTGGAATTAATAAACGAGACGGAATACAACATTCAATCATGAAGAAAAAGATCCGAAAAGAATATTACAGAAGAGTGTCTTTGAAAGAGAACTAAATGGGTCCAATAAAATGGAGGCTATCAACACCTTAGCTACACCCGTATTAACATATAGCTTCAACATTATTAAATGAAAGTTGGATGACATTAAAAGATTGAACGCTAAGACCAAACAAAATGCTTAGCCAAAAGATGCATCACCCGAAATCAGATGTTGATAGGCTGTATGAACCAAAAAGCCTCAGGAGGCCGTGGTTTAATTCAACTTGAATTAACTCTAAAAACTACAACAATCAGATTAGAAACCTACCTCACAAAACTATTGACCCTCTCCGGCAAATAATAAAACACCAAATTCATTCCATCAACAAAGAAGCTGGACTCTTCAAGAAGCATCTTGATATACCTGAAATACTACCAACAAAAAAAAATCGAAGCTAATACCATCTATGCGAAACGAGTAAATCAGAAAGCAAAACAACTTGGCCAAACGAAATTGCAACAAAACTGGGTGGACAAGGCGTTGCATGGCAAATATATAAAAAGAACGAAAAAAGCAGTTATCCTGACTGAAAACTGAGAAGGGAGGCCTAATTATTGCAGCCCAGGACCAATGCCTCGCAAAAAGATCCTATCACTGTTACATAGTCAAGGATGGAGCTAACCCGAAATGCATGATCTGCGGAAAATATGAGGAAACAGTCAACCATTTTATCTCAGGATGTCCGGAACTGGCAAAAATTCGATATGACCGGATGCACAACAAGGTAGCGACTGTACAAATAGCAATCGGAACTCGTGAGAGAAGGAATAGACAATTTTACTAACAGTGTCCCAGGTAACTTCAACATACAAGTTGCCCAGATGATCGGCCTATGAGGAACATCCCATATACTAAGAAAAGTGCTATCAATTAAATGACAATTCTCCTATAGAGCATAAGGAGCATAATTTGGACCCGGCTCTACAGGATACAAAGCAAGAAACATAACACACAAACAACAAAACTACTACTACTACTACTACTAATAATAATAATAATAATAATAATAATAATGATATTAATAATACTCATAGTAATAATATTAATATCATGCTAATAATATTAAGAATAATAATGATACTATTACTATTACTACTACTAATAATAATAATGATAATAATAATAATGATAATAATAATAATAATCTGTCACATAATCAAGGATAGCCAAGTAACCCAAAATATAGGATCCGCGGAGAATATGATGAAACTCTTGACCATAATATCTCAGGATATCCGCAACTGGCAAAAATAAATATACCCAGAGACATAACAAGGTAGCGATACATGTGCACGGGAACATATGCAAGAAGCATAAAATCGAAACCACTGAGAGATGGTATGAACACCAACCAGACACAGTTACCCAAAATAACGATGTAACTATCCTCTGGGACGTACCAATTCAAATTGACAGGGACATAACAACAAACAGACCTGATATCATAAAAGACAAGAAATTCAGGAAGTGTATACTTACTGACTTAGCAGTAGAATCTGAGAGAAACACCTCCATAAAAATTATTGGGAAATTATTGGGAAATTATCCAAATGCAAGGACATCCAGGAAGAAGTAAGAGGAGAATAATAATAATAATAATAATAATAATAATAATAATAATAATAATAATAATAATAATAATAACACAGAGGAGGAGGAAGAAGAAGTAAGAGGTGAATAATAATAATAATAATACAGAGGAGGAGGAAGAAG
>OZ038478.1:27997273-27999773 GCA_964036315.1 Acanthosepion esculentum
TTTAATAAAGCAAGTATAAGCTCCTGCCTCCTCAACTTCAATAGCGAATGTCCAAATAAATGTAAAATAGCCCTAACCAAAAACCTAATGAATAGAACTTTTTACATCTCCTCATCCAGAACAATATTTTATAGAGAATTTACGAATATAAAACAAACACACTTAAAAAAAAATTTCCCTAATAAATTAGTGGACCAACATATAAAACTCTACCTTTCAAATATCCATAATAATCACAAAGAAAAAAGACAGACAATATTAACACCATTAACCTATTCCATAGCAATCAAATGCACAGCAACTACAAACTTGATAAACTAACAATAACTAACACTATGCACAGACACACCAAACTCGTCCAAAAATAGAAACAAATTAAACTAATAATATACCACAACAAATTTAAAAGCCTCGAACATTATATATATATATATATATATATATATATATATATATATATATATATATATATATATATATACCCAAGTCTAGGATTGGTGTATACGTAAACAAACAATTACTATTCTATTCTTAAAAGAGTGCTCAATACAGAGTAGGGCATATATAACTGTTTATTTAAAAATTATAACATCAATATGTTATAAAATCACTACAAAAATAGCCATTTTGTTTCAACACCTCCGCTGTCTTATCAAGTGATCATCACTTGTTCATCTTCAGGGTAAAAATTTTTTTAGTCAAAATGTTTACCCTGAAGATGAACAATGATGTTCGAAAGTACTCGGTTATCGTACGGACAATATTTATTTCGATATAATTTTCAAATAAAAAGTCTCATTAGAAAATATGAGAAAATTCAAAAGAAAATATGCAGGACGATGTTGTCTTTAACATTCAACACAACATGTTTAAAAGAAAAGTTGCTGCCAAATTACACACAGACATATATATATATATATATATATATATATATATATATATATATATATATATATATATATATATATATATATATATAAAGTGAACATAGAAGTTAACACTTAGAGGCGACAGTCTGTTTCATTCTAGACGTAATCATCAGGTGGTCTGATGATTGCGTCTAGCATGAAACAGACTGTCGCCTCTAAGTGTTGAATTCTATGGTCACTTTCATATTTACACACGCTCTATCTCTGATATTGAGCACTTTATCCCATAAATATAGCACAACTTAAGACTATATTTCTTCATATATATATATATATATATATATATATATATATATATATATATATATATATATGTATTAGGAGCTTAGAAAAAAAGACAAAGAAAATTCCAATATTTTATAAATATCTTTCTAAACCATACAAATACGTTACTTGTTCTGTTTTTAATAATAAAAGTACCACTATACACCTACATGGAACGTTTACAAAGGGTAATTGTTATATTGAAAGATATTTCAAAGATTGTTTCTTTTCGATGAATAGTTCTTTTTAAAGTTAAAAGCTTTCTTGTGTCCAGTAAATGTGCAAATCAAATGTAAGAGCTGGAAATATGTTGTGCATAACGAACAAACTTAGAGAGAGAGAGAGAGAGAGAGAGAGAGAGAGAGAGAGAGAGAGAAAGGGGGATGGAGAATGAGAAAGAGACAGGGATATAATGAAACCAAAGAGTTTATTTATCGCAAGGGTGTAGGGATAGATTTTCGAAACGTGTTCAAATCACTGATTCTCTGCTGACAGCTGAACCAGAGAATTTTTTTAAATGGTGCGGAATGAAATGTGAGGAGACTTTCGCCTGAAGCTGAACCAAGGTTTGGAAGTTTAACTTGACCAGCTGGTACAAGGAGGAAATGTAGTCATTAGTCAGGATTTGTATTTTCTACTAAATTTTGCTTTTGTAAATAAAATGCATTTCTTTTTTACACGGAATTTTTATCTGTGCTTCACGTGGGCCTGAAATTTATTTGCCACCAAAAGTTGACCACGAGCAAGAAAAGGATGAGGGACGCTAATTTAGATATAAACTTTGTTTCTTAAATATTTAATTTAAACCAGAGTTAATAAGACATAACTGGAATAGCTGTTGGGAATTTTTTAAATGGTTATGAATGTGTGGTTTGGTTTGGTTTGTTTTGTTTTATGGCATATCACTCTCAATGGGTTAATTAAGGCCGCCGAAATTTTTACTGCTACTAATATTTTTTTCCAATATAATTTGTTGGTAATATTTTTTTTCAAAAATGTATTGCTGGTAATTTCTTTTTTTCAAAAATATATTGTTGGTAATATTTTTTTTTTCAAAAATGTATTGTTGGAAATTTTTTTTTTTTTTTTTTTTCAAAATTATATTGCTGGTATTTTTTTCAAAAATATATTGCTGGTTTTATTTTTTTTTCAAAAAAGGTATTGCTGGTAATTTTTGGTTTTCAAAAATGAACAGTTGGTATTAGTTTTTTTTTTTTCAAAAAAGGTATTGCCGGTTTGTTTGTTTTTTTCAAAAATGTATTGCCGGTATAATTTTTTTTTTATCAAAAAAGGTATTGCTGGTAATT
>OZ038478.1:28002273-28004773 GCA_964036315.1 Acanthosepion esculentum
ACGAACTTGAATCGAATAATTCTCTACCTTTTCTAGACATACTACTCACCAGAAATAATAACAAACTAGAATTCACAGTATATCGTAAGCCCACATGCAAAAACGACTACCTACACTTTTACTCTCACAATGATACTAGGACTAAGAGAGGTGTTATTATCGGATTTTACTTGAGAGCTCTGCGAATCTGTTCAGCAAAATATTTAGATGACGAATTTGGTTATATCGAGGATACCTTCTCCAGCCTTTCGTATCCGAGACAACTAATACTCGGCGCTAAACATAAAGCCTTGAAAATCCACAGAGTTCGTCCATCAGTACATAACAACATACCGACTACTACTACTACATCAAAGGTGGAGAGAGGCACACTCTCAGCTGCCCCTGATAATCCCATTGGCCGCATCTTTCTACCGAATAACCCTCTGACCGAACACATCTCCAACAATCTAAACGCGCTAAAAATTAAAACTACTACATTACCCACTAAATCTATACGTAACATATTGAGTAATACGAGCAGACAACATATTACATCCGATGCTTGCGTCTATCAGGTGCCCTGCAGAGACTGCAACCTGAGTTATGTAGGCGAGACAGGTAGATCATTGAAATCTCGCATTTCCGAACATAAACGTGACATTCGCCTCGGTAATCTAAGCAGTGCTTTAGTTATACACATAGCCAAATCTGATCATAATTTTGATTTCGACTCTGTGAAGATCTTAAAATATATCCACAATAAGAACCTTAGACAGATTTATGAGGCTGGCATGATAGCCACCTCACATACAGTAAACAATAGACCTGGTTTCTTTCAGATCGCGACCTCTGTGGCGAGATTAATGCGTGACAAACGTACCGATAAGCTATAGTTTTAAATAGTCCCCCTCACCTTCCACTTAGGACACAATCTTCTTCCCTGTGCGCAGGTCTTCGTAGTTGCCGCCCACGCGACGCCAGCATATCCGACTCTAAGAAAGAATACTTGACTTTAGAATTTCAGTTTTTCTGTTTCTGACCAGTCCTGTATATATCGTCTCTCCATCAAACTTAAATCTAATATAATTATGTCTCCATTAACCATGTCCCGAAGAAGGTCTATTTGACCGAAACGTCTGACGTCGACAGAATAACAAAAACAAAAACATAATAAAAACAGTAAACTCATATATTCGGATTTTGCTTTGTCTTTTCCACATTTATTTTCATCATACATACATATATATATGCACATGTGTATATATATATATATATATATATATATATATATATATATATATATATATATATATACATCCACACATATTTATATATGCATATATACACACAAATATATACATGCATGTATATTTAAAACACACATTCATATATATATATATATATATATATATATATATATATATATATATATTTTTAGAACGAGTGGTGTATAAATTGTCGTCTAATTAATGCATATTGGAAAATAACACGGATATCTCCTTTAAACCGATATAATTACCAAAATGACTAAAATATTATCTTGAAATACTAAAGAGTAAATCTATTCATTAAAAACGTCATTGACTTTGACCAAGGCCTCCAGACAACTTCGGAATCTCCTGCAACTCTTTTGGGTGTTCTCCTCGTTTAGGTTAGTGAATGCTACCGTAATCCTTGGCTTCATTTCGACTTTGGTGTTACAAGGCGTTCATCTTAGGTGTTATTAGCATCTCGCTCAACTCTGCCCACACATAATAATCAAGGAGGTTGCAGCCTGGAGTGTTAGTTGTCCCGATGTAAGGGGTGTTGTTGCCGCAGAAATTGTCTGGCAGCAATAAATGGGTTATCTTGCTTGTGTAACATGGTGCAGAATCCTGTTGCCAGACATAGGGTCTTCCAACAACCACCGTCTTGACTCAGGGCAGCACTACCTCCTCAACGCACTTGATGGAGGCTTCCATGTTGAGTCTGATGCCCTGTGGGAAGAGTGATGGAGGCATAACGTCGACATCACTAGTGATCACTCCAAACTCCTTCATTAGGCTCACCCGTCTCTTCCCGAATCCTCTGCAATGTCCTTCAGATTGACACCCAAACAATCTGAAATGTTCGTAATGGGGTTTCCGGTGCGAATTCCAAGCAGCACATCATGGCGGATGCAAAATTCTGGCGAAATAAATTGCGTAATGGTGCTCTTTTTCTCACAGACAGTGCACAACTCGACCTGCAATACTGTGCAGACGACCAAATCAAAAACAAAGCACATGCAGGAAATTGAAAATACAAAATGGTGACATTTCTCCATCGCTCCCTGTGTACGTATATATATATATATATATATATATATATATATATATATATATATATATATATATACGTTCTCACACACACGTGTGTGTGTGTGTGTGTGTGTGTGTGTGTGTGTGTGTGTGTGCAGACGATTGACGCGGAATAATTGAGATGGGGGATGAATGGAGATCAAAATGACCAAAAGGAGTTCGAAATGCAAGAGAGGCCA
>OZ038478.1:28009773-28014773 GCA_964036315.1 Acanthosepion esculentum
AAAGTGAACATTGAAATCAAGACTCAGAGGTGACAGACTGTTTCATGCTAGACGCATTCGTCAGGCTGCCTGACGATTGCGTCTAGCAGGAAACAGCCTGTCGCCTCTGAGTCTTGACTTCAATGTTCACTTTCATATATATATATATATATATATATATATATATATATATTTCATATATATATATATATATATATATTTAAACAGAAATCTGACCCCACACAACACTGAAAATACGTTGGTATATATATATATATATATATATATATATATATATATATATATATATATATAAAAGAAAGTTCAACAAGTAAGAGGTGCAAGAAAAGAAACTGTTAGCATAGAATATACGGCTATATCTAGCCGGCTTAACTTTAAACTAATGAGATCTCGATGTCAGTCTAGTACTGTGCTTAAATTTTTAAAAAGTCTCGCTACCATAATGAAAAGCTCATTCGAACACTTGCCATGAAAGTGTTTATAGAAAAGACACACTTGCGGCGGAGTGAATGTGACTGAAGCCGAGATACCAGATTATGATCAATATTCTTCTTTGGATCTTATCAACGTAAATAGTAGGGAAACTGTACCATACACACACACACACACACACACACACACACACACACACACACACACACATATATATATATATATATATATATATATATATATATATATATATATATAAATAAAGAAGTTAATGTTCAGAGTTGAAGTAGTCAAAGGAAGGAATAGTAGTATTGAAAAAGTGCTTAATACACATATAAAAAGATAAAAATTTAACATATAGAGCTTTTAAGTATATTAAATTAGGAGAATCCGCGTATTCCGCTACCTTGGTTTCAAACTTTCGGTATCTTCAGGTGATTTCGATCCATTGATTTTCTAGCGCTTTAATTTGTAAAAAGAATAAAAAAATTATGAATTCTATATTTTTCCCCAAAAAACAAATAAGAAACGCACGGTGTGAGGTGTGGTAGAAGCTGAGGGGGAAGGAGGAGGAAGAAAAATCAAGTGTATTGGAAATGTATCGATGGGAGATTAAATGAAATAAGCATACGTTCTTTTTATCCCGTTTCAAATGAGCACAAATGGAACTTTTTAGTATGTATGCAACGGATCATAATTTCTGATCTCTCATTCAAATCTTTTTGGGCCTGGAAATATTATCATAGCCAATTTTTCTTGTTGGCAATGGTTGCCGATGTTGCTATGATTGTTGTAAGGTTTTGCTTTCTTTATCTATTTGTTTCTCTCAGTATATATATATATATATATATATATTTCAGTATATTCATATATATGTGTCTATCTATGTATATTCTTATGTACCTATCTATTTATGTATCTTTGAATCTATCTTTCTCACTATATTCATATCTATCTGTCTATCTATCTCAGTATATATATATATATATATATATATATATATATATATATATATATATATATATATATATATATATTCAGCCCGTTCGTCAGCACATGTATGACTATTGACCTGCCAACCTACCAATCCATCTTTCAGACTTCACGGCTATTTCAGCCTGTTGCATATCTATCTATGAATAAAGATATATAAATTCGTCTTTATCATGAAAAATTTTAACTAAAAAAAAACTATTTACTATTTAAAAATCAAAACAGTTTACAAGGACAAAAATATATAGAAAGTGCTTTAATTGCCAGATCATCCACAGCAAATTTAGCTCTATGTTCGTAAAACATTTCACTTTTCTTGGCAGATCTTCAATGACTGATATTTAATTACAAAACCAATTAAAACAATAAGGAATAGTAAGAGAAACTAAATGAAACGCGCTAGAATATATATCAAGAACATATACATTGGAAAAAAAAAGTAAATTAAATTAATTTTAAAATTCTCGACTTGAACTCTCTTTCGTCCGGATGTGTACAATGTCAACGTCAACATCGGTTTCGTCTAAGGAAAGTTTAAAAGACATGAACGAATCACACAAATGAATTTTCCACCACGTCATTGTTTTTCCTTTAAAACCTCTGTCTGTCTGTCTGTCTCTCTCTCTCTCTCTCTCTCTCTCCATATATATATATATATATATATATATATATATATATATATATATATATATATATATATATGAACCTACAGAGCCAGGCAAACCTACCTAGTTTTCACCTACGCGGATCGTCAGGGTACGCCCGCCCTGACGATCCATGTAGGTGAAACCTACGTAGTTTTGCCTGGCTCGTTAGGTTCATACATAGATTTGCTCTACTTAGTGTATTGATCACTTTGCTTAGTTACTTTTTCTTACTCATGTTGGAGTTTTTTTGTTGTATTTTTTTACTCTGAGCTTGGATACTGGACGATTGTTTTCGCCTCAATTACATGGCCTTAGTTCTTTCTTTTTTATCACTTATTTTTCCTTGGGTATTGGTTTGTTCATTTAAAAGACAAAACACCTAAGGTTTTTCCAGACGAGTGTAATTACTTATATTTATATTATTATTATTATTATTATTATTATTATTATTATTATTATTATTATTATTATTATATATTTATATATATATATATATATATATATATATATATATATATATATATATATATATATATATACATAGCAATCAGTTCAGCAACAACGTACTCAATTCTTCCGTTAAATAGATAAGCTAAAAAAGCGCAAATATATAATATCGCCGGCATTTTCTTTCACATCAATTCATAAAACCCCATTTATTATGGATACATGCTGTTCTTCATTTATATATATATATATATATATATATATATATATATATATATATATATATATATATATGAAGTTATGTATCTACAAGAAAACCCGCCTTGCCAAATATGTTTAAACCATGAAGTTTGTAATGAATGCGTCGTGCCAGCTCTGATATACTGCTCTGAAACATGGAAATTCATAAATCAATTGAAAAGAAATTCTTTTGACACAAAGATCAATGGAACAAACTCTTTTTGCAGCAAGATCAATAATGAAAAAAGGCGATGTTTGGGTCAGGTCTAGAGAGACAGGAATAGGTCGAAGTGGATCAGAGAACAGTTCAAGCGATATAATCGTGATTAAACACTAAAAATTCAGCCGGGTAACAGGAATCAACCAGACAAGAAAAAAAGTCTGTTTATTTAGATTTTTTTAAAGGGCTGTGTTAATCTGCTATGTTTATTCGTGTTTCGCATTTGGCAGTACGAACAATTTTGTCTTTAGAGACCGCAGAGATATCAACAGTATCTGTCGGATTAGTTATTCGCGGCAATTCTGTTTTCTAACTATACAGTTTCATACGACACTGAACGGCTGTGCAGAGCTATCTCTGAAATGTTCCAGGTCGAGTACAATATTTGTTAAGGGACGATCTTTCGCAAGTAATCTTGACTGTGATCAATCATAACCAAACTGGATTGAACATGCGCAAATCTACTTAGAAAAATCCAGAGCATCAGTTGGAGATCCCCTGCAACGCTTAAAACAATTTAGACCAATCTTTCTTAAGCTCAAACAAAAACGATTACGGTTTGCCGGCCACTGCCACCGAGCGAACGGGGAAATCGTCTGATCTTTACTCCTATGGCATCCTTCTGGAAGTGTCTTCTCACAAAAATTAACTTTCCTATACACCATAGCTCGGGACTCAGGGTTAAATATTGCGAATCTGGGGACAGCAATACAGGAACGAACAGTGTGGAAAGGGATCAATGGAGTTCCGACCAACCATCGGGAGGTCGAAGGATGATGATCAACATTTACGTATATATTTATATAGTCCATCTTTAATTTTAGCGTTTTACTTCCTGTGCAATACCATAAGCCTAATTTTATGTTTTATTTTGTGTGTACGTTTCATATACGTTTTTTTTATAACAAAGAATATTCAGTTAATATTTCTACACTATTTTATATATTAATATCAGTTAATATTAATACGTTATCTTTCCCGAAGTTTCTTTTATATAAATGACACCGTAATTATAATTCTTTACACAAGAAATAATTCGAGAGATTATATATTATTTTACCGTCTAAAAACAGAGGTCAAAATCACTTTATTATTAAATTTATTATTTATTATTAATTATTATTTACTATTATTATTATTATTATTATTATTTTACGATTATTATTTATTATTACATAATTATTATTTATTATTATTATTAAATTTATTATTTATTATTATTATTTATTTATTATTATTTATTATTATTATATAATTGTTATTTATTATTATTAAATTTATTATTATTATTAATTATTATTTATTATTATTATTATTTATTATTATTAATTATTATTATTTATTATTCTTATTATCATTTATTATTATTACATAATTATTATTATTTATTATTATTACATAATTATTAATATAATCAAAAACGGAATAACACCAATAGAATGCCGGTTTGTTTTGATAATCTTACTTAGTGAAATACGAGAAAACTAAAATTATCGCTACATATTGATTAATTATCCACATTTTTAACGGATGACGATGAAATTAATTCCCCCTCCACTCTTTTATTTTCCCTTAATATATATACACAAAAAATATCATGACATTTCATGACACTCTAATTTTATACCTGCTATGTTAAACTCACAGCAGAAATGACGAACAGAGGCTTCATATTCGTGTCCATTACAAACCGACTCCCACGGTCTAACTATATTGGATACGTCTATATTTCTGAGATGAGGTATTATGTACACTATTTACATTATGCGGACTATTCTCTTCATCTTTGTTACCATATTTATCACAACGTTTCGGCCGTTGTACGCTTCGGCCTTCAGGTGGTTGGAATTTCCTTACGGACACATGGCACAGTGGTTAAAGGCGTTGGTTAGTTCCAGTGACAGGACCCAAAAGAGTTGTAAGTTCAATACCTGGTTAAGTCAGTGAAGAACTTGGAGCGGTGAATTAACAAGAGATAACTGATAACTGACGTCCATTAGACATGGCACGTGGAACTAGAA
>OZ038478.1:28019773-28024773 GCA_964036315.1 Acanthosepion esculentum
ACAGAATATTTTGAGAATTTTTTACATATTTATTTATGTCCGGCAAAGAAGAAAATTATAAGAACACAAGAAAAATTAAATCAATATCTTGACCGCATTAACTTGTCAGTCGTTATCATCGAACCTTTATAATACAGGGATTGCTGCTCAAAAACACATTTATATATATATATATATATATATATATATATATATATATATATATATATATATATATATGTGTGTGTGTGTGTGTGTGTGTGTGTGTGTGTGTGTGTGTGTGTGTGTGTGTGTGTGTGTGTGAAATTTGAAGAATAAAATGACAACAAAATGTTAACAATGTTAGCAATAAGATTGATGATATTTATTATATATTACTAGGCCTTTTAGACTAAATTCAAGCACGATGAGAACTATTTTAAAGCTGGAATTCTCCGACACGACTGTGTCCATTTTCAACCAGACGACGAATAAGCAAAAAGTGAGACTCACTCTTCCGATGAATGTCACTGTTGTTGGTTAAAGGGCTCCCCGTGGAAACTATATTCCCTGGGTAAACCCAAATCCCTGTGTAATACTATGATATGTGATTCTATTATGAAAATAGAATCAAATAATAACGGATTAATTATGTCTCGTTGAAAAAGGACACAAGCGTGTCCAACAATTCCGACTTTAATAATGTTTTTTGTCAAAAGACTAATATATAATCAGTATCATCAATCTTATTGCCAATATTGTTGTCATTGAGTTGTTATTCATCAAATTTCATTAAACAGCATATTAAATCTATATATTTCAAGAAGCACACGAGGATCAACTTTCGTTTTAATATATATATATGTATATATATATATATATATATATATATATATATATATATATATAGAGAGAGAGAGAGAGAGAGAGAGAGAGAGATAGATAGATATATATATATATATATATATATATATATATATATATATATATATATAATTGCTGACCACTCGTATTCGAGGATACCCGTCTACTAGGGCGCCTAGCCAATCCCTATTGCAGACGCTCGCTCAGGCACATTTGTGTTTGCTCAACCCCCACAGAGCCTAACTGTGGTTTATACTGCTGAGCAGACCTTATTTACAGTTTCTGAGAAGGAGCGTGTTATCTAGCGTGATTAACAATTTAAACAAAACCAGAACACTCAAGCTCTCGGCCACACTGATTTGTGGCTTCGTGCTAGCACAGCTATCGACGGCCCACAAGAGTTACGTCTACCCAATTTCACTCACAAGGCTTGGGTCAGCCCGTGGTATGGTTTTCAGGCACTTTCCAAAGGTGCCGCATGCTTGGATCGACCTCGATCCAGTCCGATAACATCAGAAAAATTCTTCTTCCTGACAAATCGACCATGGTGACATTCGAATACGGGTCTCATGTTCAGAAAGCGAACGTTCTAACCACTCGGTCTTATATATATATATATATATATATATATATATATATATATATATGTATGTGTGTGTGTGTGTGTGTGTGTGTGAATTATGAATTATTCAAGGATTATATTGTAGAAGTAAATCATTGTTTATCGTAATATGAAATTATTAAAAGTTATGTTCATGAATTATCAAAGCTTCCATTATATTTCTAAGGTTTTAAATTTTGTCTTATTGAAAGATGAACACATTAAATATTTCGAATGATGATTTTAACTTTACATAAATGTTGTTATCGAACTATCTATTCCAATAATATCTGTAATATTATTTTGTTATAGGATTATCTATTCCAATAATATGTTTAATATTATTTCGTAATGGAACTATCTATCCTAATAATATCTGTAATATTATTTTATTATAGGACTATTCGAATAATATCTATAATATTATTTTGTTATAGAAATTATCTATTCCAATAAAACTGTAATATTATTTTGTTATATAACTATCTATTCTAATAAAAATTCTGTAATATATTTAGTTATTGAACTATCTATTCCAATAATTCTGTAATATCATTTCGTTATAGAACTATCTATTCCAATAATATCTGTAATATTATTTCGTTATAGTACTATCTATTCCAATAATATCTGTAATATTATTCCGTTATAGTACTATCTATTCCAATAATATCTGTAATATTATTTTATTATAGGGCTACTCCAATAATATCTGTAATATTATTTTGTTATAGGGTATTCCAATAATATCCATAATATTATTTTGTTACAAAACTATCTATTCCAATATCTGTAATATTATTTTATTATAGAACTACCAATTCCAATGTTTCATTATCGAAATATGAACTAGATAAACTTTTCATTATCTAAGGAAAACATTGTCAAAGCTTTGGTTATACTAATATGAATACGTTATATCATTTGTTGTCGAACTCTCAGCTAATACCTGCTTTGGTTTTAGAATTATCAACCCGTTAAATCTTTGTTTATATAATTATAAACTCGTGACATACACGAATAGTTTCTCTTCAGAAATTTTATTAATGGCAGGTTTAGTTGCATCTTGGCATGTATAAATTTCAGCAACTTAAAACTCTATATTAGAAATAGTGACAACGCTCATATATAAGAATAAACCAGATGATTTTTTTAGCTATGTTAATCTCTCATTGTCATTTACAGTAAATCTTACCATGCTCGTTTGCACACAACGCATAGAGTTTTCATGCATCTCACTCAAAAATGGAGAAATACAAAAAATATTTTCCCAACACTTCATATATTTCAGTTGAACATTGCATATCTTGAGAAGAATGTTTACAGAATACGCCACATAAAATTTTTCTTGTAGATTGGTGCCAAGTAAAAGGTTTATTGATATTGGACATCCATTTGTTTTATAGATTTTCTATCACCAATAAGATGATATAATGACATAACTCGATGGAAACTAAGCAATCAGACCCTTCATAAAATAAATCTGTAAACTTTAGCTCTTATATAGATGATGTATGTTCAGTAGCCTACGCTTCCGAGTGTAGTCCAAAAGCTCTGCACAAAATGCCTGACTACTGTGCTTTCTATAGCAAGTCCTTTTTATTTTTATGTTGACGGTGTTGGAATAATTTCTAGTCCCATGACTGGTTTGCTTTGAATTCCGATATTTTTCTTCTGCTAAATTTGTTGAGAACAATATGGATTCATATAAACTCAGTCTTATTTACCCGAAATCGAAAAGTTTGCAATTTGAGTTCGACTCGTTAATTTCACTTCTTGCCCTGTCGGCTGGGGGTTCAGAATACGCCGACTGCACCTCTTCAGAGGTGTAAGAACCCACACACACAACACAATGAGGCTTCCTGGGTATGACGATAAACTACACCCGTGTCCTGAGTATGACGATAAACTACACCCGTGTCATAGACATGGCGATAAACTACATCCGTGTCGTGGGCATGACGATAAACTATATCCGTGTCCTGGGTATAACTACTTTCGGCAGCAAGGCCTCTGATAAGGAGGTTTTGAAGAGCGTGGATTGCTCGTGTTCGCGAGTCCACCCTGATCCGGGGTGGTAGCACCTGTTAGGGTCCCAGCTATGGGCAAATAGTTAACTCCGACACTGGGGTCAAAATTCTATGAAAGTATAAAAATAGGTTTTAATACAAGCAATACATTTTTGGAAAAAATTATTACCAGCAATACAATTTAAAAATATATATATACATATTACCAGCAATGAAAATCTTGTCGGCATTAAATAACCCATTGAAACTTATATGCTGTAAAACACAGCAAACAAACAATTTCACTTCCTGTGTGATAACCGCTACACAACGCGCACACCAACTTTATATATAGATAAATTAAAATACATTTTCTTAAAAATACAGAAAATGCAAAATATTCTAACGGGAATAATACTGTGAAACTTAAGGTTTTTTTTATCATTTCATCCGAAACAAGGCAAGAAAGCCACTAACACGCCTGGGAGGTACTGAGTGTAAAAGAATGTAAGAAAATGATTATTAAGGAGAAAGAACAATAATCGAAATCCAATGCTCTATTTACATTATTCGGACTATTTTCCTCATCTTTGTTGCTATATCTATCACAACGTTTTGGCCTTTGTACGCTCCGGGCTTCTTCAGGTGGTTGGAATGTCGACCTGAACTCTTTATTTTGCTTGCTGGGGTGGACTGTTCTAGTTCTACATGCCATGTCTAATGGATCTCAGTTGTCAGTTACCTCCTGTTAACTCACATGTCCAAATACTCCACTGCCTTACTCACAACTACTGGATCTAACCAACGCCTTTATCCACTGTGCCATGTGTCCATAAGGACATCTGTGTATGAATTTCTGGGACTCATAAACTTAATGTCTTCAGCAAATATTTTTTACCAGTGCTCACATTACAATTTTTGCTGTTATCAAATGCATATTTTTACCATAGCTCGTATTAAATTTTTTTCTTGTTATTCCTGTTTTTTCTCTGGCACTCCTAATTACTGGTTCCCATATTGTATTCATTTCTATGCTTGGTCGGCTCAGGAGATTTTTGTGGCTTAGCATATGTGCGGATTCCTTACGTATACGAATTTTCCAATGATGTTCTATTTCAACCTGATCCAAGACAGGGCGGTGATCTCCCTTTTCTCTCCATATGTGGTCAGCCACGCCTGATTTTTTTCACTTCCCCTCGTGTTACAACTTTTTGGAGGTTCTTGTAGCTTTACCTTAATAATAATCTAAATAAGAAACTATTAGCATAGAACTTACGGTTACACCCAATCATTTCAATGAGATAAATGGCTGAAGCTGAGATCCCCGTTTAGGATCAATGACATTGCCAATTCTTCTTCGGGTTTTATCAAGGTTATCTAAATATATAGGAGGAGCACCAGCTCATATGTGGCAGCAATATTCTGAACATGCATGAATGGTAGACTTGTAAACATGTAAGGTATAAAGAAAAACGCAGTTTGAAAATCATGAAACGGAATAATTTAATCACCTATTGTTTATAGTGCTGTTAAATGCAAATTCGGTAAACGAAGTGAATGAAGGTGAC
>OZ038478.1:28032273-28057273 GCA_964036315.1 Acanthosepion esculentum
ATGACGACAAACTACATCCGCGTCCTGGGTATGACGACAAACTACATCCGCGTCCTAGGTATGACGACAAGCTACATCCGCGTCCTGGGTATGACGACAAACTACATCCGCGTCTTGGGTATGACGACAAACTACATCCGCGTCTTCGGTATGACGACAAACTACATCCGCGTCCTAGGTATGACGACAAACTACATCCGCGTCTTGGGTATGACGACAAACTACATCCGCGTCCTGGGTATGACGACAAACTACATCCGCGTCCTAGGTATGACGACAAACTACATCCGCATCTTGGGTATGACGACAAACTACATCCGCGTCCTGGGTATGACGACAAACTACATCCGCGTCCTGGGTATGACGACAAACTACATCCGCTGAAAAAAATATTATTTCCAGCTCTACGTTTTTGAAAAATATTATTACTAGCTATACGTTTTTGGAAAAAAACATTATTACCAGCTCTACGTTTTTGGAAAAACATTATTACCAGCTCTACGTTTTTGGAAAAATATTATTACCAGCTCTACGTTTTTGAAAAAATATTATTACCAGCTCTACGTTTTTGAAAAAATATTATTACCAGCTCTACGTTTTTTGGAAAAATATTATTACCAGCTATACGTTATTGAAAAAAACATTATTACCAGCTCTACGTTTTTGGAAAAAACATTATTACCAGCTCTACGTTTTTGGAAAAATATTATTACCAGCTCTACGTTTTTGGAAAAATATTATTACCAGCTCTACGTTTTTGAAAAAATATTATTACCATCTCTACGTTTTTGAAAAAATATTATTACCAGCTCTACGTTTTTGAAAAAAATATTATTACCAGCTCTACGTTTTTGAAAAAATATTATTACCAGCTATACGTTTTTGAAAAAATATTATTACCAGATATACGTTTTTGAAAAAATAATATTACCAACTATACTTTTTGGGAAAAAAACTTTTTCAGCATTAAATGGCCCAACGAAGGTCGATATGCTGGTTAAATAAACAATCTATCTAGCTATCTATCTATCTATCTATCTATCTATCTATCTATCCAGTGTAAGACGATAAACTGCGTCCAACAGCAAGGCCTCTGCTCAGGAGGATTTGAGGAGAGTGGAACCACCTCTTAATTGCTGGTGTTCCAAGGTCTACCCGGACTCGGGGTGGAAGCACCTGATAGGGTCCCAGCTACGGGCAACTAGCTAACCCCGAAACTGAGGTAAAAAGCATTTTGAAAGTGTAAAAATAGATTGTAATACCAGAAATACTTTGTAAAAAATATGACCAGAAATAAATTTTTGAAGAAAAACTATAACCATCAATACTTTTTTGAAAAAAAAATTACCATCAATACGTTTTTGAAAAAAAAAATTACCATCAATATATTTTTGAAAAAAAAAAAATTACCATCAATACATTTTTGAATAAAAAAATTACCATCAATACGTTTTTGAAAAAAAATATTACCAGAAATAGATTTTTGACAAAACAAAAATATTACCAGGAAAAAAAAGTTGTCGGTATTAAATGACCCATTGAGGTCGATATGCCGTAAAACAAACCAAACCAAATCAAAACCCTATAAAACAAAGCTAATGACCTTTCATCATCAACAACGAGAACCTTATCTTTTTCACTGATGATGAACGGTTGTACTCTGCTTCATCCTGTCCCCTTTGGCTTCGATATTCCCCGTGAGTGTCAAATTTTCCGATTCCTCTTTTCTCATTATGGGCTCTAGAAATTTCACTTGCCTAGTTCTTATTTAGAATGTAAGTGTCCTTTGTTTCCATTCTTGTATGACTTGCTCCTTGCTTCATGCTTAAAATCAGAAACAGTGGAAAATTCATGGAGACATGTGGAAAGAAGGCTTAGAAAATATAATACACATTGGACGGTTTGAGTGAAGAATAAGTAGGCGAACACAGCGAGGCGTTTACCTAACGATTTTCTGTGAATGGATTGGCAGAGCTGGCATAGGTTAGTAAAGCCTCAAACTTTGGTTAAACCTGTAAAGGACAGGAAGTAGTAGAGAGCCATAATTGCCCATTTCCTAAAGTGACAAGGCACATAAATGACGATGAATTATCAGGAAAATACATTTCAAAAAGTAGAATTGCACGTTGAGATTAAAATATTTTCAACCATTTTTTCAGTATCCAGAAAAACATTGGGATTCTAAATTTGATATATTTTTGTGTTTGGTAAAATGAGATGGCGTTAATGGAAATGGTAATGTTAACAGTTTCCTTATAAGGAAACATTCGGTATTCCTCAATCGATGAGTCAGTGCTGATGGAATTTATGAAATCTTTCTCGCAAAAAATATTTTCAGGAAAATGGGTTTCTTAAGTCCAATAACTGTTATAGGTCTTTCGAGTACTGACGGGGGCTTCCTTCCTAACACTTTGTTTGAAGTAGTATGGGAAATGTCAACATATTTATTTCTAGCTTAAAAGACGCACTCGGTGCGAACTTTTTACCTAGCTCCTGAGGAGCATAATTGTGCCTCCGGCCCAAAACTAAAGGAACCTCTGCTTCAGCTTAGAAAACAACAATGATAATTTTGAAGAAAGAACTTTTAGAACCTCATTTCACTCCATGGAAATACAAAACCTCACTTTAAACCTGATTCTAGATAAAATTCCAATTCCAGCCAAAAAACCTCTTTGTGCCAAAAGACCTATTTGTGCCAAAAGACCTATTTGTGCCAAAAGACCTATTTGGGCCGAAATTCCAAGTGAGATCTCCAAATCAAAAAAATCTGCGGAACATCAAAACCTCACATCACGAAACCTCTCACTTTGACTCTGATTCCTTGGAATTTTAAAGAATTCAAATTGATTTCCCCTATTTACAACGTTTTGGAGATATTCTAAATTGAATTTACAACAATTTTTAAATTCACAAGTTTTTTTGTGTTACTTTAAAATCAATATCAAATTTTTTTAAATATTTAAAATCATTATTTTTTTCAGTTATTTTAAACTTTGAATTTTTAACTATTCCCTACACATCCGAAGACAAATCTCAATACTTGGTGTTAAAACACCAGCTGAAGAGCAGATTTTCAATCCTGGGATAATCTTAATTCCAAAAAAGGTATTAATATGTCTAGGTAGAGCGAATGAGGCCCGTGTTAGAGGAGTTTTAGACACACTCACAGACAGAGAGAATTTGCCGTTTATTTATTGAGATGTCATTATTCTCTTATCGAGTAACACGTGCTATCCATTTTAGTTGTTTCTGTTGCTGAAAATCCTCAAATGATTTGGTTTCTGTTATTTTGTACAGTACTTTGTTAGTGATTCTATAGCATCAGTCCACAAGAATCGAAGAACGGCGTTCCTTTCTGTTTATTTCATGCTCGTAACTTTCATTGAATTGCTTGAAATGAAGTCGTTAAACAACTCGCTAAATTAACACGATTATTTATAGATAGAATAGTCTCTGCCTTCCAGGGCCAAGTCGGCGTTGTAAAATGATACCCACATCATTGTCGGTTGTAGAATGCTTGCGCAAAAAGAATACAATTCCCTAATGGTAAATTTTCCTCCTATCCATGCTGGAGCATAAGTGAGAAGTTTGAAGAGGAATGGTACCGCCACAAAACAAGAGAAAGTCCTCAAAAAGTCAAGATTCACTGAGACCGCATCCTTAAGGCTATCAAAATAGAAATTACCATCGCTAGAAATAAACAAAAAATGCCTTTTCATCGATTTGACTGTTGCTGGTGGCCATAATATTAAATCCGAACAAATTTGAAAGCTGAAAACGTACACTCATTTCCAGATTAAGGTTACCATAATATGAGACATTCAGGCAAATATTCTTCATGTTACCATTGGGGGGAGGGGGAGAATATACCACCGAACCTAAAGCAATTAATCAGAAATAAAGCCTAGTATCTCTTTGTTTCAGAAGTCTGCATTGCTTTGCTTTTAAAAATATTCTGCTAAACAGACCCTCAATTTGATAGAGTAAACACATAATGCCAGATCTACGGTTGAAAATGAAAAACCGTGTGAAAGAAATAATAATAATAATTATTATTATTATTATTATTATTATTATGAAGAAATATCTAGATTCTACACCAGAAATGGTGCCCGTGAACTCTAATCCTAAATGATCAGAAGTGTTATGATGTAAACGTTGTGTACTCGCAGATTGAAAGAACACAGTACTGTTAGGCTGCAACCATCTCCTTTGTGATATTGCAGTTTAAATTCAATACGTCTTCATTTTTCTTCGTGAATTAAATATGGATGATTAATGTAATGCTTTGTTTATTACGATCTTCTTGCTATGCTTGGTAGCTCACTGTGTGCTCCGCTATGCCAGACTTAGCTTAGTCAATTACTTTTTAGTATACCTACTAAAGTACGAAAAATAACAAATATATCTGCTGAGCCTTTACCCAAATGTATCTTCCAAAAATCAGTTTAAAGACGCCTCTTTTAAAAATAAATATAATTAAAATAACTTTACTAATTAACTCATAACCGAAGGGAATTGAAACTCGGCCCTCCGATTAAAGATTTCGTGCTATTATCCATTACACCAACTGCACATCCAAGATTACAACATCTAAGTACTGACCAGACTCAACGTGGCGTAACTTCGGTGTTCGTACGAGAACCGGTGTTTCAACTTAATGTGGCCGTGAGTCTTCATCAAAGATAAATTTTGAGATAATTTCATTTTTCTGGATTAAGCGTAGCATTACCGATTTTTTCAGTAATTAATTCAGTTTTTAATACTAGAATACACACAATACAAGGCACGAGAACCACTCAAGTTAAAGTATAACTATCAAAATTGTAATTATAAATATGTGATATAAATGAATGATTAGCTGGTAGGAAGCTATGATGATGCGAATGAGAAGAACAGATGACAAAAGACAGTCCAGTTTAAGAGGTTTAATATTGTGGTGTTAAGGGAAGATACAAGGCAGGATTCTGCCCTCAAAATTGGTAGTTCTTGAGGTTAGGGGCTAATTTTATTTTAACATTTGGAATACGGGGGAAATGAAGGTGATTCTACGACGTAACTGATGGAGCACATCTTAACTTTTGCCATTATAACTAAGATAACGGAGCGATGGGCTTGAAACAAAACGTCAGTGAGGTAGGGGGCCCCAGAGCGGGAAATTAGTTTTATTAAAAAATAGCTGCCAAGAAACTGGAGTTAATTTTAAGTTTCCTTGTGTTCTCATAGTTTTCTTCTTTTCTCGACGTAAATTATGTAGAAATTGTTCAAATGTTTTGCATGTTTGAGCGCTTTCTGCTATACTTTTAGCCATTTTCAAGGATGATTCTGTTTTTACCTTGAACTGAATAGATAGATTGTTTTATGTATTAGATGCATACATAAAACAATCTATCCATTCCGTTTATAACAGTGTTTTATTTTCCAAACTCTATCAGAAAATTGTGGCTGTGTTCATAGTTGATATTATTGACTGTTGTTGTTTTTTCTTTTTTTATTAATATTGCTGCAATTATTTTTAGCCTAATTTACATGTGGATGACGCTATTATATTATTGTGAATGAGTATGTTAGGGATAGAGATACTGTATTTTTTCCCGTCGAGAAAGACCGAATATGCAGGTATTTTTTAAACGTATTCATTTCCTTATTAATTCCTTTATATACGCACACGAACGTACACGCATGCACACACACAAGCATGCACAAACACGCCTCCATATATATATGAGTGTATGTATAAAGGAACGATTTTATTTTAAAAAAACACAGCATTTTGCGTCTTTCCCAGTGGGAAGGAAATACAACTACAAACTATTTTTTCTCTTCCAAGCTTCCGTACATTAAAATTATGTCCGCTAGCTTCTTATTTTTTTGTGGAGAAAGATAGCAAAAGATTGGCAATCTATTAAGTAAACTCCTGAAGTAAATTATTATGGAACAACCTCTGCTGAGATAAAGATTTCACACCAAGTAAAAGTAATGTTTAGAAACCCTAAGAATCGTCTTGGGAAAATTACTTCTGTCAAGATCCGATCATTTATTTACAAACGGCACACCAATCAATCATTCCGAAACAAATAGACAAGGAAACAAACAGTCAAAAAGAATGCCACCGACCATTTGTAATGATATGAGGCGCATTTGAAATAGGAATTCCAACACAAACCTACCTACATGAGTAGGCATTCTAACACAAACATTTTTCATACTGGAAGCTTTTCATAAATAATACTTGTCAAGGTTGAAAATAGCGGTAACATAATTTTGTTTCTATTACTTGTGTAAATACGTTAATTATAAAACATTCGTTCAAGGAAAAAATTCCGATTAATTCTACGACGTCAATCATGAATGCTTCTATAGATATGTGATGAGACATAGTACAGGGTAATGTCGTTTCACGACTTTACCTGGGGGATTTCTGCTAAGTTACTATAAAGAGATGCAGCCGTAATTCAAGCTAGTTTTCGCTTGATGTAAAAAGACGCCATAAATTTGGAAAACAGTTGCACATACAAAAGAAATGATTCCCCTGAAACCGTATGCAAAAGCGTGAATCACAAAGAACTGTTTGAACTATTAGGTAAGCTTGATACACTTGGGAAGAATATTAGAATAATCCCGAATACAAAATACCAATCGATTAGACAGTAAAACAACAAGTCATCATGAATCATTATATATTTATATATAAATATGTTTATATATATATAAAAGAATAATTTGATGGATAAAATATGATGACAAAGTGAATAAAGAGTCGTGTGATGCGTTTCGTCTTTTAGTCATCGGACTAAAAGTATGTTTAGCATAAATTTAGTCCGATTGAGTCGAAAGGACGAATTACATCAAACAAAAACTTTTTCTACTTTGTCTTATTTTTTCCTCTAAAATTATTCTGGGCGTAAAAAAAAACTTCTTTTTTTTTAATCATTTTCCCATAAGTATCGTTTTCCCATAAATATAGGTTAATTTGCATTTTATCACCCACGCTCAGTTCGCATTAAAATTTCCAGAATAGTTACATTTATGTGTAATTGCACATGCTTCATTCGAATATGGCTTGATAAATTTTATAAAATCCACCGTTTGGGAGTTATCGACAATAAAATTTCGGATTCATTCGCATCGTGGGCAGCCATTACTGACGTTGTTTGCAAACATTCGCTGCAGAATAGCTATCAGTGTAGTTATCCCTGCGCAATCTCAGAGTGTCTACGTAAATAGTTCTCGTGCCCAGTAACTGAGACAAATTTAGACAAGAAAAATCAGCTCCGCTTGCTTAGCTTTCCGTAGTCTTCCGCGCTTAGCTTTTCGCAGCAAATGTATGCAAACAATGACAGTAATGGCTACCGCCAAACGACGCGAATGAATTCGAACATTTTCTGTCGATAACTCCAAAACGGTAGATTTTATCAAATTTATCAAGCCAGATTCGAATGAATCATGTATAATTACATATAAATGTAAGTATTCTGGAAATTTTTAATGCGTACTGAGCTCGGGTGCTAAACTGCAAATTAACCGAAATACAATATAACTCTATGAAATTAAATATTTTAATTGAAATGTAATGCATTCCAAATGTTGTGTGCTCTGTGTCACACAGTTACACCCAAGAATAAACGGTGATCCCAAAAAGTATTACTCTTTTGAAAAAAAAAATCCCGGAGACGACAAATGATTTTTCAGGTAAATCCCACGTTTTGGATAATTAGAAAGTCAAGGCTACCAACATTTTCATAATCTTTAATGTAAAATAAATATTGAAAAATATAATTGCGTTCCTGAATTTTAGCTTTGCTTTCTTAATAATGAAATCTTCTGTTGCTGTACGATCAGGAAACGTTTGTGAACACAGGCAAGAGAACAAAAGAAGCGGTGAATTCCGTCAGTACATACAGGTTGCGATGGATAAATTGTCGTCTAAATTACGCAGAAACTGAAATTAACGCTGGCACCTCATTTTAAGCGATATATTTACCAAAATTGCACAAAAATATCTTGGAATATTAAAGAGTAAATCTATTAAAAAAAACGCCATTGGCTTCAACTAAGGCCTCCAGAATATGTCCTGTATTTGTCAAATTCTCCAAACCCACACGATGTGTTCTCGAATTTTAATTGTCTCATTCTGATCCTAAATATAAGTGACCTTATTTATTTCCATTTTTCTACCTCGTTACGCACATGTTTATTCCATGTTATTCTCATCAGCCTTCTGTAGAACCACATTTATGTTGATCCAAACCTCTTCACTTGTGACGAAAATTATCAGCATTCAGTGCCACTGAGGAGGACGGATATGTCATTGCAGTTCAGTGGAGTTTCCTTTTGATTCAATTTCAGAAGTTATATTTTGCTTTAGCTGAGTATTATATGGAGTTAGGCAATATGCAAAGATCTTTCTGTGAAAATGACCCAAATTTTCGGTTACTTTCTCCATATACAGGCTGCGATGAATAAACCGTCGTCTAAATTACGCAAAAATGAAAATAACACTGCCATCTCATTTTAAGAATATATTTACCAAAATTACACAAAAATATCTTGAAATACTAAAGAGTAAATCTATTCAGTAAAATCACAATTGGCCTCCAGACGACTTCGGAATCTCTTGCAATTCTTCTGAACGGCCTCCTTCTTTAAGTTGGTGAATGCTGCCATAATCCTTGCCTTCAGTTAATGTTTGGTGTTAAAGGAATTTTGTTGCTCTCTCGCTCAACTGCGCCCCACACAAAATAATTAAGTGGGATTGCAGTCTGCGGAGTTAGGTGGCCATATGTCAGAGGTGATATGGTTGCAAAAATTGTCTGACAGCCATGACTGGGTTTTCCTGTGTGTGGCATGGTACGGAGTCCTGTTGCCAGACAGGGTCTTCCAGTATGCACCGTCTTGGTCCAGGGCAGAGCTACCTACTCAAGGCACTTGATGTAGCCAACTTTGAATTGAGTCTAAGACTCTCACCAAAAAATTCTGCATTTATTTTCTTAGCAGAAAGATCAGAATTCGTAATCTTACCTTCGTAATCAACATTAGACTCATCCAACTCTTTCTGAATCCTCTGCACTCTCCTCAGATTGACACCCAATCACTCTGAAATCTTCGTATTGGAGCTTCCGGTGCGAATACCAAGCAGTACAGCATGCTTTTTCCAAATTTCTGGCGGGGTGAATTGCGTTATTGTGCTCTTTTTTAGCACAGACGGTGCCCAACAGACCCTACTATACTCTGCAGTCAACAAAATCAAAAACAAAAATGAGTCTGATATTCCGCATCGATATACCTACTTAGGAAGCCTATTGTAGATTACGATTCCTATTAAAATCTGCATGGTTCAGTTATACCAAAATTAGTGCCGGAGATAAGATTCCTGAACATGATTTCTACTCCATTAAGGATACGTTTGTCCGCCACCATATGATCCTACTAAACAATCAAAATATTGACCTGGAAACTCGAGTCATGCTCTTAAAGACCTTCACATGGTTATCATTTTTAATGTCAAATCATTCTGTGTGTTGCCATTTTTAATTATTAATATGATTAAAACTGGCTTCAAGCGAATAAAATCTTTTAATCTTACAGAAGACGATCGTTTAACTGACCCTATCGATTCTCGCCATAAAAGCACAATAATCTTTACCAGATAATAAAACCTACATTATTTGAATACTTCTAAAAATATGCAATATATGTTACTAGAAGTGAAAATAATGGCTAATGCTAACCACAAGGGGAGTGATTCATTGCGCCTTCTAAGGGTAGCGTTTTCGCTGACATGAACTGAAAAGGTTATATTGAATTAATTGCTAGGTCTGCTGTTATTAAATTTGGTCTACTGTGTCATACTAGAAATTTTTGTTCTCAATAGTATCCATCTTACACATACAGGGCGCGATGGAAAAAAAAATCATATACAAACAACGCGCATGCGCGAGATTGAAAATATAAAATGGCGACAATTTATCCATCACACTCTGTAGAGAAGAAAACCTGTAGTAGGATTTTGATAATATTTTTAATATTAATCTGCAGGATCTTGCATATACTATTTACAAATTCTACTCAATCGCATATCAATCTTACATTATCACATTATTGACTACGTTAGTGAAACCCCAAGAGAGATTATACTAAGATTAAAAATATTATTATACAATGAAACTTTGATCTGCACACACCTTTTCAACAAATAACTGATAACCGTGTGAGAATAAAAGCATTATGAAGATAACGTTCATCAAAAATGCATGCTATATTTCCCGAATTTCGTTTTAGAAGTCGTTCAGGTATCGATTTTGTGAGTTGTCTTATTTCTTCATATGAATGAAAAGACACTTCATCTTTGTTAATGTTCTATCGGGCGCTAGACATACGTTTACAGCAGGGGTTTTCAACCAGTAGGGAATACAGCCTAGAGGGGAGGGTAATTTTAGGGTTTCAGCGGAGAATTGGGGCCGCAAATTGGTAGAGTGAAAATATTAAATTTTGAATTCCCCAAAGAAGCACAACCCGCGATGTGCATCGGTCCGCGTAATTATGAGGTCACGCTGGGTTTTCTTTCCACTAGCTCTTGTAGTTTTTGTCACTCCAAAAATAATCCATGTCAATGTAGAATTAGAGAAAACAATGAAGATTTTCATTAATATATGCATATTATTTGGAATGCAACTTTTGAGACGGACACTCTTGGAAAATGCGTAATGACACTCTGACTGATGGTAAAAAGGGTGTATTGGTAAAAAAAAGGTTTATATTAGATTCGCTCTGGTAGATTCACAATAGCAACTCTTTTCCAGAATAAGCTTAACTTTGTAAATATATATTACAAAGTTATTCCATTATTTTGCAGTTTTATAAATGGCATATTTTTATTTGGTTATTTCACCCCAAGCAATGTGATAATGCCACTAAGGCGCAAAGAGCTACTGGGAGCGAAAGTGAATCAAAATAATTTAGAGCGGGGATTCTCAGCCAGTGTGCAACCACCCTAGGGGGCGATTTCAGGTATGGGGAGAGAAGTGGTGGTAAAGATTAGTAAACGCAAAATGTTAAATTTCGAGCTCCCCAAGGTGGCGCAACCAGCGATGTGCACCGGTCCGCGCAACTGGGAAGTTGTTGAGAGACCAAGTGAATGGTAGTATCATGGGAGTAGTAGCACCAGTAATGCGCAGCCGCGTACGATACCAATATCGGACACCACTGGATAGTAAGCTCTGCTTACACTATTCTTTGTAACTTTTCTGTTTAATATATCTTTCTTACCTCTAACCCGTGTTCCGTGTTTTCCTTCCGTGGCCCCTACTTCGGGTCCACATCAGAAGTCCTGCTGGGTTATCTTTCCACTAGATCCTATGGTTTTTGCCACTACAAAAATAATCCATGTGAATGTGTATGTAGGGAAAATAATGAATATTTTCAATAATATATGCATATTATTTGGAATGCACCTTTTGAATCAGACAATCTTGGAAAGTGAGTGGGGATGACATTCTGACGTCTGGTAGAAAGAGTGCATCAGGCAAAATAGGTCAAGAACTACTTGTTTACAGAATGCTGATGATGTTTTAAGTTGAATTTAGTTCGAGAAAACCAGCCCGCCAATTCATTAAACGAGCTATTTCTGAAGTTTATTTTATTCATATATTTATTATACTATTTTTTTTTACGTAAGATTAGAAACTGTTGTGTATAAAATCTTCTTCCTGAAAACTACGTGTTCCTTCACAAATCAATATACTGTATGTCTGAACTGTCATCTCGGGACCATGGTGAACTCGGCATTAGACCTTTACATCACCACCTATGATTTCACCCGAAAGTCCAAACATGTGAAGACGGTTTCTACCAGTCGTTACCAACCCTTTACTGCATCTGTCAGGCCCGCCAACAGTAGCATGACATTAGTCAGGGAAAAGAACTATTGAAAAATCACTCTTCTATGTTATTCGATGTTTCTACTGAAAGTTTTTTTACAGGAGACCTTGTAGTTGATCTCATATCATTTGATTGTCAATACTTCCTTGTTTCCAAAACACTTACAATTTTCAACCCTTAATAAACATTTTTTTCTGTACCTCTCTTGATACGAGATATAGAATAATACCTTTCTCATAAAACAGAATCGGTGCCATCCGGGGCCATCAAAGAATTTATTCGCGCGGAAGACACGATTTCAGTTCATCTTTTCTAACTGCTAGAGGTGATTTACGTTTTCTTGCAAATTAATAAGCATTTCCGGTTTCCCATCGAATCAGCCTTACTCTCCATTTAAAAACTTTAACCTCGCAACTATTAACTGGAGATTTCAAAATGCAGCATATTTTATACAAATGTTTGCCCTTCCTTTTCATCGGCGCTGAAAGAAATGATTTTCTTTCGAACTGCAAAGATAAATGCTGAGATCATTCAACAGATAAAAATATCTTTAATTTCAAGTAAAATCTTGCTTCTCTGCCACCGAAATCTTCAGAATCTAAATGCAAGGAAAATCGCTATCTTCTGTTTCCCTGATTCCTGTTCCATTATTATAAATTCTTCACTAAAGTTTAAAAAATCTCTTTCACTCTCTGTACCTCCTCACTGTGTCGTAGTTACATTATCCCCTTGCTTGGGGTAAAAAAAAACAAAAAAAACACACACACACACACACACCACCACCACCAACAACAACAACAACAACAACAACAACAATTCTATGTCAATATAAATAATATGAAAGAAAGAATAGACACCTGTCTGAATTTCTGGGAAGAGGATTTATCATTATTAACATTAATATCATTCGGATTAATGTTTCCATCTTTGTTGCTATTATCACAAGCATTCAACCGTTATTTCGTTTCAACTTATTCATGTGTCTGTTCATCCGGTTAACCTTCTGAGAACTTCCAAGTGAAGCCTTTATATTTTTATCTACATGGGTAGTTTGTTCTCATGTTCCGCTGTCTATGTTTACCAATATCTTGTTCAGCCCCAGGCCATAAGAAGATAAGATTTAAATCCCAAAGTTCTTGCTTCAGTATTGTCCCACTGGTTAATAGCCGAGTGAACTAAGACATTGGTTTGTTAATATGATAGCATAGTAATGGTGACCTGAGACTGGTATTACACAATCAAATTCATTGGAAAGAGGACTGGTCATAACTTAAAAAGTGACGACATCCTTATACGTAGACAACGGAACACGGACAATCTACACTCGTAAATAAATTTTTTAATTAAAATAATCTCCTCAAAGATGAAGAAGGGACTTGAAGCAGCAGAAATGTGGTTCGACAGAAGAATGCTGACGATACCGTAGACCGAGCACGTAAGAATCGATAAAGTTTAAGAGAAAATGGAAGGTAAATGACACTTATCCCTATCTATAAAAGGCAGTGTGTGTGTGTGTGTGTGTGTGTGTGTGTGTGTGTGTGTGTGTGTGTGTGTGTGTGTGTAACGAATGCACGGCCGAAACTTTCGACGGATTTGCACCAAAATTTACATGCACGTGCTCCAAGTTAAAAAAAAAAACCCAAGACTGACTTTGCATTTCCCAACTCCAATCGATAGTGGAAATAATCGATTGTTCATGCTTCTACGGTAGTTTTCATGTAGTTTGCGGCAATTTTCTACTGTCCAGAGTGACAGCCTATAGCTGTTTGTCACGAATAGGCAGGAAGATTCTACTGGCCAGCGTCAGAGCCAACAGCTGACTGACACCAATGTTAACTAGCACGCAAAAAAAATCGATAGCTGCATTCGTCACAAGTGGGGAAAATTTAAATCCGCATGGCACTTTACTCCAATTGGCTCGTTCGCTTGCTTAAACTCAACATTGATTCTGATTCCGCAGAACTGTGTTGGGTGTGAAAAAGTATTTGTTGTTAACATTCTTTTTTCATTCGTTTTTTCCAGTTACGAGTTCTTTTTTAAAGCTGATCCTTTTGTGTTCATTTTGTTTAGTTCTTTTTTCGTAACAGATTTAATGTTTAGTATAGAGCTTAGAAAAAATTCGCAGTGTGAGATAGGCAAGAAGTACGACATGTAGCAACACCAGAACGGCAAAGGGCACTCCTTTAAAAGCAAGGAAGAGCAGAAATATTTTAAATCAAGTGATAGCGATTGCTGTATGAGTCGTACGATTTTTGAATCAAGCACGGGCAACGCCGGACCATGCTGCTAGTACTTAATACAGTTGAGATTTCTAGGGCACGTAATTGAGGAGAGATGCTTTGTAAAATTTGATGCTCATAGGACAGGAATACGACGCATAAAATATCTAGCGAGCTTGATTAAATTGATGTCCAAGAAAGGTTTAGGAATGATAAAAAAAGACAAAATTCATTAAGAGCTACAAAAGACAGGAAATCGTGAAGCCAAACACTTTAACTATTGTTGGTTCCATTGATAGAAGCATTGCCTGAACTCCTTTTTTAGATAGGGTGCAGGTACTTCGTCGCATTCTCTTGGCTTTCTGCGACGTCTTGAATTATTGTTCCTTTTAAGTAAAATTTGATTTTTGAAAAGGAAAATATCACAAGGTGAGAAAACTGGAACATACGGTTGTTTGCGGGACTGGGGTTTGTTGCCTTTGGCCCAAACTGCTGCACAAGCGATATTTAACTAACGAAATCTCTGTGGTGTGGTGAAACGACCACACTCTACACATTTCCCTTCCAAGATTCGCCATGAACAACGGAAATGAGCTAGAACGTTAGAACTTCGTGCGCATGCGCGACAGAGTTTAAGGTCAAACCTTATCTCCGTTACCATAGCAACAGTCCCGATATTTTTAAACCTCGTACATAACAGAAGCAGAAAACCATATATGACAGCAATATTTAATGCATTGACGAATGTTAAACATCGAGCCGTTTAAAATGTCAAGGCAAAAGAACCATACGTTGTTACATAGGACATTAAATCACTCCCAATGTTATTTTAGTGGATACCCATATTTGTGTAGACGCTCAGTTTATTTAATAAACAGCATATTTTTTTTATTTTCGTCTACCGGCATTAATATTCGAGAAATCGTATTGAAGATTAAACGAGTCCGATACGATCTAAAGCATGTCGAATTTAAAGACTGTTTTTCCTACCAAGAGAGACGCTGGTGCGAATTCTGTCGGAGAGCACATATTTTTCTTAAATAAGATTCCTCGAATATTCAGGTCGGTAGACGAAAAGAAATAAATATACTGTTTAATAATTAATATAAACGAAGCGTCTACTTAAATATGGGTATCTACTAAAAATAATGTTGAACGTGATCAAATCTGTCGGATTTATAAATAAAAGCCCATCACTTCTATAGGAGATTAAATATTGCATAGTATTTCAACTTTGCTGACTTTGTTTCTAAGTAAGTTTCTTTTGGCTTTGAGAAGGCAATAAGAAAGACCAAATTCTCTTGTGCAAGAAATAACAAAAGCGAAGCGAACTGGCCGTTTGATAAGAGATCCAGAAGCAAACAGACGTAGAGATAAGACAAATAGAGAACTGGTATAAAAAAATGTCTGATAAAGCGACTAGTAAAAGAAAAAGAGCTAGTGGTTTACTTGTAAGATGATGTTTGCGAAACCCCAGGCGGTAGGTGTCATTTTGAATATAAAGGACTATGAGCAAAAGAAAACGATTTGTTGACATTGAGAGAAGGTAAGAGAAAGTACACAGACACATAGAAAAGATAGTTCATAAAATGCTATGAGCACGAAATGGCAATGCTATCGAAAAGAAAAATAACCGATTTCAGAAAGTGTCTGTTCAATATAAAAAGGACGAAATATAACCACAGATTTATACTCTTGAAAAGTGAACACTGAAAAAAGAAACACTCAGACGGTAGGCAGATTACCCAAGCTAGTACCCACAAGCGACAATTTCCAAAATGCGTGATCAAGAAGAATATATAAAACTAAACAAATATTGGAAGGAAAATAGTGATTGTCACAAAGGATAAAATGTAGGGAAAGATACCGAAAAATTAAAGCAAAACTAACAAGAAAAAATACGTATTTTTTTCTAGTTGACAAAGTGAAAGTGAAAGTGAAAGTGAAAGTAGAGTAACTTTGTGAGGAAAAAAGAAGAAACTAGGAAGTGTGTCTGAATTGATAAGTGCTTAGAGTAAAAAAAAAATACAACAAAATATTAGAGACGTTTCACTGGGAGCGTTATTATCATAATGAAGCCGCGTAAAAATGTTTCTAATGAAAGTTTATCGATCCGTTAGCAATAACGATTAATTCATTTCTTTGACGAAGTGATATTGGAAACGAAATAGGTATAAACTCTTTGGACTGGGAATGAACATAGTATAGTTGGGATTGCGGTTTTAAAATGCGTATTGGCGGGGTGTGGAAATCGAAACATCAGGGAAGTGTTTTAATAGAGAACGGATGGTGTGACGCTGGAATCCGAAGGCGTATTGGGATAGCCAAGGAAGCATTCCAAACGCTAAGCTGGGTACTAAGAAATAGGAACATTTCGCAAGAAACAAAGAAAAGTGTACTAAACTGCTATGTGATATCTGTCCTCCTGTACGGCATGATCTCAAAAATGAAGAGGAGACCTGAAGCAAGAGACATGTGGTTCTAAAGAAGGGTGCTACGGATACCTGAGGATAAACACGTGAGCAAGCACGAAGTTTTGGAGAAAATGGAAACAAAAATGAAATAATACTTAACATCAGGAAGAGAGAGTTGATGTTTCTGGAGCTTATAACGTAGAAGGAGGACTTGGGAAATCCGATACTCACAGGACAGATGTAGAAGAAGAGGGACAGAGGAAAAATAACGCGTAATACACTTAGTGTGTTGAGTAGATGGATGGCGGAACAAGGCTTGGATGAAATAACAGAAAGACAAAATTGATTAAGAGCTATAAGGAACAGGAGATTGTGGAGAGTTATGATCGCCTACGTCCTGAAGAGAAGTCCATTAAAGAGAAGTCTAATGACAAACGAGATCATATCGAGAAGACTGGACGGTTGTTGGCGAGCAGAAATGACATACTTTGAAGATATGAACGATAATGTATAAATTGTGTTTAATAAGAAATTGATTTGTTAAACACATCGACTTATTGCTTAGAAATAGATAGATAGATAGATAGATAGATAGATAGATAGATAGATAGATAATAAATATATTAAGATATGTAGATAAATCGATACATATATATATATATGTATATATACATACATATATATATATATATATATATATATATATATATATATATATATATATATATATATATATATATATATATATAAAGAGATAGATATTAATTCAGTAATATAAATAAATATTTAGTTAGATATGCAAATAGTGAAGAATACATTAATGAACGAACCAACATAGTAGCTGGAACGAAATATAGATATAGGTATAACGAGGTATCAATGTGTTGATATAAATAGATATGAAGCAAGATATTAACATATTGAAGTAGATATATGTGAATACACTACGATAGCTTGATAGAAAGAAAAATAGATATGGACTGAGGTAGAATATTATGAACGGACTAAGAAAATATTGTAATATAGATATGAATAGACTTATGATAAATCTAGAATTTCACATATATATATATATATATATATATATATATATATATATATATATACCGATCACTACGGTCTTAAGCTTTTCATGTTTAGAGTTAAGTGTCACCTTCTATATATTTATTCCATATTAACTATTCCTTACCTTAAACCTCTACCTCGAGTGTACCTTACTGTAAAAAAGTCAACTCGTGGCCGAATAAGATACCAAACGAACATTTCAAGGATGATTGACCAGGAAGTTCTTGAGCATGAATTTTATTTTTTTTAATGGATAAAACGATGCATTTCGCTCGCCCACTTTTTAGCAAAAGTGGCACATCAAACACTGAGATGCCCAGAGAAAAAGTGAACCAAAAGTTTTTTTTATACAACTTTTTTCGGTAGGTGATTTGAACACCTGAATCCCTTTCGTACGCGATTGAAATTTATGACATATTCTCGTGTGATACCATTTGTCGTTGCCGCGGTGAAACGGAAGAAAGTTTTGTTAAAACGTAAGAAAATGTTATGTGCTGAGGGACAGTGGAAAGTGAAGGGTTAAAGGCAAATACCTGTGGGAAAAACTGAGGATTTAATTCACACATAAACGACTTGAATTGTATGTCGAGCAGTTTGAACAACGGAAAAGTGACTCAGACCTAGGGGGCAATGTTGATTGAAACACAGCTGCAAATGCAAGCTGTAAAGCGAAAAATTAAAGTTTGTGAACAACTGTATTTGGAACTGAGTTTTCCTGGACGAAAAATGGTCGACGTAGCAGGCGCAGAAAAGGTCATCAAGTAGGAGGGAGTAACCACCCACGCTCACTGAAGAGATCGGTGAGAGAGGATAATAAAAAGAGAGGGTGGATAAAGGGAAATCCCTAAAGATATGACTTAAGCCGGAGGGGATTTACTGTAATGCTCCTACCTCCCCATTCTCCCGTACCAGTTTGGGCGAATGTTTATAAATACGAATGCGCGAAGCGAATTAGACAGCAGAAGAGAGGGGAGTGGCAGAAGAGACGGAGACGAGATCAGAGACAGAAGAGAGACCCACGTGATTATCTGCCGACAGAAGCCTCCGACATCAGCCTTGTGCAGAACTTTACCAACAACAGCAAACCAAATTTTACCAAGTCAACAAAAATATCACTTCTGATTTAGACACGGTTGGGCTCTTATATAAACCAATTATTGTTCCAATTATTCGTGGGTTTTTTTTTCGATTCCTGTCGGAGGACGAATATTTTCAATGAAAATTTCTCGGACATTCAGGCCGGTAAATGTTATTAATACTGTTTATTATAAACAGAGCATTTACTTAAATATGTGTATCTATAAAAAGAATGTATAAACATAAAAATGTCTTTATATACATAGATATGAAGAAATATAGTTTTAAGGTGTGCTATATTTATTGGATAAAGTGCTCGATATCAGAGATAGAGCGTATGTAAATATAAATATAAAAGTGAACATTGAAGTCAAGACTCAGAGGCTAGTTTGATGCTAGACGCAATCGTCAGGCCTGACGATTGCGTCTAGCATGAAACTATCCTCTGAGTGTTGATTTCAATGTTCACTTTTATATTTATATATATATATAATTATATATATATATATATATATATATATATATATATAGAGAGAGAGAGAGAGAGAGATTGAGAGAGTATATGTGTGTATAGCAATATATAAAATTAAACGTTATCTTATGTTACCAGAACTCCAGAT
Organism: Acanthosepion esculentum; assembly: GCA_964036315.1. Lineage (NCBI taxonomy): Eukaryota > Metazoa > Mollusca > Cephalopoda > Sepiida > Sepiidae > Acanthosepion > Acanthosepion esculentum. The sequence continues at coordinate 28,051,549 of OZ038478.1, forward strand.
GCACTTCCAAGCTTACAACTGATGCACCTCTTTAAAGTCTTCAAGTCATGTGGTTCCTGTTATATGCTAAAGTTCTTTATTTGTGATTATATAGCTCCAGTCCATTAGATCTTATGTGGAATAGTTATCTCTAACACCTACAGGCTTCATTTGCTGAAAGCCACTTTTCATCATTGAAATTGCGTAAATTTCCCCGCTTATTTATCTTTACACAGCACTGTGTCTTGCACTAAATTTTTCAACGTGTGTGTTTCTCATTGTTTGTTTCCATGACAAAAAGAGAAATGTAGATAGATAGATAGATAGATAGATAGATAGATAGATAGATAGAAAATATGCATGTGTACGTATTTGTGAGCGTGAAGACCTTTCGCAATAATTACTTTATGTCCTGCTTAGTGTTCAATATTTTCAAGTTGTCTCATCTTGAAGAAAGAAATTATGCATCTTAAAATGACTTCATTTCGATTATGCTGTTATCTTTTCTTCTCCAACGCTATTTTCCATTTCCATCAAATGTTGAAGATACCCATAATAAATGACTCTGCATCATACCAGTAACTTTCAAGCCGATTTCAATTTGTTTCACCACCCGGAAAAAAAACAACCCCTCATGATCATCACAGAAATGGAATCTCAAAACACATTAAACGTAAAAATTGGCAACATCGGAATGGATTTTAAAATCAATGATTTTTTTTTCTTTTTTTATTGTCTATTTATTGACAGTGTTGTTAATTTTAATGTTTGTTTATTTTAGTTTTCTTTGTAATAAAACAGGAAAAAAATAAGGCATTATTTTATTACAATCCTGGAAGTGAAATAATTTCGGACTGTGCCAAAGACGATGACAAATATTGCGTTATTGGCAAAACATGAACAGGGTTAGAAAAAAATGATCGATTTCTTCATATTTATTTATTTTCTCAGTTCACTTTATTTCATTTTTTATTTGTTTTAATTTTTCATATTTATTTATTTGATGAGATTGGGTGATAATCCAAATTTGACAAATACATAATGTAAAAAGTTAAAAGGCACCAATATATATATATATATATATATATATATATATATGACAGAGACACCAATATATATATATATATATATATATATATATATGACAGAGAGAGAGAGAGAGAAAGGGTGTTTGTGCGTCCGTATGTGTGTTGAAAAATATAAAATTAAATATCTTAGCAATTCCTAGTTTCACGGATATGTATGATTTCTTTAAAATTATATATATATATATATATATATAGATAGATAGATAGATAGATATGTATCCTGAAGATTTGACGGAATGATTGCTTGAGAGTCAGTTTGAAACTTTGAATCGGAATGTTGAAGTTAACACCAATCACGTAACTGACAAATTTATTTTTGTATTAATTTATATATACACACACACACACACATATATATATAGAGAGAGAGACAGAGAGAGAGAGACAGAGAGACAGATAGATAATATATATATATATATATATATATATATATATATATGTATGTATGTATGTATCCTGAAGATTTGACGGAATGATTGCTTGAGAGTCAGTTTGAAACTTTGAATCGGAATGTTGAAGTTAACACCAATCACGTAACTGACAAATTTATTTTTGTATTAATTTATATACATGTATATATATATATATATATATATATATATACATATATATATAGAGAGAGAGAGAGAGTGAGAGAGAGACAGACAGATAGATAATATATATATATATATATATATATATATATATATATATATATGTAGACAGAATTTTAAAAGATTTAAAACTTTATAAATTATTCCAATTAATTGTATTTTTGATAAATGAAACAATTCTTGTAAAATTTCATTATTCATCGGAAAGAAATCTTCAGAAAATGTTTTTGTTTTTTGATCTTTTTTACAAGGAACAAAACTTTGGTTATTTATTTTAATTTTTACCTTGCGGCTGGTCCACAAATTAGTATAAGAAATTTCTTCGTCTTTTTTTTTTTGCGGTGAAGAACACATTGAATTGCAAATTCTGGCAAAAATCAAATAATTGTCGGATTTTAATGAAACTTCCACAACTTATTAAGAAATGAATTACATTATTTTAGAAATCTTCCCTTTTAGAAAAACTTGGTAAAAATTTTTTTTTTACCAAACTTAACCGCCACTTATTTATTTTTATGAAATTTTGAGATATCAATTTTTGTACTGCTTAATGCTTTTATTATTATTTATGTGCATATCTGCTTCGAGGATTTAATTAATTTATTTTGTAAAACATAATCCCCAGTTACCGAAAACCTGGTCTGGATCGTAAAATAAAGAATGCAATGAAACTATGACATTATTTAATGAGAAAAGCTTTGAATTATTTTTATGAATAAGATATATTATCGGCACAATTTTCTTAAGATTTTGTTTCGATGAATCATGAAATTTTACAAGAATTGTTTCATCTGTTAAAAAAAATTAATTGGAAGACTTTTTAAATCTTTTAAAATTCTGTATTAATTGTACAAATTAGGCGACCTTGTTATTATGAAAAAACTATATTTATTAATCATAAATCGAAAATTTTACTATAATTCAGCGACCCCCAGTATTTTAAAAATTATTTTGAATTTTTTTGTGTGTGTATAAACGTGCCGATGTTTGTAAATACGGACGTCCATACACGATATTATCAGAAAATAAGAGAGGTAACTATATTAAATTTAAAACCAACGTTACTAAATACAATACGTCATTAGAATCCGGTGAATATTTTCCTAATTTTTTAAAGATTAATAGGTAGTAGAAAATTCTATATAAAGGCGCATACGTTATATTCCGCAACTAATTTTTATAGATATTTCCTCCGTAGAAAAAAAATCTTTAAACTTCCGGCTGTCAAGTTTTCAGTGGAACTGTCAACGCTTAATTAAAACACCTACTTCTGCGTGAAAAATGCATTTCCGGTGATATTTTAAACTAGAAGTAATTACTATTTGTTTCGAATCAGATTAATTAAACTTTAAATCACCTAATCTTCCTTAAATGAAGTTTCAAAAAAGTATATTTTGTTTCTGAAATAATATCAAACAGAATTACTTTGTGCTGGCAGTTAAAATCAGAGGGATATCAAAAAACAAAAATCTCCTTCCAGTCAATTTAGATTTTGAAATATAGAGAAGTATTTTATCATGAGAAATATTAAATTTAATCTGCTGACTTGAAATATAACTGATGCTGATGACACAAACATTTACTCCTGTCTCGATAGTAAATCTGATATTTTCGATAAGGTCATATTGGCTACTGATCTCAAAAATGACCTACTGTCCGTTGTTAACTGGAGGAATAGATTGTTAATTTAATTTTAAGGCATCCGAAACGAAACTTCTCTCTATCAATCAGCTGAAAAATCACTTCCTACCTCCTGGCTGATGTTAACCCTCACGATGGTGATTCGTTGTCTTCTTGGGCTAATATTCTCGGCTGATGTGAATTAGAAATATTACATTGAATCTATTGTTAGGTCTATTAAATATTTTAAATGAAATTGTATGCCTTCAACACAATATTTTTTTACGCAGTTGTATGTATTTAAGTAAATGTTTTGTACTTGATTGTATGCGTATATATATCCCTGAGAAAAAATAGTTTTCTGAGAGTTGCACCCTACCGAACCCAAACGGTGAGAGAAATATTAGATAAATAAACCAAATAATGCGGAAATTGATAATAATTAAATAAATCATTCAAACAGACAGTCATACATCCATCGAAACAGAAAAACAAATACGAAAGCGCACTCGTAATATAAGAAAGGTGGCCTGCCCACCAAAGAACTACCGAGAAAGAGGAAGGACAATTTGAAATAACGTTTTAGAACCGACCATTGAGTTGATGTTCACTTGCTAAGTTAATATAAAAGGAAATTAAAAAGGACGTGGGCGATCATGGCTCTCCACCTCCCTCTATCCCTTGCAGCTCACAACCACTTCCTTCCCTCTGCTTCCTCCCCCAGACCACGTTCTGTCATCCCCTTGCTTAAGTCCGCCAGGTATGTCACGCGTTGTTTTCCCTTGTCTCTCTTTCCCCCTATTCGAATATCAGATTCTCCAGGCCTGCCTTCCTCATTATGTGTCCCAGAAACTTCAGACTCTTCCTGGTATTAAGTATAAACCTCCTCCTTATATACAACCTTTCTAAGATCTCATCGTTGCTCACTCTCTCGGTCCATGATTTCATTAGCATTCTTCTGTAGAACCACGTCTCTGTCGCTTCGAGTAACTTCTTCATCTTTGAGGAAATCGTTCAAAATTCGCTGCCGTAAAGAAGGATAGACGTCATGTAACAGTTCAGTATGGACTGGGTTCCCATATTTCAAACCGAATACCAATACCCTGGCGGCAAAAAAAATGTGATTATACTAAGCAAAACCAGGATATAAAACTGCTCTCTATTACTCACCATAGAGAACCATCCCTGCCTCCCATTAGAATGTCTGACGCTCAACTCCACGAGAGCACCCCTTTGCAACTGCTCGGTCTCACATTGTCTGCTGACCTGAGATGGAACGAATACATTGAGTCAATAGCTTCGTCCACCGCAAGGAAAGTCGGCTCCCTGTGCCGCGTCAGGAATTTTTTCTCGCCGGAGTCAATCCTTCAAATCTACAAATCAACCATTCGCCCTTGCATGGAGTATTGCTGCCATATATGGCCCGGAGACCCTTCTGTTTGTCTCAAGGTTCTTGATAAAATCCAGAGACGGATATGCAATGTAATTGGCCCTGATCTGGCGTCTGCAGTCGCTCTCTCACAGACGTGTCGTCACCTCCCTCTGTCTTTTTTTTACAAATACTTTCACTGTAACTGCTCCGATAAGCTGCTTTCGCTGGTTCCCAGACTTCATGAATTTAAGCGTTCTACTAGGCTGGCATCTCGCTCTCACCCTTTCACTGTCAAAACTGTTAAATGTAGCCGTTTCTTCACCAATAGTTTCATGTCTCGCACTTCTCGCCTGTGGAAATCCCTCCCCTTTTCCTGTTTCTCTGATAGCTATAATTTCCAGCTATTCAAATGCAATGTCAATCGACGTCTCCAGATGTCTTGATCTATCCCCTATCTTTCTCTTCATCCTTTCATCAATCACTCCTTTTTGCTCTCGCCCCAACTCTCTGTAACCCCTTGCTTGCTAGTGGCTTCCCGCCTTGCTTTGGGTGAAATGCTTAAAAAAAATTCAATTTACTCTTATTAAATGTATTTCATATGTTTGACAACTGACTCGATTTTCAATTAAATATGGTGGACTCTCCTGTTAAAAGATCAATGATTATTTTGTTTTAAAGAGGAGCCACCAGCAAAATCCATACATATGATTTCATTATGGTTGCGAAGTCTTATTTAGAAGCAGCCACAGATTTCGGAAGGACTGATAATAAAGAAAAGGCAAATAATGATTGACTAAGTTTCCAAATCGTCCTCCTCCGGAGTTCTACTTCTACTAGATTTATTAACGTACAGTTGTAGCGAGAATAAAACATAGATTCGCATCGTTCTTAAGAGTATTTGTCCGAAAGTGAATGTAACAAACTTGCACGGAATTCGAAACCCGAATCTTTGATGTCTCTTTCCGAACCGCTTGTATATTACACATTCCAGATGCATCCGACTTATTCAGTGTTTATACAGCTGCATTATTATTTATTTATTTATTGTATGCATTTCATTTTAAAACTTCTAT
>OZ038478.1:28062273-28064773 GCA_964036315.1 Acanthosepion esculentum
TTGTTTATGAGTCGCCGAGATTGAAAAACAGACAGAGGGATGTACATACGTACCCAGCGATTTATGATATATATATATATATATATATATATATATATATATATATATATATATATATATATATTGTGTGTGTATTTATCTGAAAACTGAATCACAACACCGGTTTAAAATTGTTAAAAAAACTGAATACATTATACAAAGGTAATATTACACTTCCTGACAAAACGGATAAATACATTAACCTTTCCAACTATGAACTAACCAAGCACCAAAAAGAATTACTTAATCTTGGACCTAACTGCCATATATACCGTAAATACAATCGACTTTAAAAAAAAATAGAAATCGAAACCCTATACCAAAACATCGTTAAACTCCAGGATGAACAGCTAATAGAAACTACACCAGAATTCAAAGACTTACTTAAGGCTGAGGCACTCAAGGATCGGCATGATAAAAGCCGAAACTCCTCAAAAATACTTACTAAACAACTGAAAATTGCCGCACAAGAACTACGCAACCACCCTGACATAATCGTATAAAAAGCTGACAAGACCAACATTTTCGTCCTTCTAAACAAATTAGATTATAACAAAAAACTTGACCACATACTCCATGAACACATAAAATTTAAAAAACTCAACAATAATCCAACCAACCAACTAAAATCAAAGCTTAATAAACTCATTAATGCTAATAATGCTGAACAGAACTCATTAAAACTCCCTAAGATTGTTGTTCATACCAACGGTTTTCCATATTCAATACTCATCGGATTCACTCTCGCGTGGTCATGTGTGACGTCATGAGCTTTTGTGCGATTTTCGTTTTCAGCGTTTTATATGCACGTGTTTATCGTTGCTTGGAAATCATCCATGTAAACAAATAAGACTATCATCAATTTCTTGTTCGTGTATTGCTTAAATATATTGTGTAATTGTCATCTTTGATAATGGCTTATGTAAGCCGAAAGCTTAGATTGGATTAAAAAAAATATGTATCAATATTGTGATTTTCTTTCATTGTTTAATGATAATGTTATTAAGCTTATCAGACTATATGAAAAAAACTTACATAAAATATATAGACAACACTTATTTATATTATTTAATGAAACATGTATTAATATATATATATATATATATATATATATATATATATATATATATATATATATATATAACATCTCCCCGTTCCTGGCAAGATTAATGCTTGACAAACGTACTGATAAGCTCTAGATTTAAATAGAATTCATCTTTTCTACTTAAGGTAAAGTCTCTTTCTTGGGAGCGCGTTTTCGCAGCATCGCCCGCGCGACGCCAACGTGACCGAATCCCCCAAAAAGGGAACGCTGACTTTAAAATTTCAGTTTTTCTGTTTCTGACTAGTGTTCATGTCTCTTCATGTCCGTCTCTTCACGTTGACTGAAATATAAATACGTTTCCAATAACCATGTCCTGAAGATGCTCTACTAGACCGAAACGTCTGACGTCGACAGTAAAACAAAATTAAAACAGTAAACTTGCATATTCGAATTTTGCTTTGTCTTTTCCATATTTTTCATCATATATATATATATATATATATATATATATATATATATATATATATATATATATATATATGTATATATATGTATATGTATATATATATATATATATATATATATATATATATATATATATATATATATATATATATATATATATATATATTCAGGATATAACACCAAAATTGTCCAAATCGTGTAACAGCGGGGTCCATCCTACAAAAACTTTAATATCTAAGAAGAAACTAAGTCAGTTTCTTTTTGTCAGGTTTTCAGATGAGACGTTTAGCCAAGTTGACACTATTTTACGTAAGAATCACTGAAAAAGCCGCTGAGTTAAAAAGTAGAACAAGAAAAGTTAAAATTGTTTTGGGTCAGACACAGCGTCTTCCCCCATGAGCAATAGTGAGATGAAAAATCATTCAGGCCTTAAGTGATGGTACTATCATTCATACTATGGCTTCCATCTTCAAAGTTCATTCGAGAACCATCAAAAGAACGGTGAATAAGATTTAAAAAGTGTGAGCAGAAGAGAATAAAACCACAACAAGTATAGGGATCATCATTTTAATTTAGAGATAAAGAGATCAATTAGAAAAGATACAACTCAATCTATAACACGTTTAGCCCGTGAGAGAGGAGTCCAAATAGCAGCGTCAAAAGACTTGAAAATTAAGTTGTACGTGAAACTTGTGACATAATGTTATAAGTTTAGAGAAGGCGAAGGTCATCTTGAATAAGTTGGAATAATATATATATATATATATATATATATATATATATATGTATTTATATATATATATATATGAATGTATGTATTTATATTTGTAATATATTTCAATCATTCATGAGCTTCCGATCCTTAGCTATGATTAATTAATGATGAACATGTCATTTTCGTTTATGATCGATTTCATCACCGTATTTTTTTTTAAGTTTGAAGAGTAATTA
>OZ038478.1:28067273-28084773 GCA_964036315.1 Acanthosepion esculentum
TTATTAAAAGAAATATTAGCTCATAACTTTTGTTGCCTGCGAGTGACATATCTAAGTTGGCAATCACATTTCTCAATAAATTGTATTTTATTTCTCCAACTGTCATTTCTCTCTCACTCCTCCCTCTTATATATACATATACATGAATATATATATATATGTGTGTGTGTGTATGTGTGTATGTGTGTGTATCTTTGTGTGTAATTCGGTTGTTGATCTTTGAACATGCATCCAAACTATACGAAACTGTCAATTGCCAAAATTACATAGACCTCCATAAAGTTTAAATCCGTGACCAATCTATTAGTATTTTTAATTATTTAATAATGTTTTTTATTGTTACAAAGGATATTATTAGCCATGTCCGTGTCCATACCTGGAGCTACGCGCACTAAGACACCAGGGCAAATTGAAACAACTTATATTGAAGAAAACTTCATTTGTGATAGTTTTTTTCAAATTATCACATCCTGCCCCTGTTAAAATTCTTTATTCAGAATTATTATATCTTACACAATGTTGCATATAATCTTTATCCAACTATCTAGCCGACTATCTAGCCATTTTCACAACAATATATATATGTAAACAGAAGGACTTTCTATTAGGCTTCCAACTAATTACCATCTGAATATTTTTTCCTTTCCACAATACTCTTTGTCCATTGTTCATTTTTAAATAATCTACTTTATTAACCTCGATTTAGATCTGTTGAACGCGGTTCGAAACCGATTAGCTAGCCCGTTTTTCATTTTAACTTTTTATTATCATGATTGGTAATAATAAAACTAATTTTTGTCTGTTTACGGCAGTGATCAAATCACACCCCCATCTATAATTAAGCATAAACCTTTATCCATCCGAAATAGAATAAGTACAAATTCTGCAAATGACAAGATTTTCGATGAACATATTAATTTCTATAATAAAGCTCTAAAAGATAGTGGCTACAAAAACCCAAAACTAACTTATATTAAAAATGAAAATGGAAAGGATAGAAGAAACAGATGTAGAAAAATAATTTGCTATATGCCCACATACAACCAAATGGTAAAAAACAAATTAGGACAAAAATTCCACGCATTAATATCAAGCATTTTCCCAGTGAAAGAAAACTAAGTACAATTTTCTATAAAAAATAAACTAAAATTAAGTTACAGCTGCACTGAAAACCTATATAAATTTATTAAGAAACATAATGCTAATATCTTCAATAAACACTTATACCAGAACCAAAAATGTTTAGACAATGGAAAAATAAAAATAAAAACTAATGAGGATAATAAAAATTATGTAACTGTAGAAACCCTCACAACTGCCCACTACAAAATAAATGTAGCACGGAATCATTAGTATACCAATGCAATATATCTTCTATTGAAAATCCTGAAAACATAAAAATCTATATAGGTTGCACAAGCCATGAATTCAAAAAAAGTTTCAACCAACATCAAAGTTCATTTAGGATAAATAAATATAAAAATCAAACAACTCTCTCAAAGTACTTCTGGCACCTAAACGAATCCAATAAAACACCTACAGTAAAATGGAAATTAATAAGAAAAGCGAGAATATGTAGGTCATTAAATGACCCATGTCCTTTGTGTATACATGAGAAACTATATATTACTAAGTTTATAAAAAAAAAAATACTGAATCAGAGAAATGAAATAGCTATTTTGTGGCGTCATTGTCAAAAATTTTAAGAAAAACTAGAATATGTAGGTCATTAAATGACCCATGTTCTTTGTGCATACATGTGAAACTATATATTACTAAGTTTATAAAAAATTAAAAAAATACTGAATCAGGGAAATGAAATAGCTATTTTGTGGCGTCATTGTCAAAATTTTTAAGAAAAACTAGAATATGTAGGTCATTAAATGACCCATGTCCTTTGTGCATACATGTGAAACTATATATTACTAAGTTTATAAAAAATTAAAAAAATACTGAATCAGGGAAATGAAATAGCTATTTTGTGGCGTCATTGTCAAAATTTTTAAGAAAAACTAGAATATGTAGGTCATTAAATGACCCATGTCCTTTGTGCATACATGAGAAACTATATATTACTAAGTTAATAAAAAATAAATTTAATTTTAATTTCCCATACACTCCCTTCCGAAGGTTTTGTGTAGCAGGGGTTTTTAATTTTTTTTGGGGGGGGGATCTATTTCCAAAGGTTCTGTGCACTTCTTTTTTCTGGACGATCTTCGTGGTTCTGGCATTTTTTGCGGCCTTTTTATATCGAATGTATCGAAAATAGCATCCATCACTTCTTCCTGAGGTAGACCGTTAGCATCCTGTAACAGTCTCTTCCTTATTTGATTTACGTGTCTTCTATGTGAGAATTTGTGTCTGTGTATTATGTAAACCATATTCCCGATTCTTTTTTCAATTGTACCTTGCTCCCAGGAAGATGTATTATTTTTATATGCTTTAAAAAAAACTTTTTCTCCTGGGCGGAATTTTCTTTTTGGTACGTACGACTGTGTTATTTGCTTCGTTTGACTTGGTAGCAATTTATCAAATACAGATCTGATTTTTCTAGCGAACATCACTTCTGTGGGTGTTAATGCCAATGGCGTAGCATTATTTGGCGTAATTCTATATACCTGCAGAAATTATTGTAATACTTTTTCCGTAGGCAATCATATGCTTTTCTTAACGCTCTTTTGAGTGTATCAACAAATCTTTCCGCTGGCCCATTTGATCTTGGGTTATATGACGGGGATTTTATATGTTTGACATGATAAATTTCGCAAAACTCTTGGAAGTCCGCTGATGTGAATTGCGTTTCATTATCTGTGACTAGGCAATCCACTACACCAAACCGAACAAATAGCTCGTGGAGGCAGTTTATGGTAGTTTCCGAAGTAGGATTTTCGCAACGAAACACCTCCGGCCATTTACTATAACTATCCACTATGATCAAATAGTAGAAACCATCAATTGGACCTGCATAATCTGCGTGTATTCTTGACCACGGACGATCTGTCTTTGGCCATTGCTAATGGATGAAAATAATTTTCAGAGCTTCTTTCTCTATTTGTGAGTAATTTTTCTCTGCTTAAAGGATTCAAGAAGCATGCGCAATGGGTTTTATTGTCCCATCCGGCATTTTATGCAGTATACATGCCCCGACTCCATAGGCGCTCGCGTCACTTGCTACAATTATTTCTAATTTTGGATCGTAGTGTGCCAAAAATAAATCCGAAGTTAACGTCTTAATCATTTTGTCAAACGTTTTCTGGCATTCATCTGTCCACTCCCAAAACTTTTCTATCTTTAGCAGTTCGTTCAGTTTATGCATGTGAGGAATGAATTCCTGGTAGTAACTCACTAAGCCTAGAAAACTTTGTAATTCTGTTACATTCTTTGGAACTGCCATTTTTTTATTGCCGTTGCCCTTTCAGAGTCTGGTCGTCTTCCTTCTTGATCGATGATATGGCCAAGGTATTTAATTTCCTTCATAAAAAAATCGCATTTGTTTTCTTTTAACTTGAACCCATAGCTTTGTATTCTCTTAAACACCTCTTGTACGTGTTCCCAGTGTTGTTCAAGACTTTCGCTATTTATCAATACGTCATCCAGGTATGCAATCGTGTACTCTAGTCCGGAGAGCATATTATCCATTGTCTGTTGGAATATAGCCGGCGCGACCTTAATCCCAAATGGTAATCTTTGGTATTTGTATAATCCTTTGTGTGTTTTTATGCACAGTAATTTTGAACTTTCCTCATCGACTGGAATTTGTAGGTACGCTTCACTTAAATCTATTTTTTTTTAATTTTCCGCTTTTTAATTTAGTGGATACTTCTTCTGGACTGGGTAGAGGATAGTGGTGATCTTTTATCACTGCGTTCAAACCCGTTGAGAAATCAGCGCATACTCGAATCTCTCCCGATTTCTTTTTGACGTAAACCGTAAGTGCGGCCTATTGACTGTATTCTACTTTTGTCAATATGCCAGTGTTTTCGAGTCTCGCCAATTCTTGATCTATTTTTTCTATTGACACAAACGGTACGCTCCTTTTTTTTCTTGAAGATAGGCTGAACGTTTTCTTTTATTTCGATATTTGCTGCCATTTTTTTCATCTTCTTTGGCAGTACGTACTTATTGGTAAATCCCACAGTTCGAATTTTTGCATCCAGTCCATTCCAAATAAGTTTTCTGCATTTCTTAACACGTACATTTTTATTTTTTTCGTCATTCCATTAAATGTTACTTCACCCTCAAATTTTATTTTTTCTCCCCGTTACCGACCTAGCAATGTTATCCGTTTTTAACATGGTAGGTTAGTTCAGTTTTCTCCATGTTTGAACGTTAATAATAGTTGAGTCCGAGCCGGAATCCAACTTTAGTCTAACTTTTCTGTTTTGCATTTCTACTTGTACGTATTTTCTTATGTTAGTCTCATCCGCTTGGTCAGTCCTCGTGATTCTTATTCTGCTTTTGTTTTCTCTTCTAGTCCAACAATGAGAACTTTTATGTCCTTTTTTTCTGCATGATAGACAAGTTTTAAAACGGTATGGACAGTCTTTATACCAATACCAATTCCCACAGCGATGGGCATGGACTGGGTGGTAGAAAACTTTGGTTTACCTGTTTTTGAGGAGGGAAAATTGGTTTGGTTTGTTTCTGAGGAGGGAAAGTTTGTTTGTCTTCGTACTTTACGTATGTGCGCGATGCCAGCTTATTCTATATCTTTTGAGTCTTTCTTCACACTGATGCATCTCTGGCAGTCTTCGGCCGGTTTTTGAAGTGTCAAATCTTGTTCACTCTCCAAATTTGTAAGGATTCTGCGTCTCATTTCCGCGTCTTTGGTTGATACCAGGCCTTGGACGTATATTAAGCATTTGAAATTGTCCGCGCTGAGTTCCGATAATTTAAAGTCATCACAATATTTGTTTACAATGGAAGCGAAAGTTATGTAATCTTCCTTGTCCTTTTTTGTTAGGTTCAGACATTTCCATCTTTTGTGGAATAATGAGGTATTAGGGCTGAAAAGTTCTGTTAGCAGTTTTATGGCTTCTTTGAAAGTTAACTCATTTGTTTTCCTCGGTAGGATATAATCTACGAATTTGGTATATTCGCATGTGTCTAATTTTCTTAGTAATAGACGTACTTTTCGTGCGTCTGACCAATTTTTGCAGTCAAATTCATATAGTTCTTCGTACCTTCAGAAGTAAGTTGCAAAGGTTTTGTCTTCGTCGGGTGCATACGTGAAATCATCGATAGTGCTCCAAATAGCGTCTTGTGAGAGAACTGTTTCATTCTCGGAAATTTGCCCTTTATTTGACATTACACGTAGCAATAATTCTTGCAATTCAAGATGTTCCTGTTCGTTTTGTTTTTGTTGATGTTCAAATTAGATTTTGATAAGTTCCACAATGGTTGACTTAAAATCTTCCATGTTAACGTAATTTTGTGTAAGTGTTTTTCCTTAGTGTAACCTGATATTCTGAAACCTGTGTACGCAAAAAAAAATTCCTTTGTTGCCAGTAAAATTGATGTCCAAAAAAGAAAATTATTTTTTTTTCTTTTTTTATATGTGTTCGCGTAGAACTTGTTTATCTTTTTTTGTTTTTTTTTTAGAAATCTCATGTAGAACTTGTTTTTTTTTACAGTTTACTCGTCGACATTGTTATGTGCGACGGATAGCAAAAAAGCTATTTCCTCCGCGTAGAGAGTTCGTTTTTCTTTTGGGTTACCTCGTCGCCACTTGTTATGTGCGACGGATAGCAAGAAAAGGTATGTCCTCCGCGTAGAGAGTTCGGTTTTCTTTTAGGGGTTTCCTCGTCGCCAATTGTTATGTGCGTCGGATAGCAAAAAATATGTCCTCCGCGCAGATAGTTCGATTTTTCTTGGAGTTTCCTCGTCGCCACTTGTTATGGTTCAAATTCCTTGTACCACGGTGATGGTCCAAGATAGAACGAATGAAGAATAACTCGAACACAGGTTTGGAATAACACAGATATATTACAAACAGAAATATATACAAAGAAGTAAAAGTATTAGTAATGACTATCAGATTTGGTTAGAGTGAACTATGTTGTCTCGACAAGTATCACTATTCCAATGTTCTTACAATAATCCTCTCTGCTCCCTCTTGAGGTGCAGTATTTATAATGTCCGGAATAGTCCATTATAATTATTATGGGTAAGTTCCCATAAAAATTTAAAAAATATAGTCTATTAATATTAACAGTAAAAATATTTTAAAATTGTTTTTTTTAAATTGTAGTTAAATAAAACGAATTCTAACCTAAACATATTTTTAAATTCTTGTTAAATAAAACGTATTCTAACCTTAACACATCTCTCAAAGTACTTCAAGCACTTAAAAGAAGCCAATAGAACACCTACAGTAAAATGAAATTAATATGAAAAGCTAGAATATGTAGACCATTAAATGACCCATGTCCTTTGTACATACATGAGAAACTATATATTACTAAGTTTATAAAAATAAAAGTTTACTGAATCAGAGAAATAATTTAGCTATGTTTTGCTGTCATAGTCATAAATCTTACTTAAATAAAATTTGGATATAAAATGTAAAAAATATGTGACCTGGTAATATACATACTTATAATTGATATGAAAAAATAATTTTACATACTGTAAGTAATTCTAATACATTTACTTGTTTTTAAAAAAAAAGATATATAGGCTATTAAAAAATGAAAAGTGATTTTCTTTTTAAATTGTAGTTAAATAAAACGTATTCTAACCTAAATATCACCCCAAAATCTTTAAGTATACGAATAGAAAAAATGCCGTAAGAATTCTTTGCCGTTAACAATAACATTTTTCAAAAACCCAGATGACATGCATTTAGCGGGTGTCAGACTTCGTTGAAAAATACATCCCTGCCCATCCCTAAACATAACCACTTTTTCGAACGTAACTGATACAACAAAAGTTAAGAAAAATGAACACGCTACCACCCCTTGTCTGGATGAGTGGATTTCTCTGTATCCTTGGAAACAATGAATTATGAATTTTTGCCGTGCCTTTAAAACTCAGTAAATTGAAAATAAGTTACTCCAAAATTCGCTTGAGGATGAAATGGAACTAATGTTTTTAATTTAATTACAAAATTAAATTCGAAGCTTTTAGCTTCCATATTTGAAACATTGTTATTACTGTGTAGCGAAAAAACATATTTTAAATCAGTTAATTTATAATATTAATGCTCTGTAAAATTTCATTCAGCAGTATTTTGTAAAAATAAAAATATCTATAAGAACACCGGATTATATATCTTACTGTTCTTTCTTATATATATATATATATATATATATATATATATATATATATATATATAAAAGTGAACATAGAAGTCAGCACTTAGAGGCGACAGTCTGTTTCATGCTAGTGCAATCGTCAGGCAACTATATATATATATGTGTGTGTATGAAACAGACTGTCGCCTCTAAGTGCTGACTTCTATGTTCACTTTTATATTTACACACGCTCTCTCTCTCTCTGATATTGAGCACTTTATCCCATAAATATAGCACACTTTTAGACTATATTTCTTCATATATATATATATATATATATATATATATATATATATATATATATACTACATTTCAAATGTATGAAGCCAACCCTAGAATTAGCAGTGTATGAACTTGAGCTGGCAGAGAAAAAAATGAAAAAGAGCTCTTAGATTAATTCAAAAAAGATTGGCATCAATTATTTAACTCATACTTTTACAACGAATGCCAAAATTTTGTTCTGCAGTAATCTAGGCGAAAGGTGGATGTTTTGGGGAGAGCAAAATTTAAATATAAAATGCTTTTTTGCTTTTTCCTTTTGGCACAATAAAATCTCTAGTAAATATCACGTGCCGTTTTTTAACAATATATGATAATTTTCTCTTATTTAAAGTAGAAAACCATTACTTTTTAAACCAATTTATAAAATTACCAGTAGTGTATATATATATATATATATATATATATATATATATATATATATAAACAAAAAATTTGTACTACAGTATGTATATATGGCTTTGAAAATGACGGAGCGCATTGTTTTACAGAGACTTTTTCGACCGACACATCTTCCGAAAGATTCTTTGGAACAACAATAATAAAAACAGCGAAACGGAAAACAAGTAAACACGGGAGTGGGTGAATAAGGAGTCACGCCTAAAATAATTTTGTAACTAAAAAACGTTTTAAATAAGCTTATTGTGAGTATAAAACCCACATACACAAATTAGTCACGACCCACCCATGAGAAACAGAGAACGAATAATTTTTTCCTTCTGTCTACACAGTCGGTCGATGCTTCCAAAAAACCGTAAATGTTTAACGATCTAGCTTCATCGAAAAAAGACGAAAAAGGTCTCTTTAAAAGAATGTGTCTCATTTTAAAAGCCATAAACACTACACACACACGCACACACATACACACACGCAAACACATACACACTACACACACAGATATATATTTATACATACATACACATATATATATATATATATATATATATATATATATATATATATATATATATATATCTATATATGAAGAAATATAGTCTTATGATGTGCTATATTTATGGGATAATGTGCTCAATATCAGAGATAGAGCGTGTGTAAATATAAATGTGAACATAGAAGTCAAAACTTAGAGGCGATAGTGTGTTTCATGCTAGATGCAATCGTCAGGCCAGGCTAGATGAAATCGTCAGGTGGCCTGACGATTGCATCTAGCATGAAACAGACTGTTGCCTCTATGTTTTGACTTCTATGTTCACTTTTACACACACACACACACACACACACACAAACACACACACACATATGTATATATTTATATATATATATATATATATATATATATATATATATATATATATATGTGTGGTCTGAATTTTGCGTTCAGACATGATATTTCAGTCTTCAGCCAGCGTCCACTTTATATATGTAGTAATTTAACGAATAGACAACGTGCCATATATATGAAGAACTATAGTTTTGATGAATGCTATATTTATGGTATAACGTGCTCAATATCAGAGATAGAGCGTATGTAAATATGAAATTGAATTCAACACCCAGAGGCGACATTCTGTTTCATACTAAACGCAATTTAGGACGGAGGAATATATCCGCCATATTTATTGTCGCACTGATAGTATGCTTTTTTATATACAGTAATACTTTGTTTTGTAGCTAAATCACTTTTGTAAAGTTTTGAAATGCATTAGAAACTTGTTTTACATATTATATGATTAGACTATACAGTTTATTTAAGTATATTCCTTGTTGAATTATGTTTGCGTCTAATATAACCGTACGTTGTTTATGCTGTCAAATATAATTGTTTTATTTCAAACAGACTAGTGAATTCGGGAGATTTACCTTTCTAACTATAATGTTCCTTCTGGAAACGGGACAGTGAATAATAACTTAAAGTTTGGAACGATCTAATATCCCGTGTGACCATAGCCTATTGGATTAAAGCAATGATTCATGTGTTTCGTGGCATAGAGAGTTTAATCTCTGGATTATGTAAATGGTATAAATAATAACACCTCATCTCAAATTCACTTTTAATATTGCATATTGTCACAATATGGAATGAATAACAAAAGGGATTAAAATATGGAAAAAAGAAACTAAATTAAATTGTTTAAAGATGTCCAAACACACACACATATATATATATAAAAACAGTTTATTTAAATTTTAAAAATTCAGCCTCCCCTGTACTTCGAAGATAACATCACTTCAGAGGTGGTTCCACGATCCTCAAAACCTCCTGCTCATAGGCCTTGCTGTTGGACGTAGTTTATCGTGTTTCCCAGGACGCGTTTCTTTTAAGGAATTAACCCAAACCACTATTTATACGTAGACGATATTTCCATATAAAATATCAAAAAATGGAATCAGAATTGAAAAAATAATCTTGCTTTGCTTTAATCTTGTGAATGAAAATTCTTGTCTAAAAATTACCCCTTAAATTCTTTTACTGGGAATATACGCCGAGCCCCAAAGCCGTTTAGACACACGTAATGAATATAGCTACATTCTACACCATATAGCCTTTTGCCAAATGCTAGGTAAAATATTAGATGATTATATTATTAAAATAATCATTGTAGATATTTTACGTAAATATATCTGTAGACTTATGCTTAATAATCTCCATAATTATCATCCTTTCCTCATCACGTCTGTTTAAAGAAAAAAAAACGAGCTACTTCTGTAGGGAAATGAACGGCTTCTGTATCTTCATTCTGGCGTAAACCAGTGTAATATTCTGTGCCGCTTTAAAAACGCACGCACACTTTGCTTTCTGATGTGTAGAATGGTTGTTTAAGAGTCTTTAAGAAGTGAACACTTACGGACAATCCTCATTAAGGCCTCTCAATGGGCTTATTGATTTTGTTTCACTCCTTAGGGCGGCAAGCTGTAACGAGGCCGGCCCAGGTAAGGGGGTCGGCGCGCAGCTACATCGCAACTGCCATGTTAGACGCTTGTATGTCCGTGAGCCAACTTCGCGTAATTGGCGCGTCTTTCGCTCCTATTTAATCACTGACTTCTAGAGTGCTGTCTTCTTTCTCGCCCTTCTCCTCTCGCTACTTTCGCTCTCCGCTGTACTGTGATGGTTAACAAGCTGCCCCAGTACATAATTTGATGATGCAAAAGTTTCCTTCATCACTTGACGCTCTCTTATTGTGACCTTGTTCCAAACTAAACCCTCTAAAAAAAGGTGCCTTGTGCAGAGAAATGATTAGCAAGTTGATCTATAATACGAATTACATAGGGTAGTGAATTCGATTCTAATTTTGTACCTCTGTAATCTATCCTTGTGCAAAACCTTACTTTCACTTTCACTTTCACATTAATTAAAAAAGAAACTCGTGGTTGTTATGGAATTGCCTGATATTCCAGTTTTATAGGGAAGTGTGTTCAATCTTCGATACTTCATCAAATCCATGGTCTTTTGCCACACTATCGTAAGCATTATTTTTTTAAATAGTAGTATTTTTGGTGATAGTTTGTTTGTATTGCAAGACAATTCGCTAACGTTAATTCTTCTTTCACTATCAATGATATTTCTTTTCACAGAATTAAATCTGAAAACAAAAAATGGATTATTTTTTATCTGCATTTCCTTGTTTGCGTGGAATACTCACATTAGAATGGCCTTTTGTCGCATTTGGATCAAGTGGTCATTCTTTTATTAATCAAAAATGTTACACTGATATTATAGCCATGTGTCATATTAAACTAGGGATAGTCAAAAACTTTCATTTTCCTAATTTAAAAAAAATCTTTTGTATGGTTTTATACACTTTCTTTCCTGTTTATCTTCTTTTTCTTATTTGATTTTGATTTCCCCTTTACTTTTTTAATGTATTTGTTTGCATTTTCTTTCTCCCTTTCTCATTTAAGCTCTATATATGCATTTGTTTCTCATCTTTCCCCTTTTAATGTCTGTATTTGTATTTTCTTTTCCAATTTCTTTATCAATATCTTCAGTTGATCTTCTGTTTATTTCTTTCTCTATTGTTCTTTTAATTCTCTTTATTGCAACATTCTCTTTCTCTCCCTTTTTGGATTTTTTCTCTCCTTTTTTATCTCTATTTCTCGCTTTCTGCTTCTCTTTTTTATTTTAATTCTTTCATTCGTTCTGTTTTTCTTTGTTTCTCTCCTTTTTTTCATCTTTTTTCTTTCCCACTTGTTGTTTATCTAATGTATAATGTCAATTTCCTGTCCTTTTCAGCTCTTAGTAAGTTTGATCGTTGTCATTATCTCTCTTAATCCCTGTTCTGCCAAGCTCTTTGTGTAAGCCATTTTCTGCTTTCCTCTCTCTCTCGCTTATGTGATATGTGTTTCAAATTTTCCAAACCTTCTTTCCTTATTATGAGCTGTGAGAATTACATTTGTACCCTTCCGATTCTTAAGAAGAGTGTCGTTTTTTTTATTTCTACTTTCCCCGGAAGCTTATCTACGTGATTTTCCTCACATTTTTTTTATCAGTCTCCATTATACTTCCGTGTCTGATCATTTTATTTCTTTCGTTTATATCCGGTTTTCCCAGATTTTTTTTTGTCATACCCAAATTTCAAATGGAAAATTTTCCTACTGACCACCTGTATAGTAAATATTCAAAACATACTATAATAGTTTGGTAAAATTTTGTTCAGTCATTTATGTGCCGTGCGTGATACGCCCTTAGGCGATCATGTATCTTTTGTTCCCGCAGTAGGTTGCCATTTCTTTCCGTGGTAGACCAGTTGCCATCCAAGGCTATAGAACCCTGGCTCTTGTTCACCCTAGTTCGTAAACTAATTTTATGATGCAGTAAAAAGTAGCAAAGGGAGGTAACAAGTAATGCTGACATGCCCCAGATATTGCTACTACTACTACTATCGTATTAAAGCACAAACAAAAGCAAACTTGACAATTAATATTTATATATATATATATATATATATATATATATATATATATATATATATATATATTGAACAATAAAAAATATTAAAAAAATAAAAATCTTCAAACACACTGGGTTGTATATTAATATATTAATATTCTTTTGTTTTTATTATTATTTCATTTAGATCCCTCGACTAGTTTTGGCCAACATGGCCATCATCAGGAGGAAAAAAAATCTGCTTGCTGGTAGCAGTGAACTACAGAAATGAATGTCTTGATGGAGAAAATGAACTTTTGTCTGTTGTTTTCATTTGTTTTTTTGTTTTTTTTTTATCATGAATTTTGGTCAGACCTTCTGTTGGTCAAACAGTCTCTTTTAAGTTGTTACTTAAGATAAGAGCTGGGTGGATTCATGCTGCTCTGAATTCCCTTGGTCCTTTTGACATTTTTATTGGTTCCTCGAAAGGGGATGTGTCTCCGTTAAGTGTGTGTGTGTTATTTGGTTCTTAGGGAGTGAGTGAGTATGATGTGTGTATATTAATATGGGTGTGTGTTATCATTTGGCTCATTAGGGAGTGAGTGTGTATATTCGTGTGGATGTGTGTATAAGTGTGAGGCCTCAACACTTCCGTAAGTATGTGTGTCTTGTGTGAGTGAGAAATGTGGGTAGTTCCTGATTTGTGGGCTTATATATTAATACTATCTATATTGTTAAATTTGTGATTAATTCCGTCTGGATAGTGCGTTTTTAAACGTTGTATACATACATAAATATATATATATATATATATATATATATATATATATATATATATATATATATATATATATCAGATATAACGCTGCACGTTTTAACAAAAATTTAAACGATTTTTGTTCATAATTACAACTGAAAAAGAATATACACTACAAGCAACTAATAACAATACAACGAATATTGTTGGGCTGGTAAACGTTTAAAATAAGCAAAACGAGCTCGTATGTTTGATGTCAGCGTTTTAACAACTTAAATAGAAATATGTCTATAGGCACTTGAAAGTGATTTAATTGGCGAATACGTTCTGATGCGAGACTTTCCGCCATCTTTGTTTGTATAAGGCTACTTGATTTGATAAAACCGACAGTGACTCATAAAGCGATTTCATGATGAAAAGAACTTGTTTGTTTATTGGCTGTTAATGAAAATCGCTTGAAGTTAGAAACATGTCAGGACGCAGGAGAGATCCACAAATGGAGGAAAGTGCAACACGCAATTAAATACTAATGAAGATGGTAAATTGTAATATGAAGTTATTGCCTGTGTTTCCGTAATTGTCTTGAACTGCAAGGATTTCGCGGACAAAATATTGTAAATAATACTTCTTTTTTAAAAGTTATCTTCTTTTAGATCGTAGACAGTGATGGCTCACCACATAATTCATGAATGTATTATCTGTGAAAACTTCCGGGGAAAGAGTGTGGAAATGTTTTCTGCAGTTTTCTGCATTGTTTGCAATTCACCTTTCATTTGCTTTGAATGATTTACACCAAATTATCAAGAACCCAACTCGTATTACATCTTCTTCTGCTTCTTCTTCTTCTTCATTTTCCTTCTCTTCGTCGTCATCTTACTATTATTTTTTTATTTCTCTACGTTTTCTCCTTCTTCTTCCTCATCTTTTTCTTCTTCGACTTCTTTGACGTCTTCTTCTTCGCCGTCGTCTTCTTCGAATCATCATCAGATTTTCGACGTATACTTCTTCGACAGCTGTTTTGTTTACTTCTTCATCTTCTTCTGCTGTTGCTGCTTCTTCTTCGTTTTCTCTTTCTCCTTCATTTCCTTTCTCTTCGTCGTTGTCTTATTAGAATTTCTTCTTCTTCTTCTTCTTCTTCTTCTTCTTCTTCTTCTTCTTCTTCTTCTTCTTCTTCTTCTTCTTCTTCTTCTTCTTTCTGAGAAGACCCTTTATTAAACGTAAGCATTCTCTGGATTCCTTTCACAGAAAGTAATAGGCCATTGCATTTCATCTATTAGTAGTAAAACTCATAACCTTTTTTTAAAGATTATGTGTATGAAATGTCATCATTCTTTTTATCAATTTTTTCTTTCATTTAATGTTCGCTGCATTTTTCTACGGCTATTAAACTTAATCCGTTTAAACTTGTTTTACACCTTTATTTCTCATTTTTCTTTTCTTTTTGCCCATATACATTTATTAACGGATAGGAGTTGACATTTTCATTTGCACATTTTCAACATTCGCTATTTTACAGCCAGAGAAACGTTACTTGCCCAACAAAATATATTTCCCTGTCGTATCCACGGCGATGCAGGGAGGTTGTGGGCATCAGCACCACCACATTCTGCTGAAAGGATTTCGAAGAGAAAACATTCATGAATAAACAGAAGACAAACTTTAACTTCTTCGTTTTATTTTATCGCAGTGATGAGATGTTTAAAAATTTTCTAAAATCATTACCACCATTAATATTCAATAAAAATTACAAAAATTCAATTTATATTTCCTCTATTTACATTTTTCGAAGCTTGTCCTCATTTTTATTGTCACATTCACGACGTTTCGTCCTTCTTCAGGTGATATTATTTAGTCCACTTTATTTAGTCCACGGCGGTAGATTGTTCTAATTCCAAGTACCATGCCTATGTATATCTCAGTTTTAGCTAATTTACCTTGAAAACTCTCCAATTTCATCCACTGTTCTTGAGGACACTAATGAATGATATCTGTCTCTATTTCTGAGATGAGGTATTGTAATAATTTACATTATTTACATTGTCCGGACTGATGTCCTCATCTTTATTGCCATATTCACCTTCAAAATCTGTCTGTATTCCTGAGATGAGATATTGTAATTATTTACATTATTTACATTGTACGGACTGATGTCCTCGTCTTTATTGCCATATTCACCTTCAAAATATGTCTCTATTTCTCAGATGAGGTATTGTAATAATTTACATTATTACATTGTCCGGACTGATGTCCTCATCTTTATTGCCATATTCACCTTCAAAATCTGTCTGTATTCCTGAGATGAGATATTGTAATTATTTACATTATTTACATTGTACGGACTGATGTCCTCGTCTTTATTGCCATATTCACCTTCAAAATCTGTCTCTATTTCTCAGATGAGGTATTGTAATAATTTACATTATTACATTGTCCGGACTGATGTCCTCATCTTTATTGCCATATTCACCTTCAAAATCTGTCTCTATTTCTGAGATGAGGTATTGTAATTATTTACATTATTTTAGTTCAGGCTGTTTTCCTCATCTTTACTGTCATGTTCACTATGTTTCGGCCGTTATACACTACGGTTTTCTTCAGGTGAGTGAAATTTCGAACTGAACCCTTTATTTCGTCCACTGGGGTAGATTATTCCAGTTTCACGAGCAATGCCTCTTCCGGATGTTTCATTTTATCTCCTTGACAATAAAGATTAGGACAACAGTCCGAACAATGTAAATAACGTAAATAACTAGTGAATGAATTTGGGAAATTTATAAACTTTAGCAACCATTTTTTAAGATGTGCTTATATTATTATTTTTTAAATCAATACAAAATACACCAGAAAGTTGGTAAAATTTAAGGGTGAAATCGCATAAAAATCAACAGTGAAAGAAAGTTGGTAAAAGTTGATAGAAACCTGTTGTAACCTAGGGAAGGTTACTGAAAAGAATAATCAAACGAAGGTTGGTAATGATCGATAATACGTAGGACAAGAACAACACATATAAGATTCGCCAGCGGCTCGTAGAAGTAGTAGTCCAGTGCTAGAAGTGAGTCAAGTAAAGTCCACTATGACTCTCAAACTGCAGGATATCTACCAACCGCCCCACGCGATCAGATGTGGCAAAAGGCTGAATTTAATGTGGGGTATCCGAGCCCGTAGGATGGGCCAAAAATTCGCCGTAGACACCGTATAAAACGTATATTTCCCAAGACGAGACTCTGCCCTTCGACATACCCTTTTCTAGGGATCCTCTCTGTTCGGAGGCAGAAAGTTTGAACAGTACAGCTGGAGGCGAATCTCCAACTGCAGCATATCCACGAGCAGCCCCACGCGGTCAGATGTGGCACAAGGCCGAATTTAATATGGGCTATCCGAGCTCGTAGGCTCGGCCAAAAATTTCCCGTAGACCCCGTATAAAACGTGGACGGGTAACTGTTTCCCGAGACGAGACTGCCCTTCAACTGCCCTTCGTCTGGGGATTTTCTCCGCACTGTATTTATGGGAATATGTACTCATTATCGTCCGTAGTTAAGCTACAACAAAATCTAAACAACGAAAAATATATTAGTTTACGGTCTAATCTGCCATACTAGGAAGATGGAGACATTTTTTTTTTGTGTTCCTTGCCACACATTATGTGCAACAAAAGGTTTCTTGTTGATAAAGATGGTCAGCTTTTGAGAATGGGCAGCATAAATTCCTGGCTACAAAAAAATATGAGACATTGTGTAGGAAAAAAGTGTTCTAACGAAAACCACGCAATCTTCAGGAGATTTGACATTTCTGCCAAAAAGAATAAGAAAATTTGGACTTTGTTCCATTGCAATATAGATTCTAGGCAAGTATTCCAGCAATAGGTACCAACATCAATTAATAATGGAAGATTGTGAGGTTTTGTACTTTCAGCAATAATGAAGATCACCTGTGGCAAAAAAAAAATTTTTTTTCAGACATGACAATGCTTAATATGGTCTATGATCCAACTTTCCGGCATGAACGAAAACTTAATACAGTGTAATCCGGATATAAGAGACCCGGATATAAGAGAAACCCGGATATAAGATATATTTTATCTGGTCCCAAATTAGAGCCTGTGTTAATGTATATAAATTAGGCCAAACCCGGATATAAGAGAAATCCGGATATAAGAGACTTCTTCTCCGGTCCTGGCAACTCTCTTATATCCGGGTTACATTGTACTTTGTTTCTAGATCTTAAAGATCATAAAACCTACCAACAAAAGCGTACTGACGATCATTCTTGATTTGGGGGTAAAATTAACATGGTAGCACAAAACTTTCGAGCCACTACGGATATACAGAACCTTTGGACAGA
>OZ038478.1:28087273-28119773 GCA_964036315.1 Acanthosepion esculentum
CTAACGGAAATGTTTCTCTTTCTCAACACCTAGTTTAGCTTTTGGAATGCCTTCTTCGCTAATCCAGCGCGTGTTCGGATCCATCCTCTTTTAAGACACTTTCCAGCTATATAAGCTTTTATATTTTCTTGCTGATAATATCTCCAGTTTGTAACACGTATCTCGGGCCATTTCTCATGCTGTCTTTTTTCAGATGATGTCTTGTTTGCTTTGTTTAACTAGTCCTTCTAGAGGGTACTTCAGTTTTCCAAATGTTTCCGTGTTTCCATCAACAGTGTCAACTGCGTATATACACACAAACCTTTCATCAACTGACTAATAGTGAGTAGGACTGGTCTGTTAAAGCCGATTGGCCGTAGTTGGAAGAAGTCTTAATTTGTCAATGATACTTAGGTTTGTAAGCTTCCTTTTTACATTTTTCTACTGCTTCAATGCCATGATGGGGGTAGAACAATTAATATATTAATCAAAATAACAAAAATAATTTCTCACAGCTACTTTCTCACGCATGCGCCAATGTATCGTACTTTCCGTCTTTGCTTACAAAATGAAAGACCTGCTACCGCTGCCAACCGATCAATTTGAGAAGTAATGCAACTCGTTCAGCTAAGCCCGCAAATTTCGAAGTACATCGCTGACGATTTGGAAGTTTTTTGTTTTTTTTCTGCAGATTTTTTATTTATTTTGCCTTCAGATTCTGTCCGTTGCATCCGACTCCCGTTGATGGGGTGAGGTGGGTTCCGTAGTTGAGAGGTTTGTCGCTATATTGATGAGATTACGTCCAGCGACAATAAATCTTGACAGGGTCTCCAGTTCTCTTAGGACAGCGTCGCTGTCGAGGATGAATAAATTTAGAGAGTTGATAAAACTTTGTCTTATGCTACTTCACCAAAACAAAAGATGTTGAAAGATTTTTTTTTTCCGAAAGAATGGTCTTATATTTTAGTGTTTCCCTTTATCCAAAAATTTTGCAGAGTTTGTCGATTCCTGCTGTGCTGAAACAAACCCGAGAAAATGGTACGCCCACTGCCATGCTTTAATGGCAGGATCATATTTTTGACTTCATACATTCTTCTTTTCGTTTCTCTCTCCAAACGTAATATTGCTGGTTATTTTCTAAATGTTCTATTTTTGTTTCGCCAGGTCAGATAATTGTCTTCGAAAAATCATTCAACTGATCCAAACCTTTTTATCGAATACTAAACGGAGATCTTTATGTTTTTTTCCTCAGTACTGGCTTTTATCGTGTAAGTCGTCCGTGAAATATTTGTCGATTCAATCTTGTAGCAATTGTTGTGATGTGAACATTTGTTCCAGTTTTCCTCTGATCAGTCTGACTATACTTTACGCTCGATTTCTTGCTGAACGAAACTTCCTTTTTGATTTTAGTCAAGCCTCATGTTGAAATCATCTATGGACGACCTGTTCTTGCAAAGCGAGACGCGGTGGCCATTATATTCCGTTTATGATTATTGGATAGACGATGTAACGGTGCTAGATATTTTCTTATAGGCTTCCCCAGATTTGATGAGTCCAAAGAAATGTTTTATTTAGGTTATGGGAATGTTCTTTGGATTTTTGTTATAATTTAACATATAATTTAATATATAAGTTCTTAAATAAATTAATATATACCATTCAAGTAAAGAAAAAAAGGGACGACATAACCTGAATCCAACATAATAATTCAGAATTTAGAATTACCAAATACTAAACACTTCATATATCTCAGTGTATACATTAGTTGTAGTTATCAATTAGTATACCAGATAAAGAAATTGAACACATGTACTAAAGATATTTTTAGTAAATACCGCAAGTTGACGAAAAACAAAAGTGTAAAAAGGACACCCTTATCCTCGTCACATCTAGACAATGATATGAATATAATTAATGGCGTCCATCTTATTCATAAAACTCTAATATATTAAATATACGGCCGTTTACTCAGATCAATAATTACAAATCGATTCAAGCGAATGGTCACTATTGATCTTGACGAGGACAGTCAGTTGAATGCAGTTGATTTGCGCCACGAAATTAAAAAAAAAACTTTATCAAATAACAGGAACCACATCACTTAAAGACTTTCAACAGCTGCAAAAACTAAATTGGATAGCACATGCAATTCTAAGGAAAAATAATAACATAGAATTTGGATGCTCGCCGATATTTTAAGCAAAGTATTAGGAAAGTAACGCTAATCAATAACAGACAAAGCCAACTCAGTTGCCAAACTGACTTACCTGAAAATCTATTTTAAGAGAATGGTTTTAGAAATTTCAGCTGATAGTAATGCTAAATGTTCGGACAATGAGTGCCAATGTTTCCTTATAAATAAACGGCTCATACCGTTACCATTATTGAAATTACAGTAGCCTTGTTTTGTGTTTTAACATGCAAAATCTATGTGAAACGTTAATTTGTATTTATAATTTTTTGTTAATAAATTCCCGCCAAGAACTCGGATCATTAATTAAAAATTGATTCAAGGGAATGGACAACGTTAGTTTTGAAGAAGATCGTCCTTCATCGTATCTTATCGACTGGCGCTACAGAATTCCAATCAAAGAACTTTACCAAATAAGAGAAGCCACGCGACTTTATAACTTACAAAAACAGCAACAACTATAATTGATAGCATATCTAATTCGAAGAGAAAATAATGGCACAATCAAAATGCTGAATTTCTACGTTACTTCAAACAAATCTTTAGTAAAGAATCTTCGGTCAGTACAGAAAGAGCGATAACAGTGAAATACAAAACCTATTTTACTGAAAACCTGTTTTAAGAGAAAAAGATGTAAATATATAACAACAGTAATGTTAACTGTTCGATCAATGGATTTCGACTGTTTCCTGTATGGAAATGGTTAATCTCACTATTACCACTGCGAAGGGATTTTAAAACTTACAGTCTTCGTATTTTTATTTGGCAAATTACTAGAGGCTATAATCAAGTATGAATCGGTTAAGTATCTCACCTCGCAGAGTCTTCTATCAGGCAAACAATATGGCTTCCGTTTCTGAAGGGCAACTGCCGATTTGTTAATCCATGAAAACGTGGAGGCGCGGTGGCGTAATGGATAGCGGTTCGGATTGAGGAATCGGAGACCCGAGTCAGAATTTTAGTCTAATCCATTGCATTCACTTATTTGCTAATACCTTTGGAAAAGGTATGAATCCACTTCTTCCCCCCCCCCCACCAGCAGCTATCGGTAAATAGCAGGACAGACCGGGCCCTGTAGCCTTGGATGGCAACTGGTCTACCGCAGAAAGAAATGATAACCTACTGCGGGAAAAAAATCTGCTCTGTCTGACTTGTATCGAAAGATACATGATCGCCTAAGCGTGTCCTCAGGAATATGTCCTTGGACTTAGTTTATTCTGAATTTTCATCAACAACCTTCTTGATGTTCTTAGTACTCGATTAAACAAATATGCTAATGACAAATATTTATTCCTTCAGTATATGTTTATATTTCTGAGATGAGGTATTATGTACACTATTTACATTATTCGGACATCTTTGTCGCCATATTTATTACAACGCTTCGGCCCCTGTACGCTCTGACCTTCTTCAGGTGGTTGGAATGTCGAGCTGAAGCCTTTATTTCACTCACTGGAGTAGACTATTCTAGTTCCACGTGCCATGTCTAATGGATGTCAGTTATCAGTTGTCTCCTCTTAATTCCCCACTCCGAGTTCTTTAAACGGATATTGAACTCACACTCTTTTGGTCCTGTCACTGGATCTAACTAACGCCTTTATTCTCTGTGCCATGTGTCCTCTAAGACATCTGTGTATGAATTTCTGGGTATTACAAACCTAATATCTTCAGCAACCATTTTTACCATATAGTAATTTTTGCTGTTATCATATCGTGTTTTTACCAGAGCTCATGTTGCATTTTGTGTTGTCATTATCGCTTTTCTCTGGCACTCCTTATTACTGGTTCCCATATTGTATTCATTTCTATGCTTGGTCGGCTCAGGAGATTTTTGTGGCCTAGCATATGCGCCAATTCCTTATATTTACAAGTTTTCCAATGGTGTTCTTTGTCTATGATCTCAACCATTAAACATGGCACGTGGAACTAGAACGGACTACCCCAGTGAGCGAAATAAAGGGTTCAGTTCGACATTCCAAAAAAGTCCTGAAAAAGTCCGGAGCGTACAACGGCCGAAACGTTGTAATAAATATGGCGACAAAGAATGAGGACAATAGTTCCATAAAGTTAAATTGCATGCTGATCCTGACAATTACCTTCAATCTTTTGTTAACAGTTTTGTTAACAGTTGAAAGAAATGCAGTGTTAATTTTAACGCTCCAAAAAGGGAACAGATATCTTCTAATCGTGTTAATCTTCTGAGAGATTTTTCGGCCTTCCATCAGCATGGTTGATGCTAGCCTCCAAGAGAGTAAACAATGTCGCCTTCGTGTCTAACGTTTTCTAGTAGAACGATTTGCTCTATATTCAGAGATTATAAATAAAATACCAAGAAATATTTGTTATCGATCAAGGTCATCTCAACGTTACTCATCCCACCCACAATCGAAACGAAGCAACCCTTTTCCTCTTCTACAAATCTTTCCATATAATTTTTTCTGAGGAGATTTCTCCCTTGGTGCCTCGCATTCACGAATTTAATTGGAGAGCCGAGTTCGAATTCCAGTCGAGTTCGTTGGATTCACTTCACAAGTACCATTGAGTAAGTTATGAACCCATCTCTTCTCCCCACAGCTACGGGTTTAATAGCAGGAGAGATTGGGTCTTATAGCCGTGCCTGGCAACCAGTTACCGCAGAAAGAAACGGCAACCGACAGCGGAAAAACCTTCTGCCGAATCGGTCATGAATCGAAAAAGACATGATCGCCTGTGTATCACATATGACATTTAACTGGCTAGATTGGCAGGTAGGTCTCATCATTTTACTTTTGTAATTGCGAGATGGAACCGTAAGTTATCGATAATAGTTTCTTCAGATTTACTTCTAGCTTATAGAACTCTCTTTCCGGTTTCTTGTTTTTCTGTCAATCATTTAAGTGCCACACGTGATACACGCTTGGGCGACCAGGTATCTTTCGATACATGACTGATGAACCAGTCTGTCCTGCTATTCAACCCGGGAGAGAGAGATTCATAATTTTCCCAATGGTATTTGTGCGTAAGTGAATATAACGAAATCGACTGAAATTCGAACCCGGCTCTCCGATTTCTCATTCCGAGTCGATATCCACTACGCACATTAAGTTAATCTACAAAAGATCAAATGCAACGCCAACTGTTCTCTTCTTGATTTGATCTTGATTTTTTTAATGTATTCGTTTTATCAGTAAGCACTTGCATATTGGTGTCGTTATCGCCTTCCTTGGTGTAAATGACCCATTTTTTCTGTTGTTATGAACTCTAGAATCTAAAATGTAGACAAATTTATATAGTGTTCTTTTTTATTCATAAAACCGTTTTTTTTCTTTGATCCAAGATAGTATGTAAAATATACAATGTGTCCCTCGTACTAAAAAAGAAAAAAATGTTGATATTAATCGATATTTACTGAGCCCGCATCACTTAACGTTTTATAGATCAGAATATTCCAAGTAAACCTCAAGTCGAATGCAAATAGACGAATTTATCATTAAGTCTTATTTGATTTTTTATAGCTTATTAGATTTAGTTACATTTACAACTGAGCTGAATGTATAAATATTTGATGTCAGACCGTCGGTTGATTACAAAACATCCTCATAAAACTTCTTTAATTTATAAATCGATTATTATTCTTTGATCCGAAAAAAAAGCATGTAAAATATACAATTTTGCCCACGGATGGAGACTCTTGGTTACTGTTGTTCTTACATAGAAGACTGAAAGTTTCAGGTTATTCGAGAATGGACAGTTTGTAAAAAGGAAGAACTCATACATAAATATAAAAAATGGAAAGTGATAATTTTGGGCTAATTTTAAATAAATTGCCTAACATTTTTGTTTTGTTATACCATGAAATAATTATCGCGGTGGTCATTTCTGTAGCAAACATATTTTACAACTGGAATTGTTAGGCTGTTGGTCATTTCTGTAACAATATATTTTACGTCTGGAATAACCATGCTGGTTGTCATTTATGTACCAAACATATTTTATGTCTGGAATATTCACAAACTCAGTCATTTCTGTACAGAACATATTTTAAGTCACGAATTGTCAGGCCGGTGTCCATTTCTCTACCAAACAGTTTTACATCTGGAATTGACATGCTGGTGGTCATTTCTCTACCGAAATATTTTACGTCTGGAATTGACATGCTGGTGGTCATTTCTCTACCAAACATTTTTACATCTGAAATAGCCATACCGTTGGTCATTTCTGTACCATGCATATTTAAAAAATCATGCCGCGTGAATTACTTT
Source organism: Acanthosepion esculentum (assembly GCA_964036315.1). NCBI lineage: Eukaryota > Metazoa > Mollusca > Cephalopoda > Sepiida > Sepiidae > Acanthosepion > Acanthosepion esculentum. The sequence goes on from OZ038478.1 coordinate 28,093,685, forward strand.
TCCAAATATAACTTACGTCTGGAATAGTCATGCCGGTGGTCATTTCTGTGACCAAACATATTTTACGTCTGGAATTCTCATGATATAGTCATTTTAGCACAATATATATATATTACGTTTGGAATAGGCATGTCGCAGGCCCTTTCTGTAGCAAAATACATTTTATCTCTGGAATAGCCATGCTGGCGCTCATTTTGTGCTAAACACATTTTACGCTTGGAATAGTCATGCCGGTGGTCACAAGCATATTTTATTTCTGGAATCGTCAATGCAGTGGCCATTTCTGTACCAAATACATTTAACGTTTGGAATAGACTTGAATGTGGACATTTCTGCAGCAGACATATTTTACGTTTGGAATATTCATGCCGGCGGTCCTTGATGTACTAGGTTCATGTTATATCTAAAATATTCCTGCCGCTGGTAATTTCTGTACCAACCATATTTTACGTCGGGAATAGTCATTCTTGTCATTTCAGAACCAAATATATTTTACGTCTGGAATAGTCATTCTTGTCATTTCAGTACCAAATATATTTTACGTCTGGAATAGTCATGCTTGTCATTTCAGTACCAAATATATTTTACGTCTGGAATAGTCATGTGGCGGGTAATTTCAGTTACAAACATATGTTACATCTGTAATAGTCATGCCTATGGTCATTTCTGTAACAAGCATATTTTGAGTCTGGAATTGTAATGCAACCTGTAACTTCTTTAACAAACATATTTTATTTCTGGGATAGTCATGTCGGTTATCAAATCCGTACGAAACATAGTTTACATTTGGAATAGTCAGACTAGTGGTTGTTTTAGTACCAACCATATTTTACTTTATGAATAGTCATGTTAGTTGTCAAGTCTGTACCAAACATATTTTACGTCTGGAATGGACATGTGGGTGGTAATTTCTTCAACAAGATTTCACACCTGGAATAAGTATTACGTTGGTCATTTCTGTACCAGCTATTATATCTGGACTATTTCCCTGGGCGATTCTTTCTGTACGAAACATATCTTACGTCTGGAATTGACACGTGGGTGGTAATTTCTACCAATATTTTTGTTGAAATACTTCATTTTGTAGAATTGCAAATCGCCGCCAACATCTTTGACGCATCCGGAATGTAACATGTTTGCTTTCGATACGAGGTCCTAAACAGATTCTCCGTATTTTAATGATCAAATATTACCCACCACCCTCTTTTCAAAATTGGATCTGGTTGAGAATATTTCAGCAAAATGCTGATAACTTTCTATTTTGAAAGCCATCGAAACTTTTACTGGCTAATCGAATATCACAGATTTGAATTTTAACCGATATATATTAACCAGAAGATTAACTATGCATCTAAATAATTCTAGCTCCATTAAACAACATATTATGTCACATACTGTTTCCCTTCTGCAATCTGATATACGTAAAATACTTATAGATAATACTAAAATTATCGATAAACATACAGACATTAGACGCCTTAAAATCTTAGAAGCATTACATATTAAAAGCAAAATACCTCTTATTAATCGTATAGATTACACTATTTCTGGAAACATCCTACAATGTTTATAATATATTTAAATTTTAAATTTTATAACGTATTCTTCGATCTTTAGGCTTGTATAATAAAAATCTTTTTCACGCCGTCACATGATTAAAAATCTTCGCCATAAACGTGATAACATCATCGCGTCTTTTGAAATTAAAAGGATTTTGTAGCGTTTATTTAGTTTGTAATAAAATGTAGCAACATGATTCCGCTACAAGACAATTTGCGAATGTTTTTAAAAAATTTTGACTAAAAAATTTTGACCCTGAAGATGAACAATTATGTTCCAAAGTACTTGGTTATCGTACGGACAATATTTATTTCGATATAATTTTCAAATAAAAAGTCTCATTAGAAAATATGAGAAAATTCAAAAGAAAATATGCAGGACGGTGTTGTCTTTAACATTCAACACAACATGTTTAAAAGAAAAGTTGCTGCCAAATTACAAACACACACACACACACACACACACACACATACATATATATATATATATATATATATATATATATATATATATATATATATATATACAATTTGGTTGATTGATATGTTGACATTGTCATTTGTATTTCATACAGAATAAAGTCAACTTTATAGATGGTTTTGGACGGTTGTTATTTCTAAATCTTCTAAGAAAACAGGAATTGCTTGTGTTATTCATTTTCGCCGGAGTTAGGCTCCAGAAGTAATCAAAAAATTAATAATTTTGTCGTCTTCCCATTTGGTGCGAATATCACGGGATGGGATATGCTTGCCACTACGTCCGCATCAAGCAACCGCAAAATCTACTTTGTAAAAATCTACTTAGTAATTCGTGTATATTACACGATTGACTTTTAGAACAAACGACTCATTTACAAGTAATGGTATTCAAACGTCAATCCTGAGACAAAATGCAATAATAATAAGATGAAGTCAAATTTATAATTAAATAATACGAATAAGTGTGTACTGACCTAGAGGTTTGGGATAAAAGCAGCAGTTATAAGATAGAATAAAATGAATCTGTATTTTCTTTTTATATAATAATTTTCACTCTATATATGGCACAAAAACCACACGACGTAGAGAGTGACAGGTCAAGAGGCACAGTTTATGCTGATATATGGGGAAGATAACGGTTAACCCTAGATTTGAACGGGTTAAGCTGCTAATGATCGGGGTTTCATCCTCTTGAGGATCGGTTCCACAAACGAGCTATTCGTGATAAGGTTTTCCAGTGGAACTTACATCTCACCAAAAGAATACCCAGGAAATGAAGGGGTTTTTCTTCAATTCATATGGCATGACGCTTTTTTAAAATTATAGTAATATGGAAGACGGCATTGATTCTGCGTATTGGGATAAAAAGCAACAATAATACGATGGATTAAAACTAATCACAAAATAATATTATGAAAGCTGTTTTAACATGCACTAAGAGCTAAAACATGCCTAGGAATTTTACAATTATTATTAATTATGGAATCAAATATATAAATGGTGACCAAAATGAAGAACAAACTTGATCAACTCAGTTTTGATATTCTTTCAATGACCTTGACATTATGTCAATTATTCCTCTTGGAAGCTGCGCGAGGCGGTCATTGGAATAAACTTTAAAGACCCAAACAAAATCTATTGTCGTATGGTAAGATATATCAACTATTAAAAAAATATGGGTACCTCAAACTCCATAACGTTTAAAAGAAAAATATGACGCACACATTATATATATATATCCATCGTTCAACATTTGATAATTTCAAGGAAATAAATGCATTGACTCACCCCTCCATTTTCCGATTCTGCGTAACCAGGTGGACGCATGGATGTTCTTCTGATTCGCCGTATAGGTTTAGCTTTCTTCGCCATCTGGAGGGAAGAGAAAGAATTTAAAAAATAGTTGAGACAGACAAATAAATATTGCATCAAAATGAAGACCAGTTGCGGCGGACAAGCTAAAATTATGAAATAAAACATGGCAGCCCACAGAACAAAATTAAATTCCCTTTCCGTTACCTTTTATCACAGATTGCCACTCTATGTCCACTGGGATCAAAAAGAAATAATATGCATCTGAAGAGAGTTTATCAGAAATCCCTTACCCTTGAGAAGTGGCTTTTTCAATAAAAGCGATTTACGTGTTAGTCTACAAATGCCAAATGTTATGAGTCATTATGCTTTTGGACTATATATATATACTTTAGTTCTCCGAACGCCATTGTACTCTACCAATTACCAGTAGTAATTTTCCAAGCGTAGCTTATATGTGGCACAAAGCTGAAAGTCAATCTTTTGCAGGTTATTTAAAGCCAGGAATTATTTTTAGCTGGTAAGAATTTGTTTTTAAGATAATAACGTTTCAGAGATACTAATTAACCTATAGCTTGAGAGAGAAGAGATGGATTCATACCTTTACCACGGGCATTTTGTGCGTAATTGAATATAAGGAACCTAACAGAAACTGGAACTTGACTCTGCGATTAACAATTCCGAACAATTATCCATTATATAAAACGCATATGCAAGCTTACAACCTATTATTCCCAAACGGCCACCCATCTGGGTACTAACCAGGCCCGACGTTGTTTAACTTCGGTGGCCGTACGGAAAGCTGTATTTCAACGTGATACGACCGCATGCCTTATATATCTGGGGAACGATTCTTATTCTATGCAAGTGTTTATGCAGCTTTTCTTTTTACGATATTCTTTTTTTGAAGTCTGTCTGGAGGAATTGTCTGGACTGTTTGTTGTCCGGAAATATTTTTTGTTAATTTTGAAGCCTTTTACAAGGCGTGCCGGATTTTCGTGGTCGCAAAGATAGTATATTTGTTTGCTATACTCTGCTGTATGAGAATACTAGTTATATCATTCTTAGTGAAGTTTTCTTTTTTTATTTAGTTACTTAAAAATAACGAAAGAAAAAGCGCTCGGGAGAAAAACACTATGGACGGCCTTTAAAAAGACAAGTTGTATGGAGACAATAAAGAATTTGAATAAAAAAAACTTTAAATGTAAGAAACTCACAAAGCATAGAACTTGTCTAACATTTTGTTAAATTACCATTTATTTTTTCTTAGGAAATGACATTGTCTAATATACAATATGTATCCATTTACAACCGCTCCTTTTTAACGTCTGTTGCTGCCATTGATTTCAAATCTATGGTCATGACCCATTTATAGAAAATAATTTCTTAATTTTTGCTCCTTCCCTTAAATTTAACGTAGGTTATATTTGATTGGTTGATCTAATTAAAGCCCACAAACCTTATAACCAACCCACTCTTTTCTTTTTTTCGTAAAAAGAGGCTTTTAAATCTGTATAAATTGTTCACTCGCCAGTAATTTACAATCGCCTCATGAGATGAGTATATACGCATCGAAACACGACTGCAATTGTGTAGCGATTTTGACATGTTTTTCGTGTAATATTCAAAAACAAAGAATATTGGTCTACTTTGAATTGATCCCTCTTTTAAATTCAATGTTAGGAACGTTGGAATTGTACCCTATTCGTTCTCATCTTACCGGGATATATATATATATATATATATATATATATATATATATATATATATATATATATATACGAGGGGAATTCAATGAATAAGGTGAATTTTTCGGTATAAGGACTTCTAATACAGATGGAAGAATACTCTTTTTTATTTTTTTGTTTTATTTCTTTTTCACATGGATTTAATTTCTTTTGCAGATTAAAAAAAACTTTGAGAGTTTTGGCGATTAACAAAGATGGCCGACCAAGAAGCATGCTCCAGGATTGAACAGCGGTCAGTTATCAAGTTTTTGGTTGCTGAAGGGTACAAACCAGTTTAAATTCATAGGAGAATGTCAAATGTGTATGGTGCCACACGTCTCAACCAAAAATGTCTACAAGTGGGCTAAATTGTTTAAAGAAGGACGGCGCAATGTTGAGGATGAAGACAGGCCTGGGAGGCCTACAGAAGTGAGGTCTCCTGAGGTGATCGAATCAGTCAATGATCTCGTTCAGTCTGATAGAAGGGTGACAGTGGATGACATTACAAGGACTTCGAGCTTATCTGTTGGGACAAACGCAGGGGTCATCAGTCAGAAGGAGTCATCTTGTATATATATATATATATATATATATATATATATATATATATATATATATATATATAATATATATGTATATATATGAAGGGGTTTAACAGTAGAATTGTACAAATCGTGTAACAGTAGAATTGTCCATCTCACAAAATGTTTAAATTCTAATAAACCACGAAACTAATTGTTTCTTTTGGACAGGTTTTCAGATAAGACTTTTAGCCATCTTGACAACATTTGTCGTAAGAATCAGTGGAAAAATCCTTTGAGTTATTCAGATAAAAAGAGATCAAATTTAAATCTTTTTGCGTCAGATTCACTGTCTTCCCAAATGAGCAATGGTGAGAGGAAGAAGAACATTCTCGCCTTCAGTAATGGCGCCAAAATTCATACTCTGGCTTCCGTCTTCAAAGTGCATTTAAGAACCATCAAGAGAATGGTGAAAGATTTTATGAAACAGGGAACAATAGAGAGGAAAACTGGATCAGGAGGTCACAACAGGAAGAGGGATCATGATTTCAACTTAGAGCTAAGTACATCCTTATTGTTCAAAGTAAAGCCCTATAGTGTTGTAAAACCTCGGAGAATTCCAGTAAGATCCTTTTTAATAATTTTTAAGATACAACTGTTCAAAGCTTAATCTAACAATTGTACAATTTTACTGTTACACAAGTTGGACCATTTTGCTATTACACCAGCTATATATATATATATATATATATATATATATATATATATATATATATATATATATATATATATATGTGTGTGTGTGTGTGTGTGTGTGTGTGTGTGTGTGTGTGTGTGTGCGTGAGCGATAGAGGGAAAGAGAATGAGAAAGTGTGTGTGTGTGTGTGTGTAATTTTGTGTGAGCGATAGAGGGAAAGAGAATGAGAAAGTGTGTGTGTGTGTGTGTAATTTTGTGTGAGCGAAAGAGGGAAAGAAAATGAGAAAGTCTGTGTGTGTGTGTGTAATTTTGTGTGAGCGATAGAGGGAAATAGAATGAGAAAGTGTGTGTGTGTGTGTGCGTGTAATTTTGTGTGAGCGATAGAAGGAAAGAGAATGAGAAAGTGTGTGTGTGTGTGTGTGTGTGTGTGTGTGTGTGTGTGTGTGTGTGTGTGTAATTTTGTGTGAGCGATAGAGGGAAAGAGAATGAAAAAGTGTGTGTGTGTGTGTGTGTGTGTGTATGTGTGTGTGTGTGTGTGTATGTGTGTGTGTGTGTGTGTACTTGTCTGAAAGAGCATTTGCTGTCTAAATGCACGGAATATACATTTATATGTATATATGCTAAAGTAAAAACCAGGCGTACATTCAGCTGTGATAACGTTTTGTTTTGAAAAATGTGTATGTTATTCTTTTGAAATTCAATTGATACAAATAATATGAAAAATAATGGATGTTGAATTACTGACAATCGTCCTTAGAAACTGTCTCCTGCGTAAGAGTGACAATTATTTTATGCAGGAATTTTTAAAAAATCTTATTTTAAATATGAGTTTCCATTCACATTTATTTCGCTGAGTTGATACCGTCTCGTAATTAAATCGCTTCAAAATGATTCTGTGTCTCTGGTGGCTGATAACAAAATGATATCCATCTAGAAATTGTGTGACTTTGGTTTGTCATCGCATTATCTGAGTAAAATTTTCTTCATCGCAACAAGATCACTCTATTTAATTTAGGTTTGTCAGTCCGTTGGCATCCTTCTTTCAGGACGTAGGCGATCATGGATCTCCACCTCCCTCTATCCCTTGCAGCTCTCAGCAAGTTCCTTCCCTCTGCTTCCTCCACCAGACCACGTTCTGTCATCCACTTGCTTAAGTCCGCCAAGTATGTCACGCGTTGTTTTACATTGTCTCTCTTTCACTCTATTCGAATATCAGATTCTCCAGACCTTCCTTCCTCATTATGTGTCCCAGAAACTTCAGCTGCCCCTTCCTGATATTAAGTATAAGCCTCCCCTTGTTTGCAACCTCTCTAAGTCATCATCGTTGCTCACACGCTCTGTCAATGATATGCTTAGCACCCTTCACTAGAACCACATCTCTGTCGCCTCGAGTCTCTTATTCATCTTTGAGGAAATCGTCCAACATTGTCTGCCGTAATGAAGGACAGATGTCACGTAACAGCTCAGTATTCTTTTCTTTTTAATCTGCCCAGTTTTTGGAATGCGTCCTTGGCACCCAGTGAACATAATTACACGATGAGTAGTAGTAGTACTGTTATTATTATTATTATTATTAATATTATTATTTCATTTGATATCTGCCGTTTACACATTTCTTTCCGGGTCCCGCCCAGGGACCTAAGGTTAGAAATTGATCACCTTGTATCAGGTTGCACAATATTGGCACCCACTGAATATAAAAACCGGCATGATACAGTGGGCCAATATCTGCACTGGAAAATCTGCAACTTCTACGGGAAGGAAACTGAAAGAAACTGGTATGAACACCACCCAGACCCGGTTACGAAGATAGGACCTGTTACAATTCTCTGCTACTACACAATACACACTGACAGAACCATCAAAGCCAACCGCCCAGGCATTAGAGACCACAAACAAAAAAATGCCTCCTTATTGATATGGCAGTCCCTGCAGATTGCAACGTATCTTTGAAGATATTTGAAAAGCTGTCAAAATACAAGGACCTTGAAATAGAAATCTCAAAAATGTGGCACATGGGAACATCAACAATCCCTGTTGTAGTTGGAGCCTTAGGATTGGTTGGAAAAAGATTCCAGTAGACTAATTGAAGGGATCCCTGGAAGTCCATTCCTCAAAGAGATACAAAAAAAATATTCTGACAGGTACAGCCCACATTTTACGAAAGGCTTTATCTATGTAATAATAATAATAATAATAATTATTATTATTATTATTATTATTATTATTATTATTATTTCCTTTGGCTTCTGGTGAGTACTCATTTCTTTCAGAGTCCCGCCCAGAAAGCTAAGGTCAGAAATGGCATCATGACATTTTCCACTGACCAGTTACCCACCCCCACACACACACACTATGGAACATGTCCAACTAGTTAAGGTAATTTAACTGATAAACACATCTGTGGCCACACGGTGTTATTTACAGTAACCGATATTAATTTACCAGGACCATAAACACGTTAATACCTTCAAGCAATTGAGATCATTAGCTATAAGAGTTATATCGTGTGCATTGTTATTATTATTATTATTATTATTATTATTATCATTATTAACGTAACTTCCAAAATTTTTAAACATTTAAATGTAGAGCACGATTGTAAAAAAGAAAAAGAAAAGAAAAATTCCAAAATTTTAAACAATATTTAAACAGTATATCTGTCTGTCTTTCTGTCTGTCTTCAAGTTATGTTACGACTGTCTCGTTCTCGGTATGACGATAAATTACATCCGGTAGTGGAAGCACCTTTTAACTGTGGCTGTTTCTACTTCCACCCACATCTGTGGTGGCAGCACCTGTTAGGGTCCCAGCTAGTGTGCATTCTCTCAAACAAACATCAACAGTACATTTTTATAACAAAATTAACTGAATTACTCGCGCCTTGCTGTGTATAACACTTTTGGGGCGAAGAAAATTGTGATAAATGGTTATAAATCACAGATGTAATTAGTATTAGCAATTCAGTATTACTTAATGAGCTTGCCGATGTGACCTCCATCTGCTGGATACCTCGTTCTATATTTTTGATAGAAGTCATTCCCTTGTACAAACTGAAATTTAATTTAAATCAAAGGGAAAAAAGTTTCAGCGCTGAGTGTGCAAAAACAGCTTGATCTGAAACCTTTCATAGATATTTGATGCAATAGTTGATTGAATTAATTGATGGGCAGATTTTAAAATTGATGTGTGAGTTAAATTGTCGCAACAAATATATATTGTAAGGCACTACCCATTGATTGCTGATTTCTTCTTCAACAAGACGTCTATATTGTCTCAATTTCATCTTGCCGATGTGAAATCTATCTTCAGGATTTATCATTCTATATTTGAGAAAGGAATCTTTCTCTTGTTCAAATTTAAATTGAATTTAAATCAAAGGGAAAATCAGTGGAGATTATGCCCCCTTTGATCAAAATGAAAGATATTTATCCAAGTTCCCTAGGAGTCATTGCCTTGTTCAAATTAAATTTAATATAAATCAAAAGGAAAAAAAAATCAGTGCGGGGTTTGTGTTCCACACCTGGACCCCCTTTGGTTAAAATGAAATATATTTATCCAATTACCCTAGGAGTAATTCTACTTGATCAAATTTGAATTTAAAAGGGAAAAAGATTTTCAAATATACTTATCCAAGTACCTAGGGTAATGTAGTTTCAGAATAGTTATGGTTATTGGGTTTAGTGTGTGTGGGGGGGTATCTTCAAATTCCGAGGAAGAGTACGATAACAAACAGACAAACAGATCTTAAAACTTACGTGTAGATGACACACGACACATATTATAGGAAGATGACAATATATGCAACAGTAACAAATATAAAAATACATTTTTATAGTACAATTAAAACAATACCTTTTAATCAACTATAAAGTATATATCTAAAACCATGCATCTACACTGAAATTATAAAATTATGTACAAGGTATCTGTAGAAGAGAGCATAAAATTACGTAGAAAATATTTAGATTTCGATATTAAATAACCCATAGAGGTTGATATCCCGCTAAACAAAGACAATCAACCAAACCAATCAAAATATTTAGATTTCGCCATTAAATAACCCATAGAGGTTGATAAGCCGCTAAACAAAGAAAACCAACCACACCAATCAAAATATATAGATTTCACCATTAAATAACCCATAGAAGTTGATATGTCCCTATGAAAGACAACCAAGCAAACCAATCAAATTACATAGATTCCACAATTAAAAACCCCATAGAAGTTGATATGTCACGAAACAAACACGACCATCCAAACCAATCAAAATATTTAGATTTCGCCATTAAATAACCCATTTGGATTTATATGCCGCTAAACAGAGACAACCGACCAATCCAATCAAAATATTTAGATTTTGCTATTAAATAATCCGTAGAGATTGATATGCTGCTAAACAAAACAATCTTCCAAACCAATCAAACTATTCAGATTTCGCCACTAAATAACCCAAAGAGGTTTATATGCCTCTAAACAAATACAACCAACCAAACTAATCAAAATATTTAGATTTCGCCATTAAATATCCCATAGAGTTTGATATGCGGCTAAACAAAGACAACTAACCAAACCAATTAAAATATTTAGATTTTGCCATTAAATAACCCAAAGGAGTTGATATGTCGCTAAACGCAAACAACCAACCAACCAAATCAATATATTTAAATTTCGCCATTAAATAACCAACAGAATTTGATATATCGTGAATCAGAAACAACCAATCTATCATCCAACGACTATTTCACGTTCAGACAGTTTCTCGTCCGATCACTGAAGTTAAGTCAGCGCTGAACCCGCTCAGTACCTCGGTATATAACCGCTAGCGAATTCCAGGTGCTGTAACCTCGGTTTTACGTGTGGTGGTGTAATGGATAACGGTTTGTAATAATATATCGGAAAGCAGAGTTTGAAGTCAAGTCGTGTTCTTATAATCATTTACGTGCCAATTCCCTTGGGTAAAGTATGAATTCGCATCTTCTTCAACCGGGTGTGTAGAGATGGTGTCTCGACAAAGATACCCGGATTTAGAGTTGGCGTCACGCATTTTGTATCCGCTACCGAAAGATCTCTCATCTTTCATAGACACCATAGCTCGGGACTCAGGGTTGGATATTGGGTATATGGGGACGGCAATGCAGGACCGAAGAGTGTAGAAAGGGATTGTCAATGGAGTTCCGACCAACCGTAGAGAGGTCGATCGATGATGATGATGATGATGATGATGATGACGATGACGACGACGATGATGATGATGATGATGATCATCATCATCGTCATCATCATCATCATCATCATCATCATCCAAAATTACTTACAACTGAAAAATATGTTTCGGCTTCAAATCTAAAAAAAAAGTTGATAAAATTTAGAAAGAAAAATAAATCACTTATATCGTTGAAATTTCAATACTTTCAATATCTGAGAGGATGACAGGCGATTTCGGATATTTTTTGAGCACTATGAAGGAACCGAACATATTCCCATGATCTTTAGCTAGGGATAGTATTTTTGTGTCCCAATTTATGTATGTGGTGAGCTTGAGTCCCAACAGACGATCATCGAATTTAAACTGCGTCTAATCTGTTCAGTAACTAGATGGGTGACCACATGGTCGTACCAGCTGCTTTAATCTTTGTGGTGCGGGTGGTGTAATGGCTAAATCTGATATTTCAAGTTCGAATTTCAGTCGGGTTCGTTATATTCACTTACGCGCAAATGCCCTTGAGAAAGGCATGAATCCACATCTTCTTTCTCACCGACCCCCCACACCAGCAATGGATGAATTAATAGGATTTGTATCAGTAAATCAGTATTGTCTCCCTCAACTTTCTTGCAATCTAAAAAATATTTTGCAAAAGGTTGTTGAGACTTAAAAAATTAATATATATATCTCCGTAGACAGTATTTACATAGTTTATTTCGTAAACCTAAGGAATCAGCACATATGCTAGGCCACAAAAATCTCCTGAGTCGGCCAAGCATAGAAATAAATACAATATGGGAACCAGTAATAAGGAGTGCCAGAGAAAAGCAATGATAACAAAAAGTTGCAATATGAGATCTGGTAAAAACATGAAATGATAACAGCAAAATTGCAATATGAGTACTGGTAAAAATGGTTGCTGAAAAACATTAGGTTTATAATACCCAGAAATTCATACCCAGATGTCCTCAAGAACAGTGGATAAAGGCGTTGGTTAGATCCAGTGACAGACCCAAAGAGTGTGAGTTCAATACCCGGTTACGGCAGTGGAGAATTTTCAGAGGGAAAATTAGCAGGAGATTACTGATAACTGACATCCATCAAACATGGCTCGTGGAACTAGAACAGTCTACCCCAGTGATCGAAATAAAGGGTTCAGTTCGAAATTCCAACCACAGTTTCCAACAGCCGAAACGTTGTGACAAATATGGCGACAAAGATGAGGACAATAGTCCGACTAATGTAAATACTGTACATAATACCTCATCTCAGAAATATAGACATCTCCGTAGAGAAAATTGATATTTTAATTGATTATCACCAGTCATGATGAGATGTTATTATTTCTTTTTTCTTTTTTTGTTGAGGGGTGTGTTGAATCCAGATTTTCTACTATTGAGATATCAGATAACAGATCAACTCCCAAGTTCAGGTCATCTTTTTTTTAATCGATTTCACCTCAACCAAGTCAGTAAAGCAACTAAGACAGAAGTGGTGTGGAACTGTGAGGAACAGAAATACTACTAATGAGCAGAAAGAGATAATAGTAATCAGGAGGAGAGGAGATAGCGATTGAGATTGTATTTAATTTTTTTCCAGATTAAAGTTGGCTGGAATGCATGAGACCGGAAAGGAGTTCTACAAGGGAGACATGCGAGAAAAGAAACTGTTAGCAGAGACTTTGTGGCTACATCTAACCAGCTTAACAGTAAATTGATGAGATCTCGGCGCCAGTCTGTTGATCATGTTCGCCATAGTCTATGAATATAGAATCCAGCGCAGTGCGTAATCTGTTCAATGAAACAACGCCAATACCACTAGCAGCATCTGTCCAGCAATTCTTCAGTCTTCGATATCAGAGGTTGGTAGTGAATATTCGGAGAACAAAAATGGCCGCCTTTATACACGTTGTATTAAATATTTTGAGTTTTTTAATTGGTTAAAACTTCTATTGATGAACTATAAAAATGAGTCAGCTCATTTTGATTGTCTCACTAGTACATTAAAGTACAAAAAAATGTAACACAGTCTAGTACTGCGCTTAAATTCATACAGTCTAGGTAGCACAGCGGAGAGCTCATCCGAACAATTACCATGAAAATATTTATAGAAAAGTCACTGAGAGGCTATTTTACGGCGGTTAGAAAATATCTGAAGCCGAGCCGCCATAGCAGTACCGATAATATTGCTGATTCTTCTTTGGATTTTATCAATGAGTTCAATGTAAATAACTGGGGCAATGGTCCATATATGGCAGCAATATTCTATGTATGGAAGATAGTAGACTTATAGAGATGTAAGATAGATTTTGTAGAGAAAAAATGTCTCGCCCGACACAATGAAACAACTTTCTTAACAGCAGACATAGAAATGGATTGAACATAGTCTTTCCACTTCATGTCAGCTGAAATCGCTAGCCCGAGAAGGCGCAATCTGTCACTTTCCTGAAGGTTAACATCAGCCATTCTGATTGAAAGCTAGATTTTAATATTAAGTATTTTATTTAATTATATTTAACGTTAAGTATGTTAATACTTTAAATGCTTTTCATATGGATTGATAATCGAATCTGAGAATCAGATGTAAATTTTAATAAAGACTATACAGATATCCCTTGTGGAAACATTGATTTGCATAATATGAAAGCTATATAATTTATTGGATATTGTGAAGGTGTGACAAAGAAATCGCCTGAGATCAAGATGTCCAATAAATACAAGACATTCATAGGCTAGAAGAGATGTATATAACAGTCGTTGCTATAGTTAAATGTTAACGAGTTAACGTCCGTATTTCTACGATAAATCTCAATTATCATAAAAGACCGAGGAAATTCGCAGATGTTTTTGAAGGAAATGTCTTTAAAAAACACTTATTCACTTATTTAAAAGTTAGCATTTTCTCCGTCGTTGAAATCGTTAAGACGAATACAACAATCAAATTTCTATTTTCAAGACTTTCTCTCCGTCTAGCTCGAAGGATTTTAAATATAATAAGCTGGAATTGAAAGAAAAACTTTGAAAAAAAAATCAATAAGAACTGTCTGGTTATAAAAACGTTATTCCAGTTCCCCAACGACCGAGACAGATTCCAGTAAAACAACAAATAATTTCCTTAGAAGAATATTCATTTAGAAAGCTGCATAATAATTTTTCTGCTTTGAATTGTGGGAAGTAAAAAGTTAAGAAAATAAAACAACTATTGACAAGATTAGCAGGATTTATGGTAGTGTATCAGCTACATTCTTTAACTGTAGGTTAACTTCGATGCCAATGAGATATTATATATATTTCTTCCTCGGGACGTATGTTTTCTGGAATATTTTAGCCCTCATACAAACGCACATATCTATTCCTATTCGGACCATTCTTTTCCTATTCTGGGAAAGATTCTCTCCCCTGACGTACTGCCAAAAATCTTACTAAATTACAAAGCATTATCTTTTGTATTCCTTCACGGTCGGACTGAGAAGTCTTCAGCAACTTTCATCTAACCTAACACGTTCAAGTACAATAGCGGAAAAATATACTTGTAACATTCAAAATTCCAAACAACCAATCTAACCAACGCCGTTATCCACTGTGCCCTGTGTTTAAGGACACATGGCACTGTGGATAAAGGCGTTGGTTAGATCCAGAGACAGGACCCAAAAACTTGTGAGTTCAATATCTGGTTAAGGCAGTGGAGAACTTGAAAAGAGGAATTAACAGGATATAACTGACTTCCATTAGACATGGCCCTTGGAACTAGAACGGTCTACACCAGCAAGCAAAATAAAGGGTTCAGTTCGAGATTCCAACCACCTGAAGAAGGCCGGAGCGTACTACGGCCGAAACGTTGTGATAAATATGGCAACAAAGATGAGGAAAATAGTCCGAATAATGTAAATAGTTTACAATCTAATATCATTTCATCATCACTTCGCCGATCCTAAATTCTCACCAATAAGGAGAAGTGTCAGCACTCTCAAAGAGGATCCTTATTTTGGGACTCAAGTTTATCCCAGAACTCAAGAAAGAAGTCATATATAGAATCCATTGATGGAAAATGATTAGTTTCTAAAACCTCTCCACAAATTATCTGACTCCATCTTCCATACTCTATCTTTACAAGCGCTAGATCAAACCAAAAATGGATTATTGCTGTCATATCAGGGCTGGAGTTGCCGGAATTGACAGCGTTCAAAAGCTGTTTTGGTTGCTTAGTTGGTTGTTTCGTTCGTTCGTTTTCTACGTCTTTTCAAATCTTTGCCGATTATTTAAAACCAGGAAGTAGTTTTTTTCTGAAATAATAATTGTTTAGTAATACAGATCTTACTAATTAACCTATAGTTGGGGGGAAGGTGGATTCCTGCCCCCCCCCAACGGTATTTGCGCATAAGTAAATATAACGAATCCAACGGGAATTGGAACTTGGATCTCCGATTAACAATTTCAAGTCATTATCCATTACACCATCCGCACATCTAAGCTTATACCACCTCTTCCTTCCAAGCGGTCACCCATCTGACTTCTGACCATTAGAACAGGTCGATTTTGGAACCGTGGTATTGCACTGAATTTGAAAGTTGGGGGTTTGAGGAGATTGATAACAACACAAAATATTTTATTCCAAATCATTAATTTTTTTTTTAGAAAACTTTAAAAGAATGTTTAGGTTGAAAATCATAGCGTTGAAATTTCATTCCGGTGATTAATGAAAGCCTTATAGCACAGTTTTACAAATTGCATATGGACAAGAAGCAAGGCATAAACACATTATTACTAAATCATTGTGCCATGAAATAAGACCTTCATTGACTTCAAAGTGAAATTACACTGAACAATTTAGCTATATTATGACGTAATATGTTATACAGTGTATTTTTCAATAAACAATGCAAATAAAAAACATTTTGTCTTATAATTTGTACCCAGCAGTATTATGATGTTATATACAGTTATATAGGAATAAAGTGTCGCTGGCGACACTGTAGTTTAACATAGATCGCCAGAGAGCAAACACAGGTGATCCCATTTGAAATAAGTAGATCACATGATAGTGAAGGAAATGTATATATTGGAATTAGCGTGGCTTCTAATTGATCACCATTTCTAGTCTATCCACTATTACTATACGGATCACTGTTTCTACACTATCCTCTATTACTATAAGGAACGCTATTCTCTTCCGTACACTATTTCTCTACACTGATTACTATTCGGTGGTTACTTTCGAGTATTATCGAGCAAGTACTATTAGTGCGAGTGTCATTCGAAGGCGTCTGACGCCAGTATTGTTCAACGTCTTTACTATAGTTGTATCTGCGATTACAAAGTCTCTACTATAACGAGCATTACGAAAGTGACAGCAAGTATTAGTTGATATTACAAAACTAGCAACGAGTGTTCGTTGACATCATAAAATATACACATTTATCTACTGTTTTGGTTGTTTTTATTAATTATGATCTAACAAACGTCCTCCTGGGTACGACGTTAAACTGCATCCAACAGCAAGGCCTCTGATCAGGAGCTTTTGATGAAACGTGGAACCACCTCTTAATTGCTGGTGTTCCCAGGTCCACCCTGACCCGGGGTGGTAGCACCTGTTGGGGGGTCCCAGCTATGGGAAAATATTGAACTTCCAGGTCTTTTCCAGCACATTGAAACAATGATGTTGCCAACTACACTTTTTTGAAACAATTATGTTGCCAACTATACGTTTCTGAAACAATGATATTGCCAGCTATACGTTTCTGAAACAATGATGTTGCCATCTATACGTTTTTGAAACAATGATGTTGTCAGCTATACGTTTTTGATATATTTGGTTAATGCTGGATCTGACATTAAATAACCCATAGTGGTTGATATGCCATAAAACCCCAAACAAACAAACTAACAAACGATCTGACAAATGTTATTCATTTAGTAGCTTTTTTTGTAATCTTTCACAAGTTTTACTTATCGAATACAGTAAGAAAGTGTCTACTTTGCTTGTAGTGATTCATAATTAGAATTCCGTTTTGAATATAGTTCCATCCAATGTATCTAATACATAAAAATAACCATTTAATTGGATTTATTATTGAAATAGTACAATTTTGAAGTCAGTTTGTAAGCAAAAATCTGTGCAAATTAGGTATTCCTATACATTTTTCAGACGATATTAAAAGTTAGAAATTGGTAGAAGCCATTGATGTAATATTTGGTGTCGCTACTTATCACATCAAACCCCAACTTTCACAACTAGTGCAATGTTGATTTTCTAAAAAAGAAAAGTGAAAAATCAACCCGCCATAATGACCAGGTTCGACGTTGCTCCACATTCGTGATCGTATGTTGACCGGTGTTGTAACGCGATGTAGCCGTTAGCGTCAAAGGCGTTTAAGTAGCCTTATACACCATAACATATTTCCAACCTACAGCTGCTTTCTCCCATACGAAGTGTCGCAAGCCTCTTGATACCCTATCGCTGTTTCCATGGCAGATGGCTTTGTTCCCTATATTTACCGGTTCAAATATTTAACGTTAAGACCCGACATGCCATGTACTCAGAGAAGAACCTTTATCTCTTCCTTAGGATTTCACCGGTAAAAAGTAATTACCATTCGGAGAGCTTCTTCCCATAGGGCAGCTGATTTCTGGAACAGACTGCCGAGAGGTTGTTCCCCGGCCACTACTGTCTTAAACTCATCACGTCGAAGACCAACTGTGAATTATTCTCAGTATCTACAGTTGTCAGGTTCATAAAAAACAATTCATTAATCCTCGACATTGAATGTCACTTCGGTTCTTTTACTCAGTAAAACATCGGGTAAATAATTTTTTATATAGAAAATCGGACGTTTTTTCGAAACATACATTCATGACTGTTTTTACAATTGTCAATAAATTATATATATATATAAATATATAAATATATATATATATATATATATATAAATATATATATATATATATATATATATATATATATATATATATATATATATATATATATATATATATATATATATATATATATACAAGTATAGGATTGGTGTATACGGAATAAATTCCAATAACCAACAAATACTATTCTTAAAAGAGCGCTCAGTGCAGAGTAGGGCAAATATAATTGTTTATTCGAAAATTATGACATAAATATGTTATAAAATCACTATAAAAATAGCCATTTTCTTTCAACACTTCCGGTGTCTTATCAAGTGATGGCGTTGAGTGTAGAATGAAGGGTTATTTATTCTACATTCAACACCATCACTTGATAAGACACCAAAAGTGTTGAAACAAAATGGCTATATTTGTATCGATTTTATAACATATTTATGTTATAATTTTCGAATAAATAATCATATATATATATATATATATATATATATATATATATATATATATTATAACATATTTATGTCAGAATTTTCGAATAAATAATCATATATATATATATATATATATATATATATATATATAGCGTGTCGTTCTCGAAGAATACAGTAACAATATTTTTGCACCCTCATTGTATAAAATAAAATGACGGAAACTCTTAACACCTTAACTTTAAGAGTGGATGAAACTTCCTAAAAAGAGCACACAGGAATTAATCTTCTCGACCACACTGCAAAACAGACACGAGTTAACAAAGTTTTTCCTAATCACCTTATAGACCGACAAATTAGGTAATTTCTTCCCAAAGTAAATAATAATGAAAGAAAAATTGACTAAAAAGCTTAATAAAAGTACCTTTTCAGTTGTCGTCAATAAAACTTGTATGAAAGTGGGATTGCTGCTCAGACACGCACACACACACACACACCCACACACATACACACACATATATATATATATATATATATACATATATATACACACACACACACACACACACACATATATATATATATATATATATATATATATATATATATATATATATATATATATATATATATATATATAAATAATGGTCATGGGACCTTAAGGTTGTCTATTTCTTAATTATTTAATTAATATTTGGTCTGGTATTACATTGAGCTCTCAGAATCACATCCTCTGTGGAATTATTCACATGGATTAACAAACACTTCATTACATTACAATATATATATATATATATATATATATATATATAGTTTTAAGGCGTGCGATATTTATGGGGTAAAAATGCTCAATATCAGAGATATGTAAATATAAATATAAAAGTGAGCAGGCTGTTTCATGCTGAACGCAATCGGCCTGACGATTGCGTCCAGCATGAAACAGCCTGTCGTCTCTGAGTGTTGACTTAAATGTTCACTGTTATAGTTATATATATATATATCAGTTGTAGTTATAAAGATTTAATTATGTGGAGATCAAGCTTTTCTTTCAGATTTCTCCCTTTCCCCTCCCTCAGTCTATTCATTTCTTTTCCTTTGTTCACTCATTCATTCTTTTATTCCATATGATTTGCCTTCATTTCGTGTTTTCTTCTTTCATTCATTCTTTCTTTCTTTCTTTCTTTCTTTCTTTCTACTCGACTGCTTTTCAGTCATCATTTAGATCTCATTTTTATTTCAGACTTATTTATCTATCTTCTCTTATTTTCTTTCTCATTGTTTTTCCTTCTTTCCTTCTTTCTTGCTTGCTTTCTCTTTCTTGTTTCCGTCCATCTTTCTTTTCTTCTTTCTTTTTTTTTCTTTCTTTTGTTCTTGCATTCTTCCTCTCTTCCCCATGTGTATGTTGATCCGGATGACCGAAGGTGACTCCGAACTGAACTGATCTCTGAATTTTCTGCGGATTACTTGGAGCCATAAACCTAACCCAGGTGCTGATGAGTGCTCCTGTGTTGCTACTTATCAATCTTCACTGTAGTCACCGAATCCCCTTCTTTCTTCTTTTTCTTTCTTTTTCTTTCTCTTTCTTTTTTTACCTTCTTTGTCTTTCTCCTTCTTTCTTGCTCTTTACTTTTCTTTCTTCATTATTTTTTCTTTTTCCTTCTTTCTCTTTCTTTCTTTACTTTGTTTTTCTTTCTCCTACTTTCTTTTTCTTTCTCCTTCTTTCTTTCTTTCTTTCTTTCCTCCCTCTGTTTCTTTCTTTCTTTGTTACTGTTCAGACAGAATTTATTCATCAATTTCCTCCTGTTTCATTTGTTTCTTTTTTCTTTCATTGTTTTTTGTGTTTGTTTTCTTTCATTTCTTTTTTCTCCTTCTTTTTTTGTTTGTTTCTCTCTTTCTTTCTTTTCCATTCTGCTTACTGTCCGTTTTCATTTTTTTCTTTCTTTCTTTCGATACTTTCTTTTTCTTTTTCTTTCTTTCTTTCGTTACTTTCTTTTTCTTTCTTTCTTTCTTTCTTTTTCTTTAACCTTCTTTCTTGGGTTACTTTCAATTACTTTTTTTTTATTTACTTCCATCTCCTTCTTTCTCCTTCTTACTTTCTTTAAATTCTTAATTTTCTTTAGCCTTCTTTTTTTTCTTTTTATTCATCCTTCTTTTTACTTTCTTTCTTTTTCTTTCTCCCACTTTATTTGTCTCCTTCTTTCTCCTTCTTTTTCTTTCTTTTTCTTTCTTTTTCTTTCTTTCTTTTCTTTGTTATTGCTCCTTTTTCTTTCGTTACATTCTTTCTTTTTTCTTCTCCCTCTTTCCTTTTCTTTCTTCTTTACTTTTCATTTACTTTCTCTTTGATTCTTTACTTTCTTTTTCTTTCTCCTTCTTTCTTTCTTTCTCCTTCTTTCTTTCTTTCTTTCTTTCTTTCATACTGTTTTTCATCCTTCTTCTTTGTTTCTCTTTTCTAATATTTCCCTTTCTTCCCAATTTCTCTCTTTCCATTCCTTTTCTTCTTTTATATTTCTTTTTCTTCATGTAACCTTTTTTCCGTTTTTTTCTTTGTTCCTTTCACTTGCATTTCTTTGACTCTATACATATGCTTCCAATCGTGTCGACTGCGATCACGCTATCGAATGAACTGCCTTGAAACAAACCACAAAGAAATATCTTCTAGCTTCCGATTTATAAGTGAACTGGTCGCATGTTTCGAAGAGGAACATCTTGTCAAAATAGAAATAAATAAAAGCGGAGAAAATAAATTTGGCTAAATTTACCATTGCTTCAATTGTACAAACACGCAATGGAAGTTTCTTGCCTGGCTTGAAATAACAGTGAACCAGCCTGATATAAAATTTCATAAAATTGATCAAATTGCCATCTAGAGCTTAGTCTGGCACAGGGACTCAATTGTTGCGCACTGAACGGAGACAAGATTCACTAGGACTAAATAGTTCAATATCTTTCTATGAAAGTCTAATGTCGTCGGGAAAGAAAATGTCGGAACAAATACAGAATATAATAAAGACTAATTAACAACAAAAATGACCTCATCAAAGAATACAGAACCCTAGAAATGAGTACGTCATTAACTCTTTAATACCTTAAATAAAATGACGCAATATATCTGTTATCGCCTTGTTTGGAGAGAAATTATTAATAAAACACTTTTTACACTAAGGAAGGCGTTAATGACACTGAGACGCCAGTGTTTTCTGACAATAAAAGAATAAAAGATTTAATGAATAGAAAGGACAATAAAAGAACAAGTTTTCTGGAAGACAGAAGATGGCTATTGATGTTGCATTTAATTTTTTCTCAAACGTAGGTGAATCGAAAGTTGGAAGTCGAAAGAAAGTTTTACAAGCGAGTAGTGTCAGAAAAGAAATTATTGGAATATAAATTCCGGTTGCATTAATGTTGTGACCGATTAAAAGGTTAAGAAATAACAAAACAAGAGGTTGCAGATAAATTGTGTATTGAACAGAAGAGTATTACACGACTTGGGAATGTGTGTCGGTTGACCAGCGTTCAATCTGTACTACTGACCCCACGAGACTTATTTTTATACTATTTTTATAGTAAGTTGAAGAGTCCACAATAGACCACAACAATTGAGCCGAAAAGTAAAACGATGAGACCGAGTTGACTGTCTAGTTCTCCGACATTTAAACGGTTGAGGTAGCAAGGAAGACAGCTCCTTAGAACTGTTGCTATGAGAATGTTTATAGAAAAAAAAACAGCGAAAGTAAAAGACGGCGAAGGGAAAGTGACTGATGTTGAAATGCCATTTCATGGCCGATAATATTTCAGAGACTCTTTTAGATTTTATCAAGAATCTCGTTATGTTTATTTGATGCGCTAGATTTTCTAGCAATGTCCAATGAACGGACGAATGGTAGATTTATAAATGTGCAAGATGGATTCTGACGAGAAAAATATTGTGTAGCAATTGATCCAATATAACCATTCCACTTCAAGTCGGGGAAAATGTGAGAATGGGTTATTCTCCCGGTGATTAACATCAGCCATGCTTCTGGAAGGCAAAAAGGGTTCTCTAGGATAACTAAAAGACAGCAGTTTCATTTTGGAGCCATTTAGGTTCACAAGCCATTTCTTGTCCCAGCTAACAACAGATTGAATGTCATTTTTTTATACAGCTGCCAGTTTTATTTTATTGTATCCATAAAGACGATAGCACGCAAAAAAATTATTTGTTTAAAAACAAATAAATTTCACATGACGACCCAGACACGCTCTCCTACTTTTGGTTTAATCCAAAATACAGTAAAAATATTCGATGTTATACTATAGGTGCACATTCCAGTTTAATTCGCTAAAGGGAAGAAAATGAAAGAATTTGTTTTAAATATTATAAACGATTTCTCATAGGATCGTTTGAAATATATACTTCATGAAAGCAGAATACTTTATCAGCCAGAACACTGTGCTAAATCTACAAAAATGGGAGTTAAATCTTTTTTTCTTCCGCTTACCGCGTCTCGTGATCATGGCTCTCCATGAAGCCCCTTTCTGTTGTGGTCCTTAAGAGTTTGTCTCCCTTTGCTAAGCCTATCCTTTTCTACCTTCTATCCACACAAACTCATCAGATAGGTGGTTCATTGCCTTCCCTATATCTTTTGCCCTCAACATACGTAGTGAGTGTTGTTTTCTAAGGTATCCTTACTTGTTTTATGTGCAAGAAATTGCTGAAAATTACAGATTCACAGTATCACTTCTCTTTTGGTTACATCTTTTACAAGTTTCGCCCATAGAATTCTATTCGAATTCAATTTCTAGTTTTCTCTTCGTCTCTGGGGAGATTTGTCAGCATTCACTGTTATGTAAGTAGATGTGCCCGGTGTAACAGCAAATTTGTCCAATTGTTAGATTAAGCTTTGAACTGTTGTATCTTAGAAATGATTAAAGATATCTTACTGGAAATCTCCAACGTTTTTATATCAGTATTGGACTCTACTTTGAACAATAAGAATGTATTCAGCACT
Source organism: Acanthosepion esculentum (assembly GCA_964036315.1). Taxonomy (NCBI): domain Eukaryota; kingdom Metazoa; phylum Mollusca; class Cephalopoda; order Sepiida; family Sepiidae; genus Acanthosepion; species Acanthosepion esculentum. The sequence goes on from OZ038478.1 coordinate 28,117,473, forward strand.
AAGGTGAAATGATGATCCCTCTTGCTGTTGTGACCTCCTGATCCAGTTTTCCTCTCTACTGTTTCAACTTTTTTTAAACTTATTGACCGTTCTCTTGATGGTCCTTGAATGGAATTTGAAGACGGAAGCCAGAGTCTGAATGCTGGTACTATTACTGAAGGCCTGAATGAATTTTTCCCCCCAACATGGCTCACTTGGGAAGATATAGTAGGGGTGACTCAAAACGATTTTAACCTGATCTTTTTCGAGCTGAATAACTCAAAGTGTTTTCAGTGATTCTTACGACAAATCGTGTCAAGATGGATAAACGTCTTATCCAAAAACCTGTGTGTGTGTGTGTGTGTGTGTGTGTGTGTGCGTGTGTGTGTGTGTGACGAATGCACGATAGTGGAAATAAGAGAGCCAACAGCTGACTGACACGAATCTTAATTAGCATGCTAGCATGCAAAAAAAAATCGATAGCTGCATTCGTCACAAGTGGGAAAAATTTAAATCTACATGGCACTTTACTCAAATTGGCTCATTTGCTTGCTTAAACTCAACGTTGATTCTGATTCCGCAGAACTGGGATCGGTGTGAAAAATATTTGTTGTTAACATTCAATTTTTATCCAGTTACGAGTGTTTTTTTAAAGCTGATCGTTTTGTGTTCATTTTGTTTAGTTCTTTTATCGTAACAGATTTAATGTTTAGTATAGATCTTAGAAAAAACTTCGCAGTGTGAGATAGGCAAGAGGTAAGGCATGTAGCAACATCAGCACGGCAAAGGGCACTTCTTTAAAGGCAAGGAAGGGCAAAAATATTTTAAGTCAAGTGATAGCGATTGCTGTATGAGTCGTACGATTTTTTAATCAAGCACGGGCAACGCCGGGTCATGCTGCTAGTATATATATATATATATATATATATATATATATATATATATATATATTATATAGACAAAAACAGTTTACTCACTACAAAGATGCAACTTCGTTTATGTGTATTTCAATTGCGCCTCTATAATTCTATGTCCATATAATAATTATCAACATGTATTTATTTACATATTTCCGGTGTATGTACATATGTCCTGTCACATCTGTAGTGTTAAGGGAGGTAAACCAATTCAGGCTGGTAAATGCATGCGTGATTAATTCCCTTGGTGTTTTAACAATGAATCATAGATACCACTGAACGGCAAAAAATATAAAGCTAACGGAAAAATTGAACATTTCATTCGCCTGATTTTAGTTGTGAATCTTTTAGCTCCACAACTTCCACAAAAAATAGCATTGATGGTATTCATTATAGGCAACTAACTATAAATCAAATCGCAATGCTATTAACAAATCCCGTGTAAAGTCAAGAATAATCCGCAGAATGAACTTGGCATGAAGAACTTTTCAGCTTGATGACTGCCACGTCTTCTGTCAACTTCTGGCACCAGGCTAATCAGATCACGGGAAAATCTGACATTGTTTGAATCAGATCCAGTTGATTTCCTAACGCGGGATGAGCGTTGGGTTCATCACTTTGAGCCATGAAAGAGACAATCTGTTCAGTGGAAGCACTCCACACAATTTCCAAAGAAGAGCAATGTCGTTTCATCTGCGGGGAAGGTGATGACCTCAGTTTTTTTGGATGAAAAACGCATTTTGATTACTATGTTCAAATGGCCACACGATCTATGCCAACTTGCTGAAGCAGTTACGAAAGGGTACCAAACGCCCAGGAAAACGTTTGATTATTATTTGATTACTTTTGATTAGTATATTGCATTTTGATTACTATGTTTTTGATTAATATTTGATTACTTTTTATTAATATATTGCATTTTGATTACTATGTTCCAGTGGGCCACACCATCAATGGTGAGTACTATGCCAGCTTGCTGAAGCAGTTACGAAAGGGTACCAAACGCCCAGGAAAACCTTTGATTATTATTTGATTACTTTTGATTACTATATTGCATTTTGATTACTATGTTTTTGATTACTATTTGATTACTATATTTCATTTTGATTACTATGTTCCAGTGGGCCACACCATCAATGGTGAGTACTATGCCAACTTGCTGAGGCAGGTATGAAAGGGTACCAAACGCCCAGGAAAACTGACGCAAAGGGGCTTGACATATCAGGATAATGCACCACTATATAAGTCTTTAGTTTCAATGGCTGCCGTCAGTGATTTTCTCTTTGAACTAGCTAATCACCGCACCTATTCTACGGATTCCCACGTGACTATCGTCTGTTCCGCAACATGAAAAAAACTTTTGAATGGGAACAAGTATCGCATTGATAATGACACCATATCTTCT
>OZ038478.1:28124773-28132273 GCA_964036315.1 Acanthosepion esculentum
GGTAAGGTTTTGAACTTGTACGGATATATTACGCACGAACATACATAGGAAATCACATACAATGCCAAGCGTTCATTGGTTAATTAATCACCACCACGTTATTATAGGCCATTTACAAATCGCAGCAATGCGACAATTTTGTAATCGCTCTATTTTCATGTAGTCAGTTGTGTAGACTTTTGGGAGAAACGGATCACAGCTTTCCTAAGTCTCCCCAAATCTCGCTCGCTGATTGGTCGATGCCAACGAATCAGATCGTCTGCACGTGAAGAATAATTCTTCCCGCGCAGCAATTTGGAGCCTACAGTCACTTTTTCCTGCAAGAATTTTCTTACACCTTTTAGTGAGATTTCAGCTGCCAAACGAATCCACGACAGTTGAAACCATGCGCCAAGTTTCTCACTCACACACACACCACTCACATGCTGAACATACCTTGTATACACTCGCATAAACTTTTCTTACACAGCAAATCTTTCAAGAAAAATCATTACAAGAGACTCTCATGAACATTCTTCCAGTGAACTTGGAACACTAAAATAACAGATTAAGAGAGGCAACTCTTGTTTTATTCAACCTTTTCTTACTTAAATGCATGCTTTCTTTCACATTGTCGTTTGATATTGTACATCTTGTTAAATACATATTTTATGTGTAACAATGTCTTTTGGTCATCCTTTTTGCGTGAGCCATGTTTCTTAATCTAAAGTTAAATTAATGTAGTGAAGTCCGCCACAAACTCATAACTCTCTGTGTTAAGTCAATGGATGACATCAACCAACGCTTTTATCCACTGAGCCATGTATCTTTGGAGAGTTTAGTTACTTAAGGTAAATAACTGAGATATCCATAAAAGGCGGCATATTTCTTATCACATTTTCATCTTTCAGAAATAATTGAACTTGAATAAATTTCTTGAATATTAATGACCTTGAATAACCATTTGACTTTCGTGTCATTACTTAATTCTGATTGGTTCTTTTATGGTTGATTAATTGCTGCTCGGTCTTGAGACTCGTCATTTGAGGTTATTTGCAAACAACTTATGTCATTCGTTCTGCCTTTCTCATATGGCTAAACAACTCACTCATTTTGAGCGTTATGTCATCGTACTTTTCAAAGCAGAACATCCGACGTGGAGATTGACGAAATGTGCTGAAATTCTACCAGAATTTTTCACTCACATCATTCGTCGCCAGTTTTCAACGGTTGTCTCGCGTCTTTCTAAACTTAACGCTTCTTTATTGGGCACCCTGTACAACAGTCTACCCCAGTGGACTAAATAAATGGCTCGGTTCGAAATTCCAACGTATAAAACCTGAAGAAGGCCGGAGCGTACAACGGCCGAAACGTTGTGAATATGACAATAAAGAGGAGAACAATGTAAATAGTGCAAAAATAAGTTTTTTATATCATTCCTTTTCGTATTAGCTGATCTACAAACTTTCTAGATATTAGCATATTTCTTTTATCTTTCTGCACAACATACTTTTTATATTGCGCGCCACAATTCTATATTCATGAGTTTGTCCATGTGCTTTATACATGAATTTCATTATATAGTTCTTTATATATATATATATATATATATATATATATATATATATATATATAGGGTGACCCCAAAAAACGGGAATTTTTGAAGTGCGTATTGCCAGACATGAGCAAGCGGCAACACTGCGAGACAGTGACTTTGACCAAGTAAACATTTCGCCATTTTAGTAACGAGAATGAAATTCCCAGTATCCCAGCTGAGATGTTGCAGCAGTCAATGGGGAATCTCAAGAGCAGATTTCAAGAATGCATTCGTACAGGAGGACGCCATCTACAGGACGGAACTTTTAAAAAAAATGAAAATTCCATCATTGTTTCTTAAATGGCATGTTTTAAGGTTTCAATTACTATGAATTAAATATTTTTCTTCCATCACTCTTGGTTTTATTGGATTGTTAAATTGTTCCCGTTTTTTTTTTGGTGGGGGGGTCACCCTATACATGAATTTCATACTGAATTTTATTACAGATTTAATACACCTCACTCATATTTACATCAAAATCTTACTTTAACGCTTCTTGAATATTAATATTTTAAATTTACGATAAGCTTAGAAAATCATGGTATTCAACCATCAGGGTTTCACACTGTGCTATCTCCTCTTCCACCTTCTCCCCCCACCCAGTGTTGTCTACTTGCATTGTGTCGGGCCCGGTGTGATACTTCGACTAATGTTAAAAAAATGTAAGCAGAGGCAGAAAGATAGCATCGTTTTTTTGGGGGTTTTTTGCGGGGAGTTTGCGGGGAGGGGTCATGAACGAATAAAACAAATAGCACTGAGGTGGTCATAAGCAATAAAAGCTGAACGATATGACCATGGATTAATTAAGTTCTATCTACATTTCTTCCAATTTAATGAATAAATGATTTGCACAACAGCTTTAGATTTCTAAATAGGTCCACGATACATTGACGGCAATCAGCTGAAAAGTTCTCAATCCGACCAATATCCACAAGTAAATATCCTCATATTTCTTTACTAAAATATTGGTTTTTGGAAGCACGTCGATCTATGAACTGTCACCACGTCATTTCTTAACTATATATATATATATATATATATATATATATATATATATATATATATATATATATATATATATATATATAGTTTGTGTGCAAGTATATGCATAAATAATTTCGGGTATTTGTGTATATATATTTATATAAATGTGTGCGTCTGTGTGTGTGTAACGGGCGTGGATGAGTGTGTCTGTATGTATGTGTGGCTCAAGATGTGAGTTTTGCGTGTATGCCTGAGCTTATGTGCGTATGCGTATGGGAATAATTTCCGTTATATATATATATATATATATATATATATATATATATGATCTTATTCATCTATTTCTGAACTAACTATAGATATATCAATTTATACAGTTATCTTTATCTTTCAAATGGTTTTCTTTTCGTTTGTCTGCAGCCCATATACAGCACTCTTATACTAGGTAGAAACAAAGGACTCGTTACTAGGAGAACATGATCTACACGGAAAACGATATTCAAATAAACCGTACATTCATGCATGTGGATACAGAACCTGTAAACTGCATGCAAATATATAGGAAACAAAGATCATATATCAATTACACTAACTCAGAAACTGCGAAACTCTGACACAGATACAGGACTTTTATTCCCGTGAAATACGAAAAGAACTCTTCGATTATTAGGAGAGCTTGATATACACAGAAACTGTGTCCAAATTACCCGTAAAACGTACTGGGATTAAATACCGTGCATGCGAATAGGCATCGTGTTAAATGAATGCCGAAATATAGAAAAGGAGAGATGATAATTACTCCATATCAGAAGAGATCTATATCGGAGACAGACACAGCACCCTTATAAGAATTAAATGAGCAAAGAATTGAATACGTTGCATCTTAGTGGTTCTGTTGACATTATCCGACCGAGTGTTTATATGCATGACGGTGAGCATGGTGGCGTGTGTGTGTGTGTGTCTCCATCTGTATATACATGTGCTCAAGTGGTTTTCTCTGGCCGATAAACAAATATCTAAACATCTACATATACATATCTACATCTTATATAATGCCTGGGAGTAAGTACAAAGACAGACACACAGACACACACACACATACATAGATACATATATATATATATATATATATATATATATATATATATGTGTGTGTGTGTGTGTGTGTGTGTGTGTTTGTGTGTGTGTACATAGATAGATAGATGGATATGAATAAAGGAATATATGTCTTCCATTCCACCTACACCACAGTAGTTTGAAGATAATCAGCAGAAAGCTCTAAGCCCAACTAATAGTTGGTCGGTTCACCAACATCCAACACCCCATACATATATATATATATATATATATATATATATATATATATATATATATATATAAAACAGACTGTCGCCTCTAAGTTTTGACTTCTATGTTCACTTTTATATTTACACACGCTCTATCTCTGATATTGAACACTTTATCTTAAGACTATATTTCATCATATATATATATATATATATATATATATATATATATATATATATATATATATATATATAAGTAATTAAAATCTTGGTAATCCATATGGATAATCTCAAGGAGGATGAAATCCGCAGAGCCCAATGTTAATTCATGCGATTAATTTTATTTAAAGAAAACAGACAACTCTAAGGGTCAATGGTTATAATGTATTTCCCCAGGGAGTTTCTTTTTCCCTGGCTCATCAGACCTCACTTCCAAGGATGAAAAAATGAATTTAAATTTACATATAATTTTTTAGACATTTATAGGGTAGTATTAAGTTGATGTAAGGTGATATACAGGGTGGTGAGAAATAGTGTGACAGGTATGGTCAAAAATAGAGAAGGAATCAAGAGTTAGAAATGCTTTTAAATTTATTTTTATTACAATACTTAATAGTGAGGAAGTGGGATAAAGATCAGATATTGTCCTATTTAATAGAGAAACGATATAGAGAGAAAAAAGAGAAGTAAATCTGTAAAAAATAAGAGTTAGGGTTTTGAGGGAAAGAAAGGGAAATATAAATTTGGATAGAGAAATTAAGACAATTAACGTCTGTGGGCATAGAGCGGCCAATCTCGAAAAACACCGATTTATATATTTTTAATTGTTTTTAATATTTTTCGGTTAATGTTTGATAGTAATTTAAGTGTTTAAATTCTCCATAAAATAAACTAGAAAATTAATATAAACTGGATATTATATCAATAAACACGAAATAAAAAAATAAAAGATTACTAATATTAATATTTTTTAATATTGTGAAAAACGGTTAAGGAGTAATATTTCTTAATTAAAGTCTAAGTCTTCAAATCTAATTTGAAACTATTTCAAGATGAAGTAAGATTTGAAGTTAATAATAATTTTTTTTTACCTTTACACTTAATCTATATATATACACAAACATACACGCATATATATATATATATAAATGCATGTGTGTGTGTGTATATATATATATATATATATATAAATATATTTCTTCATATATATATATATATATATATATATATATATATATATGAAGAAATATATTCTTAAAGTGTGCTATATTTATAGGATAAAGTGCTCAATATCAGAGATAGAGCGTGTGTAAATATAAAAGTGAACATAGAAGTAAACACTTAGAGGCGACAGTCTGTTTCATGCTAGATGCAATCGTCATGCCATATATATATATATATATATATATATATATATATATATATATATATATATATATATATGCATACTAACATACCTCATACATATATTCATACACACCACATTCATATTTACGTATATATATATATATATATATATATATATATATATATACCACGTGGATATTTTAAACACAAACATGTGGATATTTTAAATCTACATAAATATTTCAACAGTTAAAAATATTTCTTAAAATATTTCTTGAGATATGGTCAAAAAACCTTTTAAACAAGATTTAAGACACTATCATCAGTCTTCCGCCAAAAATTCAAACAAAGTCGCATTGCACATCACGTGACATGCACGCTTCACGACAAACGCTGTAAACAAACGCTGTAAACAAACACACAAACACAGTATCTCATTTGATTTCTGAGGAAAGACCTAGGTGGTCTGAAATATTAAATAAATAAATATATACAAAAACACAGAAATAAATACTTTCATAAAAAAACACCCAATTTTGTTTCATTTATTTTATCCAGATATTATATATATATATATATCCGTATACATATACAAATACATATACAACCACACCCACATGTATCAATGCACATACATATACATATATAACCATACATATATACACACACATATATATATACATACACATATATATTTACACCCGCATCCATATGTACGCATGCATACATATACATTCATATACACATACATGCACATACACACATATACATACATATACGTACCCGCATACACACGTACATACATGCGTACGCGCACTCGTACGTGCATACAAGCATACTCACATCTAAATACAAGCGAATTCTGTATGTAAACATCTACATATACATACACCAACATATGTGTATGCTTGTAATTACCTAATGGACACCTATAAATATTAGCCTAGTTGAAAGGATATATATCAATGCACATATGCCCAGACACAAATGCATATATATTATAATATAGATGCTAGAGTTTGATATATATATATATATATATATATATATATATATATATATATATATATATATATATATATATATATATATATATATAACTGCTCCCCCTCCTCACTTTCTCTCTTCTCTCTCTATATATATTTATATATATATATATATCCCCGCTAACCCCTCTCTCTTTCTCTCTCTCTCTCTCCCTATATATATATATATATATATATATATATATATATATATATATATATATATACATATATATATATATATATATACATATATATATATGCCTAAGTATAGGATTGGTGTATACAGAATCAATTCCAATAAGCAACAAATACTATTCTTAAAAGCAGTACTCAATACAGATTATAGCAAATATAATTATTTATTCGAAAATTATAACATAAATATGTTATAAAATCACTACAAAAATAGCCATTTTCTTTCAACACTTCTGTTGCCTTATCAAGTGATGGTGTTGAATGTAGAACAAATAACCCTTTATTCTACATTCAATACCATCACCTGATAAGACATCAAAAGTGTTGAAACAAAATGGCTATTTTTGTAGTGATTTTACAGTATATTTATGTTATAATTTTCGAATAAATAATTATATATATACATATATATATATATATATATATATATATATATATATATATGTGTGTGTGTGTGTGTGTGTGTGTGTGTGTGTGTGTGTGTGTGTGTTAAACATTAAACGCAGATCCATTATGGGTCAGAATCCGAAAGGATGATAAAATAAAGAGCAAATAGGAAACATATATCAATCTAACATGTTTCACGTTTATTAGAGCATCGCTAGAGATGGAGAGAAAAAAGTTGGGTCAGTTCTCATTGGTCAGCCACGCATCACTTGCATGGAAACCGTAGATAATTCTATATGCATGAAATTGTGTGAAAATTGTGACTACAGACACACATACACAATCACGAATTCACACTACCATTCGATGTCCACTTAGACTTACAAGAATCTTTCTCTTCAAACACTTATTCAGTAGAAATGTTTCTCAAGTCTATTCGACGTTAATTTGGTTGGGTGGCCGGGTTTGTTTAACGGCTTATCAATTTTATTCCCTCGCTCAAAATTTAAATATTTTGTACGAAATTCTTTGTAGATAATAATGGTTTTATTCCGTAGCTGACAGTAGAGAAGTGGGATTGATACCATTGCCATTGCTAGGTTTGCTGCTAGGAAAATTGGTTCCCAGGGAGGTGCTAGACCATTTTTTCTCGCCAGAATCTATCTTACATATTTATAAGACCATGCTTAGAGTATCT